>JAHLSL010000020.1:7564562-7696276 GCA_025920805.1 Petroica traversi
GACCTCTGGCTGCGCTGAGGGCCCGCAGGCCGGGCAGCCAGAGTTCCCTTGTGCCCGCTAACAGCGAGGCCTGCACCGCTCTCGGGAGCGTGCTTTCAAGGGTCGTTCTAGCCCAAAAGAGGCTTTCCCTTCCAGTGCAATGTTGTGAGGTTTGGGCAGTGTGCCTGAAACGGAGCATTTTATTTTTGCTGCAGCTGAAAGTCACAGCCTGAGCAAGTTCTGTTCTCTGGTGTGCCGGGAGTTAGTCTCTGCACAGCTGATCGCTTCAAGAAAGTTGTGCAGACACCGGCAGAAGTGTGCTGCTGATTCCTTAGAGACACAGATAAACATAATCCGTGAACGGCGAGAAGCTCCAGGTGCCTCATCAGTGTTGTTGTAGGATTTGAGGACTGACTGGTGCACGTACCTTTTTCTCTCAGTGTAAGCCAACACACTGATTAAGCAAAGCCTGGTGTAATTTTTAATGCTGTGATATGACAGAAAGAATACAGGAAACAATGGAATAAATTTGCCTCCGAAGTGTTAAAGAAAGCCCATGTTATTTCTCGAACCTTGAGGCATTTGTACAATCAGTTGAATATACCAAAGAATAATGTTTAAGTATAAGAAAATGTATTAGCTCCTTTAAACATCTGAACCTTTTATGTTAATATTCCACTTCCTAAAGCATCAATATAAGTGGCGTCTGCATCCCTAGTTTGGTGTTTGTTTGGATGTCCTCAGCTGTTGTAGGGCAGATGGAGAACTAAAATGTTGGCAATGTAGAATGTTCACCTTTGGAAGGATCACTCTACTTGATACATTTGTTTGACGATTTTCCATAGCTTGCTTATCTCCTGTAGCTATCAGGGCACTCGAACTGCTGAAGTATTCTGCCACAGAAATGTGATTTCATCAGTGAAATATTATTTGTGCCACTTCATTTGTACAAGGCCACATAATTACTTACAGAAACTGTCAAGCAATTCATACTGTAAAGGTGACCTTTTTCTCTTGTCCATATAAAGGTTATGGATGTGAGAATTGCAATTACTTTTTAGATGATATGGAGAAGCTTTATTCTGCAGAATACATTCAGAGAACAGTGGCTCTCTAGTTGAAATGATGATTTCTCTATTACCAGATTACTAATGTTTATGCTAATATTCTACTAACGCTGCTCTGGAGAGCCACCTTTCCCAGCATGCAAGGGTCTATCTGACAGAGAATACATAATTTATTATGCCACCTGTCTGTTGGAGATTTATCAAACTACCTGAGAAGTAATTCATATTTATGATGATTTGGGGATTTTCACGAGGCACCAAATTAGGCTTCATCCAGCATGCAAGTGTGCCTCATTAATTTCACTGAGATTTCTCGTGTAAGGAAAAGTTAAAAGTTCCAAACCATTGAATTTTTTATTACATTCTTTTTTACATATAATGAACACTGCCATGTAGTCCCCGTAGCCTCTGTTCGCTGGTATCACAGCACAGCTTTTCCTGTTACAGTGGAGATGTATTTGCAACATTGTTTACAATGTTTTTACAAGTACAATTTATTTCTTGTTACTAATTATTCTGTTTCTGGGTGTTCGGAATTTTTAACGTCATCTATATTTAAATTGTTTCTTCCTTCTCTTTCCTTTTCAGCCTTGCTCCATGGATACCAGTTGTGGGTCTGGAAATTCATGCACAGATCAGTTCCAACTCAAAACTCTTCTCTGGCTCCCAAGTCCAGTTTGCAGCACCTCCCAACTCTTTGGTATCTTTCTTTGATGCCTCTTTACCAGGAACTTTACCAGTAAGTTAAACTGCAATGTAATTTATTTCAGGATTAATGTCAGACAACTTTGTGTACATTTCTAGTATTTTATTCTTCCCAGGACTTGACTATAGGCATATATGTGACTACTTTTCCTTACTTTTCTAATTTCTGTTTGTTTCATAACATGAGGTGCTTAGGACTGTTTCTTTTCAATTTCCTCACTCCCTAATTATTCCTCAGATACTTTATATCCCCTGCAAAGGAAAAAAATCAGGAGCGTCTAGTCAAGGTAGTGAGTGGATTGTGGTATTTCTTTGAGGCCAGAGTGGGTGTGTTGGTTAGTATGCCACACAGGAAATTCCTTAAATGTGAGAGATGCTTAAAGCCCAGTGAGAGAAGAACATCTTAGATTTCTGAGTGGCTATTTGATGTTATTTTGCCATATGTTTGTTTATGGAGCTGTCATTTGCCATTTGGAATGTGGAGTTACTTTGCTTCCTGAGTAGAAAGTCTCCAGTTTAGGAAAGTGTCAGCCATTCCTATTTCTAGAGCAAAGCAGTTATTAAAAAAAAAGTAATCTGTGTGAGACATTATGGATTAATAGGTCAGAATAACTAGCTAGCACTTAGCAATAAGGTTTATTAGTGAAAACTTAATAAGTTTTTGAATTCACAGCTTAATTATAACTGTGATGGCTATGACAGTACTGCTGTAGAATTCTCTGGGAATCTAACAAGTTTAATATAAAACTAAAAGTTAAAAAATTATAACATAAGCTCTTACAATACACTGAAAATAAATATTTAATAGACTCAGCATTGCCATATGCAACAAGTCTGCAGAGACTATAATGGGGTCTAATATTTAAATCAGAAACGTTTCACTGACTATATTCATTAAAGTGCAGATTTGAATTCCAGTTACAGAAATGGATTTTTAAATCTAGTTGAAGCTTTTCATCACCATGAAACAAACTCAGATAGAATTCTGCAATTGAGAACTAATTTGTGGCTGGATTTCTAGGGTCTTGATATATGTCATGATCCTTAAAAAGAGAAATTATTTTATTATTTTTATTTTATTTTTATTTCTGTATTTGCAAAGGTATTGAAAACTAAGAAAGTGAAGTTTAGATGCTGCTAAAATTGGGACTTCACTCTGGTTGCAGCAGCAATTCAGAGCTGAGTTTCACATTTAATTATATGGAAATTCTGAAAACTTGATGGAGATAATGGGAATCTTATGCAATCATTTGGTTTTTGAAGAGTCTAGCTAGACTTAAAGACAGAAAATTAGTTCCTTTCATTTGAGGGCAGGGCTAGGTTAGTCAGAAAATCCAGAAGAGTTCAAGATTCTGGTTTTAGACCTTCTACTTAACCTTCTGTTAATTCATAGAAATTCTCTCAAATTGTCTAATGCTTATCTTCAGTCAAGTAGAAAAGCTGTTCTTGAGTGAACAAAAATGAGTATTTATGGGGAGTTTAATTTTCTGTACATTTCTGTTTATCAAGGGTGCAGTGTGTATCTTTTTTCTTTAATAATGAGGCTTTAAAACGAGGTATGACCTTTGTGAGAAGACCCCGGTACATGTGGGCTTTGGTAGAGAATAAAACTGCACCTGAGAAGAAAAAATCCAGAATGAGTAGAGTAATTTTAAAGTAGTGATGCTGTGTTAGGTTCTATCAGCTGCTTTTATCTATACAAAGAGAAGAAGTATTTATTTTACTCTAGTACTGGTGAAAATAGAGTTGAAAGTTAATGTTACAAAATACATGTTGCTGCATGTTAGAACCGGTTGCAAAATCCAGTCAGTAACCATAGCTTTATTTTCCCCTTGTATCTGCTGCACCTGAATTAATGTAAGAGTCCAGCATTTGTTCTGGAATCAGATGGGCTTGTTTTCTGTGTGTAAATTTGTACATGGCAATAGTATCTAAAGCAGAATTGGATTTTGGTAAATTTTGGAAGATGGAAGGTCATTTTTAAAAATTCAAAGTATTTGTAGAATAAAACCAAACCATTAATAACCATTTTAATAAATGTTAGGTTATTGTCCAATAAGACTACTTAGAAGATAAGTATTTGGCCTTTCCTTTGGAATCCATTGTGCTGAAAAATGAAAAAAATTGCAGCAAGGTTTTTTTACAGTAGTTGTGCTGTCTCTAGAAGAGAATGACTGCTGTTTTAAACTGAGAACTATAGGGACAGTTTTCAGTGTTACAGGGATTTAAATTTACTGTGACTACAAGATGGTTGTGATAGAGAGCTGTGCTGGTATTTGCCCTTTCACAGTGGTGCCAGAAATGATGGTGCTGAAGGGAGCTTTTCAGGTTATGCATTTCTGGGTCACCAGGAAGGGTTGGTGTGAGCCTTTGCTGTGCTCTCCACAGGAGAGGTGAAACTAGAAGAATGTGTTTAGCCCTCCTCCTGCTTTCCTCTTTATATTTGCTTCCTGTGAGGTTAATACAGCTTATTTTATGCTTCTGCTGCAAGAAGGCCTTGGAGGGTCATCACAGTGGACGTGGCATGGCCATTTCACTATGTTGTTCTCATAAAGTGCCTCTGAGAGACAGATGCAGGCAAGAAGAGGCATTTGGCATGAGACAGAGGAAAATTATTATAGAATCATAGAATCAAGGGATGGTTTGAGTGTCAGGGACCTTATAGCTCATCTGGTTCCACCCCCTGCCATGGGCTGGGACACCTTCCACTAGACCAGGCTGCTCAGAGCTCCATCCAGCCTGGCCTTGAACACTTCCAGGGATGGGGCAGCCACAGCTTCTCTGGGCAGCCTGTGCCAGTGCCTCACCACTCTCACAGTAAAGAGTTTCTTTGTAACATCTTCTCTAAACCTGTCCTCTGTCAATTTAAAACCATGTCTTATTACAGGCCCTTGTAAAGTGTCCCTCTGGCTCTCTTGTAGGCCCTCTGTAGGTACTGGGAAGTGCTGTAAGGTGTCTCCAGGGTTTTCTCTTCTCAATGCTGGACAACCCCAACTCTCAGCCTGTCTTCATATGAGAGGTGTTCCAGCCCTCTGATAATTTTCATGGTCATCCTTGGATCCTCTCCAATACGTCCATGTCCCTCTTATGTTGGGGTCCCAGAGCTGGGTGCAGCACTCCAGGGGGAACTCACGAGAGTGGAGTAGAGGAGCAGAATCCCCTCCCTTGCCCTGCTGCCCACGCTCCTTTGGATGTAGCCCAGAAGATGATTAGCTTTCTGGACTATGCATGTGCTTTGCTGGCTCATCCTGAGCATCTCCTCAACCAGCACCCCCAAGTCTTTCTCCTTGTGGCTGCTCTCAATCCATTCTCTGCCCAGCCTATATGGGTGCTTGGGGTTGCCCTGATCCAGTTGCAGGACTTTGCACTTGACCTTGTTGAACTTCATGAGGTTTGCCCAGGCCTGCTTCTCAAGCGTGCCCAGATCCCTCTGGATGGCATCTCACACCACACAGCTTGTGTCATCAGTGAACTTGCTGAGAATGCCCCTGATCCCCCTGTCCCTGTCAGTGACAAAGATATTAAACAGCTCCAGTCCCAACAGTGAGCCCTGAACACCACTTGTCACTGGTCTCCCCTTGGACATTGGACTGTTGACCGCAACTCTTTTAGTGCCACCATCCAGCCAATTCCTTGTCCACTGACAGTTTGGGACTGCATCTGACTATATTAATTTCATTTCACGTAATTAAATTTGCAAAAGCCTGAGGTTTTTACCTTGTGAATGGATTTGGCAATTATCTTGGCTTGGTATCTTCAGAAAACATATTTTATACATGGTAGCAAATAGGGTGTTAGACCTGCAGACCGGACTAAAACTCTTCTGAGGATCCATAAAGGTGGTTGCCCTCCCAATCTGATTTAACCTCTGAAAATTCTGAGAGGCTTTAGCAAGGTTTTTAAAGCTAAAACTGGGCTCACATAGAAAGAATCCACAATTATCTATTTTCATGATGGAGGTGGCTGACTAAAAGTTAATTATAGCTCAGCCACAGAAATAAGATAGTAGATCTGGCAGCTAAAGGCTGAAACCTTTTTTTTCAGCGCTTAGTCTTTGTCATATATTTTACATTTGCCTCCTGCATGACTGAAGTGAAACCATGATCCTATTGTAGGCAATCCTTTGTAGGCAAGTATATAAAGAAATAATCTAGGATTTATGTAACCAAGGTTTAAATTAATAAGATTTGAATGAATATTAGCCCTACAGTCTTAAATATTTTGAATTTTTTGATATCTTCTCATGCATTTGAATTTCATTCCGCTCTTAGTGTGTTATCTTTTTTTTTTTTACAACAGACTTATCAGAAATACTTGGTAATGATCAAGCTCTTTTTCCAGTGAAGAAAAGTTAAATACATTCTGACCTCAAGAAACACAGTAAGCTCTGTGTTGAACGCTCCTGTAGAGTGTCATGTGAGGTGCATGCTTTTATCTGAACATATAATTATTTCCCTTTGCCTCTGTAAACAGTATGAAGGGACACATTTTAGTGCTGCATTGTCTTCTCTCACATGTATAATGACAGTCAGACAAGCAGAACACTCCTTTTCATGGGACAGAGCTGTGCTAGAGCAGCTCTCAGCCCTTGTTCCTTCTGGCACTGCACCTCTGGCACCTTCACCTCCGAGCTGGGGCTTGTCCAGAGCTGGCAGATGCAGCACAGACCTGGATGGGCTGGCTGCTGAGGGGCCTGCCCATGTGACAGGCTAATACCCACTCTGGGACTATGGAGGCTGTTTCCATCTGTTCTTGGCAGTGGCAGGTACACAGTTGTTCTTCCAGAGGTTTTGGGTGATGGGTTACCAGACTTAAGTAACATCTCCATTTTATCAGAATATACAGGATTTATCAGATGCATTTGCTTTCAAAGGCTCTGAGAGGTTTGTGTGAGGTTTTGGTGGATCTGTCTGTCAGCTATTCATACTGGAATAGAAGCAGCATTTAAGACCAGAATTTATACTTTACAGCTTGAAACTAGATTTATTTTTTTTTTATATCCTGTGCCTGTTAAATCTGGTGATTGCAACAGCTGCTTTACCAACTTGTGATTTCAGTTTTGTTTTGACATTCCTGCTGGCATGCATGTGAATTTACTCCCTTCTTGTACTACTTTGTTTTGAAAAAAATCCTGCTTCTTAGCTTGACTTTCGATAACTATAATTTTAATTGCATGCACTTTTCATAGGGAACTGAACAATCTTTTGATCATTGTATGGATTTTTTTTAGCTTCCATTACATAAATTTTCTTCATTTCTTTGAAACCATATGATGTCTAGGTTTTTGTATCCATGAGCTCCCCTCTAAAAATAAAATAGTGGCAATGCCTGATGAAAAAAGTGAGTTCATGCTTGTTTTAAACCATTTACCTATGTCTAGGTTCATTTAAACTCCTCATTACTCATTTCACTAAAAGTGTAGTTATTGTATGTAGGAGAAAAAAAGAAGACTTTTTTTTTAGAATTTGATGGTACCTTTCTGTTGCAGTTCTTTCTTTCTGGATAATATTTGGGCTTGCAACATGCATTGTATGGTCAGTGCTAAAGAGTCTTTTCTTTCTCACACAGTCCCAACTTACTGGGCTTGTAGTCCAGCAGGCTTCTCTTAAGAAAATCCCACATAATTTAGAAAAAGACTAGAGAAGTGAATTAGACTTTTAAACCATTGCTTCCCGAGGATGCCATTGTGGTTCATAGACCCTTAAATATCCAAGTTCATGGTGAATTAAAGCCTGCCTACATCATTTCAAAGTATTTTTCGGTTCAAAGCTGTTGTACTGGTCAGAAGAGGCCTTTGAAAGATTATTAGATGTTGGCTTCAGGTGGCTTTCAGGACTGGGTTATGGTGCAGGTAGTTTCTCATTCTATTTCTTTGTGTTCCACAGGATCATTCACAGCCCCAGGGTTACCTGTGGAGCCAAACTCCTTCACTGGGGTCTGAGAAACGTTATATTTCCTCCTTTACTGCAGGTGCTTAGCTCAACTTTATATCATATTTAGGTCATTTTTTCTGGAGACATCTCTGCTTTGTGTGTTGAAGTATTTGGTGACATTTGGTGCTCTTCTCTCAAGCTTTGAAGGAGTCTCCTGTACTCACTTTTTGCTATGTCTCACACATTTGTGAGTATTTCTGACCCTCTTTCTGGGTGTTTTAATCTTTTTGTCAAGGCTAACAATTCAGGTAGGGCTGTCTCCTTAGAGCCTCAGTAAGTATTGAGCTTTCTCTGTTCTTCTTGGCTTTACTGTTCATCCTTAACAGGTCCCTCTGGCTGATGCTAATTTTCTCTTACCTCCTTTTGTGTTGTTTCTTTTTAATCACTTTACCTTTTGCTTTACACAGGTATTTTTCTACTTCTTAGTGGGGGAGCAGAAGTTGGCAGTATCTTGTTTCCTTTCTTTCACACAGTCCTGTTAATGCAGTTATTGTGCCATCTTTGACACTTTTGGACAGTACAACCACTGCATGACATATTGATGTCCCCCCTTTCTAAATTCAGTTGGAAATTGGTGCTGAAATGCTCATCAGCCTTTTGCTGTAGCTTTTCTCAGTGGGCTGGGAATTTCTTTAAGTTGGACCTGAGAGGGGATTTATTATTGCAAATTTCTGTTACCTCTATTATCAGTTGCTGTAGGTATTCTGGCATCCTTAAGTGTTTGATTTTATTTCATTTTCTCACAGTATGTAGACAATCTGCTTCCAGGGGACTGCATTTGAGGAAATCCAAGGTGGTATGTTGTAAATGTGTGTATGTAAGCCGCACTCTCTTAAGCAAAAGTTTCATGGTTCTACCAATTTGTTGGCATTTTAAATTTGCAATTGGACATCTTGCTACAATTCTTCCTCTTAACCATTGTTTCTTTGAAGAGTGTTTCATTAAAAGGTGTTTAGGGAAGCATTGTCCAACAGTAATGACAGGTGACTGTAGACTGGATCTTTGTTACCTTCATGTTTATCTGTCTGGTGGTTAATGTTGCATAACTGTCAGGTTTATGTATTTTGTTTGAAACTTATCTTGACACAATTATGCTGTAATTGGTTCCTGGGGTAAAATTAATTTCTTTGTGTTCTCTCTGAGTATCAGTCACTTTGCCCCCTTAAATATGACTGTATTTGATTTTGAGAGGAGTGTGTAAACTTCTGCAAGTGATGATCATTAGTTACATATGCAGATTTTGCCACAAGGACCATTGTTTTCTATACAGAAATTCTAGTTTTGCAATTTTTCAAGTTCAGCCACATTTTCCTCCAAAAAACTTCAGGGTTGTTATTATTGTATTAGCAAGAGGAGATTATCAATTTACTCTTCCCACTGATCTCAGCTTTATTTGGGCTGCTGCTTTCAGATACTTGTGACACTTTATACTCATTTTGGGATATTTGATAAAATGAGGAAAAGATGGGGGAGACACAGGGGAGAGAGTTTTGGGGTCACTGCTTTGGTAAAACAAACTAGGGATATTATTTAAAGGAATTTAGTCTTTGTTGATTCTGCTATTGCAGAATAACTTTGTTAAAAGGAAATAATTTCAGTTTGCTCTCTTATAATTTCTCTCAAATAATTTCTTAATAGCTCTTTGCAAGACTTGTTACATTATGTTGCTTAATGTTTTCCAGAATTAGTATAATCTTTTATCCTTTTGTGAAAGAGCACTTCTGATTTACTCGCAGTTTGTATATTGTGCTCTCTTAAGAGATCTGGATCAGCCTGCAGGGAAAGATGGCTGAGGAACAAATACCCATGTTTTGGGAGACAGCTGTTGGAGAAAAAAGAAATGAGGGAGTCAGAGCAAAGGGCTGACAGTTTAGTGTGTGTTTAGTGTGGGCTCTCAGACACACACAGATTGCAAGAAGGAGCAGAGGGCAGATAGCCAAGACTTAGAAATAATAGAAAATGACAGTAAATGGGTATCAAAGGTCAGAATTTGTTACGACTCAGAAAACCACAGAGCTGGCTCTCACCAAGCCTATGAGCAAAGGACCATCTGCAAGGAGAAACAGGGCATGGGTTGGTTTACAAACTGTGTAATCTAAATGCTCTGAAGAAATTGAACATAATCTATGTTATGTTGAAGAAGGCAGATGATATTCACATGCAAAAACCTTTTTTTTCTGGTACTCAGTGCAGGAAGAAAGGTCTGAGACAGTGCTCTTCAAACCTCCTGATGCCTTTGGATTTGATCATAGTCTGTTACTTAAGTTTTACTCATTGCTCAGTCCCCTGCCTCCAGCAGCAGTGAAATGTTATCACTGGTTCTTCCTGTATTAAATGTGCCCTGGATCAGATAGCATTAGTGATTTAAATTTCAGCTGGCAAAAGAGAGGGAGCATCCTTATGACAGGTCAAAAAATGCCATGTGGCAGATGCAGAAGGCTGATGTCAACAAGGAGAACATGAATGTTGGAGAGGTCCTGGGCTTCTTTGTGGGAACACCACATAAGCACTGCACTTAGTTATGGATATCATGAACTACTGCATCACCATTGCATTGTCCTGTCTTCTCCCTGGGTTTTCCTGCTTGGAACTGGTTCTGCAGTGTAGAAATTATTTGGTTTTAGATGCTGCTGATGGGACCAGAGATAGAATCTGGGTTGGCTGCTTCCCAGAAAACAGATTTATTCCATTGAGAACATTGAACACTTTGCCCACACAGTGATCTGAATGGATTTTTCCTTCTGTGTTTCTTTTAGCAACTCCTGTTGGGCTGAGAAACTTTAAAGTCTGTCATTATTGAAATATCTTTGTATTTGGTGTTACCTTCCGTTTTCCTTGCTCCCGGGGATCAGCATTTTTCCCTACTGCTGCTGCATTTTTCTGGTCATCACTGACACAGGAGGATGCTTCCTACATCCTAAGCCACGTGCTACAAGCTTTCAGGCTAGCTCCTCAGCTTTGAGAAAGGGTTCCCTCTTCTTCCTAGAGTGCCCCTGAAGTGGTGTGTTTGGGAACTGGGTACTTCTAGGTGTCAGAACTGCCTGGATTTGAGATGTGACTGGAATCAATGCATGCTGCATCACCACAACACAACTTTGCCACTAGACAAGGTTAGCAACAATATGTTTTGTGTAGCAATGTATAGCTTTGGAATCAGGCTGTGGAAAGGTAAAGTTACAAAGTGCATTGAGTATGTTTAATGCCCCTTGTAGCCTGTGCTGTTTCAGCTTCTTAGTTGCCATTTTGTTCTCTTAAGCTGGAGTCCCTTTCAATAAAGGTAAGATCTTAATTTAAAATGCCTGGTGCTTCTTTCCGTAGATCTTCCCTTAGATCTTTTAAATTCTTCCCTGAAATTCGAGACCTCAGGTTTTGGCTAGTGGAATCTTTGAACATCTAACAAATGATAGAATTTAAGTTGTCTTATTTTTAAAATTTTTACCGTACACTTCAGGAGATGGAGTCTGATTGTAACCTATTGAAGTAAATTTGGGGGACATGGTCAGCTCTTGATTTATTGTATGTACATTCTGTACATGCACAGCTCCAGTTGGTGCCTTCTCTGTGTGTGGGAGGATGCCAAGGCAGAATGCTGCAGAGCAGTAAGTACTCATCTACAGTGTCAGACTGAACAGCCACAATTACACTGGGACTAAGTACATATAAGGGTATTTTATTTTGAAGTTTTACTTATGATTGCACTTCAAAGAACCATATATTGCAGCAATTCAGTACTTTTAACACAGCTAGAATAGTAAGACTGAGTATATCCATTAGTAGAAGCAAATAAAAATCAGAGTGAGATGAAATAGGAGTACTTGAAAATGTGATTAGATATATCTGTTGAGGTTTCTAAAGATTAGTGTCTGGTCTACAGAGAGCTGGTTGAGTACATTGTGCTACTTCCTTCTTTCAGATATTATTTTGAATGAAAAGGAGCTAAAATTAAGTGTTTCTTAGATAAACAGTCCTGTAGTTAATCTGATTAATGCTGATTTTTTTCATGATTGTAAGTAGGACTGAGGTCTTAAGATAGCCAATGAATATTATATCTACTTTATGAAAATGTGTGACCTAGAATCAAAATACTTTAAAATTTCTGGGGAATTATTTTGATTTTACTGTTTTTAGTGCAATGAGTATTTTCTTCTGTAAGATAGGCTTCCTGGGTGAAATTGTTATTGCAGAGATTACTGGTTTTTTTGTAAGAGGTAGCAAAAATAAACTTTTTCCAGGAGAGTTACTTAGATGTTTCTTCTTTTTTCACCCAATTTTCCTATATAATACTCATTAGCAAAACAAGATGCTGCATTCCTACCATCTTTAAAATCTAAACATGGTAATTTACTAAATATAGAAACATATATCTCTATGTAAAAACGTGCCAGCTTCCTTTACTATATTAATATATGGACTAAACCTATTGTTAAAGAAAAAGCTGTTAGAAAATTGCCTTTGGTGGGAATTTGTGCCTTTGAAGGTATTGTGTACAGTTTTGATAGTTATTGAATATTGTATTTAAAACTAAGGTGTTGACTAAACTGAACTTGCAAATAAAGATAAATTTTAAAAGGAGTCTTTTCACTCGTGGACTAGATGTAAAGAGTAGCCAATAGCAGAAAAAGAGAGATCTTGGCTGGACTGTTCTTTCATTCCTTTAGTGCTCAGTTACCATGGTGCTGTGGCAGGAGACCATAGCTACAAGGGAAATGGTGCTAGTGTGTGATGCCATTGTTAAGGATTTTCATGAGTTTCCAATACAAACAATTTACATTTCCTTCTGTAATAGCTCTCTAGGATTTTTCTTCAAATACTGGGAGGGATGCTTCCAATTTAGAAGACCAGAAATATTGAAGAAATCTTTATAGACTATTGTGTTTTGTCCATAGCTACTGCAGGAACTACAGCTTGCTTTCAAGGCCAGCACTTTGCTAACATACAGACAGCCAGCTTGTCTGTTCAAGCCAGTAATTTAAATCTTTGGTGCTAGTCAAAGCTGTCAACTTAATAACAGCTTACTGCATAAACAAGCTGGAAGACTTACTCTAGGTCATTAGTATGGGAAGTTTCACATACTGAATTGATGTTTATCACTGCAGATTATTTGAAAAGCAAGGATTGTTTGAAGGAAAGGTAGTAGTTTGCTTAAACAGTTCTGCTTTGTGCTTACAGCCTTGGTCATGGGAATGTGTAGTAAGAGTCACTTCAAACATTAAGCAGTATTAAGTAAGTTTTGATTTTTGAAGGAGAGGGCCATCTGATTGGGTTTGGGTTGATTTTTCTAAAGGCACACAGGGCAGAAGAAGCAGATTGGCACAGTAGCTATCTCAGTGTGCCACAGCAGGAAGGATCTGCTTTGTAAGGCCTTCTCTCACCACTGACATCAGTGAAGGAATAGCACGGGAAGTTGGATGAGTAATGGTGCATACACAATCTGGCTGCTATGATCCAGTACACTGGGGACACATACACATCAGAGCCATGTAAGTGCTTAGTGATACTACATAAAAAATAATCAATACTTCATGGTTTTATGCTGGTTTTTCCCCAGAGCCACCAGAATGTTTCATCAGCAGTAGAGCAAATGTTTCTCCTCTGGTTGAAGTAGTAAATATGTGGGGATTGTTTCTTTCTCCTCAGTGTTACCCCTTAGGAACACAGAGAAAGATACACACTACCCTGTTTAAAGTAAAAATTGAAGAGCTATGAAGGTTTCACTGATTGTGACTCGGGAGTTGGGTTTTGCCTTGTTCACTGATTGCAGTCAGTCACAACCCCTGCAACATCAGGATTTGCAGCAAAATACTGGTTCTCTGCTTTGAAGCATGGTGTTTTGAGTCTAGCAGTCCTTGTGGAGGCTTAATGGGTTTCTGGTGGCCAGTTTTTAAAGGACTGACTAGCAAGGTCCTCACTAATTTGTAAAGCTGAACAGGAGAGTGCCATAAGGTTTTACTAGGAGGGAATTTGCCTGTGTATTTAGAAAGATGGTGATATTTTTAAACATCAAACAGTTTGACTAGCACTGTTACGGAACTCCTTAAACAGTACAAAAAAAAGTGTCTGTACTGTCTGGAAGCATTTAATTATTGAAAACAAGAGCATCTACTATATAATGAACTACAGTTATGCTACTAAAATAAATTAATATTTTGTAGTTACCAATTTTCTTTAGATTAGAGTCAGGACTAATTACATTCATTTTACCGTGGATTGGAATTTCAAAGGGAGATTGTTCTTCCTTTTTTCTTGTCTAGCATTTTCTTTATGTATCTCTTAAATTTTTTAATAAGTAAAATATGCCTGAACAGATGATGTGTTCTAGTTAGCCATATATAGCTACACTAAAGATCTGAAAGTTCCCTTGTTAAATGTCTTAAATATTTAATTTCTTTTCTGTATAAGCAATTTTAAAGTTTCTGTTACATGAAGAGTTGCCCATATCCTCTCTTACTATTTTGATTTTTTAAAATTTAAATGAGTAAAATAAAGAGATTCGTTTTCTGGCTGAAGATGTGGGATGATGGGAAATGTACAGCTGCTTAATATGTTTTCAGAAATCAGGCTGAAGAATATAAAAAGTAAATACTGTCAGAAACATGGGAGAAAACATTATTTAAGTCTTTTATGTTCTGGTCAATGCAGATGAAGTCATGTACATTCTTTTACATAATGTGCTCCTTTAATGGTCCTGCTGGAAATAGACTTCTTGGCAGCTGTACAGTGCAGAACAAGATGGATAAAGTTCTGTTCCTGTTTCAAAATGCTGTAAGTGTGAACGTGTCAGAATTGTACTGAGACAAATTCAGTCTTTTTTCCTTTTCAGTTTCATCCATTTGATGTTTGTTAAATGAACTGTTAAATTAATGAGAGCACATCTGAAAAAAAAGCCATCATTTGTCAGTACTTTTTGGAGTGAAATTTTCTTTCTCCTCTGGATCCATCGCTGCTGGGGAGATGGAAGGGTTTAATGCTGAGAGTGATGGGTCCATGGTGAAAAACTGCATTTCACTCCTTTATTTCTTTGTGAAGGCCCTGTTGGATCTTCAAATCACATAGCATTCTGCAAAAACCTTAATCACATGGGTTTCTTAGGTACTGAAAATGTGTATACTTGTAGCCATGGGATCAATTGCTGTCTTTTGGGTTCTGTTTTAGCAAAGATGTAAGTGTGCATCATTTCATCCTGGTTAAGCAAAGCATTACAGCCTATGTTGTACCTAGATACTCTTAAATTCACTGTGGTTCCATGGTTACAGGTGTGCTGAAGTCTTCTACTGTAACAGCACTGCAGTCCCTAATGCAAATCCCCTGTGTTTCAAATTCCCAGTAAGAGCTGACAGCTGGTTACAAGTCAGTTATCATGTGCTGTGATTTGTCTCTTTTACCCTCAAAGATTCAAAAGAACTGAATGTTTGCAAAAGTAGCAAGCCAGAACAGTGCACACCTCCATATGTGGTATGACAAAATGACTGAATAGCTTGTTTTTTCATCTTAAAGCTTTGCAGATTTGTAGCTACCACAACTTTAATGATGAATAAGAACTACCCACACAAAGAAAGAGATCTAATGGTGACTGAAGGCAAGTGAAATTGAATATATGCTCCTTATAAGGCAGTGTGTGGGAGACACATTTGTAACATACTGAGTATCTGAGCAAAACCATGTGTCATGTTTCCTTAGGTTCTCAACAGGAGATGTGTAGAAGCTGCAGTGATGACAGGCCTGGCTCTCAACTGCAGCATAAACAAGAAGTCCTTGTTTGACAGAAAGCACTACTTCTATGCAGATCTGCCTGTAAGTATGCAGTGTGGCTTGTCCCTCCTGGGCTGTACTGGAGTACGGATGGCAGTAGGGGAGAAATGCAGAGATGCTTTTTCTGTTTTCAGTCAGTGCTCTGCTCACCCCAACAGGATGCTGCACTGTGCCCTGATGGAATAGCAGCTGTACCCTGGTGCTCACTGATTGAATATGATTGCTCTGATTGCTGACTCCTTGCTTAGCTGCACAATTCCAGTGGCCTAATGTAATTGGAGTGGGAGCTGGAGCTGCTTTGTCCCTTAAGTTGTGCATTCCTGGTGTTTTGTGCTGGTGTGTCTGTTAGGGTAAAAGCAATCTGATAAAAGTCCTTCATTTAAAGTGAATGTATAACAAACACGGGTTCCAGTGGAATAAGCACAGCAGTGTCTTTTTTGTGTTTAGGGATCTAAAAATATTTAATTTCCTTTCAAAACTTTCTCAGTCATGGTTCCAATAAATGAAAAAGCCAAAACAACTGACAAATTGAGTCTTTGCAATTTGGTTTGCTGATAGATTTCATATTGGGTAGAAGGTGCCACTGGAAGTCAGTTGTATTTTGCTGCATTTGATTTGGATTTAGAAATATTGAAATAATTTAAGAACTTGACTTCTATACTTGCAACAGGATGCAGCAGTGTTTGAGCCTCTTTTTCTTTCTAATTACATTAAACCTTTCTAATTTTCAATGTGTTTTTGCGTGAGCTTATATGTACTGAATGTTCAGTTTAACACTAATCTGTCCAAGGGAGGCAGCTAGATTTAGTTCCTTTGGTTTTGGGGTGAAGATCTCATGACATTAAAATAAAAATCTGTGGATTTCTTTTATTTGGGAAAGATCAGGCATGTTAGCTTATCCTCTCTTTAGGTGAGGAGTCTCAGACATCCAGAGAAGCAGAGAGGGAGACCTCTCAGATCCCAGATGAATTCGTAGAGGTGCTGAATTATTAACCAAATTACTTTCTTTCCACTCTCGTTCAGGCATTGGAATATTACACTAAAAGTTTTCAAGTACAATTGCTTCCCACCTTATAAGAGAATTATATTATAGTTGTCCACTGGAGACCTGGATCTCAGAAGAGATTTCTGAATTATTTCCTTCTGGGTCGGGAAGTTGTGGCTCTTTTGCAACGTTGCTATAATTTTAATTTGGTTTCTAGGGATAACTTTGCAAATATTTGGAAGCCATTAAGAGACCTTTTTATTGGGAGCTCTGTAGTGACCTGCTGGGAATGTGAAAAGCAAACTTAGCAGTTTGAGTTGCCAATGCTTTTTTTGAAACTTGTAGAACTATCTTAAAGCCCATTTCGGGAACTGGAGGGGGGAAAGGTGAAATAGCAGGAAATAAATGTGACTTTTGAAATTCCTTTAGACATCACGAACACGCATCAAAAACATCACAGGCAAATTGTTTGCAAATTTCCTTTAGTGCTTACTCTGTTAAACTGAAATCACTCTCATATTCTTGTGATGCCTGCTGCAATCAGTCTACTGCATAGCAGCTTTATGGATGAATGTTGTCCTGGGAAAGAATCCATATCCGTGTGTCTGGGAGAACAGTTGAGGTGGAAGAAACTGTGGGACTCTGTAGACATGAGTTCCAGGATCTTCTGGTCACATAAGCAGGGAAATTCAGTCAGGGAGATGCTGACACATTTTATTAGCTTGAAACATGTAATTCTGGCTTTTTACTGACTGACTTCTGCAGTTAAGCACTGACAGTAAACTGCCTGACCTGTATTTCATAGTGAGCAGTCTAGTCAGGAACCCTGTAATAAGATGCAGAGTTTAGGCTAATGAGCTGAATAGAACAGATAAATCCAGCTCGTAGGGTCATTTGACAATGGGATTATTGTTACTCCTGAAAACAGGGCTTTGGATGGGAAATGGGATTCCTATTATTTATTGTCACTCAATATTTCAGGCTTTTAAAAAATCATTTTAATGAGAAGTTTTAGGAGATGAGAAGAGCTTGTGATTAGCATAGGCTGCAGAGAGTCAGTTATTTTATTTTTCATATAGTGATTATGTCTAGTAGGTCATGCACTTCACTGCATATATAAATTGGGGTGTTGACAGGTCCAGACCACTGTTCTCCATTCCAGCCCTAGAATTCACCTCTCTAGATTTTAGAGTAAGCTCATCGACCCTGCAAAATAAGCAAATACTGCTCCAAAATAATTTGTGCCTGGCAGACTTTTTTTTCATTTTCACCACTTCTGCCATAGGCAGGTGAGGAAGGAGGAAGCAAAGGGGACCCCACCTCAGCTGTCTTTGATTCACTTCTATATTTTTACATCACTGCAGTTATTCCAATATCTTGTCACTGGCAGCCACTTTTGTGACCAGCAGTTTCCCCTTGGAGTGGAGTCCAAGCATTTATCAGCCGTGTGCCTTATGTGAGGTTGCAGTGTATTATCTTTTTAATTGCTACATTAATGAAATGGAGTTTTTAAATTTTCTTGATTTCCACACCTCCACCCCTTCCCTCTCCTCCCCTCTAATGAGTACAGTTTGGAACAGACACAGAGGGATATGCAGCCTGTTGGGAGGATGAGTGATAGCCCCAGCTTGGCTTCAAACAAGATGTAACATGATCATGGGATCACAGGCATGGAAGAACCTCTTCCATTCCCTCTCCTGCCCCTGCAGTAGTATCAGAGAAGTTTGTCATCCTTGGCAAGAGATTGTTGATTATTGATTATTTCAGCATTAGTATGGTATCGTGTATTTGTCTTTTTTGAAGAATCCTTATATTTTTTTCAGACTTCCAACTTCTTACAGTTATGTTGAATTCTAGTCTTATCTTCTAGCTTGCTTCCTTTCCATCTAAGCAAAATAAACTTTTGAATTTAGATGTTCATGTATTCTCTTATATAGGTCAGTTTAAAAGATGTTGCATTTTCAGTTTTGTTCTTAGTCAATTATATTTGCATTTGGTTTGCTTTCTGAAAAGTGAATGTTTCAGTTGAGTATAAAGCTAATTTTGTTGACAGGCTGGCTATCAAATCACTCAGCAAAGAGTTCCTATTGCAGTGAATGGAAGTCTGTCATACAGTCTCTGCATAGACAACAAGATGAGCCAGATGGTGACCAAAACTGTGAGGATTAAACAAATTCAGTTGGAGCAAGACAGTGGAAAAAGTCTCCATGATGACGCAAGGAGCCAAACTCTTGTGGACTTGAATAGGGCTGGTAGGCTTGTATTATTTTCCTATTTTTTCCCTCCTTTTGGGTTAAGATGAGTCTTTAAAGGTAAATGGGTGACAGAAAACAGGCAAAAAATAAACACAGCTTTATGGCTCAGTCCTTGAAAAAATAATTTATGAAAATGACTGCTACACCTGAAATAGATGAATACTTAGTTTTTTTAATGGTTGGTAAACCTTTCCCATTTGCTGTTGGTTGATGGCAATTGGCAGGAGCAAGTTAGAAATCTCTTGGCTCCAGTTTGCTCAAAACTGTGTCAGTCACAAAGAGCTAGTCAGCTATTTAAGCTCGGCACTGTGTGTGTTGTTAAAAAAAGTAAAATATAACAGACCTAGTGAATCCAGTTTGTTATAGCAAGAACAGCTGTTAGAATTTCTTGGTGCATGAGTCAGGCATTTCTTTTAATTATTAGCTTTGATGAAATGCAGATTTTTCTCTTTTAACTTGGAAATTGTAAATGGAGTGATCCAAAGGAGTGCACAACATAAGCAGTGACCTGGCTGGCCTAGCCTGACTGGGACAAAGTGCTCTGGTGCCCATTGAAGCTGAGGGCTGTGGCCGTTCAGATTCCTTGAAAGCAAAGTCCTGGAGCTAAAATCTAGACTTCATCTGTTTACAGTTCTGCCTGCTCCAAAATTAGTTTAAGATAAATAAATTTGCATCCCAACTGGCTTTAAATGAGAGATCTTCTAGAGAAATGCCAAAAAGGAATGGGTCCTTCTGATCTGCATGTCATCAAAGGGTGGAGGGTTGTCTGCAGTTTGTCTGTTACTTTAAAAAAATAGAAGAAAAAGTTTTTATAGCAATCTGCAGCTGGGCCCATTGTGACAGTTACTAAATAATGCATGGGGATTTATGTATTTTTTTTTCTTTTCTAAAAAAGCCCAAGTTCTTTCATGTGTTTAGCCAGTTGCACTCTCAAATGCCAAGATCAAAAGCTATTGTTGAAAATCTCCTGTCTCTTTCCCTGATAGGAGTCGGTCTCATGGAGGTTGTCATGGAGCCTGATATGTGCTGTGGGGAAGAAGCAGCTGCAGCAGTCAGAGAGCTTCAGCTCATTCTGCAAACACTTGGGAGCAGCCAGGCAGTCATGGCAGGTACTGAGGGGAGAAAGGCTGTTCCCTTGTCACCAGGAATTTTCTGCATTTGCAGGGGTTTTGCAGCTTCTGGTTATTTTGCTCTGTGGCTACTTATAATGTATAGCCCTTTCTAGCTTCTTTTGTTGTTTTTACAGTCCTGAGTCTGTCCTAATGTCTGCCATGCTTCTAGGCCTGCCTTTGTCTGCAGAGCTTTGCCGTGCTAGATGTTATGTTTCCTCACACAATTAATTTTACAGGATAAAGCTAGGCAGAAAGAAATGTCCCCAGGGTTCTTGTGGTGCTTCTCCCTGTCTCTCTCCACCTTGCTGGCCACAGCAATGCAGCACAGAAGACCTGCAGCAAGGATTAATTGTAGAGTATGGAAGGGACAAAGTAGGGGGAGCATGGTTCATCTTCTAAGTGTCAGGTCTCAGCTAGTCATAAAATTGATGTAAGTAATAAATGTGCAGGTGTCATGGATGAGATGGGGTAAACAACAGCACGTACAGAAGTGGGTAGTGGGTTAACTTTAGCCAAGATTTCCTGTCTTTCTGAGACCACTTCCTCTTGCAGGAGACGTTGCTTCTGGCAGCAGCTCTGGGTAATTTTAAGGCCCCAGTTTTCACGATAGAAGCATAGCCTGCATTCACCTCCTAACTGGTGATTCTGTCTCATTAATTGGAAGATTCAGGTCATGCCATTTTTCCTCAGTCTTAATGTTACCAAAATTTACAACCAGCCTGTGGTTACAGGTAGTGTATAGCAGACATCTGCTTAAGAATTTAAAAGTAGTTTCAGGCAGTCATCCCTCCACACATACCCACAATTAGCAGCTACTTATTATGTTCACAGAGTGAGCTATATTTTTGCCTGTGACAGTTGGCCTCACTGTCTGGCAGCAAATTCAGTCCATTATACAAGTGGATGTCTCGTGGAAACTGAGTCAGAGTGGTCCATGTATCACATAATAAAAGAGATCCAATAAATGTTGGCTACTGATGCACCTTTAATTTAATGTAGTGGGAAATAATAATAGCTAGACATTATCTATTTCTCTGAATCTTTTCTCACACAATGTCCCACATGTCAAATAAGGCACAGTTGTCAGTAATAAGCAGCCAGTTTGGATGCTTCTTCAAGGGCTTTGTGGACATACAGATATGCAATCATTTTTCACTACAGAATTTGGCCCTAAGATTGCCATTGGAATTGCATTATGATATCTTTTATTCCAGGCAGATTTCTGACTTCATATGAGAATCTCAGTATTGGAAATTTTTCTTCCAGGATAGTTGACTATAATAATATTTAGATTTTTTTTTTCCTTTCTAATTGAAGGTTTTAGGGGCTTTTGCATGTACAGAAAGACAAGTGCCCAGTTTTATCAGATGTTATTTAATTAACAACAAACAGATTAAAAGATGATTTCATTGTAAAGTGAAAAAAAGTAAGCTGGGCTGAAAGAAAAAAAGAAAGAAAGGTTTTGGGGTTTTTTTTAAGAACATTTTCAGCCTGGATCTCCTTTTGCTTATGCCAGATTAGATTCATTGTCTGGTCACACTGACACCTACATCCAAGTAGAAACAGGTCACGTCTCAAATGAAGCAAGGGCAGGACAAGGCTCTTCCTCGTTTGGAACAAGTACAAGTTTCACCCCAAAGAGGGAGCACATGCAAAACACTTCCCTTGAAAGAGATGTTGGGTCATTCCAGCATCTTTGTCTCATTTGCATGTCTGGCAAGGCTCTATGAAGACAGAGGAAATTAGTGTGCTGTCATCCAGCCTGCTTTTACAAATTGTACCCAGGCCTCACTGGTCAATTTAAATCTATTGACTGGAATGGGTTCTGAAGCTGAGGCATCTTCACAGTTTTAACTCTGAGCCATTCTGCACTCTCATTTATAATACTATAGAATTATAATGTATCCAATCAGTGGCATTTGTTTCTTTTTATCTGTATTTGAAATTTAAAAAATGAATTAGAAAAAAAACTCACAGGGAAAAGCTACAGATGTTCACTGTGTAATATGGGGAAAATAATGTTTCTTAACATTCCAGGATGCAATACAATCTCTTCTGTTTGTGTATTTCTAGCAGTTGATAACTGGGAAGCCTTTTCTTCTTGGAAGAGATGTCTTTAGAGGAACAGTACTTAGAAAGATACAATTATGATTTCCTTGTACTTGAGTCATTAAAAAAATTTTGAGGACATTGGTCCATTTTGGACTGAGTGCATGATGCTTTTATATAAAACTTTTCACAGTTTTTGACAGCCAGGGACCTTTCGGGGGGTAAGATTGCAATTTCCTGAGGAGAGGAAGAAAATTACAAAAAAATCCACTGCTTCTCACATTTTGTCCTTGAGCTGTAAATTTCCAAGAACACCTTAGTAAATCTGTTCAACATAACCTTAAGTTCTCGTGTTCCATGCTAGGGTAGTATATATCCATCAAATTGTAATTCCAAAGGGTATTTTTGTGATGCTTTGAGAGGAATTGACGCTCACAATCCACCACTTTGCTTGTCTAATTCTGCCCTTTATTTAAGAGCTGTGAATCAGAAGCTCTTTTCACTGTATGGCTTAGAGGATCTGTGCTGCACTGCACCATGCAGTTTTCTGAGAGGAATTATGAGCAATGATTTAAAACTATTTTGAGCGATTCAAGGCAGTGCCTTGAGATGGATTCACAAGCAGAAAGCTGTGATGAAGCAGTTGTTCTCCTTTCTGAACATAGAGAAGTCTGCTATTAATGCTCTGCACATAACATGCAGTTTATTTATGCATGCCAAGGTTTTTAACTGTAGTGTACAGGGCAGAATGTTCTGTTAATAAAATTTCCTTTTACAGAGGGTCAGCTGAGAGTGGATGCCAATGTTTCTGTGCATCACCCTGGAGAGCCTTATGGAGTGAGGACTGAAGTGAAGAATATCAATAGCATACGATTTCTGGCAAAAGCAGTAGGTAAAGCGTGGCTGCTTCATTACAAGAGCATTGTGGATGTTTTGTGTGGTCTGAGATGAAATATGTCAGGCTCCTGAGTGCAGTAATTGGCCTTAAATGCCCTGATGAGCTTTGCCTGGGGGTCTCTTCCATGTGCCTTGCCTGTGGGTACAGGAATCCCATTCAGGCTGGGGCCTTCAGGCCTTGCCTCAGTGGCTGTGTCTCAGGTGTGCCAGTTTTCAGTCCTGTCTCCTGAAGGACCTTGGACCTGTTCTATAGTCTTGTTCCCAGTCCTGTCTCATTACTTAGATCCTTCTGCTTCTCCCTGAGCTCCCTGAAAGGACCCTGGACTCAGCTCATCCCCTCACCTGGACTGACACTGTCAGAGGACTCTGTCAGTAGCACTTGCCCCTGCTCACACTGGTGGGACTGCACCAGACCATGAGGGCATGGCCTGGGCTCTGCTCACCCTTCACACCCCTGGCTTATCCCTCTGCATGGAGCAGTCCCACTCTTGCTGCTCCCTGACAGAATAAATCTTAGTCTTGGATACTCTGGGAAGAGCAGGTATGTTAGTCTGCAGGTTTTCTGCAGTAAAACTTCTGCCTACAAGAAGAATGAAGCAGGTGATTCAGGGCATAGCATGTGCTGGAATATGGTAGCAGTGGTTTTGTGTCCTCCAGTGAAGATGTTGCTTTCCACTGAGTATGGTGAATGATGTGTGTGAAGTTCAGATGCAACTTGGGAATGAGAGAAAAAAAGCTGATTGTTACATCTCCAGAAAACTGAACTGGGTGACTGCAAGGTCAGCAGGAATGTACAGCTTGACTTCAGTGCCTGAGAGAAAATGGTTTCCATTTAAAGGAAATGAAAGCAGATGAGGAAAACACACAAAGAAAGAAACAGTGCTGGAGAGAGAGACAGTGACTGATAATTCTGCCTATAACTACTGCTGTTGATTTCATTAAGGTTAAAACAACAAAGTCTTCCATTATGGTGTAGCAGTGAAAAATGAAATAGTGGAGTGCACTAAAGCTAATAGTGTAGTCTAATGTGGTTACTCTTTTTTTCTTTTATTACTGTCAGACTATGAAATACAGAGGCAAATTGAAGAACTTGAAAATGGAGGAACAATTTTGAATGAAACAAGAGCCTTTGATTCCAAGCTTGGGTGAGTTTTTATTTTGGAGGAACATAGGAATATCTGCTTTAGAGTGCCCACATACACCTAGTGACATGATCAGGAGGTGTAATATAGTGGTGCTCAACTTGTGTCTTCTGAAGCTAATGTTCACAAGTATAGTCTCCTCATGGGAGTAATTTAAAGCTGAGGCTTTTTCGCAACAGATTGTGTGCTGCATCAAGCAGGGTCTGTGAAAATAACTGCCCTCTTAGATGCAGTTATTCTTTGAAGTGGTTTTAAGAGGCTCTCCTAATCTTCATGAGGCAGAGGTTTTGGGTTGTGGTTTTGCCATAAAACTAATCCTGTGATGCACCTCTTACCATATCTTGTTTTGTTTTTATTTTAGGTGCACAGTACCAATGAGAGACAAAGAAGGAAAACAAGATTATCGGTAATTTTTAAATAGACTCAACATTTCACAAACAGAGGATTTATTAAATTTCTGAAGTGTAGGCAATGGAATAAGGCTGTAAAATTAGCTAGTACAGTGGGTATGTGTTGGAAGTTTACCTTCCACTGGAAGGGGTAGAGACCTATCATAATCAGTGCTAGTCTGAGCAGTTCAGATCTGGATTTGTCTCATTTCTGGTAAAACCCCTGGACCTTTCTGAAAGACTAGGCTGGGAGTACTTCAGCTCCAAGTGGGTAAGCTGAAGATTTACTGTCTGGCCAGCATAAGTTTATTCTTAAGAATGCCTGACATAAAACTTCAGAGTATTCTCAGTTCAGCATTGCTCCTGCTTTAGTACATACAGAAGGAAACCATTTTTAGCTAGCAGGCCCTGCCTCTCCATGCTTAGATTCTGTGATCACAGATCACAAACGCTGTTTGAAAATCCTAGCGGCTATTGAAAGGTGTCAGCATTTCATGGGCAGGTTTCTACCTTGAAGTTCTTTGTAGACCTAATGAAGGTGTTCTCTTGCTAAGTACTTTGCCTTCCATAAGTGTGAAATGACAGCCACTGAACCATAAAGTGACCCAGGAAGGATTTAGCTGAGGGGACAAGGCACGAGTCCTGTTGGAAGGCAATGCTCCTGGGAAAAAGTTCTGAGGCCACACTGCAAGGCAGCAGCACAGCTGCTTAGGGCTATGGTAGTGCCAATCCTCCTAATACTTCCCCAGCTTTGCATCCCAGAGAGAGGTTCCTGTTACTCCCAGAGTTCACTTTCCAGCGGGAGGATTGTAGTTCTGCAGGAGAACTTTCAGAGCTTCTTAGCTTTGTCAGCTCTGTGTTCCTGTTAGATCTTACATTCTAGCATAGATCTTGCTACAGCAGAGCAACAATTCTGAAAACATCCCACAACCTTTGAATTTAAATCTGATTTTTAGATTATGTTTTTGTAGAAATGCAGCAGTGATCATTTTGTGAATTCCTTGCTATGGTAGGGGCAGGCATGAGGCTTATTTAAAAAGACTAATTTGAAAAAATTCAGAAGAAGATTCATTAAAACCTAGTCAAAACTGATGAGTCTTAAGATATTTCAAATAAAGACCATAAAGATTATTACTAGTACTAAAGATTATGAACAGTATTAAACCGTAAATTACGTTTTTTGGGGGTTTTGTAACTTAGTGTTTCACAGTATACATTAAACTTAAAATCTGTGTTTAGGCTGAGTTTAAATGGAAATTATTATAGCCCAATGCCCTTTATTCTAGTGGTTTGTAGCCCTCATTTGATCATGTAAGAGAGAAGTTTCTGCTTCAGTCGCAGTTGAGTCATTTGAATTGGCCTTCTCTTTAAAGGAGCCTTTTGTGCTGTGATGGCACCCTGCTGAGCACAGTAACTTTGCTTTTAGCACAGCATGAAATTTCGTCAAGGTTTTTGAAGTTTGGCTGGGAAAGGTTACAACCTGCCCAGATCACTCCTGGCAGTTGGCTGTCAATCCAGGTTCTTCCCTGCCAGCCCACTCCCATTTTTGTCTAGGTCTGTAATTCATTCTTAATGCCAGAAAGAGTGGGCTGATCTTTTACAGATGCTACTGGGACTTTTTATTATTATTTTTGTTGCAGAAGTGTTTGAATTACCCCTTTTGTGTTATCAACTCTTTGACAATTGGTGGAAAACACCTGGAGAAAAAAAATAGAGGCTTTGCAACAGTTTGGGGTCTGGTCTCTTTCTACCTACCAGTGATATGCCAAGTCATTAATTTTTAATATTTTGTTTAGTTGAAAGGATGATACAACTGTCAGGGAAGTATAAACTTGTGATATAAATTTTATTCCTTGTTGTTAAGATTCTGCGGGAAAATACTGAAAAAGGAGGTTTTTTTCATTTTTACTAGGTTCATGCCAGAGCCAAACCTTCCCCCATTGATTCTGTACGATGCAAAATCTTTGCCAGCTAATATAAACCATCAGCAAGTGATAAATATTGACTGGATTCATGAGAGACTTCCTGACCTCCCCAGTGTGAAGAGAGAAAAACTTGTTGAACAGTATGGGATTCTTCCTGAACACAGCTTCACCTTATTGGTAGGTCTATTGATCAAGTGCTAAAATAAGCTCAGAAACTTCAAAGTTGCACGGTTCTTGAAAAGATTTACAGATGTCATATTGGCCAGCTGTCAGTCCTTATGAATATTCTAACTTGGAAGTGTGTTCAATGCATACTTTGTAGCATGGGCACATAGGATGGTGGAAAAACTGAACCAGACAGTGTGTGCCAAGAAGTGTTTCTCACGCAAAGTGCAGTCAGATAACTGTTATTTAATATTGATCTTGCCTGTCTAGACATTGATGCATCCTTGACTGACTGCAGCAAATGTACAGCTTCTGGATACAGGTCCTTGTCTGCAAGTGCCTGCTCTTCAGCTTTGGGCCTGCTGCAAGGCTGGGCACATCAACTATATTTAATGAACACGAATCAAAATCCAAAGTTTAAATCATTCAGCTTCATGTGCTCCTTGACCTACCTTCCACATTACTGGAAACACCACCCCCTCCACCTCCCCCAGATTTATTCTTAGGGAAATATGCCAGATATTGCATAGTTGCACTGTATCAATTTTGACTTCACAGAGCAGTTTACTGGGAGTATGTTCAGAAGAGGGGATGAGAAGGAAAACAATGTGGCAAATACAGTTATAAATAAGGAAGTGACAGCAGAATCTCCTAATTCCCAAAACTATTTGAGAGGACTGTGAGCTGCTTAAACACACACTGTTGTCTCTTTGCCAATGGGGAGGCTGTTAGGTACTCACCCTAGATTAGACATTTCACATACCTGGTGAAGCTAGGAGAATGTCCTGCTTACGTTACCACTGTCATTAGTGGAGACAGAAGGAAAAGGACTTTTTAAGAATGAGATTCAGAGCAGAACTGTAAGTACTTTAAATTGTCCTCTGGAGAAGATCCTTTCCTTTGACTATAAATGAAGGTAGAGCAGTGCACATAGCTACCTCATATCCCTTCTTTGTAAGTCTGTAATTTAATACACTTGTACAGAGGCTGATTCTACAGGAAGAAAATGATTCTGTGTTCTGAGGAAAGCTGTTAGGAAAACTGCTTTTGTGCTGCTGTGCAATTTTAGTGAGTTGCAGACTGTTTGGTGGGCAGGTGAGTCATAAGTCTCATCAGTGTCACAAGACTGCAGTCATAGTACTGAGGGGTGTCAGCAGCTCTTACCATTCTATTTCATTGTATAAGCTGCAAATTATGATTTTGCAGCCAGTATTCCTGTTCATGCATGCATTTTTTCACATTAACATACTTCTCACATATTAAAATAAACATAGGAGTAGAAAGGGTAGATCGGTCCTGCATCCTTTTTTTCTGAATTTTGCTTCTCCTCTCTGTGGTGGGTTAGCCCTGCCAGCTGCTAAGTACCACACCTGCTTGCTCATTTTCCAAGCCAGTAGTACAGGGAAGAAATAGGAAAAGCAAAAGTAAGACTCGTGGTTTGAGAGAAAGACATGTAAGTGAAGGAACAGAGTAGGGGAAAACCGAAAAATGATGCAAGTACAATCATTCACCACTTCCCCAAGCAGACTGATGTGCTGCCAGTCTGCAGGCAGTGACACTGTCTACATCCCCCAAAATGCCCTTCCCTCAGTTTTCCTTGAATGTGGCATGGAGTATAACCAGTTTGGGTTAGCTGTTCCACTGTGTCCCCACCTGGCTTTGTGCCCATCCTTGGCCTATTTCCTGAGGGGGACAGAGGAAAAAAGTGCTACTCAGCAGTAGCCAAAACACCTGTGTGTTGTCAGTGTTGCTGTGGTCACAAATCCAAACCACAGCACCCTCTTTGAACATCAACTCCTGGCAGCCACGCCCAGGGCACCCACTCCTTTCACTTGGCATCAGCCAGTGTATCAAGTTGCTGGCACGGGTGGCTTCTGCATCTCTGCCAACCAGCCATACATATTTGCCTTGTCAGCTGCCCTTTCTTTCAGCTTTTCTCTGAACTCCTTTATTGCCTTTGCTTTTCCCCTTTTCCTTTTTATCCTTTTTGCGACACGCAAGACAATTAACGAGCTCCAAGTTAAAATTTGGGATTCAGCTTGTAATAAGCTAATGCATCCGTTTGAATGCATGAAGTGAGCAGGTCCTCCCTTGCAGATCTCCTTTGATTGTGCATTGCAATGTCAGGCCAGGCAGTCCCCCCCCAGAGCTGCTGCCTGTGCCCTGGCAGCCCCGTTACCCCGAATTCATCGGGAAGCGCCGTGTCCGTCGCTGCCTCCAGCCTGCTCTGGAAGCTGCACGGGATTGCTGACAGGGCCAGCTGCACACATCTAATGAGCATTCCTTCAGGTTACAGCACTCAGAGTGCTCCTTAAATAGATGGCAGTTGTAGAGGGATGGCTCTAAAATGCAAAGTCTGTTCTGCACTGACTCGTTAGAGAAGGCATTTTGTGCCAGAGTTACAAAGAAGCATACATACTCCAGCATGCAGGTTAGCTTCTGAGCTTGCTTCCAGAGCTTTGTCCTGTACACAGGAGTGTCTGTACATACTGAGGTGTTGAGAAACTGAGGTTGCTTCTTTGCCTAATTACAGGATGTACTGAAAGGGAAGGAGTACCCTATTAATGTCTTCATATCTGGAATGCCTTAAGTGTAAACAGCTACATTTTTGGCAGTCTGATATAAATTACAGAAATAAATTATGTTTCTGATTTTTCTTCATGCAGAACTATTCTTACTCATAAGGATATAATTCTTTGGGCCATGTAGACTCCATGATATTTGGGCACTCAATTTCTTCATGCAATTTCTGCTTTGCTCTGTAAATTGGTAAGCTGGCAAATACATCAGTCAGGAAGGATCTCTGACAACTTTGCCAGCTTTGATATTATAGTATTTTCATCTTGCTATCTGTTGAGTAAAAAAATAGGTTATATTGGCATAGACATTAATGTATTACTGCAGACATTAATGTACCAATGTGTTAATGTGACATTTCATTTTCAAAATGTGTGCTGAGGTCCAGGGAGGTCCAACCAGAAAATACATCAATTGTCACAGTATTGCATGAGAAAAAAACAGTCTGATCACCTCCTTTGCCATGTGAATTCCAAGTCTTCCTGTGCATCTGCTGTTCCTCTGCTTACTCAGATAAAAGTGGCTGTTCCACATGGGCTGATTGCCCTGGAGGAACAATCACATTGGTGACTCCTTCACACAGTCAGAAATGGGTTGCTGGAGGAATTGATTTTTGCCATTTTGTTTTAGGCAGTGCCATTCTCATCTATGTTAGTATGCAGGTGAACTTTTGCTTATTTTTAGAATTAAAATCATTTTACAAGAAGCTTCAGGAAAAAGTTGGAAGTTTCTTTGACTGGTCTGCTGTCTCCTGAATATTCTGGGGTTTTTTCCCCTGACAGTTGTACATTTTTGCAGCAGTTGTTACCTCACAGTTGGTTATTGTAGGAACTGTGATGGTGAAAATGGGAATAACAAAGCAGCAAATGACATTTTATTTGTGAACACTGAAGTAGTTTTCTTCTTTAGTTCTTTGGGAAACATTGCTGGTCTTTAAAAGAATAAGTTTGCATTACAGTCTCAGTGTCCCTAAAGACTATACCCGTGGTATTCTGTAAAATATTGTTTTAAACTTGTTTAAAAGGTACCTGAAATCACTACACCACTAGGGTTTTTTTTACATCACAGTGCTAGGAAGTAATCATTTTAAACCATGTTTAAGAAAGAAATTTGCATCTGATTGAAATATTGGTATGTCAGGTTTCATGCCAGTGAGACTCGCATGAATAAATCACAGCATATTTGGTATGTAATGGGAGCACTGAGTGGCCTGATCACAAACATGGTGCTGCTATTCTGGATTTCTGGTTTTCTTTCATTTTCTTTCACTGAAGTTTAGAGTAGAGTATTCAGAATGAAGAGAGGACAGGCAGTCAGCATTCCTGTAAATCCAGCACTTTGGAGCGTGCAGTGGTTTTCAAGTCAGATTTGCCGCAAGGGACGGGTCTGTGAGTGGGTTGGTAGTTGGAGTGAAATTGGCAGGAAGAAAGTTTACCAAAATGTAAACCAAATTAAAGTCAAGTAGTGCAGTATCTAGAAATTGAAGATAATCAAGTTATGCCTACATTTTTTAATATGACAAGAAAATAAGGAAAATGTTTCATTTCTGTCAGTCATTCGGATGTTTTGACATTCTGCCTTACTCATTTCAGTCTAGCATTCCTGGGTTTTCCTTCTCTTTGGCTACAGAAAATGACAGTCACTTTAGAAAACCCAAAATGAAATGCAAGGGAATTTTGGGGAATGTGACTGGTTATGTGTGCACAAGTAGTGACTGTGGGGTTCAGAGACTTGGAAGCGTATGCAGTTGTCTCTGAGTTTTCCTGGGCTTTTCTGCTCTTGCTGCCTGGAAATCATCTTATTAAAATGTGAAGGCTGCGTATGTTTGTCCTTGATTTTTCAAAGGTCTGGCAGCAGGATGAGAGCTGGAACTGCAGCCAGGCTGTAAGTACCCAGAAATCTGGATGTGCCCACTGCTAGGGATGCTCTCTGTAGCCTGTACATGATGGAAGTGCAGAACGTGCTGCGTATGAGCTGTGTGGCTGCATTCAGACATGTGGCATCTGCAGACATTATTTGCCTGTGCAAAGTGTTGTAGCTAGACCTACTCTGCCTGGAATGTTTGTTAAACCTTCTGCAGCATGTGTAAAGAAAGCAGCATTCAGACATGCTCACTTTTTCCTACCTAGATTGGACAATTGTTGCTGTGTAAAGGAACCCACTGTTTAAATAATGAGTGTTTGTTTGTGCTATTGGATCCTGAGGTGAATTAGAAAGAGTACAGTACTTGGCAATGCATCATTCTAGGAATTCTGCTTAACACACACAGTTTTTAATCAAGTTTACTGTGCTTTGGTAATCGTGTCATTTCTTTACTGGTTTTTTTAAAGTCGAATTTGTTCCTCTAGTCTGTTTAGCTTTAGTTTTGCATAATTTGATTAGAGAGTAACTACTAGTTAAATTAGAACACTGGAGAAGAAGATAATTATGTCTGTGTGTATTAGGTAGATAACTAGTGGGAGTTAGAAGATTTACCTTGGTTCACAAAAGGCCTCAGTGGTTTCCTAGGCTGAAAACTTGGTTTCTTTGGTCATGGTCTCAAGGTGAAGGGGTTGGGTCTGAATTTTGTCACACCAGTTTTACAGCACATCAGGTATTAATCTTGGTACATTTTGTTCTGTTTCACAGAACAGAGATCAGTAGTTTGCAGTCTTCTCAAAAGCCATACATCATTACCAATGAAAAATGTGGTATCCAGAGCTTTTGGAAGTTTGTGTTGTGAAAGTTTGGAGAAGGAAAGTCTAAAATTCTGTATTGCTATGGCAGTAAATTGCCTTTAAAAACAAGGGCAAATGAGACTGTTTTGATGGGATGTGAGGGAGAACTCTGTTTTTTTGTTACCATGCTCTCTTTTTTCTCATCACTGTTCAGAGATCTGGCTGCAGTCAGTATGTGCTTGAGAAATGTTTTTGCTGTGATGACTGTATACTTAGAATAGCTCCTTGGCTATCTCTAAGCTGTTACCTCCTGACTTCTGAGAGCTGGCTTGTCCTCCTCTGTGTTTGTACCACATACTGCAGAAGTCCAGTGGCATGCTGGATTTGAAAACCTCCTTTACAAGGTAGGAGCTGCCACTGCATTCCTCTTCAGCCTTCAGTAAACCTAATGAGTTCTGTGCTGCATTTAAAGGTCCATCAGTGCCTTGATGACAAACACCGCAACGTTCAACAGACTGTGCAGTATCTGCTCTTCTAAAAACAATCTCAGATTTCACTTAGGCTATAAATTGAATCCCCCACTGTCATATCTTCTGAGCATTTAGTGTGCTCAGTTAAAGCTTACCATAGCTTCTTGGGAAAAAATGGAAAAACAAAACCCTGCTTCTTACATATGACCTTTCCATATCACTGAAGGATAAATGCAAGCTAAACTTATTCATTCAATCCAGAATAAACAGAAGTGATTGCAAGATATAGAGTGAAGTATCTGTAGACAGTTTCAGGAAGAGGCTGTTCTTGGTAAAAGGTAGCATGACAGCCTGTGAGATGGCAGCATTGTATTTTCTAGCATTATACATAAAACACTTGCAAAGATGAGAAAGCTTCTCTCCAAATGCTGATTTTAGGGAGGCGTTAAGAGAAAAATGATCGCTCATTTGTTGGAAGTTCCAGTGAAACAGGCAGGCTGACAGATAAACTGTGTGTTCCTGCTCTAGGCATAAGATGATTGCTGTTATGTTAATAAAATTACTCCAAAGTCTTGTGACTTTGCAATGAACTCACAACTGAAGTTTGCTTTAGGACTGAGCATTTATATGCTGAGTGTAATTGTATAATTAATTGTAACCTGTAACCTTTGTCACCTGCTCCAGGTGTCCCTGCCTTGGCAGAGGGGTAGGACTGGATGATCTCCAGAGGTCCCTTCCAACCCTAACATTCTGTGATTTTCTGTAATCATGTTTGCACTCCAGAATTCCTTTGATATATTCAACTTTCCTTAAACAGAATGAAGACGGACTGGCAGAGTTCTTTGAAAGTGTGGTAAAACAGACCCCAATGAAGCCAAAGAAGGTGATAGGCTGGATTCTGAATGACCTGCTCAGTTACCTGAGACAACATTCCCTTGCAGTAAAGGAAAGGTCAGTCTTCTTCACTGCTGCAGTGGTGAGACAAAGTGATCCTTTTCTCATGACTGGTGCCATGTCACTCCATTGCTCATGGCTGCTTTAGTGGCTACCTGTGAAGTTTGTTACTCCAGGCAGTCCTTGCCTCTGTCCTGCTGAATGGACTTAGACAAATGCATGGCAGAGAAGAGGATTATGTAGTCAAGAGTAGCAGTCAGTCTTCAGTCTTTAGAGTGTGATGATGCTACGGCATAGTCGGGCCATTAGTACCTAAATGAGGTAAAATAGCTTTTCATACTGAACTGTGTGATCTTTGGGCAAGCAGCAGTAGCATGGTTAAATTACATCATTTTATTCTCTGAGATAACTTCTGCCCACTTTTTCCCTAGCCCAGTCAGTTCTTCTCTCCTGGCTGACCTCTTGAACCTTCTAGAAAAAAAAGAGATCTCTTCTACAGCAGCCAAGCGGGTAAGTACCTTTTTGATTTTGCCATACTGCATCTGTGGCTGCTTATTTCAGTCATGTAGCAATTTTATAATCATTGTGTACCAGTACAATGGTTGCTTTAAAGGGAAATTAGAATGTTGATAAAGGATAGCTTCTGTATCTATACTATATAAATATGAGATGCAAATGCCTTACGTGTGTAAATAGAGATACAGGGAATCTGCATATTCCCTGTTAGAACGGGGCAGAAGCCAAATAGTAGACTTAAACAATGTGAACTGAACTCAAATAAATCCTGTTTCTCAACAGAGCAGACAGTAGATCTCAATTTCACTATTCCAGTCAGGCCTGCGTGAAAGGTCAGTGGGAGCTAATCCATGGCTTGCAGTTAAGATGAGAGTATCAGTTACTGGATTCCTAGGGACAGTAAGGTCTACGTTCCCAAGCATTAGCACTTGGAAAAGGATAGAATTCATCCAAGTGTAGTCACAAAAAGAGTTCTGCTTTGCTGTACCTGAGACAAAAGTGGGAGAGGTCTGGCCTTTCTTTTATCCGTGCTTCTTTGAGCAAGTGCTGTCAGGAAGCTCTCAAGCAAGAAAGCTGAGGGTTTTTAAAATATCATCTTGCTTAGAACAGTCTGAAAAATCAGTTCTTGATGATTTATATATAAAATTGTGAGCTGGTTATAATGGGAATAGTACTGCTGTGTCTGTAGACAAAATTTAGAGGCTTTTTTGTGATGGGCCATAATCAGTCATTCACCTTAAATTGCTGCAAGCTCATTTATATGGAATGATTTGTCTTTTCAGATTAATTATTATGCTCTAGATAAGTGCATTAGGTGACTGTTTCAGTGTTTATCAGTGAAACTGTTAATGAACTGTGAATGAACTTTCTGGTTTGTTTTCTTTTTTTGGAGATGCTTGTGGTTTTAAATTAAGTTTGTCTGTGTCTGTGGATAGCCAGCTGCATAAGACAGGCGTCATAAATAGGGATTTAAGTTCCTGGCTTCAGGCATGTGTGTTTGGAAATTTTGTATTGGAAAAGTAAAAGCTTCAAAAAGGAGATAAAGTATTAATAGGAAAAGCTCTGGAATGCAGAGCAGTTCTGTGCCTGCGGGGTTGTGGCACACCCATTAGTTTGGTGTCTGCATTTGAAATGGAAGCTTCAGAATTTGGGTCTGAAGTCTCTTCCTTCTGGAGGTAGGGACAGGGTATTAATGCTCTTCTATGGGATTTTCTGCTTTGAGATATTTTTGTGTGCCAGGCACTTCTGTCGGGTTGTGAAATGTCAAGAATTGCAGAAATGCATTTGTTGTTTAATTACCAGCTCCTTGTAATGTGCATGTTGTCCTCAGCGTTCTGGAACTGGACCCAGAAATCACAGTAGTGTTTGCCCCCGCCGAGTGATGATGCCATCAAACTGCAGAAACCTTGCCACATTTAGAAAAGTATTTTGGTTGCCTGGATGTCAGAAGAGCAACAAATGTTTATAACAATTCTCAGCAGTAGGCAGAGACGCTGGATGGCCCGAGGGCAGAAAGGGCTATATATACACACCAGCAGATGAATTGCAGCGCTTGGGGAGGGAGCGTGATCTGCAGTGCCAGACTCCAATCCAGTGGGGAGGGATGCAAGGGTTCCATGGGGTGAGCACACAGACATGTGTACACATACGTGCTCGCTGCAGGAAGCTGTTAACCACTTAAATTATTTAAAAGGTTTTGTGTTTGGGCTCTGCTGTCTGAGGCAGTAAAACAGGCAGATAAAAGCTGTGAGCTCTGGCTGTACATACAGAACATTGTGTGGTGGGAGGCAGTGCCAAGCCAAGGGCACTGTGCACTCACATAATTACCGTGTAGGTAATTACACAGCTCATGCCCAACTTGCCATCAAACAGCATCCCACTCCAGAGGTCTCCGAAGCAGTTCCAGGCTGGTGTGCCTGTGCAAAGGGAGGAGCAGCTTCCAGCTCTGCTGGCGTGTGAGGCTGTGGGTGAGCATGTCCTGGATCAGATGGATACACGCTGCACGTGGCCCAGCCCAGGGACACCATTTTGAAGCCCACAGTGGAAGGAGTCGGTGCTGCTCACACAGGGCTGAACCACTCTGATGCAGAGTGTCCCTGCAATGGGGCCTTGCTCCTCAAGTTGCCAGGCTGGCAGCAGGTCCATGTTATGGCATTATGGGAGGCGGCTGGGCCAGGGAAGTGGAAACTTGTCCCTGCTGCCAACAGCCATGCTGGAGCAACTCCGTGTGGACACCCTTGTCGCTGGGTCATGGGAGAGCCGTGCCCAGCAGGCCATGGAGCAGAGCAGACCTTGGGTTTGCTGGCTTCTGCAGTTGCATAGGTCACCCACACAGGAGTAACGTCAAGAGACCTGCTTGGCACCCCTGCTTTAAAGCAGATATCAGGGAAATGACTACAGTACCATACCTAAACAGAACCATCTGCTTTGACAATTATGACTACACCATCTGGAGGACTGGACCCAACCTGCCCCCTGCTTCTCTGAGAGGCTGAGGGACACCTGCCAGACATGAAGGCTTCCGTCACTGGAAAGAAGAGGTGCCCACAGGACTTGTGGAATGGTGCTGCCTGCTGCTTTCCTCCCGCCCTTGGCAGCAAATCACTGCAGATAGGGTTTCCAGTTGGAACATTCTCAGGCACAGCAGTCAGCTGGCACGGTCACCAGTTGCAAAATGTTTGATATGATGCCCATGACAGCCAGACGTGTAAGTCCTGATTAATTCATTCTGACCAATGCTGCTGTGCCTGCATAGGTGGAGACCACAGAACACCATTAAAATCTAATCACGCTCAGGCAAGAATCAATAGTAGAAGCTACTGAGATTTCAGTAATGGAAATGAGGCCTGAGATTCAAGTTTTGGCTCTGGAGACTTCATAATTTGATCCTCCTGTGCTGGTGCAGGCAGTTTGTATAAATGAGTTGAAATCGTTTTTTAAACTGCTTTCTTTAGATTTGTACTCCTTGCCAAGTGGAGAAACACATTTTTTTTAAAGTGCATCTTTGACAGGTCTTGGCCACATCTCTTTCTGCTTTCCCACATACCTGTAAACAAGCAAGGGCCTTGATAACATTGTTGCTCTACTAACTAAGTGGAGATGCTTGTTACCAAATGGGAAGGGACACATGATGCAGCTGTCACAGGGAAAATCTAGTGCCTTCAAGGTTTCTAATGGGCAAGCTCTCCTCTGTGCCAGGAAATATTTGGCATAGGCATAACAGGGAATCAGAGCTGGATCACTGACTGTCGAGCTGTCCTGCCCCTGATCTAATCCAGCCTGATGTACGTGTTGCTCCTGGGCAGCTCTGCCATGGTTGGCTGCAGAGATTCTGGTGGTTGCAGATTTCCCCTTCCTGCAGCCCATGGCATCCTGCCTGAATATGTACCAGTCCTAAAAATCAGCCTTTTTCCTGGAGAGGGAAAGGGCTTATTCATTGTCCACTGTGATTTGTGCAGCACTTTAGACTGTCCAGGGTGTTTTGCTAGAGGCTGTGCAGTGCAGCAAGGGCGGGGCTCAATCTGAGGGGTAACATACAGTAACATACAGTACGGGTGCCTTGGGAGGCCTCCAGGACAGAAACCTTCCTGCTCCATCCCTCAGGGAAGAAGCAGAAGGGCTGCCTGGAGTACCAATGGAGTGCAACAACAAAAAACCCCACAAAAAAACAAAAAAAACACCACAGTAAAAGGCAAGCAGCTGCAGACAGGTTGAGTCTCTGTTGGATATGAGACATTCATTTCTAGGGTTATTCGAGGTAGCACTGGCATGATGATTTTTAAGTATCACACTAGAAGGAAGATCTTGTAGAAGACATCATATACAGCACTGATTTATTCAGTATAAAGATCTGAAAGCTTTACTTACAGTTGTTGTAACTCTGGCTGCTTATCAGTAACTTCAATATTGGGATCTGCCTTTGGCCCTCTCACAAGGAAAAATTAAGATGTAGCTGCCACAATATAGCTGCGTGTCATTACCCTCTCACAGGGTCTCCAGAAGAGTTGATAAGATCCCATAAAAAGCTTCGGAGTGCCACTGGCAAACAAATATCTTCTTGCAGCAATTGTTTGAATGCACAGTTCTTTAATACTTGCTGTGGATAGAGAACTCTTTAACCAAAGGTCTTTTGCACCCGAAAATTTGTCATGCTGATGAAAATTGCTGGAGTAGTTGACATCCCATCCCATGTGCTTCATTCTGAGTTCTCTTGCTGCCCTGTGAATTATTTGAATGGGGCAGTTTGAATGCCCCTCCTTGTCTTCCCATCCCAGCCTCTTCTTCATCCTACAGGGAATATTTAATGCTGAAATTTTGTCATGACATTCATTCCATACTGGGACACAGCAATGGCCCAAACATACAATTATATCTTCAGCTCAGGATGGAGCACAATGAGCTGTTTTAATAAGGGTTTTCTTACTCTCCTCCCACAGCCCTGAAATAAAAGCAAAGGGAATACAGAAAATGACTGCCCAAGGAAATTGGTTTTTTATAAATGTTCTCTCCTCTCAAGTGTATTCCAGGGCAATAGCCCTGCTGCAGTGTAGGAAAACACTAGCATTAACAAGTGATTATTCCACAGGTCTGGGTTTGCCCAGCAGTCCAGTACTTGGAGATGATGCATAGGTGGGCTGGAGCTGCTGCATTCATCCTGCTTGGCACCATTTTTCTTGTGCTTTGTCATATGTATCCTCATTACAGCCTGCTGGCAGGGCCTGGTAATGGGATGAGTTACCTGGGATTGGACTTGGTACAATAGTCAGCTAATCGTCAGTTCCCGGGCAGAGCCATTGCTCATGGAGATGCATTTCCTGGCTGCTCCCAGGCAGGTCTGTGAATGATGTGAGAAGAGCAGGAGTGTTGCAGAGTGCAGTCCTTGCTGCCCTGCCATCCCTGCTGTGGTGGCTCCTCTCTCAGCCAGGAGGGAAGAACAGAGGGCTGAGCTCAGCAAGCCCCTCTGGAGAGAGCCTGGAAGTGGGGCAGGAGGCAGGGCAGGGCCGCACAGCAGCAGCTGGGAACCATCAGCCTGGGCTCCTGCAGGAAGTGGCAAAGCTTTGTCTCAGTACAGGGGGCAGAAAAGAAGAGAGATACCAGGGCTCTTTCTGAGACACATCATTAAATCTTGGGCTTGTTCACCTTCAGACAATCTGCTTTTAGTGAAAATAGGGCTTCTTGGATCCATAATCAAAATACTGCTTATAAACAATGTTGGTAAGTCAAGCCACTGACCTTTGCTGCTTTTATTGTGATTTTCAGGTGCTTGCAGAATTGTGGAAGGGAGAAGGGAAGACTCCCCTTGAAATTGTCAAAGAACAGAAACTTGAACTGTTACAGGATCAAAAAGAGCTTGAACAGATCTGCCAGGCAGTGATTGATGGACAAGAAAATGAGGTGATTATGATGGTGCTGGGAACCTTCTGCACTGTGGCAGTCTGTGGCACAGAAAGGCGGTTAAAATATCCTCTCTTTTTTCCCTTTTGATGGCATTTGAGCTCTAAAGCCAGAGCAGTAAAGCTGCTGCCAAGATATTATCAGGCTTTTCTTCTTCTTTCTTATTTTACTAAGTGGGTTTTTTGAAACTGACGCTTAGACAAAATGATCGGCAAAAGAAATTACCAGTCTGGCTAATGTGCTAAGTCATTCTGAGAGCCCATAAAACTTTAATGAAGGAAAGCAAAACTGCAGGGCCCGTCCCTCTCCAGCTGTACTGCCACTAACCTGAACCTGCCACCCAGCCACATAACTCTGATTTTTGTGTCATCTGTTGTGATATTGGGGCAACACTGTTAAACCGTTCTGAAGCTGGAGACTGAATTACCTGCCAGCAAGGCATATATTAGTTATGGAATTAGAGACTGTGTCAGGGCTGGCGAGGCAGAAATTCTTCTTGCATCTGACTTTTTGCCATGTTCCTGTCTCTGTCCACTGCCAAAGAGAGAAGCCTCCCTGGCTCTCCTGCCTGACAGTGGCTGTGGGTGGGAAGGAGCCAGAGCCCTGTGGCAGCAGCAGCAGTGGCTCCAGAGCTGCTGCCCACTCTGCTGTTCTGCTGTGCCGTGGCAGCAGCACAAACGCTCCCCCGTGGGGCATCATTGGCTCTTCCCCATCTCCTTGGAGAGACACACAGCAGCCAGTGTGGCTCAGACTAACAAGGTCTGAGCTGGGAAAAAAGGGAAAAAAACCCTTGTTGATCAGAAAGGGGAGGAGTGGGAAGGGATCTTGACGGAGTCTATATAATCTGCTTTATAAAAAGCAAAATGAAAACAAGTGCTTATATGTTCTCTGGAGCAAAAATGTAAAAGCAGAACTGAATAGCTTATTTCTAATATAAACAATGTCTAGCTCCATTTGCCATTTGGAAAAAAACATTAACATCTTTCGAGAACAATACCACCCACTCCAGATCTCATTGGGGGATGCTAACAGCTCTGCAAGAACTTTTGATAAAATGAGCTTGCAGTAGGTCGGCGTGACCTCCATCCGACTTGACTCATTTGCAGAGCCTGATAAAAGTGCTGCTGTATTTCCAGGCTGGTATGAAAGCACAGGCAGGGAGGGAGGGACATTAGAACTGACTGGGAAGTGCAGGAGCTGAAGGTCCATAACCACACTCCCATTTCAATGTGTTTTGAGAGTTAACTTTTTTCAGAAGGAAATGGCTCCTAAACAGCTGCTCAAACCAACACTGAGCACTTTATCACAGTGCAGGGCTGGGACTGGAGCACACTCTTCCCCACATAGGTAATTTCTAGCAGATCCAGAGTAATGAGTCTTTTCCACAGTGCAACATAACAGAGAAGGCTTTAGACTGACAGTAATTTAGATACTGTAATGAATAGCAGTATTGGCACAGTGCTTGGCTCCTGTGTTTGCAGTTTTTCCTGTAATATCTGCAAATACGTCCTCCTGTTTCTTTGCACCTATTGAGTTCTGCCCAGTAACTCTGACAATGTAGAGAATGCCTTCCCTGCCACACTAACAGTAGGAAGGCCAGATCTTGTCTTTCAGCAGTAGCACCTCCTTTAGGAAGGCCCAAAGGTGGAATTTCTGATCCTTTCATGGCCCTTGCAAGGTAGCAGGTGATTATGCATCAAAGGCTATCTGAACAGAAGGTCATATGTGACCAGTTAATAATCATCATGTTGCAAAGGATTAAATGTTTGAAGGAAATAAAAAACACCTACGTCTGTGCTTGAAGGACCTCAGCAATATTATCAAACAGATTTTGATTCTATGCAAATTACCTGTTATAATGGGACATTATATCCAGTAAAATGGCAGATCCTATTAGTGAGGAAAGTCCATCTCACTTCTCTGGCTCTTTTTCAGGAAGTTGCTGTTCAAGTTGCAGACACTGTTAAAATTCAAAAGTGTTTTCTGACTCTTTCAATAAGAGGAGCTCTTTCTTTTAGTTGTAAGGCCCTGCTGCTGTAGGGACGTGCTGTTCTCTCATGGGAGCAGAGCAGGAGCTTATTGCAAGGCTGAAGGCAGTTTTTATAAATAACACTTCTGCCCAAAATGCAGTCTTCTATCACAGTAGTCCAAAGGACAAAAATATTCATATCTTGGCTGGGAATGAGCGTAGAGGTTCAGTTTTCCTGTAACAATGGTGTCTGTTGTGTTTCTTTTCTTTACAGGTTATGGAGATAAAGGCAGGCAATCATAAAGTTCTAAATAGGTTAATTGGTCTGGTACAAAGGAAAACACAAGGGCGGTCCAATCCTATTCTGGTGAAGCAATTATTAGAGAAGAAGCTATCAGAGTAGCCACAGGACAAAAAGCACGCAAACAACTACAGAAGCATTTGCTTCCTTCTGTCTGCAAATGGACTTTGGAGTCTCCTCGTGCAACATTGAGCGCGTTGGTTATACTTCAAGCAGCTTGGAGTCCCAGCCTTCTGTGGATGCATCAGCCGAAGGCAGATGGGCCAGAGAAAAGCAGGATCCAGCCATTTGCATCTCCCTCCCTTTGATGTGGCTCTTGGAAACGTGATTTCCACACAGCCCTGGGAAACAAGCTCCCAGAGGTGTCTGTGAGTATGCAGACAGCTGAAACTGCATGGGTTAGTTTTCTAATAAAATGGGTACAAACTCAGCTTTTCTGTCTGCCTGTTTGTGAGAAGAGAGATTCACAATCTCAAATACTCAGTCTGGGCATGCACACTGTAACTCACTGTCAGTGTGAGCACAACAGTGCCAATGATTAAAACACCCAGAAGTAAGATGCCTAACAGAAGGAAAAAAGTTCACTGCTATCATTCTTGCTGGTTTCTGAGGAAAGGGGAAAGGATGAAGTCATGAACTGCTTAACTCTGTGCCTGAGGGTAGTGCCACAGACAGAAGTGGCAGCATCTCACCCTGTCAGTATTCGCTTGCCTTCTCCCAGTTCTGCACCCACAGACCTGCTGTGCCTGCTCTCAATTCTAGAAATGCCTGGGGGGTGTGTGCCTGAGCCCTTCTGAGGCTCACATCTCATTCTGGCCTCAGAGGTTCAGATCAGCAGATGTGCTTCTGCCAGCCCTGCACAATGTACAGCAGAACCGTGGAGTATCAGGAGTTGGAAGGGACCCAAGGATCACTGGAGTCCAGCTCCTGCCTCTGCTCAGGACAGCCCCAGGAGTCACACCCTGTGCCTGATGCAGTAGCTCAGTAAAGAGACCACTTGCTCCAGTTTGGTTTTTTTTCCTCTGCAGGCAAGAACTTGGCCCTGTGTTACAAATGCCCAATGCCCAGGGCTGCTGCTTCTCTGGCACGTGGTTTTCTGGTGGCACCTGGAACTGCACTGCCTTGGGGAAGGAATAGAACATGCAGTTGGCTTACCAAAACTCAGCTGTTCCACTGCTTAATCCTAAGGGGTGTTTTGTGCTGGTGGTTTTTATTTTGGACTTTTTATATATTTGTTTCTCAGTTCCTGGTTTTCAGTACTCCCTGAAATGCAGAGATCTGGAACAAACTTCCCATCCCAACCAACTTCAGCTGCAACAAGAAGGAACCTCTCAAATTTTCATGTAGCAGGGAGAGAACTCCCATTTAGTAGCAGATGCTTGAAGTTCTTAAATCCCTTCTGGAGACTGCTAAGCCTTGCTTTTAAAGATCACATCTACCTCAGGCCTCGTAGCTGCTTCTTCAGAATTGTTCTTTAGGATGTGCCTTCAGGGCAGACATTGTCACAGGAGTGCAGCAGGTGTGGCCCTGGGACTTCAGTCACCTTTTGCAGCACTAGTTCAGAGTAGGCTGATGGCAATTCCTGCTCCTGAGTGGCAGCACTGATGTTATGTCTGGAGGAGGACATTGCTGTACAAACTGGCTGAGGTTCAAGTGCAAACTCGTTCTTTAGAAGGAAAGAAACACTTTGGTTTTCAATAAACTTAATTAATGAAATATATACCCATTATTCACAAAAAAATACCTTTACAATTCAAACATCGTCATGAAGTTCACAAAAAGCTGTAACATGACTGCAGTCAAAAACTGTGACCCTTTAAACACCAATCAACCAAACAAAAACCTAAACCTCCAAAAAACTCCCCCAATCACACCATGCCCAGGATTTTCATGTAATTTGACCTTCACACTAAGACTTCTACTGTCACTTTTCACATCATGAGCAAAATTATCATTTTTACTTAGAGTGGTGTGAGTTTTCAGGTAGGCATTCAGTCAATAAAGGTTTAGAGTATACAGCAAACTACTGGAATTCTGTTCAACTCTTGCCATGGCAGCAAGAAACAAGAAGGCATGAGGGTATCTGCAGGAAATCTTGAAGAGATATTCCCTCAGATTAGAAAAATACAGCTGGGTCCCCGAGGTGGTCCTTCAAGGTTAGTGCTTGTTGTGGCACAGCTGGATGCTGTTGTGATGAGTTCCCCACTGCTGCAGTGGGTGCCTTTTAAAAAGAGAAATCAAAACAACAATGTATTTGGAAGAGTAATAGTTAAGCTGATTTAAAAGAAGGAAGGATGTCAACAAATGCAGCAAGGCTACTGCTGCTAATTCTCTCTATGGGCTACTTCTTAGCCACGCCTTTACTACAGAATTATACTTTGCTAATATGGTGCAAAACCTGTTAAATTCATCAGCCAGGCTCTCTCTGAGTCTGTGTCAGTACATTATGCACCCGGGCCTGTTCAAAGCACTGAGCACTGTCCTGCATGGCACCCTTATATCTCAGCAGGACAGACATGGATTTGATGGGTGCACCCCTCAGGAGATAAGGAATTGGCTGGTTGCACTCAGAGAGCTGCAGTCAATATCTTGATGCCCAGGTGGAGGCCAGTGATGATTGGGGTGGTCCAGGGTCAATGGGACTGGCCCTGTTTCCCATCTCTTGGTGACCAAGTGGGATCGGTGCTCCCTCATCAGCAAGCTCTCTGGTGACACCAAGCTGGTGGCCTGGCTGGCACACTGCAGGACAGGGATTCCATCCAGAGGGATCTGGACAGGCTTGAGAAGTGGGGCTGTGCAAAGGAGTAGAATGGGGGTGCTGGGGGAATAACAAACTTGACGTGGCATGGCAACATGCACTCAGAGAGCCAAATGTGTCCTGGGCTGCATCCGAAGCCCCATGGGCAGCAGGGGAGGGAGGGGATTCTGCCCCTCTGCTCTGCTCTGCTGAGACCCCACCTGCAGAGCTGCATCAGCTCTGGGATCCCAGCACAGGAAGGACAGGGAGCTGCTGGAGCAAGTCTGGAGGAGATCATAAAGATGATCAGAGGGCTGAAACACCTCACCTGTGAGGACCAGCTGGGACAGCTGGGGCTGTTCAGCCTGGAGAAGAGAAGGCTGGAGAGACCTTATAGCACCTTCCAGTACCTTGAGGGGGCTGACAAGAGAGCTGGAGAAGAACAAAGGCATGTAGTGGCAGGATGAGGAGGAATGGCTTTAAGATGAGAGAGAGCAGGTTTAGGTCAGATATTAGGAAAGTCTCTACTGCAAAGCCCTGGAACGAGCTGTCCATAAAAGCTGTGGATGCCTCAAGTGTTCAAGGCCAGGCTGGATGAGGCTTTGGGCAACTTGGCCTTGTGGAGGTGTCCCTGCTCAAGGAGGGGGGAGCAGGGTTAGAACTAAGGTCCCTTCCAACCATTCTGTGATTTACTGTTAAGTCTCAATCTATTTTCACCTTCACCTGCCAGACACAATGGATAACAAGAAAGATTAAAAAGGGATAATTGTAATATTCTTCCCTTCCAGGAAAGGGAAAGAGCAGCCATAATCTATAAATTTTGCACTATATTATGAAACAATCACTTTTGAAATTTTTAAAGAACTCTTTTGCAGACACACAAAATGTAAATTTCTTTTTGATAGGGAAAAAAAAAGAGTGGTTTGAGTCAATTGAAATCAAGATAATGAAGCTTTTACCATTTGTGGAGAGATCAGCTACCAACTTCAAAGCAGTGGTAGCTGGCAGTGCTCAGACCCAGCGATGGGAAGGCTCAGCTCACACTGCTCCCACTATCCCAGCCTGCATTAAGGGGCTCATCAGTCACCTCACACCCTTTTGACTGAACCAACACAACCAAAACATGGGATCCTTTTTGCCTGCCAAGGGCCTGATACAACCACCACCTGCCCATTCCCCTAAGTGGAGCTCAAGGCAAATTCTAAATACTCAGCAAGTGAACGCTGTACTGAGCAAAGAAATAGCTTTGGTTGGTATCTGCTTAGCAATAGTTGATGAGCACATTAAAAAAGCAGAAGCAGCAGCCTCAAGGAATTTAGTGTCTGCTTTTGCAAAGGCAAATAAAACAACCCCACAGAACAGGTGGGTCTGCAGGATAGAAGGCAGAGCCCGACTGTGAAGTGTTGGATGTAGAGCATCCTGCAGACCAGGAGGCTGTTCCAAGTGTGGTTGTATCGAGGCTGGAGCTCTGGAATGAAGATTGAGGCTTTGACCCCAACTTGGAAGTCTCATTTAGCTACTCCAGTGCGCTCTGATCAAATGATTGCAGATGCCATCTGTGCAACAGCATCAGGCAGGGTGAATTAAGGACAGTTCCAAGCAGATTTTCAGCAGTACCATCCACGAACAGAGGACCAAGGAAAATGCCCACAAATTAAAAGCTGACACCAGACACTGTCACGACCATCTCATCTCGTCATTGCTGGAAGTCTTTTAGGAGGTCAGGCCTGAGGGTGGAGAGCTGATAGTTACTATTCTGTAAAGCTGAAGTATCCTGTGTCTGAGTCTGCAGAAGAGGAGAAGAAAGTTGTCTGAAAAGATGCTGGCAATGCTGTAAGTAGTGAAGAAAGAATTTCTAGCGCTCAGCCTTGGCTGCAGAGTTTAATTTTAACTGTGTTAAAAATAGAAGCATATGATAGGAACCTTAACTAAAAAATTACAGCAGAGCATTCAGCTGAGATTTCAGTGCAGCCCCCTTTGCACCCCACTTTGCATTCTCATGTCTCTTCCGAGCACTCCCTACCTACACTTGCACAGCCACTGACCTCAGCAGCACCTTCCCAGGGATTTATGGCCTTGTGTGCCTGCTCAACCTGCAGAGTGTTTGTTTTTTCCTACATTAAGAAAAACAAATTGGGTTTTCACTCAGCTCTTTTTTCTCAGACTGCATGAGGGAGAAGAAGGAATAGCTGCTCCTGGCTGGTTTGCCCTCATTGCCAGCATCTTCCTTGCCATGCTATTTACACATACTCATACACACACATTTGATTCTGAATCAGGCAGTGGCCACTTAAAACCAAGTTACAGCAGAGAGGAGCTCTACATTTATCAACCCAAATGCTCAGAAGCTTCCCTGCACTGGGTTGGCTTCAAGTGCAAGTTGTCCCTGTTCCCTCAGAAGCTGCAAACACGCAAGTAATACACAGGCAGAGGGGATTCTATTGCTAAACAGTGTGAGGAATGCAATAAAACACAAAATCCTGAGCTGTCATGACTGTAATTTGCTGTGCATTTTTCTGCCCATTGTGATGGCAAATTTGGACTCCATCTTCAAGAGGCCCTGGGCCAAGCCACTAGGGATCAGTAACTAGGGATGACTGCAGCGGGAACACAAAACCACTGGGAATGCTCCTTCTCTCCTGACTGCTCCAGCCCACATCCCACATCAGGCTGTACAGCCTGAATTGTAACTGCAATAAAAACTGCAGAGATGCTCAGGTGCCACCATGAGGGAACAAAGCTGCAGAAGGAAGGCAGTTTAGTGAGTAACACAGCTGTGCATGCTCCCAGTGGAACTGAGCCTTCCCTCTAGGACTATCCTAGTCCCAGATCCTTAAGATCTCCTCTAGGGAATACAGGCATTTCACAACTGTCTGCAGCATTTGTTGACCAGCTGCAGACTTAAGTGGTGAAGGACTCTGACCTTTCATCCCTCCCCTTTGTCCATGTCAGAGGTGTCCAATTGATGACACCCAATTTTCTTGGCTTTGCCCAAGAAAAAGCCTGGTGACAGCTGTGCCAGAGCCCACGTTATCCCACCTCATACACAGGCAGCAAAGTAACCCATGCACAGAGCAAAAGTTTTTCCAACATATGGTTGCACCACCAGCAGTAATTGTCTAACCCAGTAGGAGGAATAAGCATCAGTAAGTTGTATTTTGCTGCTCAGAAGGCCACACTTTCAGGCTGATCTTAGAGGCTGCTGGATTTTTTCACATTGAAGCTCAGAAACCAATGTTATGACCCTGGAGATATACAAAAGACACTGATCAGTGTTTCTAAACACCAAGCTGTGCTTGGACAGCAAGAAACATGAGTTGTTGGCTCGAGCTGCAGCAAGGGATACTGAGACCCAGAGCCACTCCCTCTCCTTTGAGGACGAGTAGCATTTCATCTGAGCTCTGGCCAAACTGACACAGCAGCACTGAGCTGGACACAGTTTAGTTGTCTTGGATTTGACTCGTCCATATTATTCTTTGGTCTAAATCCAAGCTAGTTATTTTTAAAGTAGGCTGCAATAAAACACAGCTGCTGTGGAATTGGCTTCATCAGAGATGAAGGTTTGCAGGTATTTAGTCCACAGTACATAATTGTATGCGGGCAGTCTGCTGAAGTGCCTAAGTTGAGAAATGCAGCCTTTGCACAAAAGTTCCATCAGGGCTTTTAGCCCAGAGACTTCAGTCTTAATTTAATCCAGCTGCCACACAAGAACCATTACAATCAATGAACAAAAAGAAGATTTGCACAGTCAGCAACAAAACGCCACTTTGTGCACCTACATATTTGAGAATCCAAGCAATGCTCCTTTTCATAAATAAGAAGCTTCCAACTGAGCATGTAACAAATGAAGTACATTGATGCTGCCACAACATGTTTAGCAAAGCTAAGGGCCACTGAAAAATAAAGTGCATTTAGTCAGAGCAGGGCTCTGACCGCCAACAGTCACAGAAATAGCGTTGCATTCTGTGGCTGTCTGCAGTCAGACAGCTGGCACCACCATCCTCTTACCCAAGTTCCTATTTATGCAAGTCTCACACCACCTTCACAAGGAGCAATTTTTAGCCCCCTTTGCACATTTTTGACCCAAAACATCACACAGCAGTGCTGTCCACTTGGACAGGTACTGTAGGACACGGTCACATTCGTTTTTCAAGTCTGAGCTTTTTCTTTCTGGTCCCTGATAAATCAGAGCAACACAAATGTAAATTCTGCTTTTCACACAGAGGGAAGTGCCCCCTGCTAATCTGTGGCATTTTAACTTAGGTTTGCTCATTAATGTAAGCAGCCCAAGTGCCATGTATCCTCCATTTCTGCTGATAAAGCTCGAAGAGTGCAAGGAGGAACACACTCCAATTATCTAAATCGGATCTGGGCACAGCAGTATTGTTACTGTACAGTGCCAGATATCTGAGTTGAAAGAAAAGAAAGAGGAAAATCCCAGTGTTCTACTCATAAACACAGATGCAGTTTAAATGTTACAAATGTAATGGGAGCTGTCATGAGAACTGCAGGCATGACATAGCAATTTCAGTAAGTACAGCAGAGTAAATAGCTTATTAAATCAAGCCATCCCTAAACAGGAGCTGTGGCTACAAATTCAAATGATACAATGACATAATTTAACTGCAGCAAATCACACTGCTCCCATCCTTTTCTTTCCAACCCTGAGATTTTAGAGCATCTTAGGGGAGCTGAAAAACCTTCCTGAAGCATGAAACCTTCTGAGAGGCTTAAGCAGAGTGCATAAAAGGGTAGTGAGTGTGTACACGCTGTGCTGCATGGTGAACTTCTCTTGGAAAACAGAACTTAACCTCTTGAACTTAAACCCTTGGACTCTGCAGGATGCTGCAAGTTTGTTTGCAAATGTTTTTCTCTGAAGGACTGAACAGACACTTGGGCTTTGTGCACTGGCCAAAGAGCAGCACTGGTGGCAGGAATGCTGCTCAGCCTTCCTGTCTATCCAGTCCTGCTCCCTCTCCAAAACACAGCCCCCTGCTGATGTCTGAGGCCCACCTCAATCACACTTTGTTTTCTCCCACTCTAGGAAATTTACCAATCTTACTAAAAATACCAAATCACACCTGGAAGGCAGCTGCTCTGTACCACAGCATGACACCACTGAATTCAGACTTCTTACAAAGAGACAAAACCCAAAGAAAGAGGAAATAAGTAATTTATGACCTGGATGCTTGAAAGCATGTACCTGGGCCTGCTGGTGGGAGGGACAGTCCATGCTTGATACTGGAATTTTCTCATCTCTGCAGGATACAGCTGAAAACAGAAGTTCTCATTTCTGTTCTTCCAAACCAAGGTCCAGAAGTTATGAGGACAAAAAAGGACAATGCATTTTTCACACCCAGAATGGCAGCAACAACTTGATCTCACCTGAAATATAATATTCTTTAGGGCACACATGAAAATGACCAAATTTAAGAAAAATGCCTGGAATACAATAATAATGGTAGTAGCCAGCCACACATGAACTGCAGCTGACCAAAAATGTCCAAAGATCAGCACATGCATGAATGAAATTGCTGAGTGCTTTAGTCCAATTGATGCAAATCATGTGTACGTTTACAGAGATTAACCCAGAAAGCATCCAAAAATGTCCAAAGTTAAAGAGAATGACTACAACTCTTTGAAGACAAAGTGCTCACTTTATAGGTAGGTTGCAAAAACAAAACAAACAAAAACCAAATCAAACCAAAAACATACACAGAAAAAGAATCAGGTTGAAATTGCTGGAAAGATTCCTTGCTATAGCAGAACAGCTTAAAAACACACACCAAGGCTACATAATTGGAAATGTGACATTCACAGCTTGAAACATGTAGTAGGAGACTGGAAATTCACTTTGGTATCACTGAGCCACCACCTGCAGTCTTTGGAATAGATCTGCCAAAGCACTTCATTTGGGAACAATGCTGAGCCAATGTACCAAAGAGGGACTGCTCCATCACACACCCACCTGAGTGTGGGAAAACCAGATCATAAAGCACTTCCTTGTTCTTGGAAAGAGCAGTGTAAGGCTGTTGTCCTCCAGGGACCTCCAGCTTGGACCACAGGCACAGGGGTTTTTTTGGGAAAGGATGTATCATTGGTGAGAGACAGGATAACACATTATCTAACTGGAGGCAAGAAGCTTATTAGAGAAGCATTTGGCTGAAGAGCTTATGCACACAGATGTGATTCATCTCAAAAGATCAACATTTTCAAGCTAAATCACAGGTTCTGCATGTTGGAGGCAGGAAGAAGCAATTCCCACCAATAATTTTTTGTGCTGGCTGCCAGGCATTGTGCTGCTGTCACAACTGAGACACAGCTGCAAGTCTGATCCCACTCAGAAACCAGGCACTGCAAAGGCACAGGGATGATCTGCATTTTCTCATTCTAAGCCAGGGTCACTGCACTCACCCACCTCTTCCTTCTGGGGAGCTGACAGACATTTCCCGGGTGTGTGAGGGGACACTGGGCACAAACACAGCTCTGACCTTTCAGCAAAAAGCCTTCCACACAACTCCAGATCTTAAAGGCTGACTTTATCCTACTGGATGTAGAACATAAGCTCCACTACAAGTTACCAGGAAAATCCTCTCCTTCCTCAAATTTACAGATGCTTTTTTGAACAGTCCACATTTTAAAATCCTCATGTAACTTAACAGAACTGCTGGGATGAAACTGCAGGTGAAATGTGTGATTTCATACATTTGCTGAAAACACCAGTCAAAATTTAAAATCTCAAAAGAAATCCCATCTACCCAGCAAATAAGGATTTTTAGTTTACAATACAAAGCAAAGGAGTGTTCAGGTAGTAACTTGCTGCCTTGAGCACTGGACTGCGCAGTTATTTTTTTAAAACTTAAATAATTTTTTACAATTCCTTTTTAAAAAGTCCTTCAAAAAAAGGATTTGATTTCTTTTGCATTTTAACATGTTTCTGAACCACTAAAGGTCAGCTCACCACACTTTCCTTTTGCTCACATGCAGCTCTTGCAGAAGAGGAGAGAAGCAGAGCAAACACTGACCCTACATCCATAATACCAAAACACTTCCAACATGCACACTGAACCCCCTCAGGCCAGGCCTGGAAGGCATGGAAGGCAGCAGAAATGGGGAGTGGGGAAAGGACCCACGGTGCCCTAGGAAAAGTTGTTTTAAAAATGGATTTAAAAAAAAAAAACAAAACAATCAATCTCATTACCCATTTACAACAACAATGCATAGGTGGGGAGAAGTGAAAAAGAAAGAGCTCTCTTCCACCTGGGTACCTAAGACTTAGGAAAAAACCCACAGCTTTGGCTTCAGCTTCCAAGAAAGCTGGTGAGGTGAAAAAGGGCCGTGAGGAGGTCAGTAGCTGATTTACAGAATCAGAGTAGTGGCACCTAAAAAACTGAGCAAGTTACAAATGAAAGCAAACCTGAGAGAGTCAGCTAGGAAGGAACATCACCCCCAGCCATCCTGGATTTGAAGACTGCAGCAAACAAGTAAAGATGGACCTGGAAAAGTTCTGGAGGTGACTTTGTTGGACGTAGACTCCAGGCTGGTTTTTTTTTTCACTTGGAACAGCCTACAGAAGGCTGACACAATGAATGTAGACACTTTAATCTATACCTTGTAGATTAAAGGCAGAACTTTTCAGAACTATCTAAAGGATTTAGGAGCTTAAATTGCACTACACATTCCAGAGGAATTTGACCTGCAATTAATTAGACTCTTCTGGAGTGTCTTTGTTTTTTGTTTTTAAACTGTTTTTTTTTTTCCTTGAAATCTCTGAGAAAGTGTGTTTCAAAACCAGGGTGTGATTAACTGGAATTCCACATTATGGAATTACAACGAGCAAGAGAACTAATGTATGCAAGTGTTGTTTCTGATTTCTGTTTCTTCACATTTTTTGGAGTCACTGTTCCTTTGTATCCTGGACAAAAGGGTTTATGGCTTTCTTGAACTAAGCCCCTCTCTATGTAGCCAAACACAACACACTGGAAGCACAATTATGCAGCTAAGATAAGACAAAATGCAGTGGTGATGCACCAATTCATCATGTTTGGGTTCTTCTAATGAAGCCCATTACTCACAGCAGAGAATTTTCTCAAGCAGTTAGTCACCAGCAGACAGCTTTCCCCATTACTCCTTCCTTTTCTGCAGCTGGTGAATAGCCTGGTCCTTCCCTCCCCATCCCAGAAGTGCAATATTAGGAAAAGTCAACACCTAAATTGAAAGTAAACAAAGAGCACTTAACTTTCCCTAAACCAAAAGAAATTAACAATAAAGCAGCACACCTTTCATGAGCAAGCACATCTTTTTAATTTAATTTTTTAAAAAGACAAAAAAAGACAAAAACAGCCTGCTGTCCATTTAACACTACAAAAAGACACTGAGTATCTTTCTTTAGCTTATTAAAACAAGCATACAAACAAACTAGACACCAATAACAGCTTGCATAGAAACATTTTGTTTTGTACTTTGTGCAAATCTTACTAAATAAGGCATGCTGGTGGGCTTAGGTAGCAATGCAGGAGTTACTGAGGAACCTCAAGGAGAATTCCAGGCAGTCTGCAGCCCACATCCACTGACACACTGCACTGGACTTCAAAGCCCAACAGCTGAGAGCTGCAGATCTGTCTGCAACATAAGGCAATATGGTATGTGTAGGGCCCAGCACCTGCTCCAGCCTCTCGTGGGTGTACTACACATAAGATCACTTGAATTCAGAAAACCTGAGCCAGAAGTTAAAAAGGGGAGTTTTGGATGTGGATTGGTAAGAACCCGGCTTCAGGGTGAAGCAAGAGAAGAGGCAAAGAGGACAATGACACCAAGAAGCACAGCCCTTCACATAAAGGGGGTTTGTGCAGACTTTGCATGTCTTTTTATCCTGTGAACTTTCCCCATGGGGCAATGTTTCTTCAAGCAAACTTGTCTCCTAACAAGTTACCCAGAATAGTATTCCTGGGAGAGAATAGGATAACATGTTTGTGTCTCTTAGCCAGCCAACAAGTGCAGAAATTCAGCAGGAATTAGTGATGCTGAAGAAGGGTGGATCTGTAAAGAGGAAGGGATGAAGAAGGAAGCTGCAGTAAGAGCAGTATCAGAAATCTCAAATAAGTTATGTAGGACAGAGGGAAATTATAAGGCCTAACTGGAATAATATTTTGCCTCCTTCTTCTCCCTCCAAATCAAGTATTTTCAGGAAATATTGAAGTACAACCTTCTTTTGAAAGCAGCTTTGCATTAAAAATCTGTTTAAAACTCCAAAAGCTTTTTAAAAACACATTTTAAAAACCCACTAATAATAATCTTCAAAATCCCCCAGTATTTTGTAACATAAAATGGAATGTTCCTGGGCAAGAGCTGCCAGCTCCTTCAGGAACTCTGGGAAAAGGGCAGCTGCAAGCACAGCGTTCCTCACGTGTGCAGGAAGGCTGGGATGAGCCAGGCTTTTCTTTCCTCTCTGTCCCAGGAAAGGCTGCAGTACAGCTGGGTAAGCTTCAGAAAGGTTCCTTCCTTTCCCCGTGTTGCTGCTGTGCTGGACATTACCTAAAGACAGGAGGAGAGGGAGAGGAAAGAAAAAGGTGTATTAAGTATTTGTACAGTGTCCAAACCCAGTTTATAAGGATTGTGTTCAGGGCTGTAATTTGCAGTACCCAGATCGCACAGGGAGATACTCCACTAATCCAGCATTTTCAAGTTCTACATGGCCTGGTTCTACTGCATGTTTTATTTCTCTCTTTCCCCAGGTTATATATTATTCAGTTCCAGTTCTGATGAGAGAAATATGTGGGCAGAAGAGGAGTCAAGGGAAAGAGTAGTATGGATTTACCTTCTGAAACAGCAGATAATATCTACCCATCTAGAGCCAGCATGGTTGTCTCCATTTCAACAATACTGTGATCATCCCTCCCCCAGATCAAACTGTTGTTTTGATTTTACTTCTCTTTCTCTCCCCTCTCCCTGTGAATCACCATGTCAATGGGTTTGAGGCTGAGCTATCACATCACCAGTTGAGTTTGAAGCAAGCTAAGAACTGAACTAAGGGGAAAAAATATATAAAATTGAATTTTTCTGCAGCTATAGGCCCCACTAGCTACACTTACTTCCCTGTAAAGCAACGAACCATTAAAAAGAGAGCAAGTGAAAGCCACTGTGTGCTCTGCTATATGATCTCTGCTGCCAGAGTTCAGAGGATCAGAGCTCAAGTATCAGAATGCACAGAATTACAGTGACAGCAGCACTTAAATTTCAATCAATTGCTCCTGTTTCAACCTGAAGCTGAGCTACACTTTAATTACATGACAATTAATTTAGTGAAACTAAAAAGGTGACAAAATTTAATACTGATGGAAATAAACACTCCACCAAGAAAAATTAACCTGGAGAACTCACTGCTACAAGACAGAACTCACTGCTACAAGACAGAACTCACTGCTACAAGGTATCACTGAGGCCACCAGCACAGACAGATAAAATCTTGTCTAACTTACAAGCGGGATGTTCTCCTGAGATGTGTAAGTAAATCATTAAAGAGAAATAAAAGGGCTGTTAACTCACATCCTGCAGACAAGGCCAACACTGCACTGCTGCCTCCAGAAGGGGTTTCCCTTCAAGTGCACACAGTTTATGTTAAAGCAAGTCTCAAGTGCTGCCAGCCTTGCTCTGAAACCTCTCCAAGCAGCAAACAGGGGGAGCTGCAGATGAAGGCCTCACTCGATGCTGCACACCAATCCCTCTGTTCACAGCTCTGCACTTTTGTTCCTTGCCTGAACTTCACCCAAGGCACTGTGGAATTACTCTACTCTTCCAAACACTTGAAAAAAAAATTTCATCTTAATCATTTAAGAGACTCGTACTTTTCTTGAGTTTAAAACACCTTTCCAACTCCAGACTTATCAATCATTCATGTTGTTATTCTACAAATTTCTATCTGCTAGAGACAGAGTACAGGAATTTCTATTCTGTGGGAAAATCTGACTGTGGGAGGAAAAACAACTTAAATTATAGATTACAATGAAAAGATAAAGTTTTAGGCCTTCCCTGAAGAGTTGTCTTTTTTTCAGATTTTCTAACGTCAAAATGTTTCACAATTAATATTTTAAGTTTTTAAAATGTTTAGGCAATATAACCTAATGCTAGTATAGTGTCAAAGCTTTGTTTTTACTTTTCCTTTTTAAATGCCCTGAAATTGTTACATTTCTAAAAATAACTTTGGTTTATATTTAACTGCTTGTTTGGGAAAAAAAAACCAAACAAAAAAAAAACCACTAGAAAAACACAGAAAGTTGATCTATGAGCTAGAGATTTGGGGTTTTTCTTTTCTTTGATCAGGATTGTTCACTTTTTTCTAGGGTCAGGATGCAATCTCAGTCATACAATTGAAAACTGAGCAAAGGAGTGCTCTGAAGATTGTTACCAACACACTGAAAGAGCTTGCACATGGCACCACACTGTGACAGCTCTAGATGTGTAACCAGAGCCCAAGCTGCTGTGGAAAGGAACCACACACTACTGCAAGCAAAAAAGAACAAATGGTACCATTTCTGCTCAAACACCTTCAGAGACCGACCCTACAAAGAGAGAGAAAATGCTCTAGAATGTTTTGGTTTTGTCTTTGTCTTCCCCACTAACTCTGGCTCCAGGTTTTCATGTGTGAATTCTGTAGGAGGCAGGCTATGCTCAGACCTGCAGAGAACACTGCGGGTAATTCACCACTTCTGTCCAGTGGAAAAATCCCTCACAGAGCAACCTATTTGTGTGACAATCAGAGGTGGTGTTCAAGCAAAGAATTCCATGGGGAGTTCCTAATTTGTTGTTTGGTTTGTTGGTTTGGTTTTTTTCTCATTTACTATCATTGCAGCAGTTCCTACCTTGCACTTCTTAATCAATATAATGAACTACTGGTTCATGGGCTACTGAGCCAACTCTCCCCCAGGATTAGAGTCTGATGACTTGCATCACTAGTCCTGCAGGAAACCAAGTCTGCAGTTATCCAGACGTTTATTTACTTTTCACTTATTTGTCAAGAGAAGCTCTCTTTGCAGGAGTTGCCCCTATACAGAAGAAAGTGTACTAACAGGGTGACTAAGCAGCCTTGTTTCAAATTTCTAAATAATGACCAGCATGAGTCAACCTGGCAAATTCTGACGCCCACAGAAGAAAACTGATGTAAAACAGGAAGTATAAATAAATGTCACTGGGAATGCATTATGTAAAAGTTCTTATTGCCAGCACCTGAGAAAAAAAAGGATTCTGAATGTTGCCTCCTAATCTCTTCTCCCACATGCTAGCTACAAAACCATCTAATTGTAAGGCTTTCTATTCTATGACATCAAAATGCAGAGCCTAAAATGCTACTGACATTTGCAGTACACAGTTTTTTTTGCAGCAGGCACCTTCCACAGACCAATTCTTTGAGAAGAAGCCTTAGCAAGATCATAATTTTATAGACAAGATATACTGCAAACTTAGAAACACATACTATGCTGACTAGAAACTAGATTATTCTTCATAGCCTTGAGAAATGAAAACACAATTAAAACTCACATAAAGAGTCCTGATTTCCACACCTCAGGGACTCCAAGAAAAATACCAACATCTTCACAGAAGTGTGGGCAGAGTGGGTGGTTATTAATGACTTCCAATGATGAGTAAGCACACACCTGTAAATGCAGCCTCTCTTGAACCCTCTTGCAGAGTCAGCTCTTCAATTTAAATGCCTTGACTCACCAAATTTGGCACATTCCCATTGTGTGGCAAGTTGGCTTTTAAGGGAAGCCTGCATCCAGCACTGCCCTCTCAGCAGCAAGCTGAGAACAAGCACGTCCTCAGGGCAGGGCTTCAACTCTACCCATGTCTGGTTGTGTCTGGAAGGTGCTTAGCTGGCCAAGACTCCATTTTGTTGATTTTTACTCGTTTGCCCCACAGTGGTATAAACAAGTACAGGTAACTGTAAAGACAGGTGCAGTGTGCCCTGTGCTTGAGAGGCAGCAGATGTTACAGAGTCCCTGCAAAGCTGGCTTGGTGGGTGATACCTGTCCAACTCCACACCGCTCTTCATCACACACCTTTTGTTTTTTTTCTGTTTGTTTTGCTTTGTTTGTCATACAGGAAAGATACTAGCCAGAAAACTTTCTGTGCCTTATCTCCTTTAGTGGTAGCCTTATTCAATTGTTGCTGAAACCAATTCATCGTGGGCTTCTGTCCTCTCTAGCATTTATCAAAAAAGAACCAATGACTAGCTGAAGGTCAGGCTAAAAATAAAATGAAATCATGCACATATGCCACCTCATCTCATGCTTTGAAAGCAAGTTTGTTTACTGAGAGCAAGCCAAGAACTGATTTTGTTACTTCTTTAAACAGACATTTTATATAACAAATAAAAACTTATATACAGCAAAGAATATCCAAATAGACCCATACACTGTGGTCTACTGAGCATCATCACTTTACAGTCAGAGGGACACAGCTGGCTAATGATATTCACAACACACCACACCTTTCAATCATCTGGAGAGGGGTAACTGGTAAGTCATTCCACCCCACTCCTCTGAGCGTGGTTATCATTTACCTGTGGTGAGCAATTCTTCTGCAGCATCAGACATGTCCACACGAAAAAGCAAGTACTGTTGGGCCTCCAGGAGAAGACCTGGGAAGTCTTTTTCAATGGAAGCAAAATGTTCAATCTTATTTTTCACAGATGCCAGCACCTGCCAAAACAACAGTAACCATTACTTCTCCCTCCTTTGCTCCCAGTGCAGCCACAGACTGAATATTCATGTTTTCTTCACCTGCATTAAAATAGAGCTCTAACAAAAGCTATGGCCATACTGAGTTTCCAGTTCTTTGCACAAACGTAATTAAAACATGGAAATGAAATAAGAAGCTCTCAGACAGGTAGGAAACCTACATGTGAAACTGAAAGGGGCTAATGTAAGGTTTAAGGAGACACTGCTCCAGCAGGCATGGCTAACAGCTGAGGTCAATACCTGATAGAGGGAGCGCACGCTAGGCTGAAACACCATGTTAGTGTTGAGCAGAAAGGAGCGAAGAAGCGGCTGTGGATAACTTGCCAGCTGAGTAATAATCCCAATAAGCAGCAAATTTACGTGCAAGGAATTCTCCAGCATGTTCTCCAGCTTCGACAACACCACGCTGATGAATGGTCCTGCAAGAAAATAAGAAGGAACCAATGCTTTTGTTTTCACAGAAGAAAAACCCTATGATCCAGAAAAAGGCATTTAAATGGAATTTTGACTATCACAGCCAACCAAATTAGCCCTCCCACACACTAATTAAAGACAGCAAGCAGAAAACCCAAACTGTAGCTGAACAGAGAAAGCAGACTTAACAGAGGTCTGCAGTAAAAGCTTTTGTGGTAGGCAGCACATTTGCTACCTAGCCAATCAGTTTACATTAAAGACATATTTAACATGCGTGACTATTCCACTTGCATGTGCCAATAAGGATTTAGCCCAGGACATTACAGTTTAACCACTCTATTTCCCTTGAATAAATTAGAAGGATACTACTGGTTTAATGCAAATAGAGTCTACTCTTTTTACTCTTCCTGAGCCTTATTTCTGTGTAAGGACTGGGCAAAGTGAACTATTGCTAGCTTTCTTGTCTTATCAAAAAATTAGTGTTCTAAAGAAAATCGGACATGCTATTCTAAACATAAAAATCAAACTGTGGCTGTTCCCATCACAAGAAAGGGCATTTTCAGTACACCAAACAGTCACACAAAGCAGGGAAGACATTGAAATAGATTTATAAGCATAATTGCTGGTAGACATAGGCGTTATCATATAAATGTCACCAATAATAATAGCTTTATTTTGTGTACTCATGCTGAAGGACAGGCACTGAAATACAGAAGCATTTACCATGAAGTACATAAACTCTTAGTACTCAATCTTAAGAAACCTTGGCAAGGCTTCAGCCAAATACTGTCAGACCACACAGCTGGGGAGATGCTTGAGGCAGCCAGAATGAGTGAGCTAAACACAAGTAAAGTCTTAAGAATGTCCCTTGTCCCACCCACAGTCCCACCATACTATTCCAGTTGCATCCACACAGAAGATTCCCTGAATGATTAGCACTGCTAACTTCTAATATCTCACCCTCAAACCTGGCAGAAGATGCATGCCATGGGCATTTCTAGGGCCAGGCAGGTGGCATAACCCAAGCCCACTCCCCTCAGCTCACACATGGCTGCCATCCCAGCTGGCTGGGCACAGAGCAGCCCAGCTCAGTGTGCCTGCTGCAAACTGTGGCAGAGGCTAAGGCACTTCTGGGCCACTGCAACAGGAAGGATCAAATGAGGAGTGCCCATGCTGCCAATTCCACTTAATAGAGCTCCACTAAACGCTGGAATCTGCCATGCTTTACAGTAACTGTGAGTGCAAAGCAATCACTCCTTCCAGACTCATCTCTCAGAGCTAATGCAGGCACAGCTCCACTCACAAGAGGAAAGGTGGGAGGGACCGTGTTGACAAGGCTTCATGTGGCTGCTGCCTTTCAACCACCACTGCAGCCATCAGAGCCTGGTACAGAGTGGAGCAGCCCCAAACACTTTTGCTGAGATAGTTTCTTCTGTCCCAACATAACCTATCCTGTTCCTGCTGACATTTTCACAGAGCTCCTGGGGGGATCCCAACTGTATCAAAAGGGATGGCAGAAGGAGCTGAGATGTGGCATCATTTCTCTTCTCCAGCTAACACTTCAAAGCTGAGTAGGTAAAGCTGAAGATAGGTACATGTAACAACTGCTGCTTGTCACTGCAAGAGAAGTTACCAAATACATTAAAAAAAATTTAAAGTGATTACTGACTTTTTACCCCCAAGAATTTATTGAAATGAGAATCAGAGGATGTAAGCAGAGTTTAGAAGCCTTGTAAGAAACAGGGTAGCTAGATGAGAAGTCAAAAAATTACTCCTTTCATGGCCATGAAGTCAAGAACTGATATATGGAGAGGGAGGGAGCAAAATATAAATTTATGCTCCTGAACACCACAGGGAAAAATAGGGATTTGAGTGTGTAATGCTTTTACAGTGGCTGTAAGACACTGAGAGGGCATTTTCTTCACAGGTCCATATGCCTGAAGAGAGCATCTTTGCATTGCTGACTGTGGGAAACTTCTGTCCAAGAAAGGCCCCATCCCAAAACAGTAAAAGCAACCTAAAAACTTCATCAAACACATCTACAAACATAATATAGCAACCCAAATTAGATACAGATTGATAGAATGGTTTGGGCTGGAAGGGACCTCACAGACCATCTAGTTCCAAGGTCGCAGGTTGCTACGTTTGAAAGACCCTGCAATTTTCACATTGTTACAAGTATCTCTTTACATGCAAGCACTAAGACCTCCATGAAAGCAAGAGTAAGGAGTCTAAAAGTAAAACACGCTGTAGATGGGTAGCAAAGATCTAGGCTAATTCTGTTTAGCTTTCAATCTTAATTTTCCTCTGTTTTGGGATTTTTGTGGCTTTGGAAGAGGGATGACTTTTTGAAAAGGAGTAAATGGAGAGTGGGACTAGATGAAGAATGAGAGACAGAATATTTTTGAGCTTCACATGACAGCAGATAATGGAAAACAGACATTTGGATGCAATTAGCTTCCTGTACAAGGAAATTGCCACCACAGCGAAACCAGCAAATTAGTTGAAAAACAGAACTAGATTTTTTCAATTAAGAAACAGTGCCAAGCTTTCTGAGCACAGCTGACCAGAAAGGGCTGCTTTTCAATGAACACACATGTTTTCCCATCCAAATGAATGAGAAGCCATCTTACAGAGGTTTTGTGTTGGGTGAGGAAACCTAGTACATGACTATTTTTTATTATTTGCATTACTCCTGTATCTAGGAGACCTAATTAAAGACCAGGAGCCTGCAGTGCAAGGAGCTGCACAAATACAGATCAAAAGCCCACTCTGACCTCCAGCAGTAATGTCATTCCTGAATAGCTTGGACAGTCAGCAGAGACCAATCTTAAATTGCTGCCTGGCACTAGACAGAAAAGCGTGCCAAGAGCGAGGGCAGCCCTGACACTGGAGAACAGGATGCCAGGCAGAGCAGGGAGACAGGCACGTACAGACACGGCACCATTGCTGACACCTTGTGCTGTAACGTGGAATAGCAGAGACAGGAAAAATGGCACCGTGATGTGGCATCCATCCCATCAAGTGAGAGAGCTCTCACATACTAACAACACAACCTGCTCAATGTTTTAAAACAATTCCCAAGAAAAAGCAGCCAGAAGAAAAACCCCCTGAAACACTACCTTTGCTTTTACCACACTGATGACTCACTGGATCTCTCACTCTCCTTGGAGTGGTTTCAGCTATTTGGGCTATACCCTGCTCAGTGCCAGGATTCTTCCTTGCTCTATGCTTGTATTGTGTGCCACACAGTGTGATCTCATTTGGCCTCCTTTCATCACCATGCCCTCCCATATTTGTTATGTATGCAATAACAGGACATTGCACCTGTAAATGGAGCACTCTGGCTCCTTGGAGAGTGCTTGGGAGAGACATCCTCCTTTCGTCCAAAGGGAGATGACAGGCTCTCTGCAGAAGGGGTATCTGCTGAGAAATTCTCAAAGTCCTCCTCTTCTTCTGTTGGAGAGACAGGGTCGAGAGTATCCAACTTCTGCTCCTCCAAGCTTGCACTGTTTGGATCCAGTTCCTTAATAATTCTGTCATACTGTGCAATGAAATCCTCACCATCTGTGCTCAGCAGTTTTACACTTAAGTTACAATCTGCCTCCTGAGAAGAAATCTTCAACTCTAAGTCTGGCTGTGGATCAATCTCCGTCATTTTCTGGTTTATTTGTTCTCTCATTACACCTTTAGCTGAGCTTGAATTTCTCTTACTGTGCTCATCCAAGTCCATTTCCAGCTGGGTCTTTGCAAGAGACCCATTGACTACAGTCTGGCTCTGCACCTTTTGTTCTCTGGCTACATTTAAAGCTTTCTCCTTGGAGCTGTCATCATCTTGAGTATCCTTCTGGGCACATAACCTGTAAACCATAACATCATCCTGAAAGTCTGACTCCTCTATGTAAGAGCCTTTAATGAGCATAATGGCATTTTTTTTCATTTCTTGAATGTGTTTTGGTGGCTCTGCAGGTGGCTGCATTTCTGTGCTTCCCAGATCGTCATCTGGTTGTGGTGAGCTCACATTAGAACCAGGAGAAATGCCTGTGTCATAGCTATCATCCCACTCTAGCTCCAGCTGCATCTTCTCACTGAAGGGCGTTGTTCGAGCAGAGCTGCACGTGCTGGGTGTCCTTTGCTGCAGCCGGAACATGGGGTGCTCCACATCTGTACTGTTCTCCTCTGCAAGCGTCTGGATAAAGGTGTCTGGGTCAGGATTTACTCCATCATACAAGGCAGACCAAACCTTACAATCCTTCATGCACTGGACGATGGCTTCCTGAGCTTCCCCCAGGTACTGCAAGTAGCTGATGTCCACAGCCCTTCCACATTCCACAATGCAAGCCGATTTAGAAGAGCGTCTACCAGGATCTGGAAGTAAAGAACACAATTCGTATCATGAGTAGTGTATCAAATTTTCTCCAGCAAGGCATCCCCTAAGACATTGCAGGAAGAGTCTTTAACCCTAACCATCCAATAAGGCAGGAAGACCAAAGCATAACGACTGAGATTTGCTCATAAACACACAACTTTTTCCTACTGCAAAGACAGAGCTGTAACTCAAGATTTCTAAGAGAGCAGTCTGCGTTCAAACCTGAAAGCAGCAATCACTCTGAAGCAGCCAGAGTTGCAGCCATGTACCAGTACACTATTTTCATGAATGTATATTCAAGCTGGATAGCTGTTAAAATAAGGTTTTGATAGACCTGGACATACGGAAGGAATCAAACCAACTTTCTAGTCCAGGCTCGCCCAGCTTATTGTTACCCACCACATTTCCTTCTCCTCCTATTCTTTCCCAGTTCCTCCCATAAGGTGCTACCAGATCCAACTCAATTAGTGATTTGGTCTTCCCCTAAGCATCAATTACCTTTAGTTTGCGCTGTTTTTGTCCAGAGAATATAGTCTTTTCCTTGGCTTTCAAGTGTCAGAGTGATTCCAGTGGAGCAGCAGAGGGGTGTCAGGGCCAGCAGTTTTGCAGCAGACACAGAGTAACAGTCTCTCTCCTTCACAGCGCGTCGCTGGCTCAGCATCATGTGGTTGCACGGGATCAGATACCTGAAACAGCAGTGCCCAGCATCACTTAACCAGCCATTCATGCTAGAGAAAGCTACCACACACAAAATTCCTTTCCCAACTTCTCAACTGAAAAGAAACAGTAAAAAAAATATTTAATATTTATCTATTTTCTAAATCTCTCAAGAGCATGAAACCATGACTCTTTATATTGTGATGCTTGGTTTGATGAGCTGTCAAGATGAGTAGAGATAGGAAACAGCAGCATCAGAACAGGGAACTCTTTGCCTGTCAGAACAAACATGCTGTAAGAAAAGTATGGAGGGAGTATGGGATGGGCAGATGTCAAAGGCCTGCAGAATGGTTTGGTCTGGCTATGAATGCATTCTGTCTCAGAATCCTCAATTTATTTGTTTTCCTGGGAAATCCACAGAGAGGCACTTTGCCAGGCAAGCAGACAGAAAAAAAAAAAGGAGGGAAGGGTCATCCAAGTGCTTTACTGCAGTAGATCAGGAGTGAGCCCTTAGAGGAGGGAAAAAGCTAGAGGAAGCTAAGGACAGAGAAAGCAGTCTCACGATGAACTTCTTTAGAGTACTTTTGTTTTACACTTTTTTAAGACCCTCAGTGTAAACTGGACCAATGATTTGCCATTTAAAAATGCAAATAAATTCTAAAGGATTCCCTAAATAAACAAAAAGATCAACCACAGCACTCTAATGCTAGAGTGGTGACATACTTGTGTAATACAGAAGTATTACCAGTATTTCCAGGCACAGCTGCCAGATCTATAGGGAATTTCATCTTGATGCCTGTGGGTTGAGGGACAGACAGTATTTGGAATATTCATGAGAACTGCAATGCTAAAAGCTCAAGTCAATGACACCAATATTTCCAAATAAATAATCAGATCTCATCTAATAAACACACCCGAATTTTAAGTATTTTGAAGCAATGTATAGAATCACTAATTAAAAACAAAAATAATCACTGCATTTAGTACATCACTTAACAATCTACCTACAATAGTTCAGGAGCCTGAAATATTCTCATTGAGAGAGGAATCAAAGAGGTGGAAATCAAGAAGGGTGGTAGCTGCGAACAGTACATAGGTCTGTATCACAGTGCATAATACACTAGAGAAAACATGCAGGAGAGAAGAATTATGCATTTAGAAGCAGGGAATAAGGACTTCGGAGGTGATAAATATATTCTTAGCTTCTCTCACTTTTATAGAAATAAATCACAAGAAAAATCTCTTGCTCTGGAGATCTCAGGATGTAAATCAAACTTCATCAGGTCTGGTACACTTTTGGTGGGACTATAAATATTCTTATCTCTGTAGTTACTCGGATTTCTGCTCTCTTGGAAAACTCCCCCCCCAGCTCTGCATCCACAGACCATACGTCCAAGAGCTAGGATGAAGAATGGGAAAAGGAGTTTGGGCTTTACCTTAAAACCAGCTGTAGCATTACATCTTCACAATGCAAACCAATGAGGGTTCTGAACAACGCCAAGGATACCACACAGAGCTGAAAAAATGATAAACATTGTCAGCTTCTGATCTGGAAATTGTATCTTTCCAATCTTCCCTGTATATTACATTACAAAATGTCTCTGCCAGAACATCATGATTTATAAGCTGCTCTTAGAACAATATTTCATTTAGTCAGCATCCCATGAGATTTTTGTTTTCAAGTTGTGTAGAGCTATACATGTAATACATTATATTTTAACAAAATATAATCCTAAACAGAATTTTTCCTTCAAATAAGCTATTAAAAAAGCAGTCCTAAATATTATTCAAATGTATTAATTTAAGTTGACTTAGCATGAAATGAACCCTCTAACTTCCAATACAGTGTTTTAGTTTTTACCTCTGACACAAATTTGAACCAACTAAAGGTCTTTTCTGAAAGAAAAGTTATAAATCACCTCAGGTTTCTGCGGCTTTAGGTATAAGGAATACTAGTGCTGCGTAGATTAAGAAGCTGAATGGTTGAAGAGCTTCCCAACAGCCTTTGGAAGAAGTCAGATTCTTGCAAGAAAGGTGTCTTTTAACTGGAGGAGGTACATAGGAGAAAAACAGGAAATCTCCTTTCCTCTGAAATTTACAGAGAGTCAAGTTTCATGACATGAAACTTTCAAAAACACCTACTGCTGCCTCAAATTATCTATCCTGTATTTAAGAAATTTCAGTTTATGGGAAAATAGTAATCATTAGTCTAAGCAACCATTTGCAAATCTGTAATCTTTTAAAAAAATAAATCTAAGTCTATTTTTATATTGTATAAAAAGATACACGCAAGGAACAGAAAGGATAGTATTTCCACAAGTCCTTTCGGGCACCTGTCTGTAAATAAGTTTAACTCTGTGAATTATTAATCAGTATTTTCATCAATAGTAATGTACACAGCTTTTGTGCTATGTTTGCACTTGGCTGAGCTATACTGCTGAAAACTCCTTTAGCATCATAGAACCACTTTGGCTGAGATCCTGAGTTGCTCAGGACTGCAGCATTCTTTACAATTCCCATCTCGTTTGCCTATGGAACAATAATTGATGATTAGCAGAGACAACAGCATTTGCATTTTTGTTGACAGAAGTGTTTCAGTTTTCAGAGTTAATCCATCTTAGAGATGCACTAACAGCAGCATGTGTCGATATTTGCATGCAGTTACATTTCAAAACAATTTTCAGACGAAGCCACTGTCCCTAATACATAAATTTAATGCACATGCTGGTGTTCTGACTTCTCTAAAACATTACTACACATTCCAAGCATTCACTTGCACTAAAACAGTACTCCTGATTTCATCCATGAAGCTGTGCATCACACAACAGTCAGCCAAGGCTGCCAGTCAAGCAAGGCTCACTCAAGCAGTCCAGTGCAACAAGTAGTCATTTTCTCATCCAGAAGATCCAGCTGTTGGCAAAGGTAGCTATTCTCTCTGCAGGCAGCTGTCCAGCCAGTGTGGTGTACTGTGCCTAGGCTGAGAAGGGGCTCAGCACAAACCTGAGATAAACCCTACTGCACAAGGGAGTGAAGGCAAAGAGAAGGACGCAGCAGCCTCACCACTCAAGCAAGTAAGCATGTTCTTTTCATCAAATAAAGCAGGCAACATCATAGGTAAGTAAACATGCTACTTAACTATACCTATAGTTAAGTATAGATTCCTGAAAAATATATCAGTGACCCCACAGTTAACAACTGTCTCCAAGGATTTGGAGACATCCTTGGAGGGCTCCCATAGCTTCCCCAGATGGATTATTTGAAAATGCTTGTTGCTTGGCAAAACTCCAAAGATCAAAAAATGCTCCTCACCACAAGTATATTTATAAGTCCCAGGGAGAGTTATCTATGATAGCACTAATCCAGCACTGTTCAGAATAAAAAAGCTTCCAAATTTACCTTTTATCTTCCAACAGGATTCAGACTTCCAGAAGCTCTCAATACCCCTATCCCATTTCCTACACCTCACAAGTTTATCAACTTTGTATATTGGTTGCTAAATATCATAACACACACACAAAAAATTGAGAGGGTAGAGAAATCACACCATTAGGTGGAGGGGAGAAGATTCCTAGTTAAACAAGTACCCAAGTGCTATATATGACATCTCCCATTTCAATATTGGCACCTGTTTGCCTTACCCGGAATGGTGTGTTGATTCTGCTGGTGAGTGTATCCAGGATATGCACATTCTCATGCCGGTGCAGCAGGATAAAGCGGAGGAAAATCTTGAGGAGGGCTGGTTCTGAAACGCTGCGCAGGAAGAGATCCAGGTATGCAGTAGTAGTCATCACCTCCTCCACAGTCACCTGTGAGCAAAAGTAATGGAAATGCAAACATACTGCACATATAAAATATCCAGCCATCCATCCTCTCTGACTGTATATCCAACAAAGTCCTCCATCCATGACACTGCCACAAAAACACTGAGTCTTGACTCCTGAATTTGCCCCGCAAGCATTTTGAACACATTTCTTACCTGTCTTGCAACCCCAGGAAAAAACATCTTCCCTCAAACTGACACCCCAGATCTCACACATAGTGAAAATCAAAGGACCAAATCATGAGAGGATCCCCATCACCTTTCTGCCCATGTCACCTCCTTTGCTTCATGCTTCTGCTATCCCTCAGAAGCATTTTCAGATGTTGTGAATGCCTGCATCTACTACTTAATTAAAAATAAATGTCAGAACAGAATCAAAGTGCAGTACAAAGTCATGGTTGTGAAGCTTTAAAGAGAAAATCCCTATCGATTTTTTATTATTTTCCTTCTTTTTATTTTGCCCCAGGACAATTTCTCATTTTACTCAATCTTTAAAAGGAGTATATATACAATATACAATTATATTCACACATAAAGCCCAACCCAAAATCTTCACTACTGACTATTAGTAGATCAAAATAGCATTCATGATCCATGTGACATTTGCATACCATAACCCACGCTGCTCTGCTTACTGCAATCCCTTGGAGATTATCTATTCACAGAACACACTGGCAAAGCACAGAAAATTCCAAAGCCCACCTCTGCACCACGTACTGCTCTTGCAAAGTCAGCATTTTTTAAATAGTTACCCAGGAATCTAATAAGCTTAAGTGCACAAAGATAAACCCTTAAATACAAGAATCTCTCTATATGAAAGGAAGTATTAAACATCTTTTGTTTACCAAACTTAGCTGGATAAATGAAAAGACTGATTTTATTAAAAAAAAAAAATCAAAGCTGTCACTTAAGACCTAAGAGGATTTAGAAAATACTCAGAAGGGCAACATTTACGTAACATGCTGTAAATATTAAAATCCATGTTCCATTATGCTGCATGTTAGCCATGTACACAGTAATGGCATGATGCAAACATTCTCTTTAAAGCATTTAAGATCACAGGCTGCTTCTGGGTGGTTACACAGAACATAGGAATGGGATATGCAGCCTGCAGACCTTATGGAGGGAGAAGCTCTAAAGCTAAGGTCATTGAATCACTCTCAATCTGAGGCTTTATTCTAATGCTCAGCTACACCATCATTAATGCAGTGGGATACTAGCTCATTTTGGCATTAGAAACAATGCACCAGTGAAGTAGCAACCGTCAAATTTTTCATCAGGGAATAGAATCAGCCCAGCTCCATTCAGAAAATGTCTTTTTTTTCTTGCAATAGGTTTGGGGGCTTGTGGTGTAGAAAGGAATAGCTCTTTAGGAAAGTTAGTGTCTGTTGTCCTAAGAACTGTCTTTTCTTGTCTTTTTTTTTTTTTTCCTCTTTTTTATAGCAGTGAGTGGTAAAAAGCAAAGCCCAAGAAATCCATCATGTGACATCATTATGACACTATACAGTTCATGGACAAGTTTAAACTCCCTGTCAAGGAAAGGCCAGACAGAAGTAATACATCGTTATGTCTCCACGTCACTTCTTCATCCTTTCTGGGGAAAAGGAAGCCCATTGTCCTTAGCTGCAAGCTCCACCACTGTTTGCTGACAGAATGCACATATATATCAAATACTGCAGCTGAACACAAAAGCAAGAAAAGCCAGCAGATTCACAAGGGCAGTGATCTTTTTCTAAAACCCACACTCTTTGGAAAACTCATCCTACATTTCTATCAGTGAGAGAAAACCCACACGCTTTTCAAAGTGCCTATCATGAATGAAACAAAGAGCAGCAGCAGAAGAAAGCCAGCTGGAGAGCAGCTTAGAAATGTTACATTCTGAGAGTATGTTCAGTGCTCCTAACAGCTTGAGCACTAGACAAAAAATGAAATCATGTTTAATAGCCAACACTTCACTGATACCACCAAGCAGAGCCAGAAGAACTTACCAATGATTAATGAAGCCCTAATAGTTCACAAAGGAGTTACTTGTAATCTTGTTAAATCTTAATTTTTTGGAATGAGAGGGTTTTGTGAAGGGTACCATGTTACACTTAATTTTTATTTCTTTTTGGGGAAAAAAGTTGGTGATAATCTGATTAACCATTTTCCAAGAAAGAGACAAGATGACGAAGTTTTGTCAAAATTTAAATGGATTTGTCAGAATTTTTTTCATTTTTCAATGAAAACACATTGCACCTTATCCCCATCACTCCTTCAATTTTCCCCAATAAATGAAGCTAGGATCTGCTTTGCAGGGTCACTGTAACACTCAAAGCAGGCAAGTTAAAGTAGCACACGCAATTTTAATGCTGTCATGTTCTAGAAGTTCTAGTGTTCTCTCACCGTGCCTTTGTGTGCAACTTGTCTCCACAAACCAGCAAGGAAGCCAGCCTTCTGCTTCCTTGCCAGGGCAAATCAAACAAAAATACTGCTTTGGGGCACTTATATGCAAGCCAGGTATGCAGCTTAGGAAAAAGATCGATTAACCTGGCAAGCAGATGTCTGTGCTTTTACAATTGTATCTTATTTTGCCACCTGGAATTCTGGGTTTGTTTCTCCCTTTTAGCATATCTGATGGTGAGTGTAACTTCTGAAGATTCAAGGCACCTAGAGAAGTATTCAGGAAAGCCAATTTTAGCTGCACGAGGCTAATTTTCCTTTTACTCTCTGGGATACATTAGTCTGCTCTGATTGAGCCTCTGGAGAACTGACTCTTTTTGCAATTAACTAGAGAAGGACGCTGGAGAAATCAGTAAGACGAGGCTAAACCCAGCCCTGGCAAAAATCCTTTTAACTCTGCACACCTTCTCCACAGACTGCATCATACATAAAACATAGAGTGTTGAAAGTGAGACTGCTTCAATTTGGGCAGTTATTATTGAAGATCTGTTTTCTACAATTCTAAAGCCACGCTATTAAGCTTCATTCAGACTACCTGCTGGCTGTCTCTTCTTAAACAAATGTCTCGTGAGACAGATTTGGGGGAAGAGGGAAATAATTTCTAATAAATTCAAATCAGTACTCAGATAAACAACAAAAGAACAAACGCTCCCAGAGAACTAAACAGGTGCTACCCATGTCAAGTATGCCCATTACAGTCAAATCCTGAGGCATTTTCACAGAATCTGTTATTGTAAACATTGATTACAGTATCATTTGTCCAAGAAAGCTTTTAGCTACCAGCCCTCAGAATTGAACATCTTTGAGAAGAGGATAAATAGCAAGCCAAAATCTGATATTTGCTTTGAAAATTCTTCACCTTTGATAATTCAAGTGTCCAGAAAAATACAATAACGAAGGGAGACTAATAAAATCAAGACAGGGTAGTTTTCTAGAAAAGCCCTTTGTTAAGCAATTAAATCTCAAGCTATGTTTTTGATAATATTTTTGATTAGATTTTGATGAAATTTCAAGCTGTGTTATGATAATGCCTTTTTGATTAAGGTACTTCAGCAATACCGAAATCCACCACTTCCTCAATAGCAAAAATAGAAACCTACCAGTAGCATCCCTTGCATTAGATCCTTTCTGCTAATGGCAGAGACCAGGGATATCTCTGCTCTCAAAATAAAATTATAGGATTAAAAATAAAGAAACAACAACAAAAACATGTATGCCCATTGTATTAATCAGACCCCTACTCTACCATTTTTTGATTATCCACAAATATAACAATTAAAAGTTGCTGAATTTATATATATGTGGAGAGAGAGAGAGAGAAAGAGAGAGAGAGAGAGAGAAAGAAAGAGAGAGAGAGAGAGAGAGAGAGAGAGAGAAAGAAAGAGAGAGAGAGAGAGAGAGAGAGAGAGAGAGAGAGAGAGAGAGACTCTATCTAAAAATACCATTAAAAAAGCCTCATCCACATTTTTTTCTATATGAAAGCAGCTGTTACAGATTTTTTTTTTGAGATGCAAACTGCAACAAAAAGGACTAGTTGAGAGTCTTCATGGCCAGACAGACACTTGACTGGAGATTATTGAAAAGAGAAAGACACTTTTAGCCATGTAATACCCTTCTATAATTATGTAATAATTTTCAGCAAATCTTTTCTTGCCTCCTCTGATGACTGATTAGATGGCGAGGCAAAACACTGCGAAGAGATCCAGCTTTTACAAGTTACTCTGCCAAGTAATAGCAAAGAGCTAGAAATTACTGTCATTGCAAGTTCAGTTTAATATATTACCCTGACTGTGTTAGACCAATCGCATGGATTCTGTACTGCTGGCCATTTTCCCTTGGGAATCACACAATATATTTTCCAATTTACAGCTTCATGCCCACTACCAGGAATATGCCTACATGATTCCTCCTTTCCATCACATATCCCTTCTCACAAGGACTTCATAGACTATGAAAAGACCACAAATGTTCTTATTTGAACTTATCCTCTAGATCCATCAACAAGCAGTTTTAACCTGAATAAATTCACCTCCCTGATAAAAAAAATTCAAACATTTCCAGACTCTTCTACCAATTTTCAACTTCTTGCCCCCTGCTTATACAGTCAGAAGGGCTCATGCTGCACAATGAATTGGATCAGGAAATTGATTCCAATTAAAACTATCCAGAAGTAAAGGTGAGTTTTAACCTCAGTTTCAAGTATGAACAGCTGTCCTGGCAAAAGACAGGGACAAGCAGGATCAGGGACAGAGGATGTTTGCCCAGTGGGGGAACCAGAAAACACAAACTGTTTCAGCTTCCTTCAGCTTATGTTTATAAACTGCTTTAGTTTATACCAGGTTAAAATTCAATTGAACTGTATGTCTGAAGCAAGAAGCGAGAGCTACCTTTACATATATCCGCACCATAGCTGGTAAAATTAAGTTTTGTAGCTATTAATGAGCTTCTGCAAAGCACAAGGCTATTCTAAGTTTTCTAGTGACACTTGGTTTACACATTTTTCCAGCAGCTGTCCAAATGCGTTTCAGAGAGGTGAAGGATGGTATTATTCCTAAATGGGAACTGACAGTCCTGTAGGATATTTAAAAAGACGCTCCTTCTAATCTGTAGAATATCATTTACAGGTCATTTCCCCCTAGCTGAGCTGCCTAATCATAAGGCAAATATTATTGAATTATCACAGTAGCACACCATGTCACAGGCTTTTGTTTGGATGGGTTAGGGTGCAGTAGACTTGAGGTCCATTTGACAGAGCTTATGTGACAGGACTGTGCCAGCACCTCTGCAGAGCAATTCTGTTCACTTGGCCAACAGCAATGTTTTACACTAAAAACCTGGTACAATTTTCCATTATTCAGACTAAACCAAACCTATTCAGATTAAAACAAGCCTTCCAAATATAAAAATAATTAGATCAGAGTTAGCAATTAAATGCCATGCAGTAGAGAAGTAAATGCTGACATTAAAAAATTGCTTTTATCGTATAATTTGTCGAATTTTAGTGCATTCTTCAATAAATTGAAGTACCACATTTTACATAAACATTCAAGACGTTCTGAATAGCTGCCTTTGTCAACCAAATTCTCTGAATGCCAAACTAAAATGAAATCACATGCATTTACACTGGAAGGATGTATATAACCAATTTTGAATTGTATCAAAGAAACCATAATATTTATAAATACCACCATGTGGTTCCTAATTATCTGGCACATGGTTTTGACTGCAATATATATATATTCAAGACCTTCTACAAAGGATTTCACTTACAGAAATACTGTAACTACCTGAAAGAATGAGGTAAATAAACACAGTCTACTAACAAATATATAAAGACCAAAATAAGGCAATACAGCCTCCAGCAAAACCAGTAAAAATTATTTCAGTAGGGTTATTCTGGATTCACTCAGGGATTTCACTTAGGTTTCAACTGAGGAGAAAAATGAGTCTTATTCAGTTACTTAGACCCTTGTATAATCTGGCCCCAGAAGACCTTGTATTTTATTGACAGAGCTCGATGTTAGTTTTGAAAGTGCAGCAGGAAATAGCCAGTGAAATATGTCACAGAATTTAATTGTATGGCTCTGTACCATTCTCTGAACAGAGTTATACTTTCTCTCAAGTTTGGGGTTTTTTTCATATGTACCAAAATATAGGGAAGAACATAGAGAGATGCATAATTTCAAGCTGTAACTGACATGCCATCGAAAGCTACCAGTCTTAATTTAAAAACAGTTTCTGTCAGACAGTCTTAATTTTTCTAAATCCTAGACACTTACACCAAAAAGAGTAAGAGATACTTTGGGCAAAAATTTAAACAATGGAAAAAAACTACCTTATTAACATTTTCTTTAGCTCTGTATCTTTACAGGCAAACCATTTTATTCCTCTGTTTTCAAATGAATTTGTGACCTTGCACAAAGACATGCCTTCCCCCCGCTCTGCAAACAATTTCATTGAATCACTTTCTTTGATGCCTCAAGCAACTCCTGTGTCAGAAGTAAGGGAGGTAACTCTGTAAAAAATACAATAACATCCAGATAACCAAAGGACTGGCAGGGCTCTCCAGCATATCCAGTTAATGCATAATACAAATGTGGGCTCTGACTCCCCATTCAGCAATGTGCAGCTTTGGAGATAGGAACACACTTGTCAATCGCTCATTACACGTGTAGGTGGGGTAACCCACACAAAGTGACAAGACTAGGACAGACAAGGTATAAATTAGGCTACAAGAACATGCTATATTTAGCATACTTATCTTTGAGAAATGAAGTTAGGGAGTCATAAGCTTGAGAATGTTTGGGTTATTTAAGCACATCACAGTTAATCTGCTACATAAATAACCTCCACAGAGCTCACTGTGAAAAACAGGTTATTTCAAGCTAGCTAGCTTGCCCAATCAATTTGAAACTTCCTTAACTGGAAAAAAATGTGAACTAGAGAACTCTTTTTTCAACTCCATACTAGCTTCCTGAGATAAAACCAGAAAAATCACACCAAGAAAAATATATTGGTCATCCCACCCCCTGACTTTTTCATAGAAACACATCTCCATCCTCAACTGTTTCATTCATACAGTGAACTTTGTACATAGTAAGTATTTACAGAGAGACAATCTGCAAAAATTTTTGAAAGCCAGAGCTTACTACATGGTTCCATAAATGTTACAAACATTTCATAATCACACATAAGCAGATCCTGAAGTTTTGAACCACATACTGAAATTCTAAACAATTTTTAATGAAATTCTACGCTACTTTTACCAAAAGTCTTGTTTGATAGTCAGATGTCTTAAGTTGGGAGAAGAGAGGAAAATCAAGGAAAGGGCATAACAGGTCTGTGTGGATGAATTAAGAGCTCCTAAAAAGTCTGAAGCATGAAGAGTCAGAAGCATGGAAAGCTGACCCAAGAGGCATACGGAAAAAATGTCCGAGTATGCAGAGGAAGGATTAGGAGAACCAAAGCCCAGTCGGAGCTGAAGAAGAGCTTCAACAGCAAAAGAAAGATCATGAAAAATGCATGTTCACTGCTGAATGGGGATGGGGACCTGGTGACAAAATATATTAAAAATGTCACAATCACAGAATAGCTAAGGTTGGAAGGAACCTCTGGAGATACCTAGTCCAATCTCATTCTTGACTGCAACTGTCTTTGCAAAAACAATTAATGCTATTCTGTGCCTTGCTGCAGAGCAATTTTTTTTCCTCAGAACATACAAGAATACAGTACAGAAAGATCAGGTTTGTAGTAGTCTGCCTACCCAAGCCATTCAAGACAAGAGCCAGAAGCTCATCTCCCTTCCAATTTTTACATTAAGATTGAACATGCCACATGAGGTCTGACTTCCTTCCTTCCTCAATTTCCTTCTTTCACTCCTTCCTTATTTCCTTCCTACCACCAAGAATTGTCAGAAGTAGCTGTTCCACACCAGTTAAATTCTAGAAATAAGATTTATAGAAACACCTTAGGAAGATGTACCAGTAATTATCATCATCTCTTCTTACCACCTTTTAACCTTTCACTGATCTGTCTTCCTAATCAGGTATTTATACTATGCTCCATTACACCCTGTATTTGAACTAAAGCCAGAATGAATCAGAACAATCCAAACTGAATGAGTGAATTAAAACTAAAATCTTCAGCCACAAGTAGACTTTATGACACCAAACTAACTTCAGTGAGTTTAAAAGAAAAAAAATCAAGATATATTTAATATTGTGTTAAATGAAAGAACTTCTGTTCTAAAAATGGTCATGATGTATCTGACCTCTCATTTTGGCCCCTTCCAATTTTTTATTAACCTTAAGGTTAATTACAACATTAAGTCCCCAAATGAGAGATACAGTTTTCAAAGCCCACTCCTCCACATAGCATTAATGTTTTCAATGGCAACCAGAAATTATTTTAATGTATAAAAGAGATGTTGCAGCATAATTATCATAGCACATATACCTATGTCCCAAAAGCAAGAAGGTAAAATATTTATTTTCTGTTAAATTAACATGGAGCACAGGACAGAAAGACTGAAGAGGTCAAACGTGCCTCGACTTACTTAATACCTTTTGCTATGGAGTTTTGGTCTCACAGAAGTAAGAGCCTTATATCTGATCCACTAGATGGTGCAATCCATCTTCTCCATTAAAAACATTTGAAGTTTATGCACAAGAAGTTAATTTTTAACAAGAAAGAACTCAATTTTAATGCTAATCAAGGAAAGGTTTATTATTGGAAGAACAAAGCACCAAACAGAATGTCAGGGTTTGAGAAAGATCTAGGCTTTGAAAGTCACCTATGTCAGTAGCCAACATTCCCTTTTCAAGAGAAATAGGATTTCACCCAATTTCAGAGTATATAAACAGAATTTTTATCAAAGGAAAAAAGGAATCACAACAGCCATCTTTATATTATTTAAGTAACATCAACAGGGAAGTAATCAACCCAATAGAAGGTCAGCAGATTTACTGACTGCAAAGAATGGCTTTCAGAGGCATGGTAGTATTCAAAACAATCTAAGATTAGTCTCAAACACTTCAGAGATAAAACAGTACTCACTAAGACTAGAATCCATTCTAATATCTCCCTTGTTATCCATAACCTTGACCTAAAACTGGTTAGGCTTTTCACTTCTAATTCCCAGTCTTGGTAAGGGATTAAGCTCAGATACAGAAATAGAAAAAATTACTGCCAGGTAAGGAGGTGAGCTACCTCAGGACAGACTACAGCCTTGATCTGGATGGCAGCCAAATTTTAGTTCAACCCTCACCCAATTCCAAGTGTTTGAGATCTGCCAAATCATTGAAAAAGACTCTACATTGCTTATGACTGTCTTGGTGACTAATTACCATGAAAAACTGCATGTGCTACCAAAACAAGTTGAGAACAAGAAAGCAGGTTAGAGTATTTCACTGTCCTCCAGAAAATGGAACAGATGAAATGCTTTGTGCTTGGTAGGCTTAGTAAAAATTAGGAGGCCTTAAAAAAGTAATTTTTTAGTTTGCTTCTGGAAGCTTTTTGCGGATTTTTACTCTCATCACTTCCTACATTTTCTTCTCAAAAGAGGTGTTCTTTCACAGGGCAATGAAGATTCAATTCATAGAATCACAGAACCACAGGATTACTGGGTTGGAAGGGACATTAAAGATTATCTAGCTCCAACTCCTCTGCCAATGGCAAGGACACTTTCCATTATACCAGGTTGTTCAAAGTCCCATCTAACCTGGCCTTGAACACTTTCAGGATGGGGAATTGACATAACTGACATATTCTGCAACAGTTGAAAATGTAGCTTCTTGCAGCCTAACCAAAAAAAAAAAGTAAATAAATAATTCACTAACATTGGTGACCTATTTTGCAAAGAATAAATCCTAAAATTCAAAGAAAATGGAATTTTCTTTTATTCAAAGAAACATAACTTGCACACTAATACATTAAAAAACATATATCAAACTCTTCTTTAGGAAAACAGTGCTACCAAATATGGTAAGAGACAACAAAACAATAGCAACTTTGCTAAGACTAGCATAGTATTTCTTGACTAAACATTTTGCTTGTAAGCATCTTCCTTTAGAAAAATATTCATTTAGGAAAAAGAATGCTCATGGAAACATGTCTGCCATGATGAAATGTCTAAAATGTCACTGCTTCTTTGATGATATGTGAGTCTAGAACAACACAAATATTCTAGTTCTTCATTACACTTAAGAATTTTAAAGATTTTCAAAAATACCTCTATGTTGCTTAAGAAAGCATACAGAATAAAAAGATGGAAAGTTAGTCTAGAAACTGATTGAATTGCATGGAAGTCACTCCTGACAGGACATCTGATAGTATCTTTACCCAGAGATCTTCCATGATGCTTTGGCCTGTTATTATTTTGTGCCTTGCTGGCACACGTCACTGACCTTGTGGAGTGCAGGAGCCATTACTGGCACCAAAAATCCATTGTAAATGTAATTCACAAGCTGGTTGCGTATCAAGGGATGTGCCACCTAAGAGAGTGGGGGAGAGAGAGACACAGAACAGGTCCAGTGAGACTCAAAAGAAGACAGGGCACAGAATGCTATTGCTCACTACCAAAACCCTTTCCCATTTTATAAGAAATTCATTTGTCCTTCTCACCAGCACTTGATATGACTCAGGCTCTTGACAACTGTTCCTTCTACAAAGAAATACACACACCATTTTTTAATTACAGTAATCTGCCAAACAGACATGGCTTTTCAATCTTCCTGCATGCTGACAAAGATGAATGGATGGGCAGAAAAGTGTGTGTAGCCATGTATCAAAGCGAGATCTGAAATTCTAAATTTAGCTCCTGCAACCTTCTCAGGGTCACTTGAAGGTGGATTTGCCATTGTTAACTTGTCCTCCTATAACAAAGAAAAGTAGAACAGCTGCTTCCCTATAGTTCAAGCATAGATAAACCAAAGCACTCTAGCTGTGGGGTAAGAAGAATACACTGTTTGCATGCCCTTGTCCCAGCCACTGTAAAACCAACAGAAATTACAACAAAACCTGCCTAATTCCTTCAGTGGGACGGTTAAGAGCTTTAAGACAAACAAACAAACAAAACCCCTAAACTGTTACTAGAAACCCAAAATTTACTTTAATAATGAAACATTCATTTTGCCTTTGCAATGAAAACACATCTATTCATGTATATAAAGCAAAGTAAAATTCCATTCAGAAGCTTTCAAAGCCAATATATTATGGTTGAAGCTCACAGAGACTGGAGTGCCACAGCCTACACATGGCCTCAAATAGATTCTCCAATCTGCAATTCTTCCCAGACTTCCTTTAACTTGTAACCCTTAATTTGGTAAGAGGAAGAAAAAAATGGCCCTTCCTATGCTGTGGTCCAGCAAAAAAGTAATAAATGGCAAGAGCTCTTGGCTACACTGTTCGTTTTTAATCTCAGGCCAAAGTTTTTGAGTCCACAGACCAGTCCATGCACAGAGCAAAAATTCACACAGTAACTGAGCTTTCAAGTCAGCTGAAAACTATACAGACACAATCAAGCAGCAGTCAGAAACTGCTCTTTCTGCACGTCAGATGAAATCCTTAGCCATTCTGCATCTATTTGAACAGTGTTGTTAAAATAATTAATTCTTTAATTTTTGTGAAGTGCCCTTTTATATTTTTTTTAAATGAAGGTATCAATTATGATCTCCTGCAAATGTAGATGTGTAGAATAACTCTGGTTAGACACCAAAATGAGTATTGTCTCCTTTTCATGTTTAAACATGCATGCTAAAAATCTTGTAAAATGCATTTGAATAATGACAGCTACTATTATTTTTGCTTGTTCAAGGCTTCAGTAGTCAATCAATTCCTTTACTGTACTTTGCACACACTGCATTGAAACACATATTTTATTTAACAGTAAATGTGACTAAATTTTCAATCCAATCCAGCACATTTCTTCAAATAACACAAACCCACAGTTTCTGTAGAATTTTTATAATGTTTTCATGAAATATTGGATTTGGGTTCCATAGGGTATTCAAGCCTTAAAAAGACTACGTAAAGACAAGAATTTCATTTTACATTTATATTGGAAAAAATAATAAGGGAGTTTAGCACTAAAAAAAAAAAAAAAAAAAAAACCTGGAAGAAGAGAATAGATTCAAAACAGGCCAATCTAAAATGAATTTTTATTTCTAGGAGGAGACCTAAATAATTCTTCTTGGAAGGCTTTCTTTATGTTGTACTCACCAAAGGGCAAAACAGACTATTTTCACTATTTTCTTTTGTACGCCATTATGAGAACTTAAACAAATACAGATATAAACCCTGCATTTTCCCACATTTAAAGGCATCCAATTTACTTCTAGGATCAACAGTGGTATTAAAATGTAATGAACATTTATTTTTTTCTTTTTACAGACAATCCTCCCAATTTCATAATATATCATCAAGCTTTCATTTGAAACATTTGGCACCTGAAAACCATAAATACATTAGTTCATCCTTATAACCAGGACAGAAAGCCCAAGGAATTCATTTTATAAGCAGTTTGTTTTAGCCCAACTTTAATAGTTCATGTCATTATGAGAAGTAAATAAACTCTGTAACTTACAAATTTCTGCAGGAGATACAACTTAGTATTACTGCTCAAGAACAGGCTAACTCCATTCAGTTACCTGTATCACAGCATTGCAAAATTCAAGAGAATTCATGAATTGTACAAGGGCTGGTGACAAAAGCCAGTCATCTTTCATTAGACAGTGCCATTCTTCTCCTTTTTCTTCCAGCTTTGTAGGCAAAGATGAATAGAGGCCACTTAGTCCTGTTGCCAGCACCTGTATTTCAGAAACAGAAGAGGAAGTAAGTTAACTTTCCAATTGTCCATCTGCTTGAATGGCAGTACCACAAATGGTTTCTCCTATTAGTTTTAGTACCAAAAGAGAGTGTTAAGATTAATTTAACTTCCTCCCAAAAAAAGTTCTGTGGCAGAAAGACATAAATATTTTAAACAGCTTTCCATATAGTATGCTTATTTTAAGATCTGGTATTTAGGAGAAAGTGATGGAGAAAACCAGGTCATATTTTCTTTTTTTTTTTAATCCAAAGTTATAATTTCCTTTTAAATTTTTCTAAAATAATTTTGCACTTTCCTTCAGTCCATTTTAGAAACAGCCATCAATGCCATTTATCTACATATGTATCTACAGCTTGTCTTTTGCTGGTGATTCAAATGTTACTGCTCAGACCTGCACGAAGTAATTTCACTCAGAAACATGAAACATCAGAAATGGAGGGGGAAAGTGCCCAATCAACAAAAATTAAGTTCAGCCCCACTTAGACCACAGATACATATTGACTTTGACTGAATTGACTCCACATTTAGAAAAGTAAATTTTACTGTTAATTTCTCTTTTTCTTTTTTTATTTATTTGAAAGAAGGAAAGAAAAAAAAAGTCTGTTTTTATTTTAACAATGTTTCCAGCAATATCAAGCCTTACAGGTGATTTATGTAAAATGTACCATAGATGAAACAAAGAGCATTTTTAGTTACAAATTAGAAAGCATATTTCCAAAAGGGTGTTTAAATTTTGCTGAATGTATCTAGAGTATGTATTTTCAGATGCAGTTTTTAATTGATAAATTTATTTGAAACTTTCTAAGTATTACTAAGGACTCTTATACTTCTGAGAAGATTTCATACCACTTCACAATAATTTTTTAAGATTATTCCCATATTAGTGGGAGCATTTTAACTCGGCCTGATGGAAATCTTTTTAATTTTCATTCAGCAGAACTTTCAGAATTTAGAAAGCTAAATTGTTCTAAGAATATTTCTTCTTACAAATGGCTGCTTGGCATCTACAGGGCTGGACTGTCAAAGCTCAGATGAAACACAGCTCTTATCTACCAGAAAACACTGGAAAACAAACAATTGACAATGTCCAGATCAAAGACCAGGGGTTCACAGAAGGTGATCAGGTTTTGCTCATACACAAGCACAGCAATTGTAACTGTTAGTCCATACAGTCAAAGGCTGTCTTTCTGAATACTTTTTATTCCTAATTCATGTAATTTTGAAGATGGATTTATTCTGGCATAGGTAAGTAAGCAAAGAAATTAAAGGGGAGGGGAGAATACTGTGGAAATTCACTGCTTTAGTGCAGTGGCATACACACAGTTTTATACACACAGATAGATAAAGGACAAAGCTGGACATTCATTAGAAAACTAAAAAGCTAAAGCTATTGAGCAAAGCCTTATTTGCACAATCCCAGTCTTCTACAACCAGAATCTCTTCGGGGTTTTCTCTTTCTCACAGTAGAAGAGCTCAAAAAAAAAAGCTCTTACAGAACTCCCCATACATAACCCACAAAAACACTCTCACAGACTCAGGCTTCATATGATGAGGGAATTTAAGATTTGTTTGTCTTGTGAACTTTAATTAATGTACACTTGATTTTCCATTGTCTGCTTAAAATTTAATTGCTATTCATAAACACAAACACACCCTCTCAGTATGCAATCTGACTCTCAGAGCTGTGTCCCATCCACGTTTCTCCTTCACAGGGGTATTAGCCCTTAAGCACAAGAAGCTGACCTTGAACAAAACATACTTCTCTCCACTAAAAGGAGCAGTGAACTCGCAATCAGTCAACATCTTGAATTATTTAGTTTGTCAGACTTACTGAAGTAAGAAGTGACAGATGTAGCTGCTAAAATCTGTAAAGTTTCAGCAGCTCTTATTTTTGCTATAGAGCACAACACAAACGGCTCTATGAAATGATGTTTCTTAAGCACTGAGACAGAGAGTAGCCACTGGAAGCAATTTCCTCTCTTTAGATAAAAAATATTTTAAAATGTTCACAGAAGTACATAGCATAAATAGAGTTATGATTTGAAATTACCAAGAGAACAGAATTTTAATCAGTAATGAAACATTAATGAAAAAAAATAATCTGAAAGGGAAGGAAATGAATGCATTCACATGTTGAAAAAGCAAGACTGGTTTTATTTTTTGTTTTACGCAAAGCAGTGTCCTTTTAAACTCCTTCCACCATTTGTCATGTCAGCCCTACATGCTCATCTACTTTTACAAGCATCTCCAGCAGTTTCTTTCTCACCACTGAGTCATGAATCTCTCTACAAACCAGTTTCTTTGATTTATTTAGTTACTCTTGACTCACAGAAGACACTGACTACATGATTTGTAATTCCAGGCACATTATGTGATTATAATGCATTGTTAATGCATAATCAATTGCTATCTGGACAATTATTTCCATTTAACAATTCTCTCTCCTCCCAGATCCATAGTCTTTCTATGTGCAGCCTCAACTTTTCAAGGGCACTGCAGAGCCATCCCTCCTCCAGCTATAAAAGTTACTTTTCATAGCTGCAAGGCATTTACAAAGTTTTATGAGGGACTTTGAGATGCTATCCTGTTCCAAATTCTTTAGAAACTTTTTTTTTGTTATTATAAGGCTGAACAGACAATATCTTCAGTCAGATTCAGAAAAATTTCAGGTCAAAACATGGTAAAAATTATTTGGTGTAAAATCAGAAAACTTCACCCAAAAGTTTGTCCACGCATTCCACGTTAAAAAGCATTAGTTAGTGATGTACCCCACTGCAAACTGTCTCCTTCTTCCTTTATAGTTTTTTTCACCTAAAGTTTAAATAGTGTGGATCTGTGTACAACCCAGTTTTTAAGAAGCTGTTAATCAAAGTTATGTCAAAAAACAGTATCAAGAAAACCTTCAGGTTCACACTGGCACAGATCTAACAGTGATCTGGGCATATGAGGCAGCCGCGATTTATGGCCAGACCCCATCCCAGGAGATGCCTCTATGATGCAATAAGGCATGGCAAAGAAAACCCTACATGCCAACCCGTGCCCAGAAACAGAGATAACATCAACACAGAGCCGCCCAAACGCCTCTGCTACCAACACAAGACTGCATTAACTGTTTTGCAGAGTACCTGAGGCAACATCTGCACTGATTTCTGTGATATACAGCAATGTCACTGACACCTACAAAATCCTCCGTCAGAACTAAATCTGTTTTTCAGCTCATCACAACTCAAATTCAAAAAAGATTTTTTGCTAGTAAGCTAAATCCATGGCATTACATTAAAGTCTTATTATAGACTTAGGCCAACCCCATTACTGTTCAGAGAAGTCTGATTTTAGCACATTTTGACAAGAAGCCTTCCTAATTGGAATGATTGTCAATCACGGCTCCCTGCTGTTGAAAGCTGGCTTTTATCTTCAGTGTAATAAGGACGGTTCTTTTCTTTTTTTTTTCAATTAATTGGAAAATGTAATTATGGAAGTGGATCCAATAATGGTACCTATCCTAGGAACAGTTTGAGAATCAATACCATATTATTTCCCAGTATCTATTAAACAAGGTCAACTGGAATCTCAAATTAATGCAATATTTACAAAATATTTACAAAATTGACAAAAGAAACTATTTAGAAGTTTTGTTGTGGAATTTGTAGGTCTCACCTAGCCTGCAAACGTGGCTCTGCCCCACTGCTCAAAGCAATCTCAGAATAAATGGAAACGTAAGGCTGGAGCAGCTGTTGAGCAGTGGCAGGGATTCTAAGGGCTCTCCTTCTACAGCTTTCTGCTTTAGTAGCTATGTAAGACTCTCCTTCACTTCATTTTTCCAGGATTCATTAAATTAAAATGCAAGCCATGCAGAATATAAAAGAATCTGTTCAAAAACTGACCCACAAGAGCAACTTCTGTACAGAATGATATTTGGGTTTGAACACATCCACTGCAGTCCTTATCAGACTAAGATAAGGCATGAGGAAGCAGCTGCTGTTATTCCAGTCTGATTTAGCTTTAAAACTGCAGTAGCACAGCTTTGTTAGTTAAATCAGATTACTTACTTAACAGCAAGGTAAGTAAAGGTTTTCTATTCATGTAGTAAGATCAATTTGCCAGGTGTAACAATGCAACAGTGCTACCAAGTTTTGTAACAGAGAACAACACAGCGAGATGGTTGTTAGCCTGAGACAGCCAGAGAAACATCCAATTTTGTGACAAGGAGCAAATCTCCCTTTATCTTGCGAAAATTGTAACATTCCTGTAACACTCTGACTACACTCACACTTGTTTTTTGAACTGTTGAACTGATGTCAGTGTGGGAAGCACAGCCAGCTTAAGCTTGTGTTGCCACCTGAAACAACCATCTCAGGACACCTCATTCCCCTTTCTCACTCCCTTAAGCCTCAGAATCTCAAAGGGGCCTCACAGCAACAGAGAACAGATTTCCCTCCCACTAAGTTCTGCTATAACTTGCATCAGTCTCCCTATCCAATACCCTGTGTGACTGCAAAAACACGTGTGCTGGGCCAAAAGCACAAGACACTGGAATGGAAACAAGAAGCAAGACTGCATTTGGCATTGGGGATGGTTTAAACAGCATTACCATTTGTGAAATAGCTGTTAGCAGAAACAAATGTGTTACAACACTTCTTTACCAAAAATGACAGAAAAGGAGGGAAGAATGCAGGAAAGACAGTCAGTTTGGCATTGAAGACCATGTAAAATAAGAACAACTTACTGGGCAAAAATAGGTGTTTTCTGCTATGTGTTTTGCAACAAGGTTGTTTTCTGCAGACAGAGACATTATGAAAAGCAGTGCATCCCGGGCCTGCTGGCCTACTGTTCCTTCCCGATGGATGAAGGGGATCAGCAGGGAAAAAATGAGGAAATTGGCAGCTCCTTGGTCCTCACTAGTGTGGAAAAACAGTTCTAAAATGGAGGGATCTTTGGCTATTATAGAGCAGAGCTGGTTCAAGAGGACAACCAACTCCGTTTCCACTGTTGGAGTGGCTGTTCCTGAGCAGGAACTCAGCAACATCATCAAAGGCTTCAAAATGGGCTTGTGATGCAGCAAAGGCTGATGAGACTGGGTTACGAGCATTTCATACATTTTGAGTTGCTCAATTTTTGTCTCATCGGTGAACTCTCGCCGTAGGCTCCAAAGGAAAAGCTTCTCCATGATGTTTTCTGAGACCACAAACTCCAGAATGGGGCCCATTGAGGCATCCTTTGCTTGCTCCTCAATTAATAAGAAAAGCATGTGCTCCACATAATTCTGGACAGTGCTGGCCTCATCAGGTGAGATGGCCCCATACTTTGCCTGAGTGTTTTTCAAAGGATCATGCTTCTCTAAGATTTTCAGAACCTAAAGAGAAACAAAGGCAGATCAGTTGTAATGCACTTGAATGCATTATAAAAAGCATACACGTTTCATTACAAGGAAAAAGTTAATCAAAATTATTTCACACAAAAAGCATTAAGTCTTTTTATGTTTTCAAATTTAAAGTTTGACAGACAAAACCGGCGAGTTTCACATTTGGCATGCACAAGGCAAAAATATACTGCTGTAGTGCACTTTTTTTAATAAGCACCTAAACTTGTCGTTTACCCTATTCCTGAAAATTAGGGGTTCTCTGAAATAGAGATAAACTAGGTTTCCTTAGTGTTCAGAAATGGAGTTCCAATGATGTTTGAAACAAGTTTGTCACAGAGGACTGAAACCAAAGGGCCTGTTCTCCAGCCAGAGTAACTGTGCTCAGGAATATCAATATCATAGGATGATTTGCAGTAATAAGAGCAGTAGCAGCCCCCAATGCTGTTCTTTGCTTGACACATTTTATGTGAGACCAAAGGGCCGCTGATGCCCCCATACTCTTGCAACTTTCAATATAGTAATAGTCATCCCAGCACTTCTAACCCTGAAATACATTCTTTTGTGCATGCAAACAATAAAGCTCATTGTCTGCAAGAAAAAAACATTGGTTTTAGCCTTTTTGTGGAGGATAATTGCCATAAAAAGGAAGAGTGGCTCCCCTAACATGGCACATCACTAGTTAGGTGAGAAAAGGCGACTCTTAAACAACAGCTCCTCTGACTCTGGAAACATCTCAGAAACACCACATTTGTCTGGCTGGTTTCCTGGGATAGCCAAAGAACAACAAAAACAGCAGCATAGAAATCAATTTTATCTAAATTGTTAGGTTACTCATATTACCGCAGCAAACAAGACCTCGTATTATGGTGCTCAGAGCAAAATATCTTTGCCTAAAAGCAATTGCGATCCTGATGACATGCAAACCATTTTTAGAATATGCTGAAGTGTATAATCTACATCTAGCCATAATAAACAAGAAGGCATACAGCTTTGCACTGTGCATCTAATTTACTTTACAAAGGATAAGCAAGACTTACCCAGCACAAGGGAAGGAAGCACAGAAGTTTGCAACAGGGTACAAGTCACAAGGAATCAATAGGAAAGCCAGGAAGAAGATCTAGGCCTTCAATAAGATGTTACCATGTCCTAGCACTTCCCATTTAGATGCAAATCCAGAGTTCCAAGTGTGATTAGTAAGGGCTAACCATACCTTGAAAGTTCAATTATCTCTGCATTTTAAAAGTAGTTCAGTGTCATCTACTGCATTCTGCATGAAAGGCATTTGTTCCTAAGCAATTCAGGATTATCCCAGAAGAAAGAATGAAGCAAATTTGTATTAATGCAGCTTACTTTAATCAATAAAACTAATTAACATTACCTGTGCCCAGTGTGTTCTAAACACTATCATGCATGTTTCTGGGTCAACACCCTGCAGGCTGGGAGCCTGCCTATTTCTGCTGATACTTGTTCCAGAGGACATCATAAAATTTCCAAAGGTGAAGCCAACTAGGCCATGCTGAATTTCTTTTTTAAATCCTCCAGTGAGCTACAGATGTTCAAGTATCATGATGAGATCGATACTGTGTCCTGAGCTTTGGTATGCACAGAAATCTGTTAAAAAGAAAACAAACCAAAAAGAAACACGCTTATACCAGTGCACCGCAAATTATAGTGTCTAACAAAAAAGAACATTCTTAAAGAGAACACAAACTTTTCTTCTTTTAATCTAGTCTGAGGACAGAATTTTTTAAAGCATGTTATATGAGACCATCTTCTCAGCTTGTGATAGTAGCTTATAATGCTCAAACTTTTGAGACCAGTGTCTGAAACAAGGGGCTGCTGAAATAAACAAGCACAACAGAAGCTTATGTAATAAACATTTTATGCATATCTCTCCATTTTTAGTTTCTCATTGTGGCATTTTTGCCATCTGACCAATTCTCTTCAGAGCTGTTCAGTAGCTAATGTTGCAAAGACTGAACAGGTAAAAAAAAAGGAAAAGTTATTTCTCTATTTTTTTAAAATATCTTTCAGTAATAGATATAATTACAAATACTTATAAGTGTTCTGCCAGAAACCATATCAAAAACAGCTAAAAACATCTGTAGAGCACCGTATTCACATAGAAGGGTGCATCTGTATCAACGCCAAAGTAAACAAAACCAAACAACATAAAAGGTAAAACCTTCATGAATCCAGAGTCAAATAAATTGAGATGTCATATTAAAGGACTATGAGAATAGGATCAAACATTGAAACATTCCTTTCAACCATAATTTAATATCCTAGATATCTGAGTATCAAAGTAGTTGCACACCTGCAGGGGAAAGTTAAAATGAAACAAAGATTGATATCTTGCAGATATTTAAGAGGCTTAAGAGAAACATATTATTCTCTCATGCACCAATATCTAAGTCACAAAGCTCCCCTCACCACCCTTTTTTCTTTTTATAAAGTTTACACTTTTATTCTCATTTCTGCAAACCAAGTAGGTATTTAATTTACTCCTGCTTGGGATCATAGTGAAAAAAGCCCAACTAAAAGCATCCAACAACAAACTGAATTTTTTTGCACCATAAGCTGCCAAATTCCATACAGTGATTCTTTGCTAGTATTGAAGGGATTTCTCTGAGTCTATCTTAAAAGATGAAAATATTTTCTCTGTAGTGGACATCTCTGCTCCCTGTATGTGTGCTCTGTTTATATTCTTGAAACTGTTAGCACAGGAAAACATTCAGCCTGTCTCAATAGTAGCAGTAACTTTTGCCATTTTATAAGAGTCCAAAAATGTACAGGATACAACTTCTAAGATTCCTGAGACAAGCAAAGATGATATGCACTCCCCTGTGTGCGTATATATATAAATATATACATACACATATATTCATATATTCAAGATTCATTTGCATGATCAGCCCCCCCCATCCTAACCCTGCTTCTTTCAGCATTTATAATGCATTTCCTATGCATTTGCTAAGCACTCTCACACAATACAATTAACACCATCCAGCCCATCCTTTTTGCAGATAACACATTCCATGTGTGGAGAAGCCAGCATAACCAGCATAAATCCTGCACACTTTATCTGCTTGGGTAACACCACTTCCAGAATGAAGCTGGCCCTCCATACAAACTACTCTCCAGAGAGTAAACCACCTGGAACTAGATGCACTGGAGAGGACTGTGCTGTGCACAACCAGTAAGAATTAGCTCATGTCCTCGTTTACTTGAGGGTATCTGCCCACTTCCTGCCAGTTCCTCTTTGCCAGCACTCTCCTGCAAACAGAAATCTTTCCATGCCAGTAGAAGTCCAGCAGAGTCCTCCAGGCAGAAGTGTCCTTCACTTACAGCCCTAAGTCATCCTTCTACCAGATCTGTCCTGTGGACGAAGAAAGCAGCTTTGGAAAAACTAATATGATCATGTAATTAAAGATGGTATCAGAAGGTGCAGCAAGAGCACCTAATTAACAAAGCAGAAGCAAGCTCCATTCTGGAATTTATGAGTTCCTTCACGTGACAGCTTAGAGGTTGTTTCAATGTAGCCTTTGCATGTTGTTTAAGAATTTAAATAAAAGAAATTGATATTACACATCTACCTACCACATGACAAATTCCATTAGCAACACAGAACCAGAAACTTCAGATCAGTCTCCAGTACTTAAGATAATAAACAACAATAAGAGACTACGGCTTTCTTTGCAAATTCTGATAAAAATCAGTAATGTAAGACTCTGTAGAGGCATGCAAAACTCTAGGTTATTACCACACATAGCCAACCCAAACCTATTTAACCCTTTACCCTCCCTTCTCCTCTGTTTTATTTCTCTGTCCTCCTTAGCCCTTACAATTTTTTGTCTTCATCTTTTTTCTTTTTTTCTTCATGCATCTTTCCTATCCCAGCCTCAGATGCTACTACACAAACATCAAGACAGGATTCTTTCCCTCACCACCAGGCACACCTTACCCTATCTTTTACCTTTATAAACAGACTGCTTTGGGGTAGAAGTTCCATACTGGTGCTTCAGATTCCTGAAATTTTGCCTGCTTCTCTGTAGCTATGAAAACACCTCAAGAAATGGTATGTATCTTGCCACCCATTCAAAATCCACCAAGATGCCAATAAGTCCAATGACAGAGCCACTGGTACATTTGTGCGTCCAGTAGGAAAGCTCATATTAAACTCATATTTAGTTAGGAGTGTTTGTGTTGGAATTTCTAAACATCACTATGGCACTGAATATTCAAGTCCTGTCCCTGCTCACAGCTCACTGCCTAGGCAGATGACTGCTACAGCCTGCACTTGGAGAATGGACATTTTTCCTACACAAGGATATTCTAAGTCCAGCCACCACATATAAGAATGGATACAGACCCAGTGAAAGAAGCCTTCCAGACAAGCAGATATCCTCTCATCTCCAGCATAACAACCCCTATGGTCATATTTATCCAAAATACTTAAGAGCAAATTCTCAGATACACAAGTCACCATAAACTGCCAGCATTTTGATTCAACCTGCATTGTTGTCTGAGTTAGATCAGACCGGCAAGGGCTATCAGGATTGCCAACTCTAGAAATGTCTACGCTATCAATCATAGAAACCTTTTAGGAAGCTCCCCTCAAGCTGATGTTTTGTGCATCCTGCCTGGTCCACTGCCTGTGTTTATTACTACAGACACAAACACTATCCCATTGCTTGGTAAAGACCTTTGGGACATGCCACCAACAAACTGTAAAATAGCGAATTCATCTCCAGCATTTATGTTCTATAAATAAAACCTGCACCTAGCAGTATACTGCACATACAGCCAATCCCAACATTAAAGCCACTTACCTCTTTAATAAGAAATAATCAGCAAAAAGAAGATTTGTCCTGTGGTGACAAACACTAACATCTATAATGTTTCACTCTGAATGTTTTCGCCTAGTTCAAAAAACTCATCATAAACAGACTATACAGAATATCAAATGAAGAATAAAAATAGCAAATTTAAACAAGTAGTGGAAAACAACTTGTCTGCAGCAAATATTGTTGACAAGGGCTTCGTTCACTTGCCCGTAGCCAGCTACCGGATCAGAAATCTGAGAGCAGCTGAAGAACACACACATTACCCTCACAGTAGCCCAACTATGACTTTTTAATCATCTCTAATCTAAAAGTAACAAGACAACACTGCAGACTGCAATGTGCAATAATATTTCTAAGTTCAAATCAATTCCCCTAAGGAAGCAAATATTTCCAGTTTCAAAAGTGCCTTGGGATGCTGGGATTTCCTTAGCAATACAAAACACTAATAGATTGTGTAGGTTTCAAAGACTTCAAACTTTATAATAGTGTTTCAAAAAGCTTTTGACAACTTAAGTGGTCACAAAGTAGATCCTAAAAACAGCATCCCTATTTAAAAAAAGGCAATTGAATTGGAAGAGAGACTATCTTGTAAGATACATTTCAATCTAATAGTTACCGTGCTGTAGTTTAGCAGTAGCAGACAGACTACACTCATTGTAAGCAGATTTTGCTACTGGATTAGGCTTTCTTGATTATATTGCAAGACCAAATGTGCAACACCAACTGTAACATCACATAATACCCTGTGAATTAAATCTCACTTCAATTAAACAAGACAAATAACCTGACTATAATGAGTCCAAAGGTGAGGAAGTAAATTAATTTATAAAATACTAATTCATGGAGGAAAAAGTAGAAGTGAACTCAGAGGCCACTAAGAACAAAAGTAACCATTTATTTTAATCAGTTCATGATTAAAATTTTACAATAATTTAGCCTTTTGTCTCTGCTAAACCCTGATCAAATTATTATTCCACCATTTGGTAACCTTGACAAGTGTGAATACCTCTCAAGCAGTCCATTCAAGATTCTACTTCCAAAAGCCACTGCTCAGTCTAATACTTTGACTCTGCTACACAGTAACAGAACCTTCTTAGCAGGTAAATCTTTTATATCTTATCTATCAGTTGTTTAACCCTATCACAAGGTCAAGCCCACTTATATATGCCTTCTAGAGCTATTTCAGAAAGCTTCAGTACAGCTCAGCCTATTTCCAGTTCAAGAAAAGCAGCAGTTTACAACTGAGCTGAGTAGTTTTGGATGAGATTGAGACCCAGTCATTGGACTCATGGCAGGATATCTGTGTTTAGTTTTCCTTCAGAAGCCTGGAAGCCATCAGCTCTTTTCACAATGCTGATTACAGGGCTGAACACCCCAACCAAAAGTACTTATTTTACTGCAAAGTACACTGGAAGAACAGCCTAGCAGAGAGTCCCTTGTGAAGGGTTCTCTCCCAGTCCCTTGGAGTGTCCCTTCTCAAAAGTTTTACTTTTGAATTAAAAACAAAAAACCCAACCAGCACAGAAGTTTGCAGGATTGGGGTTTCCCAGGCAATGCATAACAAAGACAAAAGATACATAGCCTAATACAGTAACACAGTAAAGAAGGCTTAAAATATGCTGCAAGGCTGTGCAATTCATCAAGGTTGTCTTCTGCTGAGATATTAAGATGCCATGCTCAACAATTCACAAACACAGCCTTATCAGATACCGCACACTTTTGGTCTCTACAGCCAGAGGTTTCTGCCCTGTCAGTCCAGGTACACAAGAGACAGAGAAACCTTGATGGCAGTGAAAGAAACAGCTCATATCAAAACTTTTTCATGGATCAGTGTAGCATAAAGGGGCTTGAAATTAGACCACTTCAAAGAAGCAGAGGGAAATTACATGGTCTTGCTCATAGCTATGCAATCACACCTCTGCAGTCTCTGATAAGTGGATGAGGGAAGGTAGGAGAAAAATGAGTGGTGAATTTCAGCACGCCTCAACTTAGTTTCAACTTAAAATGGACCTTGTTCAGGATTTGTTTACTTCTGATTGAAAAGAAAGCCTTCTGCACGAATTCATCAGATTTTCTTTAAGGAATATGATCAGGGAGAAGGTTTAAATCTTATTAACAACAGTGTTTAAAAGGAAGACATCAATCCTTTCAAAGAAAAGGATTCATAGTGCTTGTGGCAAAGTTTTGGTGCAAAAGCAAAGGCTATGAAGAACAGTCACATCCCCACTCCTAATGATCCTATACAATCACCAAAGTGCAGAAGCATTACAGGTTGCTCACTAGAGAGCAGCAGGTCTGTTCTAGGCATCTGCAAAGCTGTGGTTAAAAGTCACTGAATCATCACCTTCAGAAGATCTACTAGCTGGAAAGCTGAAGCAGATTACTAGAGGAACCATTAAACAAATGGTTCATGAACAAATACCTTCCTTCTTCATTTGTCCTTTCGTTTCGGTGCTGCAGTCCCAATTTGTCCTGTCCTTTGTCTACCTCAAGCAAGCATTTCACACGTAGGCAGCTTTCTTCAATCCAGCTTTTCTGCCCAGTATTTGCAAAGATGCTAAGCCTCCCATGTAGGCAGGACAAGGTATGTTCTACACTGATGAAGCTATCTGCTTAAAAACCTAACAGAGAACGATTCACCACAAATTGTAATGCAATGCAGTTAATCAAAGTATCAATCTGTTCTCATCAAGCACAATTTAATCCAACCTGCTAACATGAAAGTAAGAATGTCTTGTGCCTTGTCCCCACAGAGACTGCCTAACGAACCCTCTCACGAGAGAAACTACACACAGTATATTTTATAATGAGACAAAAATCTTCCTGTCCCATCTACAGTCAGCCTACTTTGGTTAAAAACCACAATTCATCTTTTATCAACTCTCTGGGGAGAGACACTACTCACATATTTATTGTGGACTCACATTAGCTCAATCGGGCTCCCACTAAGCTCTTCCTTGATCTGTATAATCCTATAGTATTATACATCAGGAGGTCCAGGATCCAGCATTAAATAACTCCATGGTTCTCCAGGCACATAAACAGGCCATTCCCCCACAGCAAGCAAGCAGCAGTGACACCCCAAGGCCCAGCTGACAGCCCAGCCCAGCAGTGCTACACTGCCATAAACAGGGTGAGCAACAGGATCAGCTCCTGCTGGCAGGCTATGCTCTGGGACACAGAGCTCTCAGCCACATCCCAGCCCCCAGAGACTCCTGCTGCACAAGCCAGCCAAAAGGAAAGAACAGATATGCCAGTCAGGTAGTATGATCCCAAATGCATTGATGAGTTAAGCAAAAGTTACACTCAGTGCATCCAGGAAGGTAAACAGCTACCCAGCAAAGATGGTTCATCAAAGGTCATATTACCAAAGTAGAGAAATGGCACTGACTGCTCAAGAAAACAGGAATTAAACAACATAGAATACTTGACAGAGACCTTGACCTGCTCAGGAAAGGCCCAATTCACCTGTTACACCACAGGGTATGTTCACCTACCACAGTCATTTGCACATAGGCAATTTCACTGAAACCTGAAAGCATACAATTACTGAAGCTATGTTTGCAAAGTCCCAGGAGGAATGAGCTACATATTCATATCCCTAGGTCATAATTCTGAAGCTAGAGAAAGAAAAAAAATATGGTTGTTATTCTAATGTTAGGATTTGATCCTTTTTATGAGAGATAAGGAATATAATGAACCTGCTTCTCTGTTTTATTTTATGTCCTCACATTTAGCCTACAACAACAATTAGAAAGGCAACAATTCAATAATAATTAGTACTTCAAAACACAGATTACATTGGTTAAAAACTTAATAATAAAATAGCAGCTAGGGTTCTTAAAATCCAAGAAAGATACCTCTCTATTCCCAACAGCATTCTGGCACAGTATGACTGAGGTGTCTAGTCTGCTACTAAACAAAAGGATATTAAAATTGAACTTTTAAAAAAGGCTTTAGAAATAGCAGTTCAGAAGAGCTCTTTTCTACCTACATACTAAAGAATGCAGATGTCATTGAACTCAAATTAGTTCAAAGGCTTTAGTTTTGATGGTTCATTCCCACATCACCACCAAAATTGATGACCTCCAGAAAAGACTGTTTCCACAGAAAACCAAGTCATAAAAATGTCCAACGGCCGCAGACCAAAGCATTTGGAGGTGTAGCCTGTGAGACAGACATTACAAGCAAAACAAACCTAAGTTTAAAACTTTGTACAGCAAATGTATCTATACCAAGTTTCAAAGAGAAACAAAACAACCCCAGAGGGCACAGCACACCTCACTGAGTGAAAGAATCTATCTTCCACTATCTCATTTGTAGGTGAATTACGAACATCATGTGCTATATCTAGACTAGTAATTTTTAGTCATAATTGAAGTGAATTATTGCTAAAAAACAGGTGTTGCCAAAGTCCTCATCTTTACTGAGAATCTGTACAGGGTTTATTTCAAAATTCATCACTATCAGGAGTGGGAGGGAGCAACATATCAGAAAGCAGACATTTAACAAAACCTACTTTGAGTTCTGATTATGCTAGTGGAAGAAAGAAATCCAAACGATCCGTGCACTCTGTGCAGCAATTTTGCTTTCACAGATAATTCTGACACCTGTGTGTCAGACAAACCTGGCCCCAACATGCTCATAATTTAGAGAAACCACATGCTCCCTGAAGTGTGATGCTGGAGTGATGGAATGTTTTTTTCTTGTTTAGATAGTTTTTCAGAAAGGTAAAACAGTTTCTGTAGCTAAAAGTATAAAATAAATTCATAGGAAATTACTTAGTTGCCTTTCTAGAAAGCCTTCCTGACAGGAAGATGAATGAGACCAGCAAAGCAGTAGAAGACTCTATACTCTGAAGATTTAAAACTATTTTCAGAACACTAGCATACAGAACAGGAAATACTACTTTCCCAAGAGAAAGATGGTCTAGAAAAATGTTATCAATATACCCGTAATTATCATATGTAGATTACAGAAAACAAGATTAAGCTATGTATTTTATGGCTACAGCAATAATATGTAAGACAATTTTTTCAAGTGATTTGTACAACATGTCAAATTACTCATTCTAATAAGCATAAGAAGTCCAAGAATAATGTTCTCAAGTGTACAAAGTGACATTAAAGAAGACGCGTGTGCTTTCAGCACTAATCACAATAAAATGCAAACACACATACATTCTAAACATTGTGTTTCATGATAGAGAAGCCATAAACCTTTTTTTTTAATTTCCATACTCTGAGTTTATTTTGCAGGTTCTAATTATAGTTCAAACACAAGAATCAGCAGTAAAATACCATTAATACTACCCTGATTATTTGACCAATAAACAAAGAAACGAACAACAAGCTTCACAAGAGGATTGTTGCCAAGTTTGCACTGAGAAAAGAACTTCCACTCTGCAGATGGAATTGCTCACAATACTTCCCTTTATCATTCTCTTTCAAACTCAAAGCACCAGGGAACAACAGAATACTCCATAAAATCAAACGTTATGTATAGAATGGTTATTGCATAGTTTTAAACATAATACTTAATCTATAAGTGTATTTATCTATCCTCCCAAAACTTCATTCACAATACAAAGTCCTCTTTTTCATGGAAAACATCAGTTTATAACTCTATCTAAATTTAAGTAGCTATCACCCAATAAAACCTTTCTATACCTCTCAATATGTTCATTATAGTACACGGGCTATAATAATTGACAAGATAACTTGAATCTGTCATTTATCTTCTGTACATAGTTACTGAAACGACTCATTTTAGAGATAATTACCACCCCAAGCTACTTATCCACCAAGTCAACATCATTTCCTACACTCTGAGATGATAGCATGTTAGTGACATGATGAACTAATGAACAAAGGCAATGAGCAAAAGCATCTTGTTACAGAGCTTCAGGACAGCTGTTTAGTGCACTGCAGGATGGCAGAAGCCCATCACAAATTGCTCCTCAAACCTAGTCAACTTAATGAGATATTAAAATCTGAAAGGCTACTTTCTTATCTCACCCTATGTAGATCTATCTCCTCAGATTAGGTAGGCCTTGTGGCAAAATGTTGTATTTAATAAATTGATACTTTTAAAATAAATGTATTTTTGTCAGCTTTCTTTCCTTCTTCAAAAGAACTAAAAGGATAGAAACAACAGAACTCTGTGAACCAGTATTTTTTTCATCAGACATTTCCAATTTAGCCTGGAGAAAGCTCCAGAAGCTAGTGAACATCCTTTATCCTAAATTATGTTCAAGTTTGACAAAGAGAAAGCCCCTTGCAGAATTCTTTTTATGATATGCAATTGTCAAATTTGGGCAAAAACAAGCATTAGCATTAATGAATAAGCATTAGCATTTAAGATAAGACACACATATCTTTGTATCTCACTGTGCACTGAAGAACAAAGGGGTGGAAGAATAAAAGGGGGGGGTGGGAATGGCAAAATGAGAACTTTACAAAATCCTATCCTACCCCTCTAGAACCCCATTCCCAATGCACAAAATCTCAGGTATTCATCTCATAGGAAACTGCACAGCAACACTGCTCTCCCTCTCCCTTTCTATTCCAACTCAGAGTAGACAAACAGAAAGAAGTTGAAGATTCATGTTACATTAATTCCTGTAAGAAAGTTGAGAATCTCAATAAAATAACACATCTGTGAGCACAATCCATGGAAGAACAACCTTACCCCCTGCAGTAACACTCTAATTTAAAAATGTAAGTACAGATTTGCATGTTGGGTGAACTTTGGCAGACTATAGCTTTCTATATGTAGCTTATATTTTTTGCTTTTAATACATATGGTAGTATACAAGAAAATCCAAAACTGAATGTTGACATTTTTATGATGTTTAGATCAAAGAAAAATCTACATGTTACTTATATTTCCATTCCTATTAAGTTACATTGCATTTTATACAGGTGGTAGACATTTTTCCCTTGAAGCTTCTCCAGCTTTCCTAGGAATAAAATTATTTGTGTCATGTAAATAGTGTCAAGTTTTCCATTATGTAGAGCGCAAATTAATTCTTCATCTCTGATCTCCTAACATAAGGCTACTCTATTATGAAAATATTTTACACTCTTACACCACCTAGTATTTTGCAACTGAAAACTGAATCTCATTATGACATCTCCCATTTCTGTGAATGCCTTTACCTGAATAATGAAACATATGAATGCATTGGCCAAAAAAATGAAACATATGTAGTCTATACATCACCTGTCTCAGACATGTTGCCAGCATGCCAAAAAAACAGAAGCTGATAAACAATCAGAGGAACAATTTAAAAAAAAGCAACGTGTCAGATTACCTCGATTTTTTTAACAATTCATATAATTTTTTTTCAGTCTTGCCTTTGAACCCTTGAGAAAACACGAACAGAAATACAGGTGTCTTTCTAGTCCAGGAAGGAATGCAGATAAACTAGCAGTTGTCACACCCTGGGGAGTAAAAGCAGGCAAATAACCTAACAAATTGCAAATAAAAGACTACTCATCTTATAAAGGGAGTGCTCTGAAAAACACAGATCCCCAAAAAAGTATCCACTAAAAAATGAAGCAAGTATCAGATTTGAGTAAAAATAAAATCTCTTTACTATTTAAACATTTTAACACTTGGAATGACCAATTCTGAAAGCCTAGTAAATAAGAGAGTTGGATGTCAGCCCTGGCACAAATGCTTCTCAGCATAGATAACCAAAAGTCAAACCACAACCTCTCCCATCTAATTTTGTAACACCTATGGATGCTTCTACTGGCGTGGGAAAGCACAGGTTCCACCCATCACCAGGCTGTTCATTCCTGCCTGCACAGTTCTGAAAGAGGGGAGTGTCTGTGTATGTCTTGGGGAACCCTGTTGCTTCTCACCTCCTCTCTCCTTCTGTGAAAGCTGCCAGAGCTGCAGAAGCTGCAGTATCTCACAGTCAGAGCTGACACACCAGTCCTCAGAGAGCTCCACAAGAAAAGCACAAGCTGAGGACAGAAGCAGTTCAAAGAGGCATGAGAAAGTCTGTCTATATGCACAGGCCTTGAACAGCTGCCAGCAGTAACCACAGCACGTTTGGAAGTGAAACCTTCAACTTTATTCCTGAGGACATGGTTCTTGTCACTGAATTACAAATTTATGATTATTTTTCCAACCTTTGAATAGTATTTGTCAAACCAGTTTTTGTTTTGATGCATCAGTTATGAAATGCAGAACTGTTATCTCATGCACCAGCTAACCCTCTGCTAAAACAAAACTTACAGTATTTCTACTGTCACCACATTTGCTGCCATCTCCGTTCTGTCTTATCTTCACCTCACCCCATAGACAACATCATACTTGCACAGTAATTCATGCCACAGCCACTGCAATAATAAAGCCCTTTCCCTGCTGTTTCAGACCTGCTAGGCAGTTCAGACATCCCCGCTGTTCTCAAGCAGACTTTTACTCTGAAGAACATTACCTTAGTCCTTGGAGACTTAGTCCTGGGAGTCACAGAATGTCTCATAAAGCCCTCCAGGGACTTTATGAAGCATTTGTATACAACAAATCATCTGTGTTGAAAAAAACTAACTGCAAATAAACGGAGTTTTCAGTAAGTCAACACTAAACCAAATACATATGATTAATGACAAATTAATGAAGGATAGAAGAAAACCCTGCCCTTGTGAGACCCCACTTGGAATATTGCACCCAGGTCTGCAGTCCTCAATGCAAGAAAGACCTGGACCTGTTAGGCCAGGTCTAGAGGAGGGCCACAAAGATGACTTGAAGGCTGGAGCCCCTCTCCTGCAAGACAGGCTGAGAGAGTTGGGATTGGTCAGCCTGGAGAAGGCTCCAGGGAGACCTCACTGCAGCCTTCCAGTAATTTAAGGGGGCTTAGAAAAAGGACGGGGAGCAACTTTTTACATGGACAGACAGTGACAGGGCAAGGGGAAATGTTTTTGAACTACAAGAGGAAGGATTTAGATTAGGCGACAGGAAGAAGTTCTTTACTCAGAGGGTTTTGAGACAGTGGAACAGATTGCCCAGAGAAATTGTAGATGCCAAATTCCTGAGGTATTCAAGACCAAGTTAGATGGGGCCCTGAGCAACCTCATCTAGTGAAAGGTGTCCCTGCTTGTGGTGGCAGGACTGAAACTGGATAATCTTTCAGGTTCCTTCCAACCCAAGCAGTCCTATGATTCTGTGAAAGCCTCTCTGTGAGTGCCCATACCAAAGGCACAGCTGTAATTATGGATACCTCAACAATCAGCCTCAACAATGGAAAGAATCAGTCCCCAAAGCTGCCAACACTTTAAAATGAAAATCACTGGATTCCACATGTACAGATGGGGTTGTGATGATGCCTCTCCATCCTCTAACTCAGGAGGACTGAGAGCCAAATCCATAGTTTTCTACAAATAGGGAAAAAATGAGTGTTCTCTGTGACAATGTACCTACCTTGGCCATCACTAAGATCAATGCAGAAAATACAACAGAGTACAGTGATGGATGACTACTAGCACAGTCCACCTACCCCCAAAAGCAGCCAACAGGCTCTGTGCCCCTGTGAGGGCAGTAGCTGTTGCTATTAAAATACACTGCTAGCAGCTGTCCCACCTCACATCCCTCAGCACACTACAAAGGGGTTTAAATATCCATTTAACGCAGTATGGTAAGAATAGAGATTCCCCTTGCACCTCTAGCAACCATTTAAACACATTCTCTTGGGACAGACCATGTGTATCTGAAATACTGCTTTAATGTTGCTCTAGAAAGAGATGCAAACATTAAAAAATCCAACCTGAGAATTCTAGTATATATTTTTCAGAATAAAAGACCACATAGAAGCAAACCTGAACCAAATCAGTTTACAAGTGGAATGACTGAGTTTTGCTGCCTCAGACACCAAAATCAACCCTGTTCACTCCCAGTCAGTCAATCTTAGCAACATTTGTTGAGAAACTTTCAAAGCTTGAACTGAAGAATTCAACAAGTTTCTTCAAACTTGAGACAACACTGTATGAGTGACTTGCTGGGGAAAAGCATCAAAACTGGATTTGCTAGAAGAATTACTTCAAATGTGTTCAATTTCCTCTTACTTGCTCTGAATAACACACAGGGCACACAGAGATCATCATCACCAGCTGCAATGGTAACTGCCTGCAAACAAGACCTCAAGCCACAAGACTTAACTTTCTCCTCCAATTCTCTTCCCTTTTCCCTGGCACAGAGGCCAATCACTCAGCTCAGTTTCGCCCTTAATACAAGGGCCACAGACTTTTGGAGAGCTCTGAGTATTATTAAAGCAGCAAGTCAACGTTATTCAGTTGATTGTCTGGCGATTTACCTGTCCCAAAAACTGTCAGAATCCCTATGCACCACAGCCTTAGACTCACAAACTACACACTTAGACTTACAGCCCATCACAAACTCCTGTGTGGTAAAACACTTCTAAACCCAGTATTATATAAGCAATGAATTCTCATCTTACTTTCATTTCTATATTTTGGCATTGTGCAGAAGAGAAAAGACACAATCAAGGCCCCCTAAATGAAAAAAAAGTAAATACACAAAGTGTTTCAGAACACTAGTAGGAGAATTTCATGCAATGCATGGCTATTATTAGACTGCTATTTTGCTTAGCAGATCAGAAGGTATAATCAGCAGATGATGCAGCCATGATTTGCAAAGCACAGCCTTATTAAAGACTAATGAGATAAATGAGTTAAAATTTACATTTTGCTCCACTGATAAGGTTCATTGGCACACTTAACTCCAACACCATGGTTTGAATATTAAACCCACTTATTAATGTCTGGTAAAGCTAATTATAATGCTAAGTGGCATTAAACTATAATAACCAAGCAGAATGTTAGAATCACATCCTTTAGTATTACTGTACGCTGAAGTTAAGTGTTCTGCAGCTGGAAATAAACACCTGTTGAGGTGATGCTGTGAGAGAGCATGAGCCTTCTGTGCCTTTTTCCCTTCTGAGAATCCAAAGTCATGTTCTTCTAACAATGCAACAAGCAGGTAAACATTGTTTACTGCTCGTTACTATGATTTCCAAAGTGTCTGTCTGTCTTACTGCAGTAAGGATTAAGTGACAAATATTTTTGTATCTACAATATATTAAATTACATTTGACATATACTCTCTAATTCTCAACAGAAAAAGAAAGCACTGAGATACTAACAAAATTAACAACAAAACCCTGGAAAACATACCTGTTGGTTTGTTTTCTCCATTTTCATCTCCTCTGGCAAAACTACAAATAAAACTATAAAAACACCTCCATTTACTGGAAAGGATACTGGAAGTACACTTTAGACCTTACATTAGCCTATATACTTTTATGCCACATCTATGTAAGCACTTATATGGACAACAATTATTTTTAAGGATAACATAAGAGGACAAGGCCATAATACTCTTTCCACTTTAATCTCCGCAGCGTATTTGTCCTGTGACAGCAATGGAAAGAAGATGAGATGGGATAATTAAGTGCCAGCTATCCATGGATCAACACGGCCCAGTGTGAGGACTCACATGTGCCAGTCCAAGAACATTTTAGAGTCAGCATAAGGTTGAGATACACAGCTCCTCTGGGATCTCCCCATCCCAACACAAGAGTGGTGCCAGCTCTCCTTCTAGTCATATACTGCACAACAGCCATCATTACCTTTTCAGAGTAGAATATAAAGAATGACAACAAAAAGCGTAAAAACACTATAGATAAAATCCCCACTTTTTATTTTTAAGGTAATACTCAAAAGCAGACATTCATTACACACATAAAAAAGGCACTGCAGAACAATTAGATTTTTTTCTTCTGTGGGGAAAAGTGAAAGGGACTTGTACTGTGACAGTAAAAGAAACTAGCTGAGCAAATCATGTGTGAAACATTAAATGCAACTGCTTTTTTGAACACACTTTTGTTCCTTTCAATTTATCACCCGATTTAAACATTCAGCTTGTAGCACAATTCATTCGACTTTCTTCAGCCCAGCTTTGAAATACAGGCATGCCATATTTCAGCAGTAGGAGCAAAGAAATGCTGTGGAGGTCAGAAAGAAAAGATTTGGTGTACGGCTTTCTGTGGAGCATTCCACTGCCTCCCTGCTGTAGGAAGCTGTGAGTAATGCCCAGCATCCCCAAGCCTGTGCTGCAGCTGGGGGAAAAAAAAAAGAAGAAGAAAAAAAAAGAAGAAGAAAAAAAAAGAAGAAGAAAAAAAAAGAAGAAGAAAAAAAAAGAAGAAGAAAAAAAAAGAAGAAGAAAAAAAAAGAAGAAGAAAAAAAAAGAAGAAAAAAAAAGAAGAAGAAAAAAAAAGAAGGAGCAGTCTAAGGGTAGATTTTAGTTGCCACAAGCTCACTAAGCCAGCTAAGCCACTGCCAGACCCCTTTAGTATGAGTTATGCAAAGGGGACACACACCCTGCCCTGCCATGCTCTTGATGTGGGTCCTATGGCACACATCAGATCCTGAAGCCGAACCTAGAAAAGAGAGTTTGTTGAGGGCTCAATGTACCCCTCACAGAAAAGTGTCTTGAAAATGGATACTTGTGGCTTTGTAGATGAAGAACCATCAAGTCTCTTTCCCTAAGGGAAAACCCTGCCAGCCGGGTTCCACAGGAGCAACTCTCTCTACACAGGTTCTTCCCACAGAGTAGAAAGTGCCTCTGCAGCCTTTTTCCTCCAATAACCTGGGCTGGATGTTGCTTTTCCCAAGTCATTTTATGAGTATGGTTTGTTTGCTAAAAGCCTAATCAGAGAAGCTCCACCAATTACTATTTCAACTATGCTAATACTTGGTAGGCATTCTGAATCTAAATGTTTTGATACTTCTCTGAATCTATAATCAACAGATACACCTAACACATACTATCTTTTTAAAGAAGAGACAGCCAACAGCACAGTACTCCCACAAGCAGGCTTGTCAGGGAAAGATATGTGGTAAATAATTAGTTTTCCTAGGCTAACTTGAGTTCCAGACTAGCCTTTGTGAGCATCAGTGCCATGGAAAGGCAACTAACAACTCTAGTTTGTATTCTTGTCCAGTAAGGAGCTTTGCGTTATGCGCAAGCACTGACAGCAAAAGTTTTATCATCTCACAGATAGAAAAAGTAAAGAGCACTTGCACAAGTCCAGCAAAATCTCTTCTGTGAAATTCAAAGAAACCAGAAGTCTTTGCTTGGCTACTACAGTTTTTTGAATTATTTCCTTCTTTGGCAGATAATGGGCCAAACACAGATAGATGCTGAGCACTGATGTCAGACTGTAGCACACAGAAACTCCAGTACAATCCAGTACAATCCAGCCTACAAATAATTAAAGGCATCATTTGCTACTTACCATGCTTTCTTTTTCTGCATTACAGATGTTTGGCAGGAAGGGTGGGGACAACTCTAAACACAGGGAAAGGGCAGCACATTCCAGACAAATCTTTTTAAAATTGATCTTAAGCTTAGAAGTTCAGTGTATCGAGGCTTCAAAAAGTAGATAAAATGTTACAAATACTACCGGAGTACATTCGGTATTCATGGCTGCAAGTGACTGAACTTTTATATACACTACCAACTGTGATCTTATTATTTTTCCACTTCTATTTGTTGCCTCGAAAGTGCTAGCGAATCATAACAAAGAATAGTTCATACAATCAGGAATAAGCTGGCAATAAAGAGAAGATTTTGCAGAAGGGAGTTAATTTTCCCTGGAAATGGTTCATAAAAAAGAGACCAAAAAAAAAAAATACAGAAAGGTATTTAAGCAACAAATTTAATTAACATATTGTTTAAGCCTTACTTTTTGAAGGAATTAGATATTTCTTAAGTAATTCTATACCTGCTGGTACCCATAGAGGGGATGGAAAAGCCTCTTAGGCTTAGATTCCTCTTCAAGTCAGGGAACTCAGTCTAATACCCCTGAACTTTTACTTGCAAGTTTGATTTTCTTTCTTGTGCTCCTAAACTGCCTTGACTGTGTGATCAGGAGCAAATTTGATGGACCTCAAGATCCTATTTCCTGTCATTTCAGTCAGCTGATTTTAGAGGATCGGGATACAGTTACATATTTCTTTATAACAGAGCTGCATTACAACCATGATAAAAAAATGCGAGAAATGTTCTGCTCTGTTCATTACAACCAATAGATTATGTAGTTCGGTCACAAAGCAGAAGGAATTATGGAAGAGAAAGTAATCTTTAAACTATTAATATTGCCAGAACAACTTTTCTTTCAGATACACAGACTCCCACCTCCCAGACACAGCTAATAATGTCAGAAGCTCTGAGATTCATACGGCCAGAATGACTAATATTTACATTAAGCAAATGTATTGCCATAGTAACACAGACACCACAGAGCTATCTACCTGCCACAGCTCTCTAAATTATTTAGCATGCCAATACTACAGTGACACTGTGTAAATGATCACATTCATTAAGAGCGGAGTATGTGCTGAAAAACTGAGTGTCAGACAGCCATATTTATGGCTAAGAAAAAACAACTGCATCAGTATTAAAAAAAAAAAAAAAAAAGAAAAAAAAAAGCAGAGAGAAATAGAGGAAAGCTCCAGCCTGTAGCAGAACAGCACACCTTGAAAACCTTAATCTAAAACACATGTTCACATCTGCATGCCTGTGCAAAGCAGCACAAACAAAAATCTCACTTATGAGACATAAGGCTGACCCATTGTGACCAGAACAAATGGAGATTTGTGTTACATCCCAAACTATTTTTGTGATAGTCATTAAAATTGTTAAATTAGCATTTTGTACTGCCAAACTATTACTCTGCATTGCGAGGTTGCAAGGGTTAATGCATAGAAAATAGAAATAATTATGGCAAACCCTCAGAACATGGTTGCTCTTCAACACTTGACAGATTTATACTGAGGAGAGAGGTGCAATCCTTTGGATTATGGTCTGCCACTTCCTCAAGCAGTAGTTGATGGCAGGAATCTGAGTGGTTTGTGTAAGCCACCATCTTCATCCTAAGTTAAAGCTTTTGGACACCTCAGGCACTACCTGCACTATGGATATTTTCCTCTCATCATATGCAATGGTAGAATCAATGATGGGTGACAAAATAAAGGGATGGCTCAGGTCAGTTGTTGCAGCCAGATGGATTTCTTCCTAGTTTTTATCAGCTATAGCCCCTTCTTTTGTTGGACACATATCATGCTTTTTCGCATTTCTCTTTGCATTCAAAATAGCAAAGAAACTACCTAAGAAACAGCACAAAGATCCATGCACAAAATTAACCCAGTCCAGTTCTAACCAATTCCTGTTTTCTGATTTTTTTAGTTCTTCATATGCTCAATTTACAGTATGTCAATGCAAGGAAAGCTTTAAATAATTTCTTCTACTATATTTTTATGAAAATAAGTCTGGCATACACTCATCTCTTGTTATTCATTTGCACTGAAATGCCATGAAATCCTTCTTACAGACATTTTCATGGCACTAGCAATTATCATATCCAATCTCAAATCAATAGATTACTGTAACAGAGACTCATGTAGAATTTGATCTTCAGAGACAGAATTTTTAAAATAATGAAGTGTTCGGAACATGCTGTTCTCCAGAGAGAATACTGCTTAAATGTCAAGAGTCTGCTTTCCTTAAGCGAGTTATTTTCATTAAGAATTGTTCAAGAACTGACTTGATTCTCCACAGAATGTCTGGAAAGTACAGAGAATGGCACCTTGCTTTGAAAGCAGTTTTAGAAAGCAGCCTCACGGAATCCAACAGCCAGACCAGTGAGGATACCTCAAATATTGAGCACAGGTGTGGTGAAGAACACCAAAAGGTCTACTACTTATGAAGATCAGGTCATCTCCCAAAAGTATTTAGGTTGTGAACCTTTGTTTGGAGTCTTCACTCAGTATCCCACTTGAGATTGTGAGTTTAATAAAATGTCTGCTGGTTTTAGAAAAGTGTCTGTGAAAGATGAATACTGGTCTTAGGACTGTCAAAATATAAAGGATCATATGAGAAGCAACTGACTAGTGGACTAATTAGCAGTAAGGAATAGAATTATGCAAAGCCTCCAGATTCCAGGCAGAGCTATCAATTACATTTACATGTTACAAATCACCCTGCTGATGAAGTGCAAGCTGGAAATAAGAAGTCACCTTCAAGTATTCAGCACCTTAAATCACATTTGTAATGGAGCCAGGGGCGATATCGGCTTAGTTGTTGGAATAATTTAGAATGTGCACTAATACTTGAAATTATTCTATGACAATTGAGCGCCCAGCTAAAGTGGCTGAGATAAGCCTTGACAATTCTAGATAAGAAACACTAAGCAATTAATGGAGGTATCCAAACACTAACCTTTAGATCCACTTAGGTCGAATTTTCTTTCTCAGCTTGCGTCTTTCAAGCTTATAATTGAGAGCACTAGGAAAGCCAGTCCCGCTAAATAAACCACAATCAAATATAAACATAAACCCTGTGTTGTTTTCAAGCCAACCCTGAGTAGATGAACAAAAAAGCAACAGTCCACAGAAACAGTGGCTGATTTTCATTAGGTTTGGCTCAGCATTGCTACAACTGAATCCAAACTGTTTTGCATAGAACAAGTAGCAGCAACACAACGCACTCAGCCCCACGGGAGTCCTTCACATATCAGATGTGGGACCACTCACAAACCAAGTCTCTGTTCCTGCATGTTGCTGGATTATGTCTCCTCACCAACGGGGCAATACATAGAACAGAAAAGGTCTTGACTCTGTTAAGTCTTGCTCAGCAATAACAAAACATCTCTATCATCATCAGTGTGTCCTGCACAAATCCAAAATACAGCTTCATACTTGTCACTGAGAAGAAAACTAACTCTACCTCAGCCCAAAACCAGCACAGTACAAAAATCCTAGATCTGCAGAGTACTTTGTCAAAGAACCAAATAACTTCATACAAATCACAGTTAAGAGCTGATACCGAGGTTTTGTTTGTTTTCAAGGTGTTCCAGTATCTGGGTAAATACAACTTGCAGGAACATCCTAAGTGTTCAAATGACTCATCGAAATCCACAGGAAACAACCACAGCAAAGACTCTCTAACTATAGCTGGGACTGAGACCTGATTTTATTTTTACTAGAAACCCAAAAAAACTACTTCTACATTCTCCTATCCTTCTCAGACAGGATAGGAATGGAAACTTTTGTCAGGGTTAGCTCAGCCAGTGCCCTTTCTCACCCTGGCAACTGCTTTCATGCACAGCAGGGAGACTGAAGAGGTAGAGCAAAGCTTAGTATTACTGCCTCAAGCTCAGGATTTTAAAGGGAATACAGCCTTTTCCCACTCTGCATACCACGACAACTCAAACAACTCCCTAGTGCAATGAACTATGTCCTTTTCTCCTTCCCTGCTGCCTCCGCAATGAAGAAGCACCATTGCCATGTGCTCTGACAGAAACTTCCCAGCCAGAGTTAGCAAACAGGATTAATGAAGAAAACAAAACCAACCTTTTTTTCTTCCCAAGCCAAAAGTGATGGGAAGAAGTAAAGAAAAACAAAAATGGAAACCAAAAGATAGATTTATATGATTTACAGTGATTAAAACCCTAATCAGCCTCTTCTGTACTGTACAGCAGTGTCAAAAGCCCTGCACATACACAGCAAAACACACCCAAGCCAATGCATGTTCTGCTGTAAGGAGCTGAGCTACTTAATACAGAGGCAGATTTACTGAACAGGTATTTCTAAATTCATTCTCAAACCCCATAAGTGCCATACCTAAAAAGAATATCAAGCCCTCAACATCTACAACTTGAACATAAAAACTGCAGTTTGAGATGCAGGCATCTATTAAAAAAAATTGTACAATTACATATGCATTAAATAAACTTTATGTTATAAATGTCCTTTATTCTTTATGTGCCACAACTTTAAAAAAACCCCAACAAATCCCCCACTGAATAAAAAGCAAATAAACAAACAAAAAAACCCCAGACACGGGACCAGCTTACTATACATTATTAAAATGCCAAGCCTAGTAGGTTGTTCATTTTTCACTTGAAGTAACTGCATAACTTGGTTGGGGAATTATTCAGTTCTAAAAACTCCGTAGCCATTTCATTTCACCTTTCATTTTCTATCATCCACAAGTCAAAATCATGTATGCAGTTTAATGAAAAGTGCATAAGTCCTTGAATACCAGACACAGGTGGGATGAGTTGTAAGTGATTCTCACCAAAGCTAATAAGCAAGAAATCAAAATAAAAATTGAAATATACAGAGACACTAGTATAAGCACAGTAAGTCAGTGGTACTTTTATCAAAATGAAAAAATAATTTCTTCTTTCTATAAACCCAAGATACACTTTCAATCTTTTGTCATCTACCCATGCTATGCATCACAAAGATAAATGGTGATAAGTAAATGGAAATAGAATGGTGATAGATGAAAAATAGTGACACTTAGGAGTACAAGTAGCTTAAAGACTACTTTGAGTATAAACCTACGTGTATGAGCAAGAAAATAATTACCTATATCCCACAGACAAACACAGCACAGCCCCAGGGACAGATTCCTTTTCTATGAACACTCTCATGCTAATAACTGTGCAGAAGTCAAGGCCTGGAAAGGATGCAGAGTCAACTTGTGGCAACTAAAATATTTAACCACAACAGATGTGCATTTACCTGACAAATGTAAGTGGGAATCCCACTTGCAGGGGTCAGTTGTTCCAACCACTCCCCTATAGATAATTTAAAGGCAATGATTCTGCATCATGAGACGCTTACTGCTTTTGTATGCTACTGCAGCACATTTTATTAAGAGACTCAACTAAGACAATATACCATACAGGTTTAAAAAGTAAGATGTAAAAAAATGTCACCCAACACAAATTCTCTACCTAGACAGGAGAAGGGGAATGTGATCTATGTCCTCCAGAGGTATCCAGCACCAGGCTTGTCTCGATTAGATTCAAAGCCCACATTGTTTAAGAACTTCTGTGGAAGCTCATAGTGGCATGGTAAATGAAACACACTGACAGAGCACACTGTCTTATTATTAGAAAGATGCCAGGCTATACAAAAAGAACAACACATATTTTAAAAACTCTACCTACACAACCACCCTGCTTTGCATTTTAGAAGACACAGATGTAAGCTTCACTGCCCTATACCAGTTCAGACATTTTTCTGCAGTACGTATTTGTAAAACAATCATGCAAATACTAAAAAAAAAAAATCCATGATAGGAAAAACCAAAACATTCATAAAAGAGAATAACTCTGCTCCAAGGTTGTTGGTTTCAGTTAGGTTTTGCCTTTTGGTTGTTTGAGGTGGTTTTCCACTGTTTGGTTGATGGGTTTTTTTTTTTGTTTTGTTCCCCCCTTCACTCACAGGAAGTGTTTCAGGAAAAGCCACAAGTTCTGAACAGGGTCATTCATGACACTGATTCAGCTGCTGCCTTGCCTTTCAAAAGTGCCAGACCAGTTTTACCTCATTTTTTTTTTAGGAAAGCAATGCAATGGGACAACCACTTCATCTCCCAAATTAACTATTTTGGATATCCAGCCCCAGGCAATTGGCTTACTCTGAGCAAGCACTTTTTTCCTACCCTCCTACTTGTTTGTATTTCTCAAAATGCAGCATATTACTCACTTTGACTGTAGTTGCTTCCCACATGTTCATTCATCTTAGTTTGTCTCACTGGATTTCTTCAACTGCATCTCATTAAATAGCCTGAATTTTTCTTTCCAGCTGCATGCTAGGCTGACTTTCAGTGAAATGAAGGTAGATTTACTCCAATGAAAGAAAAACAGAAGGCAGTTGCATGGTCTTAAACTTTAAGAGGCAACAAAGCTTTTTAGGCTATGAATTTTAATACTCAGAGATTAGCAATTTATCTTTGTTTCAGTTGTACCCTTCTAGGACAAAACAGTTATCTAGAGATTCCCTGGTATGTTTTTACTAACAGCATTGCTCTAAAAGCTGTGGTGAAGCAGCAGAACAGTCCATGGCTCCCACAAGAACGAGGTCCTATCCCATGTCCCACATTCCTGGCACACTTAGGCTGCCATTCCTGCTCAGTTCACAAGCAAGACAATTCAGTACAGCTCCAGGAAGAGTAAAACAGAGGGGAGTCAGCCCACGCCACTGCACACTGGGAACAGAGCTGGGGAGACTGTGCAACTTCCACCATGGACAGAGACTCCATCAGCCCTGCTGCTCCTAGAATTATTCCCTGGTTTTTATTACCATAATGGCATATTTAGAGTCAACAAGCCAGATTTTGAAGATTTAGAGACAGTAATTATTGCTGTGTTAGTTCTTCTGCAATAATGTCAGAATAATTCAAACTTACTAGCAGCAAACATGTTCAAAATGTCAGCAAGAAACACCAGACTCCGGGTCTTGTCTAATTCTGAACTGACTGATGCAAGAGCAGAACTGTCTGCCCTAGAAGCCACTGTACCTCTGGTAAGGAATACAAACTGATAAGGGAGACGTAAGGAAGCATGATATGAAATACTTGCAAAATTGGACAAAAATGCATTAGATATACTGAATATATCTAATGATAGATACTAGGCTAATAAAAAAAATCTAGATTTTTCTAGAGTAAACTTTTCACATCCTTTCCTCTGGAATTGAAAGTGTTCTGGTTTCTCAAAGATTGCTTTCCTGCTCAATGTCTCCAAAGTTAAACCTTCAATTCTGCATTCAGGCAATTCCAAGCTAAACATGATCTTTGGAGCAGATCTTCTTGCATCTCATCCACCTCAGCAGCAAAAAGTAGGACAGTGCCTCTCCCTACATGGCCAAAAAAAAACCAAAATCATGAGATAGCAACTCCTCATCTATTGTATCCCACACTCCAAGGTTCATGGCATGGAAAGAACCAATTCCAAATGCTACTATGGCACAGTACACAGACTAGCTCCCACCTCAAAATGCGCTTTGATGTACAGCTGACTCAATTTTGAAAAGGAAAACAGACTGATAATGTTGCAGCCTTAAAATACAGAGAGAAGCAGGAAAGGAAGTTGTTCCTCTAAGACACGATACTTTTCTGCCTTGCTACTGGAATGATGCCTACCCTTACTTTCTTAATCCCAGCAAAATAAAGTTTCTGTCTTGCCATTCATAAATAGCAAAAAGTTATGCTGAAGTTTCTAAGCTGTTTTCAGAAGACAAATAACTTCAACTACTTTGGGTTTTGAAAGATTTTCCTTGTGTCAAGACCTTCATTAGGACTTGGAACTGAAAGATTCCCTTGGTTATCAAGTCCCCCTCATCTGTTATCATAATTTACAATCCTTCAAAAACTGATGAGGCTCCAGCTTCTTCATGTTATCTTGCATTCACTGAAGGTACTGTGACATTTCCAAAGCAGTGAACTATTAGTCCACAGACCTTTTGCCCAATATCATGTCGTAGCCTACTTACTCACTAGAATTTCCCACAGAATAAGATGATAGTCAGTGTTTTATGAGTCTGGTTTTTAAATTAGAAGATAAGTAATTAGATCTTTAATGACTGTACTGCAACTTAAATGTTAAAGTTACTGAATTCACATGTAACAATTTCGCTATCAAAGCCTCTTCAAAAGATTCATTTTTTCAGTTGCAATTAATTGCTCAAGGGTATACCTGAACAATATCATGATGCTGAAATGAAGGTCCCTTTCTCCAGCAGTTCCTACAACAGTAATACTCTGCTGTGCTCTGTAGAAAGTGTATTTTGCATAGGTCACTTGAGAATCCACAACGTTTTAGAGATCAGCAATGTAATTTCAACTTAAACTCTCAACTCAAGCAAAGCTCATTAGGACAAAAACAATCAGCAAAACTCATTAAATATCAACATCTTGAGATAAGAGTTGTGGCTTAGAGGTTTCTTTAATGATGTTGTTACATATCTTCTCAGTATAACTGAGTAGCCATTAATGTGAACAACAGCTATAAAAAAAATCAATATTAAGTACTTAGACCAAGTTAGTTTCTAGAATCCCTTTTTATATCTGAAGGATCCCAAACTGCTTCGGAAAGCACTTCAATTTTAATTGATACAGTGATTAAAATGACTAACGCCAACAGCTCTTCAGTGAAACAAAATATTGATGTTGGTAAAGTAAATCCCAGAGTAATGTCAATCAAGTCAACCAGTTACAGGAATTTCATCTTGAAGAACACCCTTGGTCCAAGTGTCACTATCATTTCAGGTTAGCCTCCTTCTGTGGTCGGGCAGCCACCAGAGATTCCCCTCAGCAGAGGATTCATGCAAAGACATTCACTTATTGTCTCACACTGACCCTGTGCCACACCTAGAATACAAATGAGAGATTTTCCCTTCCTCTTGAATATCAAGCTCCTACTAGGAGAGAGGCAAACAGCCCATGTGTTTCATAAAGCAGTTTCTGTGCAAGCTGCAAAAAAGAAAAAAAAAAATCCATAAGTGAGACTAATGGTTAGCTGCACACCTTTGCAATACATGAAACAGCCTACAACAGAACAGTCTATGTATAAAATGCACAGTAGCACTTTACTGGAAGAAAGGGGAAACTTTCCAATCAAACGGATATAAAAAGAATACTACAATAAAACATACTGCAAAATACACGCTACTTTCCATAAGCAATGCCCTTCAGGAATGCAGTATATTTAAATAATCACTTCCAGCTTTTGTTGGTTAAGATAAACTACAGTTTATTTTAATTAACAGAACCACAAAGTAGGATGAAACAGGTATTCTGTTTAGCTTGCCTTTTGCAAACTTGAGCATGCATATGGCAATGGAATCAATTACTTTACTCCTAGACAATTTCTTCACTTTAAATCTCATGCACTGCCAGAAAATCTCATTATTTTAATTTGGATAGCAAAAAGGTTTATCCAAAATTCTTTTCCCGTAATGTTATACTTACAGTGTACAAATCCTTGTTTTAAAAGACAACAGACATATTCAATGTGCATTTCACAACATTGACTTTATATGAAACAAAGGTCATAAAGACTGCTTTACAAAGCCCAACAGTACACTTGCAGTAGGTAAAAGATTATTTTTCCATTAATCCAATTCTATTTGAAGCAAACCAGAGTTTTAAAAAATTCCTGCGAATCCAGAAAGTTGAATGACAATATAGTTTCACAGCCCTGAAACAGACAATCCACAGAGTCCTTAAAAAAATTAAAATTAGTATGTAATACACGATTTAGACACCCAGAATTTGGATCTTGCATTTTCCTCCCTCTGGAGAGCTCTTCTTTTCCTGTCTCTGTTCCTGCACAAGTGATAACTTGTGACAAATTACTGAACTCATTGTTACAGGCCGTAAGTTACCAAAAGCACTGATGGTTTCTAATGAGAGAAAAAGACAAAACCCAGTGAATTTATAAAATGGAAAGACTACTAAATAAGACCATGGACTGCACAAGGCCAGGGACACTACCCTATGGTTGGACTACGCACCTGTTCACCTGCTTGTCTGACAACAGCTACAGAGAGGTTTCTAAGATACGTTTCTGTTCAACCCAATAGATTCTAGCACTGCAAAACCAGATCAAAACCTAATGAGCTGTCAGCCTCCCATTCAATCTGTTCTTGCAGGCCTATATATTAATAGTATATCTCGCTCTTCTCTTTCGTTTATTGCAAGTTTATACTCTGAAATAATAATGCATACTTTGAAACAATTTAACTAATCCACATTAACTATACTTGAAAACCCTCCTTGTTTTAAAAAAATATTGGAGTCTAAAGAAGAATGATGCACAGGAAAACATGTCAACTGAGAATTTGATCCTTCAAGATTTTGTTCTACAATCTTATTTTGTATTAACCTTTTTCCTTCTAAGACAGCTGTCACCAAAATGGTGGGCTTTTCCTTCGAATTAAATTTAAATTCAAACTGCTGTGGAGACAATAATCTATTTCATTACGAAAAACATGATCACTTTCTTCCTGGTTTGCTTTTTGTGGTCTCTTTATGTCTATCATAAAATCACTGAATTTCTAATATCACATTAACCAAATCTCTTTTAAATAGAATGGTTACAAATCCCTTAGGCTTTACAGGGCTGCTACTAAGGACAATTGACACCGATTTAGTACTGAGGTGTGGCCAACTTTGGAACAATACCTACTTACCATGTTTATCTCCATGAGACCAAAGTTAAGAAAAATAGTTGTCACTATGATCAGAAAACCAGTCATACTTTCCCATTTCCTCATGCCAATGATGACTTCCCACCACTTCACACTGCTAACTTCCCTGCACTGTGCTTAGTTCTTCAGTGCAAAATATGCATTTACCTAATTAAACTCAAGACACAAGCAATAACAACAAAATCAAGATGGACAAAACCTTCTTTATGACATACCCTGGAACTTTACAATGAGTAGCTCACATTCTGTGATACATACACAAGTTTCTTCCTTGTTTATCTTGAGCTGAGAAAGAAAAAATATCTTATGCATTATGAAAGCCATGTATACATCTTTATATTCTGTCAACTGCCAGGTGGATGTGTCCTTTACAGACCTCTCCCTCAGCATCACAGGGAGAGAAAATTTGTATGCTAATGTATAGTGATGAAGGATTACAAACCAGAACCATTTCAATTATTTATATAACATCACTGATTCCTCAAGAAGGCCATGCAAAGTTGCCTGCAACTGGCCCAAGGAATCCTATGAAAGAGAAAAATCACGTAATAGCTGTTTTCTATTAATATTAACATTTGTGAAATTCAAGGCAATTTAAAAATTACCTCCATCAGCAAAATGAGATCTTCCTCTACAATATTCATTTCAGATAACTATCAGTAACCAAGTTTTCACTGGCTTGCTTCTAAGATCAAACTCACTGCTAGATGTAAAAGACATTTTCCTCCCCACAAATCTGAGCCTTCATAATTTCTATCATTTTTTAAATGAGAACAAACTCAAAACTCTACAAATAGACATCAGGAGAAAAAAAAACAAACAAAAAAATAACAAAAAAACCAAACAACCCACAAACAAACAACCCCCACACAAACAACCCAGGAAGAATACAGCTGAAAGGAAGCATGATCCTAAGATACTGCATATAAACTAATGGAATTTTTTCACTTTGTATTTTTTGTCATTCTGAAATTCCAACCTGAATCTATTGAAGTCTCACTTAGAAAAGTTTAACTGAAAGCAAAAATATATGGGAACATAATTGTTCCCAATACATTAATATTTTCCAATAAAGAACACTAAGGATTTAATACCAGTTGGGACTAGAGTTGACAATCACAGATACTTGACAATCTTAGACTAGATACTAAAGCTCTTGTATTCAGAAATTAGGGGTGGCTTTCATTACTGCTGTTAGCTAAACCACGGGCATTCAAATGTAGTAAAATTGAGGAGTTACACAAACACAAAACAGGAAGAAATGAGAATTAAAGAAAGACTTCACATCATTGTGTAGTTCATGTCACTTCCTGCCATCAGTGACTCTACTGTCTTTCCATTAGCATAACCAGATTTGAAATCAGGGAAAGAAGAAGCAGCCAACTGAAAGCTTTACACTGCTAGAAATAAAGTTATAGAGTAAGACCAGACTCTAGTTTAAATTAACAATTGATGTTCTTTAGTTTTCTCTCTGGAGAAGGAAATAGAATTGTCTTTATTGTGCAATATATTATATTCTAATGCTACAAACCATCTGAAGAACTCTTATCTACAGCAACTGATTGACAAATAGTCACTTTGGCAACCAAAGCTGTTTCTGTACAGTCTCAGAATCATGGATTAGCTGTAGGTCAGTACATGTAAAAGGTTAGACTCAATACATTTTGGATAAGGTGCCATTAGTCCTGGGAATATGTAGTTCTTCTAAACACCCTGCTAGTGGAGCTTTTAAACAAGACTTGATATTCTGAAATATTCTAATGATCTGGATTTAATAAAACAGGTTTGCAACACCGTCAGAGTTGCCAATTAATTCATTCAGAGAGCAGAAACACTAACATACCAAATATTTAACTTGTCAGGCATCAGACTATCTAAAGCCCCTCAGCTTCCTAAAGGTATTTTGATATGTTACTTCAGAAACTTGTACAAACTATTACAGAGAAACCAGACACCTCCCTAATCCTTACAGAGCAGCACAGGTTAGGATGAGAAGAATAATATCCTTGCTGCCCACTTGTCAAAACAGTTTCCCATCAGTATCAAGAATTGCAACAAATTGCATCCAAAAAGAGGTGGGAGCATTACAGAGGAGGGTAAGACCAGACACGTCCTACATTAAAGGCTGCTGAAAAACGTGTTCATTTTTATAAAGCAAGTGTTTGTTGGTTCAAAAATAATAAACAAGGCACAAGAGCTTACCAGATAATATTTAATTACAATCTACCAGATATTTGTATTTTTTCTAATCGACTTGAAAGAAAACTTGGGTATACAAAAACCAGGAACTAGTGGCTATTATGAAGCATCATTTCATATTTCTTCCTCTTTCTAATGTTGTTTGATTAGTATAAATGCTCCACCTGATACAACATACACAACTTGGGAAACAAACACACTGCCAGGTTTCCTGTGACTTCAAGCTTGTCTGTACTAATGCCAGTCTCATTTCCCACCCACACATCAGGCTCCCTCCCTAGCTAGCTTGGGCTTCTCTTCTGTACACAACTTCCTTATGACAATCTTGCAATTAACACCCACATCTCCTCCCCAAATGATGCCAACTCTTCTACGAAACATTCAGGCTATGAAAACCACACCCCCCTTTCATGCTCTTTCATCAGCCCCTTTTGCAAACTGAGAATAAGCAACTCTTGGGGAGGTGACTCATGAGTGCTCAGCCCTTTTCAGGTAGTAAAACATCTTATCTAATATAAAAAGCACATGTACAATGTTGCATCAAGAACCAAATGATATTTATGTGTGTAGATCAGGCTGGGGAAAAGACTTATCTGAATTTTCATCTGCCAGCTAGTTAGTTTCTCTGCAGAGTAAGATAAAGCAAGATGATCCAATGACAAGTTAAAGTCTAGGACCTCTACCCCTTACTCAGCTTTTGTTGTAAAAGGTTTTCTGAAGTTTCTCTGCTCAATTTTTAAGCTCAGATAGAGAATATGACTGTTTCCTCCTTCAACTCTCTTTGTATTCTACATTGCACCTATTAAAGTCAGGATCAAAAAAGAAAATGTACATTCTTCAGATGATAAGCATTTCAATTATTTCATATCTCATAAGCCAAACAATGTGGAGATATTCTGAAACTACAACAAAACAAAAAAAAAAGAAAAAAAAAAGAGGAGTCTTGCCAGCTCAAGAAAATCCTGGTGTACAGGCTGTTGCAGTCTCAATGTGCCACTGGTAACCTACCTCTATCTCACAAGATATTTCTTGTTCTCCAGAAGTTGCAGGGCACTAGAAGACAGCTAAAGCACCTTTGATAATTGCTGTATATTCATCTCACATGTAAGCAATTAATACAACTGCCACAGGAATATTGCACAATAGTTATGCTGTGCAGGTGTGAACACCAACAGAACTGAAACACAAAACATGGACAGGATGCTCCAGAGCCCACGGCGTCTAAATGCAGCTGGAGACTCCATCAGGCATCTGAAATGAGACTGAAGTCTCAAGCTCACTGTTCATAGGATAGGAGTACATACCACAAAAACTGATTGTGACACCCAGCACTCCAATAGAAAGCCCATGACTCAGCAAACAGACTTCTGTTCTGAACTACTTATTACACACACACACAAACACACTTATCTTACCTGCAATTAAAGCATGTCAACAGGTGTCAGCAAGGAAAAATTGCCTCTGGCAGCTCTTCCATTTGGTCAAAGATCTAGGCTTAAAGCTTCTTCGGCTTTCAGCAGCATTCAGCTTTCCACTAGGCAAAGGCAGAGAAAGTAGAAAAGTGAAAATTATCATTCTCTATTAACAGAAATCTGGTAGCTTAAAAACTGAGAAGGAAAAAAACCTCTTTTTTAAAGAGAACAGGACGACAAAATCTCAAATACACAGGAGAAGCAGTAACAGCTTATTTCACAGCACGAGACACGTCCACACAGGCAAGGTCAGAGCTTCCAGGCCTCCCACCAAAACCTCAGTGAGAAGCCCTTGAAAACACCAAGGGCATCATCAGCTAAGAGCCCACAGCAGAAGCAATCCATATTTGCCTTCCTGCCTGCCTTCTGTTCCCTGCTACAACCCAAAAACATTTGCATCCATGCTGCAACTCAAAAGCATTCATGCATAACACACTGAATAAGTCAGGGGCAATTAAGAAACTGTTCTGGCTAAAAAGTAACCACTGGGGAAAAAAATAAAACACAGAAGCAGAAAAAAGTGGTATTACACTGAATACTAAAGCTGGCTACACTGCCAAAAAACTGATTACAAAACTCACTATTCAGCCAAGAAATGCATCATAACAGCATCTTGTTAAACAAGCTAAACACATGCAAGGGAGAAGGAGAAACCCACACCTTCCTGTCAACATTGAAGTAATTTATATTAAATTTATATTTGACATGTAACAAGGCTGCATACATACAGAAAAATGCAAGTATGAAAAGGGTGTCTATTCATTTACACAGTGCTTAGCATTCAAAATTGATTTTACAGACATCCTGCTAACCTGTCTGACAGAAATTCCTCCAGACTACACAAATTAATTCAAAATAAGGAGGCTGTCATTTTTCTGTCTTACAAGCAGGGAGGTTATAAGAACACTTTCAGCGTGCTGAAATGAATCCTGCAAAAGTTAAAAAAGTATGTACATCAAGGCAAAAATAATTTTTATAGAAACATAATTTTTGACCAAGAACTCATAGCTTAAAACAGGTTCTTAAACAGCTTTCCTGTCAGGGGAGCATGAACAAAACAGCAATAAGGGCTCATGGGGAAGACACTGGTTTTATGTTGCAAATATTACACGGTTTCAGTACATGATAGACTAGATGACCCCAGAGATCCCTCGCCACTTCATGATCCTCAATTTTAGGATGATTGTATCAGGTTCCTTCACAGATGTAACCAGAAATTTCGTAAGAGATTTCTAGCATCATTTCCCCCCTCTATTAAAAGAAAGAAGTAGTCCTAAAAATTAGCAAATTTCCAAGTGAAATCATAACAGGGTCAATCTCTCTATCCTGCAAAACATCTCTGAAACGTTTCCTGTAGTAAAATACTGTTCACAAAATTCTACCTCACTAGACCATGCTATTTTTAATACATTTTCTTATTACTCAAAATAATTGCGAGGGAGAGCCCTAAAGGAAGGAGATTTCTCCATAATTTGTAATTAATTCTAATTTCTCTCCTGTCTGCTTCATACATCCATCACATCTGGTCATAAAAATAAGGTTCCAAGTTTAATTTGTTAAATACATTCTCTCTATTTTTGTTATATCATTTATCTGGGTAAATTTTCAAGTGGAGCCTATAATTATGTTCTTGACCAGACTGTCCTTTAGCTTAAACAATTATTTTCTCCCTTGGATTACCTTCTTTAATTTGCAGCATAGCTTAAAAACTATTATCATACACATAACAAAATAGGTATAGTCTAAATTACATCCTCATGTCTGAGCTTTGCAGGTTGATCAGCCTGGTATTTTTATTCCCTTTTACTACATGTGAAATAATCCATCACAGGGAACAGAAAAGAGGAGCAGGGAAGAAAAATTGAAAGAGAAATTGCCCCTACCCAGAGTCCAAACTAAAGCCCTAAAGGTAACCCACAGCCTCTCTAGAAATCACTCTTTCCAGCAGATGTGGGAAAGGAGTTTGCAATAAGCATCTGAGGAGGGGCTTCAAGTGAACAGAATTAAGGGGGGCACAGGGGGAAGGAAAAACCTCTCAGCACATTTGTTTTAAAGATTCCAGCATGCTTCCATTTAAAGATCATCTTTTATCTAGAACCACAAGCCTGAAATTGAAAATTGGTACAAGAGACTGAAACCAGAGCCAATGAAGAACAGCCACATGAGGGACAATCCCATTTCTTACAAGGCTAGTGCATGTTTTCAAATATAAGCTTAATAAAACATTACACAGTGGTGCCATATTATCCAAACTTACTCAGTGTTTCAGCTTCAAAGTCCTGCAAGACTGACTCAACGAATCCTTGTTACTACTACCAAGGCAGTAAAGAAAATCACAAAGGTCTGTTCTTATGTAGGCTACAAATGTCTTTTGTAGTCTACAAAAGATTTCTCTATGAAATGCAGTTAATGTGCAGGTTTCAGAGAGAAGGCATTCAGAACATGGAACAACTCCCTGAACAAACATATGTAAAAAAATCTGAATCTGAAACTTTAGCACCAAGCTATGGAAAATTTCCAGAACCTAAGTGCCTTTAGCTTTCCAAACAATTTGGGAAAAAAAAAAAACACATAAAAACCAACACAGACGCCACTTAGGTTAGAGTGTAAAAGACTCAGTCTAGTACATCTAAGAACAAAAATTTGAATAATTTAGCAAGCTCCAATTTTGAATCACCCTTTTTAATATTATTTTTAAAAGCTGTAATTAAATTAAAGAAGCTTGGTGATAATTGAACAGAGAGCTTCCAGTAGCTGTGGCCCAGGAGAGTCATTTTAATCACACAGTATCACCAGTTAAGTATTGTCAGATAGAAAGTAATACATCGTTATCTCCAGAGAGCACTGACACCAGGATATCTTTCTAGGCACTGACAAACCATTACTGCCAAGCATAGACTTGCCTTATGTAACATTCTTGGAAGAGCAAATATTTTGCTTTTGCATCAAATATACAGCTTTTGAAAAGCAGAAAACATCAGGCACCAGGCAAAAATTAGTACATGTCTGCATTCTCTGTCCTGGATGGTAAGGAGAACTGAGGGAGAGAGAGGAAATAAAGCAAGGTTCTGCCTTCTCATTTGTGAAAACTGAGACAGGTGAGGAAAACATGAAGTAGTAGAACTTCTTAAAAACTTTGAACCAGATACAAAAATGTTATCTTTCATCTAATATTTTCTGTCTCATATGACTGAAATGAATTGTATCTATTTTCTGGATTCATACGAATCATATGACTCATAATTATAGGAATATAAGAATATATATATATATACACACATCAGCTCACATTGCTTGGACAGCCTGAAATTCTGTCCAAAAATGGGTGTGGTAAGGCATGTATATTAAAAACCTTTAGAGCATAATCAATTCTTAGTAGTACCCTTCACGAATTAATATGCTGTACTTTGTATCTTGAGATCATCAAATCATAACAGACAGCACTTTTCAGTGTTTCTTCAGTCCACAGCAGAGCAGACTGTCAAACTCTCTTAACAGGCAGGTTACCAGGACAGTCTCAGAATGGCAAAACCCTTTTCAAGGATTAATACATTCTCTCTCTCCCCCCACCTCTTTTTTTTTAACACAATTAATTTAGAGCTCAGGGTTATACTGCATTTTATTTGAGATGAAAGCTGTCCTTAGAGACTGTATCAGATCCCATGCATCTTAACCCACACCACTACCCAAGCTGGATAATATGAAAGATGCATAGCCTTGTGGCTTGGGAAATTCAAATTGCTTTCCTTATCTTTCCCCTTCATGTGAGGGCCCAAGAAAATAATCCTAGAAAACATAGTCCACAGATATATATGAATCAATACAAACACTCCCAGTAGCAATAGATGCCATTCAAAACAGCAGATGGACTTTAAAATATTAAGAGGAAGCACGTTCCGGTTTCATACACGCATGAATTAAGATAACAAACACATCATAGAGGTGATACCTCCTGGGAAATTTCCCTCTGTGAATAACAAACTAGAAATCTTTTAAAATGCTAAATTTACATTAAAATGTGCCTATTTGCTTTTGATTTAAAGATCAGTTGGCACTGCAGGACTTCCTCAGATCTTTATTTTCCTTCTTCTGTTCACAGTTTTGCCCAATAACAAGCAGCTGAAACTAAAACCTTTGTTTAATGACACCATTGCTATCCCTTATCATTTGGACAAGGAATCTCATGCAGTGAAGAGCCCCTTCTGTTTTGGGCTGTTACTGGACAATTAATTAAAGAATTTGTGTTCTCAAATAAACACAGGCTACAAGGGCAGCACAACAGAGGGTTGTTTACAACATACAGGAGATTACATGAAAGAGTTTTCCAAATTTTCACTAGCACAAGCTGATTAAGCCTGTGTGGCAGAGAGCAGACTAGCACAGGTCTGGAAGCAGTAAAACCCCAGCAGCTTGGATGCAACGCCACACAAAAATGCCAAAATTGTTTTCAAATCTAATCCAGGCATCTTCACACTACATTTCCTAGCACTCCCTGTTCTAGGATTTGCTCCTGCAGAGCCAGTGTGGGTACAGGCATGCCCACAGTCATTTTTACCATGTTGTTATCTCCAGGGACTTCTAGCTACTTTTCAACAGCCACAGCACTGTGAAGTTACAAGAATTCTTCATCTACTCCATGCAGGTGTAAAGGAAAAAAAAAAAACAAAAACAAACAAAAAGAAACAGAGAAAGAGGCAAAATGATTTGGTATCTTCTGGATCCTCCTTTTCAGTTGAAATATAAGAGTAGAGGTACCAAGAAAATGAATTCTCAGTACTGTGCTCTCACTGGATTTTACACATCATGCTGCACCACAGTAACCATTTCCCTTTTGCACTCAAAGGATAAAAAAAAAAAATCACCTCAGTCATCTAGTCCTTCCCCCTGTGCCATGTAACACACTCCATGTTTCTGCCACAACTCACAGCTGCTTTCATCAACTGTTTTTAAAATCATACACAACTTTTCCTGATAATATATTCCAATGCAACAATGTCTTACCAAGCAAGGAAAGAAAACAGATTGCTGTGAAAAACACATTTATCTCATACACTCAGACAAACCCTCACTTTCTCATTTCTCCACTATCTTCTTCCCTTCTTTGAAGCTAAAATAACAGCTCCCAGTTCATTCAGCCATTCCTTTAGACATCCAGGTATTCTTACTGCTGTTCCCCAGATTCCCCCCCACTGGGTTCATATTATCTCTTTTTTTTAACTATTTTTTAATTAACTCCGTCTTCAAAACATGACACTACATCAATATTGGCTAGAAAGATTACTTCATTTAACTTGCAGAACATAACTCCATTTACACATATGTAATGCAGACACAGGATCCCTCAATAAGAACTGGAAAGGTCCTCATGGTTAACTGAAGCAATCCTCAGGGAGAAGCTTTTGGTCCTTCTGGCCTTCTCCAATTGCTCCCATCAACCAGGAGGCAGAAATTACTGTAAAGAGGCCTTGCTGTGTTTGAAATGAGGAACTGTGCTATAGGCTTTTGCAATACAAAGTTCAGTCCCAACCTAAGAACCAGATCTATTTAAAAAAAAACAAAACCTTCTAAGAGCAGAATTCAGTGACAGTACTGGTATAATATTCTCTAATTTTACAATTCTCTAGGAATGCTGACTCCTGTTATTCTTGTCATCTATTCAGATATATAAATCCTCCATATACATATCTAAAAGAACCTCTCACCCCTAAATAAGAACACTATCTCATGAGTCCATTTCTAGGGAAAAAAAATGTTTTTCAAGCAGTTGAGCACCTGCCCACAGACAATTCCTCCAGACAATTTATAATAAAATTAAGTTTTGACAGTTTCTATCATGGAGAGACCTACTGCTCCTCTTCGGTTAGCATTTTGGAAAAAGAAATTCTATTGGTCCAATGGTTTAATCCTAAAATCATATGGCCTAGTGCTTATTTCTTTGTCATATTCTACTGCTTTGGGCGGGTTTCATTCCCATGAAAAATACTAGAACAAATAAAGAAAAACAACTGAGTCTACAACTGCTCATTTCCACTTGCCCCTTGCCCCCGACACCTGTAGAGACAGACACCACAATCCCTCTTCTCAGTGGCACAGTATTACACATCCCTTCCATGAGTTAAGTAACTGCAGCAGCTCAAGGATTACATCAGCCAGCTCTTACCCTTCCAACAATGTTTTTTTTAACACTTCAAACTTAAACTTACCTAACTGCTCTAAAACTCACTCTTTCCTCACACCAGCTTAGGGTTTTACACTTGTCTTGGACATAATGTTCACCTCCAAGTCCCAGTATATTTTATCACAGTTCAGGTGAACAAACAAATAAAAAAATACCTCAGCCTGCTTTACATCCTCTGTCCACAGCTCCACTCATCCAACAGGAGCAAACCTCCTCTGACTTTCTTTTCACTACTTTTATATTTCTAAAATGATTTCTCATAATTCTTTTTCAGTTGGCCAGTCTCAATGTTGCATTTTATTTTTACACTAGTCCTTGGCAATCCAGCTGGGAATTCCTTTCCCTCCTTGTGTTTGATGTTGAAGAGCTCACTAGTAGCCAAGCCAGCCTCTCACTGCTTTTCATATTTTCCTCTGTGGAAGAACAGTTTCAATTCCTGCCATTAGCATGTGCCAGAGATGTCAATATTCCTGTTTCTGAATAAATCATATTTTTATCCCAGAATATTTGAATGTACTTTGAATTATAACTGGTTAGACCACATTGTCTCCTGACACTGACCCCCAGGTCAAGTGCTCCTGAAATGTTGCTGTTGACTTGATGACTCTTTTAAATCTGAACTCTTGTTACTTTAAACGATGGCAAAACAAATGAAGACTACTAAGAGAATACGCCTTGCTGCCAGTACAACAAAATTTTATCCCAGTCATTTGCTGCTACTTTAAAATCAAACAGTAATATTTCAGCTATTGAATCGTGACATATGTACCTCCTATGGTAATGATGCAACACACACAGAGTACTAAATTTAAGCCATGCTTAGTTTATCACTTCCTAAACTAATACAACATCCATGAAATGGGAGGCTTTGCTATCATGTCAGAATGTTAAATTGTCAAGAGGAAGCATCAGGTAACATGTTACTCATCTTTAATTCACTTAACTTTTTAAGATGTATGTGCACACAAAAGAATTCAAATACTGTTGAATTTCACTGAAGGCTAATGGGAAAGATTCACACACATACAAGCCCCCAAGTCTGTTAACAATTTATTTTTCTTATAAGCAAAGACTAAAAGAAATATTTATACCTGGAAAAGTGTTCAGATAGCTTCTACAGACACCAAAAGTGAAATAATTCGGTTTATTTAACTGAGCTGATTTGAACGTCAGGAGAACCAAGGGCTGTGTGCCCAAACTTTGTCTGCTCCCTCAGCTACAGAAGTTGATCTAACAAAGAGCATTATCACTTCCTTTGACCTTTGTCCCTAAATCTTTAATGTTGGGTTAATGTTTCTGATTTACTCTATTTCACTAACAAGTAAGTTGCTAAAAACACTACTAGCAAAAGATATAATTTGCAAATAAGCACGCATTATAAATGCAGTCTTTGCCAGACTGCCTTTATGTGCTGTCACTCTCTGCACATTTAATTTTATTTTTTCTAACAATAAAGGTCCTTGTGAGAAGAAAAAAAGTTCTCCAAGTCCAAGAATTCTACCGGCATCCAAGCAAAACAAACCTAGCCCAATCTAGCCAAAGGAAATTTTGGAAAAGCCTCTCAATACTACTGTGTGTTCCACTTTATCAACACTAGCAAGTCAGGAACCCATAAGCACTGGGCTGTTGCTGGCAAACATCACCTCTATAAAAGTCATGCCAGCAAAATATGCTGAAAGCAGATGCAACCACTGACAGTCATAAAAACCTCTGCGTTATCTGGCAGCAAGTTTTTGGAAATATCTTTCAGTGTTGTTCACATTGCTGGGATCAAAATATTAAGAACAGAATCACTGCAAAGGCAAATCAGTTTCTGCCCTCCATGTTTTTTCTCCATTCAAAATGTACTCTCACTTCACAGGCCTCTCATCCTATGAATATGTTTCAAGAAGCTGATAAAGAACTTTCTAATTGTTTACCTAACACCACACCAAGCAGGCAAGCATAATTCATCCTAATGCAAGTCAGCAATTCAGAAAGGAAATTATCCTGTTACACCTACTGCTGACTATGTGTTCTTATGTGTTCTCTGCTTCTGTGTACTGAATGGCAAAATGGCCAATTAAAAAGAGAAAAAAAAAAAAGAAAAATAAGACCATGTCAAATAATAGAGTAGCTAAATCCACTACTTCCTTGAAACTCAGTATCAATAAGACTGGTATTCCCAATTCATACCAAAGACATTCCAAGGACATTTGGACGATTTGAGAACATCAGAAAGAAAAAAAAAAAAAGGAGCAACACACGCTTTTCTGAAGGTCTTCATGGTTTGCAGCAAAATTTTTGGCTGCTTAGCACCTGTTGTCACCTTACCTTGGTCAGGCACACAAGGCAGAGAAACCAACACAATTCTAATTCCAGTCACAGAGAAGAACAGAGCCCTCACTTCCAAAACAAATCCACAACTTGCTGTGGCTGAGGGGGCATGCAGTTCTTGCAAAGTCCAGCACTGGAAATCAATGAGCTCCTCAAAAGGGGAGATAAACTTTTGACCTCCGTAAGTTTTCTTACAGGAATACTGAATTTATAATACTGAACTAGAACATGTTTATGGCATAAGTGAAGTGTAGAAATGCCACTAACATTCAATGAGGAAACAGCACAGTTCTGTTTAATAAGAGCCAAGGGCCCAGTGTAGTAATTAACTGATGTTCCACCTTCAACTTGTAATTATGGAAGGCACACTTCCCTACTCAGGCTCCCTTCTTCCCTTCCATGTTTAAGGTATACATACTTACAGAAGCACTACCCTTCATGTAAAGCCAGTACAGTGATGAAGCAGAAAGCCAAGTGTATCCCCCTCTCAGGCTTGCTGCATTAGGGCAGGAGCCTGCCACAGCAAAATGAGTTAATTCAATAAAAACCCATGCCACTTTTTGGACTTGGCTGCACAACAGCAACTTGTTAACCACAGCTCTCTGATGCATGTGAAAATAATTTACTTATTACAATTATATTAACTGTTGATTGTTAATAAAACTAACTCAAAAATATAATATTCTCTTCCCTCCAGCTCATGGGTATCTGAGGTTTCACAAATGATTTTGTGAATGCAAGTGGGATTGATTCTTCAGCAGTTTAACTCTTCAACTCTTAGCCAACTAAATTTAAGTTACAGGCTATAGGTTTACTGGAATATAAGGACTGTCAATATTGTAAAGGTTTTATTTTTTTCACATGCATTAGGAAATCCTTCCAATTGCGAGCTTGTTCGAGGGTGTAATTTGATCAGTTCCCCAGGAAAACTCAACTCTTGCTAGAATAGTCTTTCTATATAAAAATTCTCACAGAACAAACCCTACCCTTCACCAATACACAACACAAATGAGCTAGAATCAAAAGGATAATGGGTGCAACAGTCTTTCAGTAATAGGTATTTATGAAAAGAATCTAGCATGTTTTTTATACCACACAGCTCTCCTGTCTTCAAAAAAAAAAAAATCTGGACAAGTTCTTCTAAGGCATGCAAATGTTTAAATAAACAAAATCATGTCTCTCATATGCCTGGAGACTACATAGCGGTAGAACGGGAGAAAACATTAGACTGTGCTTTTACAGCTAAATGGCAAAAACTACATAAGAATTTGCCCCATACTATTAGCACTAATCTAGCTGTGCTATATATGTTCTCACACAAAAAGTAGATAACACCATGCTCATTATGATTAGACCAGAATTAACTGTCATGGTCTAACATTACTGTACACATAGGCAATTCAGTATTGCATCAAAGTTTGACCTTTTTTTTTATTGAGGAAAAAAAAAACACCAAGAAAAAAAGATTGATTTCCCAATAACTTACCACTCATGGGAAATCACAATTTGAAACAGAATAAATTCAGGGCAATTTTCCAACTGCTAGGAAAAGATGCTACATTTGGTTCAGAGATAATCTAAGTTAAAGTCCCAACTACACGTTGAGCCTCCTGCACGCAGATAGCTCTGCTTGTGGCATGTTTACAAACTTTCCTCTGCTAATCAAAGGTAATCCCACTTGATATCATAGGTAACACATTCTCTGATTATGTCTTCACACACCTTGAGCCTATATCACCACTCTCACCAGCTCTTATCTTCCTGCTCTGTTTCAGTTCCACATGAATTGCCTCACCTGGACATGCCCTTCAGGATCACCTTAGACAAGAATTTTCTGGCCGCATGGTTTAACATGCAAAGCATTCTTATCATAGCATCAGTGAGTGAGTCCTTGACTGAGAGATACCTACCTGTAATAACAGAAAGTCTTATGATCAATGCCAGCAACAGAAAGTAAGGGAAGATGCATCCCCAAAGCTCTTCAGTGTTCTTAACACTAACTTCAGCTGTGAATGCTCTGTTACCATCACAGCACCTCTACGGTTAAAACTGACTCATTAGAATGTAGTTGTGTGCATAAACACGTAATACAATGGAATTATATTAAGCCAGAAACACTTCTTGTACACTTTCACAAGTGCATTCAAAACTGTACTTTTAATTCATCAGAATCACAGAATTATTAAGGTAAGAAAAGGCCTTCAAGATCAACGAGTTCAGCCTGTGACTGAACACCACCATGTCAACTAAACCATAGCACCAAGTGCAACATCAGTCATTTCCTGACCACTCCCAGGGATGGTGACTCCACCCCTTCCCTGGGCAGCCCATGCCAATGCTTAACAACCCCTTCAGTGAATAAATTCCTCCTGATGTCCAGCCTGAACCTCCCCTGGCACAGCTTGGGGCCATTTCCTCTGTTACTGGTGGCCTGGGAGGACAGGCCAATATCCACCTGGCTCCAAGCTCCTCTCAGGCAGTTGTAGAGAGTGATAAGGTCTCCCCTGAGCCTTACAGACACTCTTACAGAACAGCCATACCAGCAACTACTTATAGGCCTTTATTAGGCCACAATACTGTATTGCAAAAAGGACTGAAAAAAAAAATTCAGAATTTCAAGGTCAGTCATGCCCAAACTTTTGAGCAGTGCAGACCTTTGTAGCCTCTTCTGGAAGCACCCCAAGGTTGTTTGTCTTTACTCAATACTATCAGAGCATTAAAAGTGCAACCATAACATATCAAAAGTATAGGCATCTGCTGTTGTGTACTGCAGCATCTGAAACACATCCAAAAGCAGGTTACAAGAAGCACTACCCTGCCAACAGCCTTCCTTGATGCCCTCTTTCCTGGTGCTTATTCTGATGGGGACACAGAATGCAAGTATTTTGTTTGGGTTGCAGTTATTTAGTATAAAACTGACTTATCCCATTAGGCTGAAAAGAGACCATAAGAAAGGTAATGCATGTCTGAGCAGAAGAGCCTGAGAGTTTAAGTGTCTGTAAACCAAAATACAGTAAAAATTGTTACCGAACATGATGACTGGAACAGAGGTCAAAAAAGCCTTGTTCTCAGCAGCACGTAACCAACACCACAAACATACCAACTACACTAAATATGCCTTAGGAGAAAGAGAGAGAGAGGGAGAACACCTCTCTCTCATGTCTGAGGGAAAGTTTTGCTCACAGTAACATCAGATCAGGATGTGGAGAACTGCATCTTTAAGAAGTCAAGTATGCTACTCAAACATTATAGAACTAAACAAGATTCCCATCAGACTAATTAAAATTTGGAGATCTTTAGCAATGAAACCCTCTGCAGGCATCAAAAAGCAGCATTTATATATAATAAATAAAGATTTGCAAGGGAGGAATGGCAGCACTTGTGAATAAATTCTTCGTTAAAAAGAAGTCTTAAAACTATGCATATCAAAGTAATCTTAATAATCCTTCAATGTACAGTTTAACAGAGAAACTGATGCTTCAGATGGTACTGAGAGTCTGTAAATCTGAAGACTTAAGCTTGACAGGCATCAATGCATCATTATAATCTTTTTGAAGAGAAAACATAGCTGTAGATTTCTAAAACTCAGTTTTGGGCCAGGATCAAATGAAACTACATTAGCAGAAGTTTCTCCAATTTTGGTTCTCTCGGCTTCAGATTCTATGAAGGTTTGTATCCCATCTAGGGGAATAAAACCCCAAAAATAAACCAAGAAATACAACTCAAAGCCAAAACCCTTACAGAGGACAATCCAGTTTTTACCAGCACCACCATATAGTTTAGAAACAGTTAAGTTTAAAGGGGAAAAAAAATGAAACTATGTATATAAAGCTAAGTTTCTCCCATGGACTTTGTCCATTTCTCATCATTCTAAGAGGATTCACTTCTTTTTCAAAGCACATGTCGTCAATCCCCACGGGTCAATAAACAGACTAAAACAGCTGTTAGCAAAAGTCAATTGAAAACATTTGTTTTGATTGAGACAGATAAGAGAAAAAGGTATCTGGATGTTCCATGAGTTTCACCAATGCCATCCCCACATCAATATCTCACTGGTGCAATCTTGCCCTCTACAATTCTTTACACTTTACCTTGCAGACTCTAAGTTTTTCTGTCTTTCCCTTCTCCCATGGACCTCCTATGTTCATTAAAGCAGAGCAAGAGAGGAAGAAACAAATTACAGCATTAGGTCTTAATTCTTAGATTAGTTTTAGATGAGGGGGACTCTTGTAAACACACATAGCACAGCAGAAGTAAAGCACCACAAATAATGTGAAAATCCTAATTTGACATCACTTCTTCAGGTATTACAAACTCTTCTCAACCAACATTTTCTCTAAAATGTTTACTTCTAGAAGTTATGATATAAAACCAGCACAGGGCAGAAACATGGGTCTGTACTGCATGACCTAACACTAATACCTCATTGGTGTATGAGAGAGCTCTTTGAATGGACAATTTATTACCACTACTCCTCTTTCTGAAAACAAAAATAAAATTAAAACCTCACACTTCCCCACTAAGATGAGGCCCTAGATCCTTCTTCCTACTATAAGGGAGAAAAAAAACCCCACTCTTGTTACTAAGGAAAATGCAACTACAAATACTGATCCTTGCACAGCATCAGTTTCACACTGATCAACAGAAAATACTTAGGCAGAAAGGGTACTGGCAGATTCTGAAGTTGCATTCAGCTCAATCAGAAGTAATAGGATGACATACAAAATCTCACAATCATTTTTATGCATTTTTTTCTTCTTATTGTCATTGTATGAGACTTCTTAATGCTAATCACAAAACCAATCAAACAGCCCAGGGAAGAGAATAATCAGACTGAAATGAAAAATCTCCAAACACCATCAAGTGTGACTTAACCTTTCTTAGTCACAAGAAACCACGTCCCAGCTTGGCAAACTCCTATTCAGGCAGGCTGGCCCAGCTGACAGTGGGCACCTGCCAGCACCTATGTATTTGGAGCAATTCAATCCGAGCTGCTACCAACACCCTTGGGCAACAGAAAGGTTCACATGACCTTGCTAATAGTTCCTCAAAGATCGGAGAAAGCAACACAGCAATCACTTTGTCAGGGCACACTGCCTTCTCCCGTTACCAGGGCCCCGAAGTTGCCGAGACCTCTACTCTCCCTTGGCATCCAAAGCAAACACCAAGCACAGCCTTCGGTGAGTGACGCAACGAGAAAGAAATAATCAATGTTAATTAACCTGTTAAAACAGAAGCCCGAACCCAAACCGAGCACCCGTGCAGGGGGTGACGCGGGTGCCAGCCCCACGCAGGAATACCTGGCCCTCTGAAAGGCGTCACACTTGGGAGGAAAAGCCTCCCGGAAAACAAAAGCGCGGACCCCACGCTCTCACCTCGGCACTCGCCCGCTCCCACAGCCCTGCGCGAAGCCTGGCTCCTCTCTCTCCCCCAGAAGTTTGCGACCAACGCTGCCCGAGGGTCGCCCTACAAACCAGCAGCGGAAAAGCCGAGCCAAAAAGATAAAGGGGATTAGGCGGGCATTACTTCCACTGACCTATATACTGCCCTCAGCCCGCGGCGGCCCTGCGGCAGACGGCAGCTGCTCGGCCGGGGGGGACACCGGCCTGAGAGCCC
>JAHLSL010000020.1:7696676-7724596 GCA_025920805.1 Petroica traversi
GGCGGCCCCTGCCGGGCGGGCCCCGCGGGGAAGCCGTGCGGCGGTCAGACCCCACAGACATCGTTTAGAAACGACGGCCCTGCAATTGAGAAAGCTTCCTGCCATCTCTGCCTGCCTACCTGGAGAACCCGCAAGGCAGAAGTACCATTTTAAATCCATCCCGTTCTTACAAATGAAAATTAGAGGTAGCTCCCTAACGATACAAGCTGCAGGGTGGTAAGTGGGCTGAAAGAGGCTGAGAGAGCTGAGGTTGTTCAGCCTGGAGGAGAAGGCTCTGGGGAGATCTTATTGAGGCCTTCCAGTACTTGGGAGCATCCCTCGTGAGGAGAGGCTACAGGAGCTGGGCCTGTTTAGTCCAGAGAAGAGAAGACTGGGAGGAAATCTCATTAATACATACTAATTTGTCAAAGGCAGGTGCCAAGGGGATGTTGCCAGACTCTTTTCAGTGATGCACAGCAACAGGATGGGGAGCAATGGCCATAAACTAAAACACATGAAGTTTCACTTCAGCATGAGATGTCCACGGTGGCAGAGCACTGGAACAGAGGTCATGGAGTCTCCATCTCTGGAGACCTTCAAAATCCAACAGGAGGAGTTCCTGTGTCATCTGCTGGAGGTGAACCTGCCCTGGCAGGAAGGTAGGACTAGATGATCTCCAGAGGCCCCTTCCAGCCCTAACAATTCTGGGATGCTTGAAGGAGACTCATAAAAAAAAACCAAAAACGAAGGAGAAGGACCTTTTGTATGGGCAGATCACAATCAGTAATGGTTTTAAACTAAAAGAAGAGAGCTTTAGATGAAATGTTAGGAAAAATTCCATATTCAGAGGGTGGTAAGGCACTGCAACAGGTTACTATGAGAAGCTCTGGATGTTCCATCCATGGAAGTGTTCAAGGTTGGATATGGCTTTGACCAACCTGGTCTAGTGAGTGGCATCCCTACCCATGGCAAGAGGCTGGAATTGGATAATCTTTAAGGTCTCTTCCATCCCAAACCTTTCTGTGATTCTGTGCTTCTATATAGTTCATATTTTTAAATACCTCACTGTAACTGTGATACAGTGCTGTGGTGAATTGTTAAGCATAGTTCAATATGCCACTGTGTTCTTTTTTTATTTTTTTAAGCCTCCATATAAATTAATTAGACTGTAAGCATTCTTATTATGGTTTCACTAAAGACTTAAAATAGGAATAGAGGCTGGCCTATTAGGGTAACAAGTCATTTAAAGGAATGTATAGTATAATCTACCAAGTGTAATGATGTTGTCTCTGAGCTCAGGAAGCCAAAAGTTCTATGTAATTAAAGGTTAATTTACTGAGATTTCTAACTAACTAGACTCACACGAACTAACTCACACCTAGGTATGCCAGAGTTAAGTTTTCCCAACCTAGGATAAAACCATCATCCAAAAATCCACCAAGAAATAAAACTGATCTAACATAACTGAGGTTCCTCTAGTCCCCTACTTAGGAAGACTGGAATAATCATTGGTTCTTGCATTATATCCTGGCACACATTGAAACTAAATCTAAACTTTAAGGAGCAGGGAGTACTGCCATTTCCAGGGACTGTAATTCCTCCCTCACATGCTGTTGTTTATTGGTTTTGGAACTGGAAGATGAAATAGTAAGGCCATATAATTCTTTATTGCAAATGGTAAGGCAGAGGTGCTCGGTGCTCAGCAGAGCTGCTAACATCATCCCCTTCATAGTCTGAATCCAGAATCTATTGCCTAGATGTCTGAGCATGCATGTCTCTCTTTGGAGAGCTGTTTTCTGTTGTTAGAGCTGGTATTTCTTTACATAAATTCAGGAAGCAGCTTTCAAGTGCTGCTATTGAGCCTGGGTAAGGAGATGGATGGCATTTGGCTGCTGTCTAGGATGGCAGAGCAGAAGCCAGCTTAGGAATTTGGTAAAATTGTCTAGAGGACTTTAGAAGAAACTGAGAGCATACTTGTGTTTAAATTGTTTGGTGTCAGAAGCACAGGCACCATCACGAAGGGGAAGGGTGTCCTTCGTGTGAAACCTCTCATCATAAACTGATCATTAGGGAGGGAGCCTCTGAAACAGTGCCTCTTACAGATGCTGATAGAATCTGTTTCACTTCTTTCTATTGCTGCTCCAAGCTTTTTAAAAGCACTCTGTAATTATTTTTGCTGTGATAATTAGGTTGAATCCAAGATAGCTGTCCTTTTACATCCCTATCTCTTAATCATTTGATAAGCTGGTCCATCACACAGAAGAGATGGAAGTGTAAAGATGGCTTATCAGGAGCTCACACTAATCCTCCTACTCACCCTCTTTGTTCTGAAGGCATTCTTAGCTGCTGAGGAATACTTGGGCACCCAAGTGTAAGTGCTAGAGGCATAGCACTTGAACCCAAACACAACTGACTGACAGCTTAATTGCAAGTAGCAAGGGTAACATGAGATTTCATGACCAGCACTTGCCTGTCTTGAATGTTGTGTCACTGATACAATTGTGCAGTACCTCTAGTGAAGTTACTAATAATTACAGCTAACTTTGTATTTACAGTAGTTAGAGACCACAACAACAAAGATGCTCATATTTTGGGTCACCAGTTTTACTCCACGGAAAGCTCAGGCTTTCTAATGAAATTCCAGAAAGTTTCTGCTTTCTGTGACCCAGGGCATGCCTGCAGCATCAAAAAGATATTTACTTTTGCAGATAAAAAATGACCAAGTGTACATACATGGGTAAGCCAGCCAGCCTTTAGAAGATTCTCTGACTGTAGATTTCTGTGCCTTTTTTTTCATGTTACATATTTTATCCATTTGTCCATAGAGAAGTGGGCTTTATGCAAAGAATTGAATCACACTCTCCAATTACTAGTCACATGTGTACTACAAAGAGAAAATCCCTAAGACAGAAATAGTTTCATTTAAAGAAACCCAAGTTACTGTCAACAAACCAGAATGCTCATTGTAAATTAAGTGACCCCTGAACTGCCCCATTTTACACAGATTTTTCTCATATGTGATCTAGATACCACCTCAATAAAACAAACCTGTACCACATTTGCTTCTTAACAAGAGATCTGATTTCCATGGACATTTGCTGTGTAAGAACAAAGAGAAATACAGGCATGTTATATGCTTTGCTACAGCCATTCTTCCTTATCTTCTCTGAGCAACAGGAAAAAGGAAAGTTTGCTTTAAATCTTCAGAAAGGTACTTCAGAATTCTCTCTACGCATACCTTAAAACCTTCATACTAAGGAAAGCACTCTAAATGCCTATGAAAGACCTTTGGTTACTTCTACCTAAATCATATTTCATCTGAATGGTATTTATTATTTAACAATAATGTTCAAAGATGTCCCCAAGCTTTTTTTTGAGATATGGTTTTGCAGATATTTTGCTACAACACACAATTTGTAATGTAGTACCATTCTAAAATCAGGTACAGGAAAGATAAATGTTGCATTTACAAGGATAGAATCCAGACACTTGACTAGACTGGTAACTAATGCAAATATGTATATAGATTGGAAATTACTACATTAAGTGTTTGTGCTTTGATGAACAGAAAAACATGTTAAAGGTTTCATAATCTATCTTAATTGGTATGTATTGATTTACCTGTTTCAAGACAACTCTTTAAATAAAAGAAGATTTGTTTAAAAAGTTATATAACAGGATTTAGTTGAAAGGATTTACCTATGACTATTATAAGTTAGTGATTTATGAGACAAGCCAAAATAAGTTCACTGGCCCTTTAATACAATTATTTTTCCTCTTTAAAACCAGATTTGGTTATCTATGATACATTGTAAGAGCCTGACAGTAATTTTGAGAATAAGTTAATTCACTGTGCTCCAAAAGTCAGTCCACTCACAGTCTGTAATTTCTCATGTGCTGTAAAATGTCGCAGGTCAGCACTGCTATCAAAAGAAGTAATCTTGCCTTCCTCCACCCATTCTGTTCCTCCCTACATTTCCATCTTCCCTGATCTATGCAGCTGTTTAATAAACGAGATCAGTTCCATGATCCAGATTAGAATTTACCCCCCCTTTTTTGTGCTTAAATTTAACATGGATCAGTTTTTTGATCTGCTTCACCTGCCAGCACATAAATCCTACTCTGGCACAAGAGAGGGAGCAGCATGAGGGCAAGAATGAACTGGGGCACCATAAATTAGCGTAGAGAATATATGAAGATGAAAGTATGATTCAAAAAAATGGCTTTTAACAGATAGGCATCTAGAAACATTGTACTCTCTTCTATTGTTTCTGAGGGGTTTTGTGTGTGTTTGTTTGAGATTATGTGCCCAAAGCACACGATACAATATTGCCACTGCATTATTTGAGAACTTGCCTGTGTCCTCTTTAGGTGCTTGCCTTTTCTCTTTGTGCTTTGAAGGCACAGAGCTGAACCCTGGACTTGTGCTCTAAGTCCTTCAAGCTGTGTCTTTGGGGAGGAGGAAAGCCAATGACAACTTAGGAAAAAATCTTTCCTTCTGGCAGAAAGGAGCAAAGACCTCCTTCCTTCTCCACAGGCTCCACAGTTTTGCAAAATAGAAAAGTTTTCTGTCTCTTACATATTTCTTTCAGATTTCTCTGGCATCTTTGCCAGAGAAGATTTATGTCTGGACCATAGCAAATCCGTTACCTTAGGAATACAGCTGCAGGATATTTAACAAAAATATATCCCTAGAGGCTGAGTAGCAGTAGACATATAAAGGCTCAGTCCTCCTTTCCTAATTACAAGTTGTACTCCAAAGTCCAGTGGGAGATTTGGCCAAGAACTACATAACACATTTCTTAGTGAAAATTAGGTTATCAGCATTACTCTGCTCTTCTGGTTATGAAAACTGTGATTATAGCAAACATGGTATTAGAGCAAATAGAGCCAAAGCTACTCTTCTATAACCATCTGTGTCACATCATAGTCAACAGTGAAAAACATCCATGTTTTCTAACACTAGCCCCTTAAAACTCATCTCTGAAAACCTGAATTTTAATAATTTAATTGTCTCAGATTGGTAAAAAAATAAAAAAATGTTGACAGTTCACCAGTAGAGAAAATTTTAGCAGACTACAACAGCAGTGCTGCATACTGAGTCAAATACAAGGCCTCTTCCTAGCTAATTACAATGCAATCTATGGAAATTCCCCAGAGAAGCACTCACTTATTAATACCTACGCAGTATTCTCTGTTTCCATAACATCTCCCTTAGTTTTCACCGTTATATTGCCCTTTCAAAGTTGCACCTCTCTCTGCTTTCATAAAACCTTCCACTTTGTCCTCCTGATAGACCACCCTTTTGGTAGTAGCTCCAATCACTGAGCTACTGACAAAGGGGACAACAGGTTGCCTGTGATAGGAAAATCCCAAATCCCACAGTCTGAGTCACACAAAGCCTTCCTACCAAATGTGAAATCAGACATACTGGAATTTTGGATTCTTTTTTTAATTTAATTTTTTTTTTCTGAGCTAATACAAATTTTGATCTGGTGAAAACTGAGGGAAGGAAAAATAAAATGTCATACTGGACATGCCCCCTGCTCTCTGAATACAATGACTGTGCAGCTGCATGTCCAGGAAGATGCAGAGACAAACAGGCAATGGAAGTTCATAAAAGCTGGCATGTCTCTCTTATATTACTTGAATTACAATGAAATATTATTAAGTAGCATTCTTGTGTGAGTATAAGAATGCTGATTTTCTCTATGAATAGGCCAGTGCTAGACAGGAGATGAACCATTCAGCTGCAAGGCAAAAAAAATCTAAAAATCAGAGAGTAATTGTTCATAATGTTTTGTTTCTCTTTTTATTCTTTGCTTTGGTCTGGAATAAAGTGATTCTTCACCATTTTCAGATACTTTGCATAGCCATTAGCTGTTGCTTTCTACAAAGATAATAAGAGACAGAAGTAAGACTTGCCAAAGAAGGAAGCTTTGCTTTGCATTTCTTGCATAGGATGTACAAAAAATAAAAGTTTATTTCCTGGAAACTTAATTGGTTTCATGTTTTGCGTGTAGCTTAACTTCTCTTCAGAGTTTGTGGGAGTCTTAAGTATAGAGTACTTAACTGAGAGAAGTTTTACTTAATACTTTGAAAATTTGTTTTTAACTTTTTGCCAAAAATTTGATTTATGCCAAATAAATACTTAGTTCAAGAGAAAAGCTGAGCACCTGTCTTTGCGTGTGGTAAAACACATCAAACTCTCAGAGTACACAGCTGGAGAGAGACAAAACCTCCAGTATGACTACCAGCCAAATCATACATGTAAAACCCCATATTTTAAGGTCCCTCCTTGTTCTGCAAGGTATTCAATGGGGAGTTTTCTGAAATTCTCATAAATTCACTGAATTAGAGGTCAATGGCTGTTGGAAATTTGGGGTCAAGAATCCGCATTGGTGGATGCCTAAATTATTTGAAATAAAATCCTGTTGGTATTTTTTCAAAAGCATCTAGCAGGTGAGAAGCACTCATAACCCTTTGCATTTTAAAATCATTGGATAAAATTAAAAAACCAAGCTCCAAGACTCTTTCTTTCCCTTTGAGAATTAGTTCCTAGCTGCCAGTTGGTACAATCATCCTCCTCTTGCTTGCTCTTTCCAGGTTTGTGCTCTTTGCAGCACAGTGCTCCAGCTCCAAAAGGCTTCCTAATTTCCCACTTTGCATAAATTGATGGGTAGGAAATATTGATGCAAGAAAGGGAAGGTGAGTTTTGATTTTTTTGGCTGAGTTAAAATTAAGTCCTGATCTTTTATATTGCAGGCAAATGATCTATTAATGTGCTATATCTAGAGCAAACAGCAGCTCCTCAGCAGATATGTTCTGAAGGAAGCTCCCTTCTGTTCTTTCTAAGAGCAATTTCTAGACTCTGGTGCTCTCTAAATAAAAAATCTTCATTTGCATACCTAATTCATACCCTTAATCTCCATGGAGTACAGAACTGCAGTTTCACTGCTCTGTATGGCAGCCCTTTAGCTGGCCCAGAAAAGCTCCCTGCTCAGTGGCACTTTTGGATGGCCTGTGTAGGGTCTGGGGTCTCCCTGTGCACTCAGGGCTGATTCTCACTCCAGCACCTGAAAGCTAGGCACTGCCACTGCTGGTGAAAATCTGACCATTAATTGCCTTGCTGAAGGCAAAATAGAAAAAGTCAGAATTATAATTCAAGGGAATTTGTCTTTCAGCTTTCATTTTGAATATTTCTGTTGATTTTTGTTTCTTTTTGGTCTTTTTCCTTATATTTCTCTCGCCAAAATGAGATTCTGTGATATTTTACTTGTATTAAGGGAAACTTGCATATTGTTGCCATTTGCCAATACAAATGAAAAGAAAAAAAAATTTGCATAGTTACTATTCTAAATAATTTGGTTGATATATTAAGTTGTTATTAATTTTGAACTTGGACCATTGCAGCTCAAGAAATGTGCCCTAAATGTAGAGCATGAGTTGTATACACTTGTCTCAGAGAAATCAGTTTGCACAACCAAGAACTCATATGTTTAGAATGTAAGTTGCCAGATACTACAATCTTGAGATCCTTTAGCATAATAATTATTTAAGTTCAAGTTTCATGCCCTTGTTTTAAAAAAAAATAACAACTTTGGGGACTCTGTCCTTTAAGATGTAGTCACTGGAAATCACAATCCTGATGGAATTCAATGTTTTTTATTTGTTGGCCCTGGCAGCTGTGTATTAGTAAAATTTATAAATTAAATAAACAGCAACATCTGTTCCAGTCACTAGAGGCTTATTGCTGGAGTTATCTGTATCAGAGGGGAGGAGACACTCTAGTAGAGAAGCTTGGCTTTTCAGAGCAGAGATTAGTGAAATCAGTAGGAATAAACATGTAGAATTGTGTGACCTGTGGGAAATATCTCACCTGCCAAATGATGACGCTAACTAGTGTTAAAGTTTGAAGTCCTCTAGCATCTATTCTGCATTATTCATATGAGTAGAAATCCCATTATATTCAAGGAGCTAGCACAGTCTCAGTCTGTATCTTATTAAAAGGAAAATCTGTGGCTTAGTTGAGAACCTAAGCCTGTAAGGTTTTTCTTTTAGTTCATTATTATTGGATTGAGGATACCTTATTCCATGTATGTGTAAGAAGAGGATAAATGTGTGTGTGTGTGTGTGTGTATTTTTATATCTATATATGTCTGTGCACATAATTTTTTGTGTGTATGTCGGTGTGAGTTCACTGGATAGTTCTCATGCACAGAAAGTAAGAAAAGGCAATCCAATAATGCCTCAGGATTCCAACTCCATGAATATCTCAATAAACCTGAGAGAGGAGACAAAATAGGTATTCTTCTGCAAGTATTCCTACATGATAAATTAATCAAAGCCCTGGTACAATTTTTTTAAAAGATGCAAAATATCAATATCAATTCAACAACTGGGCACATGTAGATTGCCAGTTTCATGACAATAACCTGGGAATGTTGTATATAGCTGTAGGAAAAAAGTGGAAGAATAAAATAGAATGTTTCACTTTCTGATTGAAATCTCAAAGTCAAATGGAAGTTGCTTATGCGTTTGCAACTGTATCCAGGAATATATGATAATAATAAATACTAAAATTGGAATGAAAACAGAATTGAAATTTATAGACTTCTTCTGAAGATGATTCTGTTGCTGAAGGGCTATAGTTTTATATTGCACAATTGCTCCAAATGGTAAAACCAGATTTCTTTGAAACCTCTGTACTGAATCCTAAGCACCTCAGAGAAAAATTTATGGTAGTTAATCTCTTCCTAGCTGGAACTCATAAGCCAGCTTCTTTTGATAGAAATTGCTCTCTTCTGGGAATCATAGAACCATAAAATGTTTTGTGTTGCAAGACACCTTAAAAATCATCCAGTTTCAGCCCCTGTGCAGTGGGCAGGGACACCTTCCACTAGACCAAGTTGCTCAAAGACTCATCCATCCAGTCTTGAACATTTCCAGGGAGGGGACACCCACAGCTGCTCTGAGCAACCTGTTCCAGTGCCTCACCATCCTCACAGTAAAGAATTTCTTCCTAATATCTAATTAATCTAATCTAATCCAATCTAATTTAATCTAATCTCAGTCTACCATCTCTTAGTTTAAAGCCTTTTCTCCTTGTCCTGTAAATGCCCATATAAAAAGTTCTTCTCCAGCTTTCTTGCAGGACTTCCTCAGGTACTGGAATACTGCTATAAAGTTTCCCTGGAGCCTTCTCCAGGTCAAGGAACCCAAACTCTCATCCTTTCTTCATAGGAGTAGTGTTCCAGCCATCTATCATTCCATGGCACTCCTCTGGTCTCCAACAGGTCCACACACATTTTTTGTGTTCCCCAACTTATTCCTCACCTTCTTCTAGTTCAATTGTAACAACCAGAGACTAATAGAAACACATGTTAGAAGAGATCTTTGGAGCCACCTTGGTCAAGACTCTGCTCAGAGCAGGACCAATTAAATCAGTTTGATCAGGGCTTTTTCCAGACCAGATTCGAATGCTTCAAAAGCTTCTAAGGATGGAGATTCCACACCTCTTTGGGCCATGTTCCAGTGTTGGGCTGCCCTCATGGTAATAAAGTTGTTTCTGATATCTAATGGGAATTTCTGTTTTCTGACTTATTCCCGTTGCCTCTTGCCCTATCACTCTGCACCTTCAATAAAAGACAAGGGCATGCTGCCAGCTCACATTCAACTCAGCCTCAAACAAACTCCACCAGTATCTCCCAATCCTTGTATGCAGAGCTGCTCTTTCCATTTGGCTTCTAGCCTGTCCTATTACATTAAGCTATCCCATCCCTGACACAAGACTTTGCATTTGCCATAGTTAAACTTTATGAGATCCCCATCAGCCCATTCATCCAGGATACAGAGGTCCTTCTGAACCTTCTGAGCCGCCCTGCTCTCTAGCCATGCCCTCCAGCTTGGTGTCACTCACCAACATGCTATTCATACAATCCATCCCATCATCTGGGTCTTTATTAAAAATGGTTTACAGTATTGACCCTAGTATCTAACTCTATCTGAGTTAGATACTCTAGTTAGATACCTGAGTTAGGAACTCTAGCTGGATCTTTTTGCCATTGATCCTCAATAGCTTCCTGAGGCCTTTTGATGTTTATTCCCCTAATTTCAGTCAGTAGAGTCTGTGGCACCATTATTCTCATAACATAAGCACTAGAGTGCTGGCAATGAAGAGATCTGGTTTCAGGTTTAAAGCAAGTGAGTAAGCAGCAGGTAATGGTAGTGTGAGGGATAGTAACTGAAACCTAGGAGGAGGTCTCAGGATCAAAGGGGAGTGAATAAAAAGGAGGAAAAGTCTCACTGATTATAATTGATATGGATAAAAGTACTTCTGGCACTTCTTTGGCTCAGAAAGTTTCTCTAAAGCTTGCTGCTTGGAGAGTGAGGGTACTCAAGCTATTTTCATACCTCTCCTGGAAGTAAGGACTAGATGCTATTGCAGAAGATGGGATATCAGGCAGGACAGACCCATCTGTGGCTCACTTTGCGAGCCATTATTGCATACTTGACTTTCATCTCTTTTCACATTAAAAACATGAAAGTATCAACAGGCTAAGTGGTAGTGATGTAGAAATTGAAGAAAAAATGTTGGCTTTGATAACCAGGGGGATTTTGAGAAGGTTGGAGGTTCCTACTATCTTTTTAAAGATGGATGTTTAGAAACATCCATTTATTGCAAGTAACTGTTACAGTTCTGGGAAGTATTGTATTTACCAGTTCTCTGAAATGTAATCATTGAATGTCAGCCAAGTAAGTCAGATGGATGTGTGTGGGTAAAAGGGATATGTGGTAATTTGGAGGAATATGAGTTTGCCAGCAAAGGCTTCCTCAACTTTGTGTGAGGGTACTCTTCAGTTTTCAATCTGTATCTCAGTCTGATAGGTAATCTTCAGGCTTGTTGAAGTCAAAGTTGTTCAATTTAAAGTATAGTGCAGCCAATATTTGATTACTAATTGGTTGGCATTTATCTCTCCACTTTTCTCAATTTTGTATTACTTCTGGTTTACAAGGGACATAAGTAATATGTGGACATCACAAATACAAATATCAGGAATTGCAGCATGAAGGTATTTATTGTGTAATGACTAAATTTGATAATTGCAGCCATTTGAAGTAAAATTATAAATGGTTCATATAAAATAATTTTGGTTTTAAGGATAATGAGCTGTATAATTTAGTAGCACTGGGAACTAACTTCTTTAAAAGTTGCTGTGGCTAATGCTTTTCTCACACTAATTTCATGCTGCTGAAACTCCACCAGCATTAATGGAGTTAATCCTAATTTTCATTTACATAAATGCAAAGAAAGCTCAGCCTCCGTGATTTTTTACATACGGTTTCAAGGGTGCTTGAAATTGCTAAACCCACTTAATTCCCCATAAAAATAAAGCTTTATGCAGAGAGATCTAATTGTTCTTATTTCACACATAAAACTCTATGGCAAACAACAGAACAATGAAATATTGTTCTTTGACATTTTAGATTTGCAATACTGGGTGAACATTTGGAGGCTTTTTGAGCTGTATTTTTATCAATGAAAAGTCTGTGAAACAGCTTAACTAAAAATTAGCTTGCATTAATGTTACCTTGTCCACTAGTTTCCGCAGATGATGGAAGTGCTTAACTGCCTGTATCAAAGGGGGAAAAAAGGATTTGATTTTTAAGACATAATTCAAATACTTCGTTTCTTACTCTTTGATCAGCTTTGCTTATACGGGCACGTAATCTGACCCCTTTTGCCATCCAATTTTCAACCTCTTTCCCCTCCCTCCCCTTGGTATCGAGCTTTTATCAAGGCCAGATTTCCAATACTTCCCAACTACCCCCGCCCCGCTCCAGGGAGTCGTCATGTCTCCTGCATTTTTCTCTCTGCTGTTTAGAAACTGTTCTGAAATGTTAAACCAGTAGGAAACACCCACTTCTTTTAACAGCGAGTGTATTTTTTTTTTTTTTTGTTACTAGGCTGCCACTCTATGGCCGTGCACATAAACTACAGCTTTAGTTCCTCTGGAGTAAGTTGTACTGGAGGAGTTTCTGGGAAGGAGTGAGAGAACATCTGGACTTCATGTCCCACGATGCAAGTATGAATATCTTAAAAGATGACGAAGGAAAAATCTACCTGGCATCTATGAGACTGATATCTTAAATCTGCTACAGAGAATTTTTTGATCATTAATAATGTGCATACTGTAGTACCCTAACATAGACCCCGCTTGCCCTGGCTGTCTAAAATAATGCTAGTTTGAATTGGATTTTAAAAGGAAAGCAAAAGGATAATGCTTTCAAAATACTCTGGCCAGGAAATAAAGTAAACACGTAGACTGACCCATGCCTGGCATCCTTCATAAGTATGAAGTTTTGATGATTTTGAATCTGTGCAATAACTAAGTCATGGAAGTGAATCAAGTGTTTCAAGAGTAGATCTTTATATGTATTCTTACATAGTGGTTTATAAATGAGCCAGCTGTTAAAAGTACTAATTAGCTCTGCCAAGAAGGTAATAGTGCCTATGTCTTAATAATCCAAACTGTTATATATATTAAGAGGCTCTCAATGCCACAGTTATATCCCCCCATTTAGGAATATTACAAGAAAATGTTACAATGAACAGGAGATTAAGAAAGAAGGAGAGATCATAAAACAATATAAATTAGGAGCTCAGAAAGAAATTGTACAAGGAACATCTTGGGTATAGGAAATAAAGCGGAATAAAAGGAGATATAAGATTAGTTAATTTTCTGAAGTATTTCTACAGCAGTCAGTGCAGCAAGAGCGACATAAGTGCTGTGACTTAAAACCATACGCTGAAGTTCCAAGTGACAATATTGAAAGATAATTAAAGCATTTTCAAAGAACAGGGATGCTGACCAAATAGCTAGAGGCTGGCATGCAAAAGAAAGTGAGTTTGCCTGCAGCACGATGCAGGCAGCGCAAGATCTCTCTCTGTAGTTTATTTGTTGCAGCAGAAGCACCAAAGTCCCCAGCTACTATCAGTGCCACATACAAATCTACCAAGTGCTGCAGTGCTGCAGTCTTTGACACCTAACACATGCAGCTGAAGCACTCAAATCTACCAGCAAGGCTAAAGAGTGAGAATTAAAGCAGTAGACAGTGAAAAAATATCAACACGTTTTCTGTTGGGTGGCACTGTGTCAGGCAGGTGCACATCAAAATACACATGCAGAGACACAGAGCCAGCAAAAGCCAGGTTAGCTGTCATTTGCAATAATTAATTTAACTGTTGGTTCATGAAGGTGAATTGAACTGCAAACCAAACCTGGTCCTGTAACAGTCCACCCTGGTTTTGAACTGCTGTAATAAATGAAACTATTTCCCGCACATGGAGATCCTAAAAATGTCCATCTTGTACAAAGTGTCGTATTTTTTCCCTGAAACTTTTGGAAAACTTTATCACCATTTGCCATAATTTTTCTACTGAATTATTCCTAAATGGTTGGAAATGCCAATGCACTGTATTCCAGATATGGCTGCAATAGGGCTGCAACAGGACCTTTTAGGAGATTATTTATTCAGCTGAGATCCAAATATGAGCCATGGCTATTCTCAGAATGCCACTATTTCGTTGGTTTTACAAAGGCATCACATAACAAACCTGCATTTAATTGCATATTTTTCACCTGTCTGAATTGGCTGTGCTTCTGAGACCATAGGTGGCCAAAAGTAGTATGTGGTTTTTTTTAAACAAAATAATATGCCCTCAATATTTTGGAAATTTAAAAATCTCTTAGAAAGGGACCTTTTATTCCCTGTGCAGCTAAAGTAATCAAAAGCAAAAAAAGGCCTAAAACACCAATTAACCTTATTGCCAAGACATGCAAATATAAATAACAGCTTTTCCCTTATATTTCTCTTCTCTTGTTTACTAAAAATTAGTCAGTTAAACAGATTCAGTGTATTTATCTTATCATTGTGTCCAGGTGATTTAGTTATATCCAGAATCCTGTTGGGCCAAAACAGAAAGTGCCTAGAGGACCCAAAAGTAGTTTTCCCAGTCTTCCTGACATTTGCCACTAAAGATGTTGGGTAGCATCATTGAGCAAACAAGGGTAGATCCTTAGAGAGGCTGATTTAATTAGCTATTTCTCCCATTCCTGGTGAAATGCTCTTTCACTTTTCTGAATTTCAGTTTCCTCATGAATTATATTTTCTTCCTCTTGTCTTTTTTGTCTTTGTTTGTTTGCTTTTTGGCGTTGTTGCTTTGGGTGCTGTTGGTCTTTTTTACATATTTGTTTGGACAGTAAGCTCTTCAGTGTAGGAACAATGCATCTAAACCATCCAATATGAGCTGGAAGCTCTTTGTGTCAGTATAATCACACTAATAAATTCTTCAGCTTGGCTACTCTAGCTCACTTTATTTCTCTAGACATAATTCCTCACAGCACCTCCTCATCACTAATACTCTGTTTTAGCAGGGATGAGCAGATTAAAATGAGTACACTGAACACCTGCTACCAGCCTTGCAAAACAGTGGAAGTCATGGTTCAATCCAATTAAGAACACAACCCTAAGAGATACTGAAGGTAGCATCCCTTTGAGCTGCCCAGTGCTCTGCTCTCTCTCACCTCAGATCAAGTTTTGCATTGAAATAATCTTCTGTCTTGATTATCCTGCTTTGTTTAATTATCTGAACTGTTTGTACTATTTCTTTTCATGTTATTTCTATAACACTACCATTTCCTTTCCTGTTGGCTTGACTGCAAAAGTCTTTTCCTGAATATGCATGGAATCTAGCCCAACCTTCAGGCAGTGGTGAATCTCCAATTTATAAAAGATATTTTGGGGGGCACTGTACACACAGTAGTAAATTTATTGAAGTGTTAAGAGAAAAATGGCTCAATACAACGCAATACTTCAGGAACACATTTTGATATAGCTCTCAATCACACACAAACATGAAGTTATACTGACTGTCATAAAAGAATTGGATGTGATAAATTCTGTGAGCAGTATATTAAATATAAGGCTCAAAAAGCTAGCCACTTTGACAGTGCCAGCTTCAAGAAGCTGGCTTGATTTTTCTGCAGTCTTATATTTAACAAATTGCCACAAAAATTATGCAGATGTTCTTTTCTTTCCCTTCAAAATACAGCTTTATGAAACATCACCCTTTATTATTCTCATTTCACATCCCTATGGATAAATATTCATATCTCAGAATTTTCCACAGCTGGCAGAAATTGGCAGCCCTGTTGTTTGCTAGAAGAGAGGCAAAGGACCAAAATGGAATGGCACTGTTGCCCCACAACTGCTATCAAACCGAGTCAATCTGCAGCTCTGGAAAATATTTCATTTTCCATTGAGTTACTTCAACATTTTACATGTTTTGTAGATAGTGTGAGGATTTACATGGCTGACACAAAACCAGCTGAAGTTTGCAGAAAGACTGATTGTAAGTCTTTGAAGTGTGTTTCCTCATCTGCTGACAGAGATTAAAATAGGTGTACAGAAATACCTGTGCCGGGCTCCTGTGCCCATTTACAACACAAGAAAAGCATTCCTATTTTACTGGTTTTTAAAGTGAGGAAACCCAATTCTGATGAAAAAGGAGCCTGACAAATTAAGTAAACAATGCAGCAGGGCTACAGGAGAAATTTTACACTGTATATGTAGAAGAAGGAGAACTGAATTCACAGCCTTAGGGGAAGATAAGCAAGGCTGTACTTAAACTGTCTTTGTACTCCTCAGATTCTGGGTTGCTCAGCAGTCTGAACTGGCTTCCAACTGGTGCTGAGATTCTGGCTCTGACAGCTCTTGTTTGCCATGTTCTGCAAGAGGATTTTGGAAAAACAGCCTTTATATTCCTTATACCACCACCAAGGACTCCTCCCACCGCAGAACACTCCAGCTATCTTCATGAGAATAAAGAGTAGAGCACAGCTGAAGACATTTAAAATGCAGAACTACTTCAATACTATTCCAATGCCATAACTTATTTCAGTGGGGCTCACTGACCTGGAAGCATTGTGTTGATAGATCTCTCTGTCATTACTGAACTTGCTCCAGGAGTAACAGGAAAAATAGAGAAAACTTGACACTGGAGGCTGTGGTGAAACCTACACAGAGCTTCTTGTAATCAGGGTGTGGGTTATTGTGGACCATGTGGGTTCATCATAAATGTGCAAGAATATTTATTACACAAACACAACTCTTTATTGCAGCCAACAAAAAGAGTAATTTAACCAGGAAAAAAGTAAGAAATTAAATATATAGTTGATGGCACAAACAGAGAACTATGATATTAAATGTAAGGCCAGAATTTCTGTGAAGTAACATCTTATTGTGTCTCTTCATTATTTTAATTTCCTGGATTAATATGTGAATGATCTGGAGACGCTTGTGGCATTTAGAAGCCAGAAATAAACTAAAATGTACAGCAGTTTGTTCTGATCCTCACTTTTCTACTGCCACCCCCTGCTTTTTGTCTCTCTCACTTCCAACTCATTGTTCCTTAAAACTGCTTTTCCTCATTGTGATCATGTCACAGTCCTTCACCAATTACACAAGACAGTTCCTCTAGATGGTTTCTGATTCTGTCATTTTTCCTGAAGCCTCATCTCTGATTCTACCATTTCTCCTGATTTCTCAATAGCCTTTAATAAAAGTGATATTTCTGCTAGACTCAGAATTTCCTGCTTGAAATAGACTTTCAAGTAGCATGTTTGTATTAACCAGGCTGAGTGAAGACAAGAGAAACTATGCCAACTGGGAGTCCTTTTAATGAATACTTTCAATATAAAAGGATTCATTTTACAGGACTCTGGAAACAAGACATTGGACAAATCAAAAATTAAGTCAAATAGACATAATTTTTAAAGGTTTTTACTTTGTTCAATAGAATCTCTCTTATTTTCTTTCTTAGGAGTGCTGTGAACTTTTGTTTTTTCTGTTCCTTCTTGGCTCGCTGTTTATATTCTGGTATCACTTTGCACAAAAAAAGATTGCCTCTTGCAGAGTTCAGTTACATGTGCTGTTCAAGTGATCCTGACAAAGATGAATGGCAATAAAAATTGTCCATCCTTTGAATGTGATTTGGATTACACTGCAGAAATTATACATCAATATTGGATAGAGCTGTAGGGGGCTATACACAAGAAACACAGGGTTATATGTGAACATGATTTGTGTTCCCTTCTTGACACCACTCATTCTACGTGCCTGCTCTTTATTTATAGGCAAGAAGCATGCTGACATTTCAATATTCCTTCAACTCAACAGTTCAGAGTACAGTCACAGCAAGAAAAGCAACACGTGTACCCATGAATAGCCAGGGATTCATTTCACTGGATTTTCCAAGAATTGAAGGTAAGCCACAATGCTAATTTTACAGACTTTTGAAAAGGAGAGGTCAAATTTTAGGATAAAGAAAAGAAAATACAAATTAATTGCATCCATAAGACAATGCAGAGGTTGGAAAAATGGCATAGAAAATTCCCTTTACATTTGAGTAGTAACTACAGGAGCAAGCAGATGCTGTCCTGTCATGCAACATAATGTTTTACTTCATTTATTTCTGGGCTTTAATTGCATTACTAGGGACAAAAGTCAATCTTACTTATTTCTATAAGTTATGTCTTCATTACTCACAGAAACAGGAGTGATTGTGTGTTCACAAACAGATGCAAAAGACACAAATAAAAGTCATGCTATTGTAATTAGAAGGATAAAAAAAGTGTGTTAATTGAATTAGCCTTCAGTTAATTTAATTAACAGTCCAAGGTATTGTGATCATGAACACAGTAGAGATATCTGAACAGTGATGATTTTCCATCTCTCATGCCCTTTTCAAATATATACTTTGTCATACATTAGGAAAATATGAAAATTCATAGTTGTTCCCTGAAAGTCTTGACCAACTAATAATGCAGAATGAATACAATATTTCTGCTGGTAGAAAACTAAAAATGTTGACATATTTCAGGGTACCTAAAATGGAGACTACATCTTGCAAAAGCAAGATATTTTTGTATTTTAAGTTAACTAGAACTTTTGCACTCATGAAAAAATTCACTTCCCAGGGAGAACAGGAAGTGTAACCAGGCCAGAAAATTTTCAGAAGCCTTGAACAAATTCCAAAAAAAAAGAATTTATTTGAATTAGAAAACATTCAGGCATATAACTTTTCCAGTTTTTAACATGCCAGTTGTAATACTGGCATATGTGAACTTCTATAGCACCAAGCAATCACTTTTTTTTTTCAACAAGATATTTTTCATCAAAAAACAAAAATAAAGATCCTACTAGATTCAGAAATCTCTGGTTCAGCCAACATTATGTCAATATTTTTTGGCTTCAGTTGCTAACAACTTGCAAGCTGGAGAATTAATAACTAGACTTCAGTTGCCACCATTCCCTAATGAGGCTGGAACGTGACCTGTACACCAAACCAGCTGTGAATAAAAAGGAAAAAGCACAAGGCTCACTTACAACTGTCAAACTAAGGCATTTTCTTTAGTGCTAATCCAAAGATGGATGAGTCCTAGTGCTGCAGCAGTATATCAACATTCAGCCAGTGTAAGCACCAGAGTAAAACAAGTCGCAGTTTACTCCAGAAGTTCTCAATAGATTTTTTCTTTTTGCTTTGAACATTTCCTATGTTTTGCCCTGGGACTGGATGATGAACTCATATTAATCCCCTTGAAAAGTTGTATTTACTGTAATTGTGTGAGATGGGACCAAGGTTTTATCTGCGTATTTTATATTACCCTTTTGCAAGCTTTTGCATTCCTTTCTCAGTTTTAAACCATTGCTTTGCCAATGGTAATTGTGTATGCCAGAGCTATCAGCAGTAGAAAATTTCATATGTTGCTGCACATATAAAATGCAGACAAGAGAGTAACTCAAACCTACCTTCTTTATATGCACCCCTCCAACTTGAACAAAAGAGAGGGTGGTCTACGTAGATTTCATAGCTGAATTCTAGATCAAAAACTGTGTTTTAATTATATGTTCAGTTAAATCACAACATCTCACTTGTTTTCTCTCATCTTGAAGGAAGTCTGAAATTGTTTGTCCAGGTACAAATTTGGGGCATGACACATCATAGCCTTTCAAAATACAAAGGCTTTGTTAGAAGCCTGAAGGTTTTGTGAAATAAAATTGTGTGTGAGAAAGCTGCTTCAGAACTGATAGGTTGTTCCTGGCTCCAGCTCAGTGCTGAACACATGGCTTCTGTAAAATCATCCCAGAAACTCTTTCTGACACTCTCTTCCTTGTTTTCCAGACCATTGAACTCCTACTGATCGGGAATTGAACACTGTAGAGATCCTTTAAACAATTTCTGGCATTTAGACAGCATTGGGAAGAGGGGAGTTCACAGTAGACATAAAAGACTTTTTTCTGTGAAGCAGTTCCTGAATTGATAAAGTTATCGTGAGATAAGCATTTAGGGAATTTTGTCAATTAAGACAATTTAGTTAGTCAATGGGAACAACCAGAAAGAGTGTAGAAAGCACAGGTGAGTGTGTCTGGAATTCCTTTTGCCCTACTAATTCCTGGATACCACTTCTGTCCACAGAAACAAGAAAAACCCACGTAAATTGGAGTGAGGCCTTTTTTGAAGAGAGGAATAGCCAATACCTCCTTCCATGGTGTAAAACCCCAGGAAATTCTACCCGGGCTTTTCTCTGCCTTTCATGCTTTCCACACTCCTAAACTTTTCTATTCAGCAGCCCCTTGAAGACTAAGGCATTTCCTTTGAGCTAATGAAATTGCAACAAGCAGCTGTAAGATTTGGACTGTATGAGCTGCTTTTCTGTGAGAAAAGAGTGCATTTTCTTTATAGGTAAAGGAATAAAAATTTTGAAGAATAAACAGTATGAGTAGCTGTAGCCTGAGGAACACAGGTTTGGGACAGGCTGGAGGAGTTACAATATATCCACAATGGGGAGGAGTAGGAGAGACATTAAATGCCACAGAAACTAAGATGTGAGGGAAGTCTAAAAAGGTTTGAAAATGATGCCTTAGGGAAAATCCAGTTGTCAGTTGAGAACTGTTCTATACAGATCTTACGCAGAAACCAGCTACTGTGAACCTCTGAATTCCAATAAGAAATTTCTCTTTGCTGTGAGAAACTTTCCATCCTTGTCAGGATTCTGCCAACAGCATGTTGCAAAAATGCTGCATCATCAGTCCAGACCTCACTGGGAGCTCCAGATATTTGACACATACTTGGATTTCCCTTCATGGAATCACAGAAGGGTTGGAAGGGACCTCTGAAGATCATCATGTCTAAGCCCCTTGCCAAGGCAGGGTCACCTACAGCAGGTAACTCAGGAACATGTCCAGGTGGGTTTAAAGTAATGTGTCTAGAGAGGGAGGCTCCACGACCTCCCTGGGCAGCCTGTTCCAGTGCTCTGCCACCCTCAATGTAAAGGAGTTCTTCCTCATGTGGAGGTGGAACTTCTTGTGGTTTAGTTTATGGCCATTGATCCTTGTTCTGCCACTGGGTACTACTGAAAAGAGTCTGGTACCATCCACTTCCATAACTAAAAGAAGAAATTTAGTTACTGTTCCACTATCACATTATAAACTTTAGCTTTGTACCTTTTCAATCATATGAACCATTTTCTTTTGAATGATGCAATCCTATGATCATACTTTGTGAACACAAAAAAAACCACTGAGCCCACTGAATGTGTATATGCAAAGTAATAAAGAAGTAGAAAAATATAGGATAAGGCCTCCTTTCTTGCTATACTGCTAATAAAACTCAGCACTGAAGAATTTAGCAAGAGGTCATTGATACCAAAAACGCCAGATTGCTTTGTAGTAGCAATGTATGAATAACATGAAACTATTTCTGGGAGTTAGAAAAAGGAATATTTCTTGAGCTCAGTTTTTGATCTATCTGAATAGTATAGGTATGCCTTTGGGAGTTGTCACCTCAGAAACTACAGTTGTTTAAATAATTAATTTTAACTGGAGTGCAGGACCCTTAAAAGCCTAGCAAAATAGATCCTTGCAAGCATGAGTGTGAAATACATAAACCCCTTAGTGATGTCAAGTCTTAAGCCTCTTTAAAGCCACTGTGGAGGCCCTGATGATGAAGATGCTTGTCATCATCTATTCCTCCACTGATATTTGGTGATTAGAGTAAGGGTTGTGGTGTAAAATTGAAAACGACAAGACTGACACCATCTTGCAGGATTATTTTTCTTTTCCCCTTAATTGCTACTGAGGTATGTAGGCCCTCCCTTCTTATGAAAGAAATTGAAAAATAAACACTGTCATATCTTGCACCATGTTTGGCTGTCTAGCTTAAAATAAGCAGGTGTCATCCACAATTTGTCAGGGGTCCTAGCCAAGTACTCAATCAAAACTGTCAAACTGTTTTTTCACTCAATTTTTAATAGAGCAAAATTGTTTTAAGAAATTGTATGTTGTTGAATGTATGACTGAAACATAATGTCTGAAACAGATCAAAGTAATTTATTTTTAAAGTTGGAAACTGATAATATTCTATTCGACATAGTGTATTTTGGATTTTTTTAAAACTTCCACATCAGAAAAGTGTTTTTTTCATTAGTAAACACACATTAAAGCATCTAGACTGTTACAACCTCATTAATATTAAACTTTGGAGCACTGAATTAGTAATTATCATACAAATATTTAATTGCAAAATTATTCTGTTGCTGTATACTAATATAGCTTTGTGAACACTTCTGTTAAGTGTGAACTCTGTCAGTGTTTAGCACAAGAAAAACATGACAGAATGCGTAACTGCTCACAGGTGGTACTGGGGAGGGGAAAAAATACCAACCCAACCAACTAAACACACACACCTCTAAACAAAGAAAAATGATGAAAACCAGGAGACTGTAAATTTTTGTACTGAACTGTGAAGTTTCTCTACCTGTATGTCATATAAATTTCCAGTGAAAGGCAGTTTAGATGCATTTAATGACAGAAGAACAGAAGAAAATAAAACCAGAGCTACTCATACCTTTAGCCCATTTCAGTACTGTGAGAAACTCCTAAATTTACCTCAACTGACAAATAACTGTGAGAAACTCCTATATTTACTGCAACCAACAAATTTATGACCCCATTTCACCATTTTAAAATTTTTTTAGGATTCTCTTTGCTCTCTTCCATACGTTTTTCCCTTGTCAGCTCTTTGCACTGAAGTGCAAGCTGCAGCAGGAAAGCAGCTGGACTCTCTCCTGGGGCTGGCATTGTATATTCCTAGGTATTAGACTCACGTGTGTCCAATGTGATAACATTTCTTACATTACACCGCTGCCAGCTCGCTTAGCACAACATCAGCTTTGTCCTCTGATAATTCTGTGGTTATAGAGCAAACATGAGCATACTTCAGCACTCAAACTATCAACCAATTTGGCTTTGACAGCCTCTCATTCTAACAAGTACTTACCTCTGAACCAGATCTTCTCCCTTCTGTATTTTCCTCACTTTTTTCTATCTCTTATTCTTATTCTGCCTAATCATGAAGGCTGTAGAAAAAAAATGTATTTATTCCCCCACAAATTATAAGACTATTAAAGGAGACTATTACTTTAGAAAGATGTTTGTTGACAGGACAGGACAGGAAATGGTGCTTTTAGCCCACAGAAATGGGAAAACCTCAAAATTAACAAAATTTATTTGTAAAAGCAATTTTAAAAAATAAAAACTGTAATAATCCCTCTCTGAATAGTTTTCCCCCCTTGGCTGCCAAATTTTATTCTTTTTAAATCACTGGATTTGCTGCTTTCATGTAGAGAAATCTTTCTCATTTTTTTTGAGAGCAGTCTCAAAAATCCTAGTTTTGCATCAAGGTGATTTTCCAGGGTTTCAATAAGAAAAGTCCTTATGCAAGGAAACCAATACTCTTCTATTTCAATTATCTTGATTCATCACAAAACCACTTACCTTTAGATTGTCATCATTCTGCTATGCTAGAAGCCACAAGCAGTTGTAAAAATACAAGGAGAGCTTCCATTTAGCTGGAGGCATTTCAGGAAGCCTGCAGGCTCCTGATATATCATTCTCCAGCTACACTAAAACTCATTGGATCAGCTGAACACAAATGGAGATCAAATTATCAGATCTTGGCCCTCACCAATGTCAGCTTCCTACACTGCCTGTATCGCTAACGTCATTCGTCTATTGAGTGAGACCCTTGCTATTTTTACTCAGAACAAAAATAATGTTGTCATGTCCAAAGGCTACATTTTCCCCTTTGAAAATACTCTTTTTCATCCTTTGCATTTTTTAAAAATCTTTTGTCTGCATTCTTTTGTGGTCTGAGGCTCCTGTATCTCAGCCAAACACTGATACATTCATTGCAGGCTTCAGCTGCTTTGCAGAGCCTAAATAGACATTGAGACTACACGGGCGACTTCAATTAAGTAGTTCTATAGAACTGACATTTTTTGTTGAAAAAACAGTGTCTTTTTGCAGGGCCAAACAAAGTGGCAATTCCAAAGATGCAAATCAGAAGAAAATACTTATAAAATAATAATCGCCAAGACAACTAGTTGCAAGCATTCAGCAGAGAGTACAAAGATCCATTTACCCAGATATTTCCTTCTTTTACTCTACCATTGTGAAATTACAAGTATGTACATTACAGCAAAGATGCATATGATAAAGAAAAATTTCAGTGAGAAATCTCCAGATTTTAATAAACAAATTGCAGACTTTTTGAGACAGTAAAGCTCTTTTTCTTGGAGAAGTACAGCTATGAAAATATACAAAAGCCTTTTATTCCTACGCACATGTATGCAGTAGAGGTTCTCACTGAAGTACAAGAATTCAATTATTTTTCCTTCATTCTGCTTGAAAGACACAAATACATTGTACTTCATGAAATGCCTGAGAGCAACATATGCCACATGCTGTTGCTTTCCTCCCAACTACCTTAGACTACAACAAGTGCTTTCCTTCTTTTTCAGATTTTTTTTTAATTCCACTTCTGCATCTATATGTACTTTTTCTTCCAATTTTGTTTCCTATTATTATTTCTATCAGTTTATTTGCTGAAAAGTAAAAGAGGAGCTTGGTTTCTTGACTTTCTGAAGAGAATTTCCCACATGGCATGAATTCCTTCTGCACTTCAAATCATGTGGTCCAATTCATTTTCCCCTCTTCTTTGTTTCCTTCTTCCCTTGGGCCCATCAAGCAAGCAACAGAAGTTTGGGGGTTTTTTTTATGTGTATGTGTGTGTGTGTGAGTGTGTGTATTCTGATCTGAGCCAAATGATTGCGAATTACTCTGTCTGGCCTAGCCTATTATTAGACTTGCCAGCAACTGTGGCTCTTTTGATTATTTCAACAGCTGGTTTTGTTGCTTGTCTAAAGACGCAAAAGCACAGCTCTCTCCTCCCTGCAGAAACTCCTTACCCAGATAAAGGGCTGTGTCAGGGTCTGTTCCAAGCTAAGGTAGATCTGCCATTGCTGCTCAGGAGCTCTCTGACAGAGCTCAATCTGCCTCCTGCAGACTTGTTAAAGCCTACCTCCTTCCTAGGCACCTCCATTATTTACACACCTTTATCAGGTATCAAGCCAGTGATGTGTGGCTTTTGACAAAAGCAAACCTAAAGCTCTTAATCACTTGAAAATACCAACATAAACTACAAGTGAGTCAAAGCTCACAGACAGAGCATGGATGAATGCATCTGGCAAGCACTCACTAGGAAAGAATTACTTGCAAGAAATGGAGGCATTTAAAACCTGAAAACCACTTCCAAGCTTGAATGCTTGTGGCATTTCTCAGGGGTCTGTATTGGTGCTGTTTAACATCACTGGACAGTGGCACTGAATGCACCCAGTGAGTTTAACAATGACACCGAGCTCTGTGGTGGTTGACATGCCGGAGGGCAGGGATGCCATCCAGAGGGACCAGGACAGACTTGGGAGGTGCACTGTGCAAACCTCACAGTGGTCACAGGGGAGGTGCTGCACCTGGTTTGGGACAAATCCAAGTGCAAGCACAGGATGGGCAGAGAATGGATTAAGATTGCCCCTTGGGAGAAGGACTTGGGAATGTTAGTGGATGAGAAGTCTGCCATGTGTCAGCAATGTGTGCTTGCAGCCCAGAAACCCAATCATATCCTGGGATGCATCGAAAGAGAAATGGCCAACAGGTTGAGAAAGGTGAATTCTCCCCCGGTACCTCAGGTTGTTCAGCCTGACAAAGAGCAGACTTTGGGGACACCTCACCATGGCCTTTCAATACTTTAAAGAGGCTTACAAAAAGGAGGGAAAATTACTTTTTGCATATGTAGATAGCAACAGGACAAGGAGGAATGGCTTTAAGCTGAAAGAGGGTAGGTTTCAATTAGATACTAGAAAGGAATTCTTTATTGTGAGGAAGATGTGGCACCACAACAGGTTGTCCAGAGAGGCTGTGAATGCTCCATCTCTGGAAGCATTCAAGGCCAAACTGGATGGGGCTCTGAAATAAGCTCATCCAGGGGAAGGAAGGTGTCCTTGCCCATGGCATCTGGGTTGGAACTGAATGATTCTTAAGGTCCCTTCCAACCCAAACTGTTCTTGTGTTCTATTACTGGCAGTGTGAACATATCTACAGATAACTACCCTGAAAAATTCTGTCTACTAATAAGCAACCTCCTTTTGGATGGATTGAGCATTATTGAATATTTCTTGCAACAAAAATTTCAGAAATATGATTCAAGTATTTCACTGAATGCTGCCTTGCATTTTAATTTTGTTTAAATGTTGTGAAATTTTCTTATTTCCAGCAGTACTGACTGGAAATTGTTTCCACTACTGTTTACAGTAATATGTTGGGTTATTGCTACCTGAATGTTGTATCCACATATGAATTGTATCTTAGTTTCTGGTATTGTATCTTTTTCTAGTGAAATCAATCTTCAAGCAGTTACAGGCATTTCTTGAACAGCTCCTCTAGCCCTAAATACAGTCACTATCGTGTGTGCATTTCCAGCTGGCAGAGCTTGATACATGGCCAAGCGCTTACTTCAGAAACTTCATCACTCTCTATAATTTGGTTATTGCACTTCAATTTTTAAATTGGACTTTCCTAGTGATTGCAAAGGAACTCGATGATATTCAACGTTAGACACTCATGATTGTTCTATACTGTATTATGACATATTTCTGGGGATGTTTTCTTAGTCATAGTTGGAGCTGGTCTGTTCAGCATTATTTTCTTAGACCTAAGATCTGTCCAAATCTATTTTTCAATTTTATATGCTTGGAAGCATATGTGTCATTTTCACCAACAGCAACAAAAGAAGGTTTTTGAGGGGTGTTTGAATTTGTGTTATGTTCTATGGTTTATTTCTGTTGTTTCCTTTCTTAATAATTTTACATTATAACAAGTATCCTTTTTTCCAAACAGGAGTGATACACATAGTATAAAAAGGAGATAATCAGGAAGTGGAAAATGGATGGTCCTTGTCGTTCTTTGTGGTTAGTGGAGTTCAGGAGCTGAATACAGGTGCTGCATTTTGGCTTCCCAGTAGAGAACCAGAATACAAACAACACACAGTTTGTTTTACACAGGAGAGTCTCTTGTCTCTCACACATGCACATACCAACAGCACGTACCTGTGACAGCAGTGCTCCACTGCAGAGTTTGTATCTGCTCTAGGTCACATGCAAGGCATGCTGATCTTGCACTGAAATTTGTAAGGTCATTTCCTTGCACTACCGTGCAATCTATCCATGCAGAGGTCATCCAAAACATCCAAAGTTTTTGAGAGCACATACCTGTGTGGAAGGTTTCATTTGTCTGTTATACAGTCCTGCTGTACATTCAGTTTTATTCCTGGCCTTACATCTTTTTACATAAAAGTATAAAGCTTTATGTCCTTCAAAGCATAACTATTGTAACACTTAAACACTAAGAGCTGCAGGGGAAAAAAGCCAGTGTTAAGGAATAATGATTGTAAAGTCAAGCACCGAAACACTGAAAAATGTACAGACAATCATCTGTATTCATGCATTATATATTTTTCAGTTTTGTGATGACTTTTTTCTCAACCTGTACAATATGCTTTATTCACTGGGCGCATTGCAGGTGCTCAATGAGCCAGCACAGATATTGCTCAACATTAGGATTACTCACTGTTTAGGTGGGTCTTCCTGCCCTAATTTGTGGTCATATACTTTATTGGTTTACTGTCCCTTACTCACTTGCTCTGAAGCTGAATTTATCTTCCTTGCATCCCTTTTTAGTAGTACCTGCAATGGAGTAATCTGTAGAAACATTTATGATTTGGTTTTACAGGAAAAAACATAGAGGTAAAACTACACAAGTGTCTGACTTGAAATGTGGCCATATTTTTCATATCACTTCAGCAGTGTTAAGAGTGTACCTCACTGGTTCCAAGTAGGTCCTGAGATGACTTCTTAAGTAATTCAAACCACGGTAATGAACTCGGGCCAAGACACACATCTAGCCGTGAACCACAACTGCAGCCAGTCAAAAGCCAGCCTGCCCCCGGCCCTCAGCCAATACTGGGGCCGCAATCTGCTGCACCCGCAATTCCCACAGCTCCTGGGGCTCCCGACTTCCCGGCCACCCACAGTAACTGCTGCCCTTCTCACCACAGAATTGTCAGCAGCTCATCTAGTCCAAGCCCCCTGCCAAGGCAGGGTCACCCTGAGCAGGTGACACAGGAAGGTAGCCAGGTGCGTTTGGAATGTCCCCTCTAGAGAGGGAAACTCCGCGACCTCCCTGGGCAGCCTGTTGCAGCGCTCTGCCACCCTCAGCGTAAAGCAGTTGTTCCTTAAGTGCTTCTGTGGTTTAGTTCATGGCCATTGCTCATTGTTCTGTCCCTGGGTACCACTGAAAAGGGTCTGGCACCACCCTCCCCTTGGCATCTCCTTGCCCTCGTCATGAGGCGAGGCAGACCTGGCACGGTCTCTCCGCAAGCCCCCTCTCCGCTCCCCTTTGGCAGGAGGCCGCCCGGGCTCGCACAC
>JAHLSL010000020.1:7724996-7811082 GCA_025920805.1 Petroica traversi
AAAAAAAAAAAAAAAAAAAAAAAAAAAAAAAAAAAAAAAAAACCCCGTGTCTGCAGGCCGACTGGAGCCAGGCGAGCAGTAAGTCCCCTTGTAACTTGAACCACCGTATGATCCGCCCTCGCCCCAGGCGGCTCGGTTCAGCTCAGGTGCATCCGAGCCGCAGGCGTGTGCCCGCGGGCCCGCCCCGGAGCCTGCTCCGAGCTGATCGCATCATACGGTGGTTCAAGTTACAAGGGGACTTACAGATCGTCTGGTTCCAGCCCCCCTGCCGTGGGCAAGGACACCTTCAGCTCGACCAGGTTGCTCGGAGTCCCATCCAGCCTGTCCTTGAGCACCTCCAGGGATAGGGCAGCCACAAGTTCTCTGGGCAACCTGTTCCAGTGTTTCACCACCCTGATGCTTGCATGGGCGTGTGCTGACCAGCACAGACATGTCCAAGTGCAAAGGATGTCCTATCAGGAAATTAAATGCCCATTTTCCTTCCAAGTACCAAGGTGGGGAACATCTAGATAGCAATGTTGTCCATATTTAGCCATTTCTAGGTAGGTATGGCCAGCAGGCCTTGGCCAACAGTCAAGAACCCAGTGTGTGTGAGAAAGAATGGAGCTTGGGAGTGAGCAGATTGGTGTGTCTTTATAGAGGGACCTGGATGTCACAACGAGCTTTTGTTTGAAATGATGAACTCAAGTGGGCTGTGGCAGCAGCCGAAATGATTTAATTCATTGTTACTTGAGGGTCAACATGCATGTCACTTTCCAGTAGTCACCGAGTTGTGAATGCAGCATTTCTCTCTCTGTGAGTGTAAAATCCCTTCCACAATGAATCATTTTCCTAAGGTCTGTTTTCAGGTAAAATCTCAGCCATGCTACATAGCTGAATTCCAAATATTCTGATTTTTAATAATTATGGTACAGCTGTAACAGTATAGCACCTTCTGCAATTTGTGTGAGTTTGCATCCATTTGAACAACAAGAAATTGAGTGTCCCTTTGTATATGACAAAAACACAGGAACATGAGGGATCCCTGAGGAAAACTTGCAACAGGCAGGCCCTGTGGCCTTCAGTGACCAAAGTTATGTCAGTGAGTATCTGGGCAGGTGAAAGATTAGCAGGACCCTCTTGAAACCACTGCGGTTTGGCATGAGTGCGGGGTTTCACCTTGTCTGGGATAGAGTGCAAAAAACCAGTGTTGGTTCCTATATGATTTCCTCAACAGCGAAATGTTTGTGCTGCTGCTTATGATGTCTGTTTTCTAAAGGTGTTTCTTCTGGAGGTTTTTATTAGTGGAAAACATAGGATTAGTCCTACAGTTTATATATGTATATAACCTTTGCCGCTTTCATGTGGAACGAAGCTTGTTCCCAGAATTTGTCTTTGGCATAATGCTACCAACCAGTAGTAAAAAGTGTTTTTTCAATTTTTATTAGTATTTTTTTCCTGACAGCCACCCTTTGAAATGGGTCCAGCACTGTTTGTTTACCTTTCTGGTGTAAAGTATGTGTAAATGAACAGCATTCTGCTTGAGCTGTCTCGCCTCCTTTCCATCTGTTTGCACCTCTCTACAGTGGAAAACACCACTAAGACTCCCAGCGGAGTGTTCTTAAGGCATCAGTGAGAATATTATCCAAAGTAGATGAATTTGCTGCTCTTCCCTTACTTGACCTTTATTTACATACTTTTATTTACAAAGCGTTACTATTGAAAATGAGTGGGGTTTTTTTTTTTTTCCATGTAATGCGCCGTTGCGCTGCCAAAATGGTAATATAAATAGGTGTTAAATAAGCCTGCAAGATATTCTGTTATAGAGTTTAAGAAATGTAGTGGCACCTTAGCAGACTGTCAATTTAAGTATTTCAGTCTGTGAAACTAATTGTGAATGCAAGCAGCTTAAATTTCTGGTGTGTTCAGCCTGTGCATGGAAGCGCGTAAGGGCAGTTGATCACCTTTGTCCTGCTGGTGCAAGGCATGTACACAAAGAGGGAGCTGGATGGTGAAAGTTCACAAATGCTTCTGACTTACTGAACACTCAGATGTGGTTAGCAGTGGTTTATTGGAGGCTCTGGAATGAAGAAGTAGTATTTTTCCTTGAAGTCAGTCGCGGTTGTGCTGTGCCACATACTGTAGGATGAAGCAAGCTAAGCAAAGCTAACAGCTTGCTGCTGCTCTAGAGGTGTGATCTCCTTTGTGGATGTGCACTTCTGCTCTCTCTTGTGTGTCAGCTCTGCTGCTTGTCCAACCTGTTGGTGAGTGAACTCACTGGAGTTGTGGTTTGGTGGTAGCCTGGACTTACATATTGGGTGGCTGCCTCACTCGGAGCCCTTGTGCTTCCTAGAACCTGCACCAACCTGTTCTGGTGCATTGTCCAGCCAAAGGGATATTTTTCTAGTTCTCTTCAGTGGGTGGGAGTCTTCTGATTCAGCTTTTGCACAGGTTTGGGTGGATGTTGAAGCTGGCACAAGGGAAAGAGTAGGAACATGCAGCCAGAGAGAGGTAAGAGCCTATGGCAGCCGGAAGTTAGTTTGGCTTAAATTGCTGTGAAACTGTAGCCTGAGAGCTGTTAGAGACCTTCTCGTGGTTGTTTTCTTTATTATTTGATTCACTGGAGGGTTGAGTAGTTTGGTTTTTTTGCTGTGTTGAGTTGGGGGCTTTTTTACTGGTTTAATGAGCTGAAGATGCTTACTTAAGCACTAGACTGCCAGAGCACGTATAGAAGCATGGAAACCTGGGGGAATGAGATGGGCAGAACCATCTGTGTCCATGGGATAGTTTTAGATAGCTCAAGTGACTTGTCTGAGTGCCTGTCTACCACACTGCATGCCATGATTCCATTTGCATTATTTTCTCTGCATTTGAGAAAGTTTTTATTTGGCACGTTCTGGAAAACTGATGAGAAGATTTTAAATGGACAAATTTTAAACTCTGTTGAAGAAATTATTTTCCCCTTCAAAAATTCTGATTGAATTTTTTTTTTTTGTGTATATATGTATGTATGTATATATTAGTATATGTGTATTATGTATATATTAGTTTTTTTAGGTTGTAGGGAAGAGAACTATGATACATTCTTTAAAAATTCAGAACAATGAAAGTAGGTGGATAGGTTCATTTAATCTGAATCATCTGGTCCCCTGCTCTGGGAAAGGAAGCCACTTTGTTGGAAACTTTTAGGGTTTTTTACTGCTGTATAAAGGAGTGCAGTAATGTAATCGATTTCTATCTCCCTCGTTGTGTATTTCTGTCACATCCATTCTTGTTCTGGGAAGTTATAGAGCACACAGGATCTTTACTGGATTTTTTTGTTTAGAATGTTAGTGTTTTTGCTTAGTTTGTTTTTAATAAAGTGGAGACAAAAAAATTCCAAACAAACCAGAACAACAACCTCACTAAAATGCTGTTTCTCCATAGACTTAGCAGTCTAACTCTGGGCGTTAATTTGCTGTGCTTTCCTTCCTTCTTATTCTTATAAAATTCTTATTATTTTCACTACCTTCTTATTCTATGACTACTGACTAAAGTGGACTTTAGGAAAGTTTATTGTTAGTATAGTGAATTTTAGTTATGAACTGCATTGGTTGATTATCTGTCCTTGCTGTCACATTAGGGCTGAGTACCACAATATTCTGAAATTATCTAAAGCACACAATAAATTTTTAGCATAGTCAGCATCTGCATTATTTCACTTTGAATTCTGGTCAGTGTTCCTTGAGAAAGAATGGCCCATTATGTATGTGGCAGAAATTTCCTTACTTAAAAATAAAATGAAATCGCCAAATATGCAAGCCTATAATAAAATCTATTTGATAATGAAGACCAATGTAATTTTTAGTTTAATGTGTGTTTAAAACTACAGGTGGTCAATAGTACAAGGAAAGGCTTTGGTTTAATTTAATATTTCTCTGTTTTACTTGTCACAAATGCTTGTCTGTGATTTGTTCTCACACAATGTTTGCAAATTTTGCAGATGAGTCTTGCTATCCTGATTGAAACATCTCTGCATTGAGTTTTGGGGAGGGTTTTTCCCCCTTCCCCTATTTCTGTTTCTCCATAGCAGTTCAGAAGTTTCCTGGAACGTTTTCAACTCTAGTGAGCAGTTTGAGATTATGGGTGAAATAATCTCTTTTTGGTTGGTTGATTGACTGAGTGCTTTGGGGTTTTTTTTGTGCCAAAACCAAGATTCAGTTCAGAGTTGGATCAATTCTTTACACTCCCACAACTCCCACATCAAACTGGCGCTGACTTGTTTTCAAAGCTGAGAACAATGAGCTGTATCCAGTGTAACAAATTAAGGTTGAATATTTCACTGCTCAACATGCTGAGAGGTTATGGGGGTACATTTCTGAAGTGTGTCTGACAAAGTTCAGTGAGCATTAATTTACAGGCATCGTGGACTTTTTACAGATAAATAAAGAATTTAATACAACAATGCTCAGCAGTTGTTCTAATGTTAATGCAAAACTGTGTATTTGGCCTTAAGAAGTAAAGAATAAGATGATCTGAAATTCTTCATTAAATTCTTGGGTCTGAGGCTGTTTTGGTGGTGATGTCCTTTAGGGTTCAGTGGATCATGACAAGAACAGCTCAAGCTTAGTCCTTCCCAAGGGGTGCCAGTGACCCTGGAGCTGGGAGAAAACATGACTAGGAAAAGGGTAATTCGAAGATTTAGTTGCTTAACTGACTCTTATATTTAAGAAGTGGAAAGATCGGCATCTTGCAGAAGAGAAGTCAGTGGTGTTCAGCTGGATACTTCTTTGCATGCCTGTGTCCTTCAGGGCTGCTCTGGAAATTGTTCTTCTTTTCCATACCAAGTGTAACCATTTATCCTCTTTGATTCAGAGAAGAGAAAAAAGTCCCCATCAAGTACATCACTTATTTTAAATAATTTCATGAATCTACCTATGATCTGCTAGTCTGTCCATGTGTACACAAGCTAAAAATAAGACTAAGAGGAACATTCAGGGTAGGAGAGTGAGTGCCACTATTTTATTTATTTCTTTGTTTAGTCAGTTAACTCACAGATTCAAGAAGCAGTGGAGGTGATAGCCAGCTGAACATCACTTCCCTCTTTTCTCTGAGATTCAGTCTCTTCTGTTTTGGTGGTCCCGATGCAGATTTTGGGGCTTCAGTTTAAATAATTCCTTCAGGCACCACTACAGTAAAACACTTCTGACCCAAAGAGCACAAATAATATAATTCTTCTGTAATAATTTCTGACTGATGCTGGTGTGTTTTGTGTTGTAAGTGTTAAGAAGATTACGTGATTAGGCATTTTTCATAGGCCATTGAAGTTACTGCATGCATTTCTACTCTATTTCATAGTCTTTGACTGTAGCTTGTTTGAGGTAAATATAAATATTCTAAAGCTTTTCTGGAAGTTAAATAATATAACCTATATGTGGGAACTTTCCAACACACCTTGAAATTCAAGCTAGTGGCAAGAAAAAAAACCTGCTTGCAGTTGCTTGGCCAGGAGTGTAGACTGAATCCCAAAGTGTGTTGTGCCCTCTGAATAAACAAATGCATCTAAAAATGAAGGCTGGTCTTAGGAAAATAAATAAATAGCTTCTCATAGTCAGTGGGGTGATTTCCTTGTCAAGGAAACTGTAGAAGGACAAATAATAAGTATCATTATTTAGTGATTAAATGAACCTTCTTCATTTAGGTTAGAGCCTAAGCAAGGCACAGAAGTGTATAATTGCCTAAGGAGAGTTTGTAGCCAGAGAATGACCCATAGAACTATGATTGCCCAGACCTTGCTGTTACCTGTGTTGTAAGCAATCATTTCCTGTCAGGGCAGCAAATGATAAGTCTGGGTTGTGCCATAAAGAATGGGGAAGGACAGCAAAGAGTAAAATGAGTCATAACCTCATTGCAAGAAGCTTTTACCAAAGTGGTTGTTTACAGATGGAAAAAATGTAGTATTTGTAAATAGATTTGCCAGTGTTTGCTTTTGAGAGTATAGCCTTTGTTGTCCGGTAATGGGCTCTTTCACCCAGTGTGCAAGAGGCCAATCCAGACAGAGTCGAGTTTTTGATTTATTTAGTTCAGCACAGAAGGAGGTCCTAGCTGGCAAATTCACAAAGCCAGTACACCAATAATCAAAACTTTTCATTATTTATACGTTTTGACAAGCAAAGGCATTAATGTTTATTTGCTATAATTTATACAGCTCTCTTATTAATTAGTATTTTATTTCTGTTGATTAAATTAATTTCTTGCTTCTTCTGCTAATCAGCCCACATGCTCAATCTTCTTTTGAGCATGTGGGTTTCTTGAGTTGTTGGCTGTGAGTCAGTGGTTGTGGTCTTCCCCTGCCAGAATTGCCTTTTACCTACTTAGCACATTAGTTTGATGAGCCGGCTTTGTTTATTCCTCCTAATCTGGTTCCTGCTGGCCTTATCTTGGACGTTCTGCCCAGTGTCCTTGCAGTCTATCAGTGCAGCATTCCATTGTGATTCTGTTTCTCGAGTTTTGTTCTCTGAAGTTCTCCCTTTTTTCCTTTCTCTATAGCTGCAGTCACTGAGGCACGTTAAGGTACAATTACTGAGATGTTAAATATAATTTATCCATTTGGAAGCCATGTATCACCTTAATTTAAAATCTGGAGACAACAGAGTAGTGGTGTTGATGCTCTCCATTAAAAGTTGATGTAGTTCTGTGTTTTTTCTTTCAACAAGCATCTCATACAATATGTGCTACGTGAAATTTTATTTTGATAGCACTGAAATTATTTGCCATGAACTTCTTTTCTTGATGCTTATTATGTGTAGCTAAATACAGTGCTTTAGCTCTCTTTAGTTTCTTTGCTTTGCTGACTTTGTGTTTGTGGCCATGGAAGTGTTGTCTGGAAGGGAGCTCTGGGGTCACCTAACCCAGCTTCATTCTTGACGCAGGCCTGCTGCCAAGGCTAGATCCATCCAGCCAAGGCTTTCTCCAGCAGCGTCTTGAAAAGTCTCCCGGAAGAGAGGGATTTATAGCCTCCTGTTTCAGTGCTTCACTTATTCCTAATGGAAGAATTTTTGCTCACCTGCAGCCTGAACCTCCCAAGCTGCATTTGTGGCCGTTGTCCCAGTCAGTATTGTCCATTAACACCAGGAATAGTTTGCATTTGTAATCTCTGTTGCTACCCTACAAGTAGCTGTGTGCTGTGGTTAAATAGCTTATTTGCCTTCTCTTTTTCTGGGGTAAAGGAGTCTGGCCCCTTCAGCCTTCTCAGTCTTGCTTATTCAGGTCCTCAGACTCTACAAAAAATGTAGTGGAAGTGTTGTTTTCATTGCTGGCCAAGATTTTTTACTCTGCTCTTAAAAAAAATATGCACAAAAAGCACTGAAGCATTCCAGCAGCAGATTTGGGAACACAGTATATCATCTGTTGATCTGTGGTTTATGCTTGGCAAGCGTCCTTCCCTTTAGTGAAGGACAAAAATAAGTTTTGTGGAAAAGCATAGATTTAGTGGTTGATGGCACATACCAAGAAAAATTCCTATTTTCCCGCTCAACATTGTATAAATTTTGACAGACACAGGATCTTATGTATGTCAATATTTTTAAATTGTCCACATGATGTAGTGTTGTTACACTAATTGCTTCAGGGGGTGTTTTAAATCTGTAGAGATTTGTATGGCTTACATGTGTTATTCTAAAAACATCAATTTGACTTTCTGACTTGAGAATTTAGAATCTTCTGACAAAAGTTAATGGAATGTTAAATAAGATGCTTCAAAGCTGAACCTAATTGGTTTAGAAATTCTTGCATGTGTTACAAAACAAATCTATCCATGTTTCCTGCTTTCTGTGGCTGTATTTAGGTCCAGCCTGAAGGGCTGGATGACAGCAAGGATGAAGAGGTTCACACTGGAGTAGAAGCTGAATGCAACAGGTGTTACTCTTCTTTTTTTTTCTTAAGCTTTTAAAGAGGTCATAGCATCTATTCTCTGTATGTGTTGCTACCTCAGTCAGCTTGTTCAGGCTTTTGAAGAAAGTATGTTGGATCAAAACATGCTAAAGATTTCAAGTTATTGACATTGTTTCTCCTGTGTCTAATAGTGGGCACACTGTCAGGCATTCAGAGCTGTGCTGGTAGCTCGTGTGTCCCAGTGCACAAACTGAGAAAACAAATGTCTCGAGGAAAGTGTTCAAAAACCACCTCCTAGGATTCAATTTTTACTTCCAAGAGAGATTCCTTCCCCTCTGCAGTCCATTTCTTAGCAACTTCTGGGAGGCTGCATATGAAAGGCCCTGCTAAATTGCTGCCAATGCATTTATCATGAATTCAGTTCCTTTTCTGAATCCTCTTAGACTTTTAGCCTTCAAATCCTGCATGGTAGTAAGGAACACAGTCATTCATTACATGAAATCAGTTACTGGCTTTTACATTCTGGGTTGTGTTTCTGCTGGGTATTCACTGGTTCATGTATTATGATGATAAATTTCTTATCTATATTCTGGTTTTTTAATGTGGTCTTGATTGTAGTGATTTACTTCCTTAAAAACCTACGTAAATTTTCAAGCACTGTGTTTCCTGTGAAAGGATTTCTGATCCATTCTCCTTCTAAACAGAATTTTTCATACATAAAAGAAGCCATTTGACTTTTTTCTTCAGTTATAGTATTTAGATTCTATTTGTGAGAGAGAAGCTAAAATTAATATAATTTGTTTTCTCAAGGTGGTAATTTTGTTTTCATCATTAATTCCTTCTTGAGTTAAAACCTGAGTGCTCAATATCAAGGATCTATACATGAAAATTGGTTCAGGTTGTGCTAAATCATTTACAAGAATTTTTGAGTGTACAGTGTGCTGTGATCTTTTTTGTTATTAAAATACTGTTTGTTCATCCTGTTGGAGATGGGACATAAATGTCTGGAAACGAGCTGAGCATTTCAATAACTTTCTCTTAATAAATTATTCCACTGGTGTGCTGTATTCATTTTATAACTTTGTGCGTTATAAATTTAGGGTACAAAACTAATAGAAATGTGGGACTTGGGATCCAAGTAGGAGTTTTACAGGAAGTCTCTCCTTCTGCCTAGTACTTGAAGAACAGCATTGTCAGGTGCCACAGTTCAACTGATGGCAAATGCTGTGCACTTTGTTATTTGTCTTAAGCTTGCCATTCTTTGCAAGTATGTCTGACACAACACCCAGTGAACTCCAAACTGGAATGATGAAGTTCACCTGAGAGTGGAGTTCCTGAGCCTGGACACCTCCTATAGTCAACCGCGTCCATTGTTTAAGCAGGTCAAGTCCGCCCTTGGAGAAGCATCACTGCCAGCGTGGAAGAGGTATCATAGAATGATGAGATGGCATGCTGCTGCAGACCTCATGTATTCAGCACTTACGGGCCTAACTTTATGAAAAGAAAAGTCTTTCTGTGCTAGTGTGCAAAGCTTAATGCAGAGCACCAATATTAACTCTGGGAAATGCATGGTTACAGCTGCCATGACATCAGGCACATTTCATTTCTCTAATTGCTGTCCACTAGCTTGATGTTTGTGGATCCATTATCAAGAGCTATTTGATGTGTGTCATTATGGTACTTTGGAACCATAGCAATGTAGAGGTACTTATTAATATATTTACAGAGGCTGAATGCCTCTGACAGGATATGTAGGCCTTTTTGATGAGTGCACAGAATTGGGAGAGGTCTGGGAGCACATGGGAGGGTAGTTATTTCCTCCAAGGTACAAACAATTGGAACTGTTTCTGCCAGCATTACCAGAGTGTCTAGAAAAGCTGTGTTTATCTGTAGTAAGCACAGGATTCTTTGTTTTGATAGCTTTGCCATTCTTTTGCTTGGTAATTTTAAGTTGTCATATGATATTTGAAGCCTCTCATTGAACTGTAGGTGAAACTGCTTTGTGTTACCATGAGTAGCAGCTGAATGGATGAAATTTGCATTTAGAAGACTGAGAACAAGATGCAGTAGCCTCATGTCAAGGGTAGAAGCAGGTAAAGAATTACTTTTATAATAGCTGCTTTTTCTACAGTGTGTTTTTGAGGGACTGGGAGGAGGAGGAAGTGTGATTGTCAAACATTTGAAAAAAACAGGTGAGGAGGCTTTGTGAAATACTGCAGTATTTCCACAAATAAATACAGTAGTCAGATTTGTCTATAGTACAAGGGCCATGTGAATAATGAAAAGTGGATGTATCTGAGTGATTGTTCAGAAGGCACTTGTTAAAATTGAGTCTTACAGCTTTCATTTTGTATACAGAGGGAACTCCAGTATTTTTATTATGATTTGCATATGCTTTGTAAATTTTACCATGTTTTCAATTTTTAAATAAAAAAATAATACACAAACTCCGTGTTGTGAGCCATGCTTATTTTTGCTAAGCTTGCTTGTGCTTGCTACCAAGTGTTATAAAATCCTGTGCTTTTATAAAACCCCAGGAAGGGTTGCCTACCTCTTTTTCTTCACAGCAGGTGGTATTTCTATTTTGTGAGTTGCCATCTCTTTCCCTGTCTCCTGTCTTCCCTCTTTATAAATCATTGTTATCTTCTTCTGTTTTGGAGCTTGGGAGGGTGTGTTTCACATTGCTTAGGCAAGTGGGCCTGTTTTAAGAAGGTCATGGCAATGGTGTCCAGCGACTGCGTCTTTCTGTCCCTGTCAAAGCCACTTGTCAACCTGTGGGCTTCCTGCATAATCCTCTCCTCTTCAGCACTCTTAAAAATTAGTCCAGACTTCCAATGTGCTCCCACTGTTGGAACTGACCTTGCGTTTCAAATTCCTATCTCAGGTTGTAGTAAGACCCAAATTTAGTGTTGTTCAGGTAAGTCTGCACCCCTTCATTTTCTCATGGACACAGAAGACGTGGCTGCAGAGGGATCAGTTGGACAGCACATGGCCCTTATGCACAAGGTGACATCATGGTGCAAGGAATCCAGCTGTGCATAGTGACTACTGGTCAGGACAGTCTTCCAGGGCCAAAGGGCACACGTATGCAGATTTACATGCACGTGTTAGGCCACTAATGAAGGACTCTGAGGTACCTTAAGGGGGATTTGGTAGATGTTTAACACTTACCTGAGAGTAGATGTGGATACCTCAGTAAAATCAGAATGCCAGGTGACTCACATCTTTAAAAATCTGATGCTGATCATTACATTATTAAATAATATGCATTAAAACATTACTGCTTCAGTAACAGCAAAGTGCTGGGCTTCCTGTTTTGTGGAAATCTGGTAGGGTGTAACTTTAAAGTGTGTGCTCAAAACTGATGGATGAGGGTTACCTCAGGGTGCCACCATCATTGACCAAATGAGTTTTTTGCACCTTCACATTAATCCCTTATATGATGTGTCTAGGTCTTTTAATCTTTGTTTATGATAAAATGCAAGAGCCCTTTTTGGGAATAATCCATTTTATGGTACTTTAGAAGAGTCCAGTGGACGTGAACAGCAATTGTTACATTCTGTTTCCCAGATTTTTTTATTTCTGTGTTGGACAGAATGACCAATATCACTGGAGGGAGAATATTTTGTTAATAGCCTAATTTCAAATGCACTCTCCTAGAAAATTAGTACTTGTAACAAAATCCTTGAGATTTAAGACTGTTCTCATTAAGTGAACTGGGTAAACGCCTTGGAGATTCTTAAATCATAAATAATGGTAAAGGGCCACAAAACATTCCAAGAACAAGCTGTTGAATATTTCAGTGGTATCTTAAGAGAAATAAATACTTTCATTTGCCTAGTACATTTATTCTGTTTTTAGAGATATGCTTTTTATTATGGTTGAGTGTATTACGGTCCTTTCTTTTCATACATTATTTTCTTTCTCTCTGTGTAATTCCATCTCCACAGTCTCCAAGTTCTTCCCACAGTGCAGACCTATCCACTTACTTGCACTCACTATCATGTGTGATATCTAAATTGGAAGCAGCATCACCTTTATTTTGTTAGTGGCTTCACAGGATGAAACAGTCAAGAAAGAAATTTTCTTGTTTGTTTTAAATCCAAATTAGTTTCCTGCTATATGGAAGGGGGAATACCTTCTGAATTGCTATTCAGCACTTTATTGTGAATCCATGTCTTGCCCACTTGAATATGACTTAGCTTCCAAGTGCTTAATCCATAAGACTACACTGGGGACTTTTGTTGTTGAGGTTTGCCATCTCAAACAGGTGACAGGTGAATGTATCCACACATTTGTTCAAAGCTGGAGGCTCGTTTGGTGCTGGATATTCTGGTTCTCAAGCAGGGCAAACCCCTGAGGAGGAAAACAAAAGGAATAAATTTGGATCTTGCATATGGTGTATGAATGCTTATAAGATGGTATGTTACTGCAGTGTCAGAAGGACAGATTTATTCACACGTCTATTACATTTATTGCATGCTGTGTATCAGCACCCTGTGACAGACAGATAGAGATAGGATTGAGTGAGCTCTGTGGTCGAGCTGAGGAATATGCAGAGTCTCTGCAGGCATGCTGAATCTCTGTTTTGGGAAGAAAAAGGCAGTCCAGTGCTTTTGAAAGATAATTTACTTTTAATGGTAATGCTAGCAACATCAGAGAATTATTTTTCAGAAATGTAGATTTAACATTTTTGAAGTGCGTGGAGAGGAATGTATTTTGTGGTTATAAGTCTTGTGTTCATCAAAATGTTGAGTCAATTGATACTTTCCTTATGGAAGTATCAAAGGAATTAAATAGTAGGGCTCATCTGAAGTAGCTCCTGCTGTGATTCTGTTGGTGTACTGATACCTGTATCTAGTTGTAACCGAAGTACCTAATCTAAGAATTACATTGCACTGATCAGCTGAGATGTCTTTTATGAAGATGTGGGGATTTGTACTTTCAAGAATTGCTAATTTCTTGAAAAAAGAGCTGTAGAAAAAGCTGTATCCTAAATTTCCGTCTTAAGCAACTGTGGTAGAAGGCAAAAGAGTGGTAACATATGTATGTAGTGGGTGTATTTGATTGCTTATATACTTTGTTTATCATTTATGGCTTAAGAACAAGCCCTGTTCCCAGTGCTGAGTTTGGTCTAGATTCTTACAGCACGAACCTTTTAGAGAAATTGTGAGAGCTTACACAGTCTGTTTCCTTTCTCTTTTGTTTTCTGTGTCAGCCCTCTCTTTTGCTGGCACATATGTTCACACTGATGCACACACACTTTTGCTGTAGCAATGCAGGAGAAATGTGGGAACAAGAATGAGGGGGTGGAACTTCAGAGTCACAAAAACAAACCAACAGCAAGTGTAGCATTGGTAAATGTGGCCTCTGCTGTCCAGTAAAATCTTTCTTTCACTTATGTATCTTGTGCACTTAAAAGTGTACTAAAGGCTTTAAAGGTGGGCATAATTTATTTTTAATGTTTTTAGCAAGTTAAAGATACTGTAACTTAAAGTCTTTGGGTAATTACCCATTTTATGGTGGTCAGTAGGTTTCAAAGTTAAATACTGGACTGCAGAGGTTCAGAGTGTTCTCAGCTATGTGTTGGGGTCTATCCCCAGCCATCTATAAGTTGTGTTTAAGAGCAGGGGGGGAAAAGCATTATTCCAAGAATAAAAAACTGCAGGAATGCTTTGTGCTTACACACTCAGTTACTGTTTAGCACTAAAACTCACAGATTACTTTGTGGGGAGTGTTATAATGTTGTTTTTTTCCTGGCAATGTACTGCTCTGGAATTCCACAGCATACTGTAGAGTTTAAAGCAAACATAAAAACTGTCTGCCTTTACAATTAAAACTCTGAGCGTGTCCTGATTTTGTGGCCTTTTGTAGTAAAGAGAAAGCATTACATAAAGTAAATTTTTAAAGTTTCTTCCTAGCCTCTCATCAATCTCTACTTGAGCCTTCTTCCTTTTAAACTACTGAGAAGGGACTCTGCTGTTAAAATACTAAAATACATAAATAAATGTCCTGTTTTATGGATTTTGTTGTATAGCTGTTCCTAACAAAACCGAGCAAAATTTATAGTAGATTCTGCCCTGTGGAATTAATTTGCATTGTTCTGATTCCTTACCTGAGGGAAGTGTTGAAAAGAAGGAAGGTTTGCTTTGAGCCACAACATGCCTTAACAGAGGCAAAAAGGTGGCAGTATGAGTGGCAGTTATTGCTTGTCTCAGTGCAAATAAAGCAATTAGCATTGAAAATCCCCCACAAAAGCAGATCTTTTCTCCCAGAAAATGTGCCTTTCCTTTGAGTGAGGGCTCCATCTACACTGTCAATTAGAAATGGAAATGTAGAGTCCTTGGTGCAGTTGACTGGCAGGGACTGGTGCACTGTTTAGCCATGATCACCTTGGTCTGGATGCATGTGACTAAACAGTGTCAGGAGCAGTCCCATTTCTGCACAATGCCTTGTAAAGCTGCTGTGTTGGTCTTAGCTTCTGGGTTTGGTAAAGCCTGGCAGCCTTCAAAGCTCGTTGGGGATCGATGCATTCAGATGCATCATCAGCTGAAAGTTGTACAGCCTCTTTCAATAATTTGCTTACCCTGAAAACATCGCTTCTCTCTATATTTTGGTGTTGCCAGCACTGCTTAAAAACCCATGGTTCCCATTGCTTGGTTAATCTGGAGGTTTGCCATTGTTACAGTAGCACGTCACGCTTTCTTTCCTTGTGAAACCAGACTGGACTATTGTGGGCTAAAAACTGCTGGGATGGAGACTGCTGGCTGCTCTAAGTGTCTTTCTGAAGTGTGTTACAGTGTCCCACCTCTTTTGCTGACTGGTCAACTCAACAGGCATAGTTAAGCTGGAAGATCCAGCATTTCCCAGAAATGGGAATGGTATGTGCCCCTCTTTCCTCCCTTCAGCTTTTAAGAGATCAAGATGTTGAAGAGAGTTTGAAATGGGAAGTTGCCAGCCTCAGGAGGTAATTGCATTGGAAGTTCCCCAGTAGCTTTGCAGTTTCGATGCGGCAGAATGTGTGTTAACTTTCCACTCATTTTTTCAACAGCATTTTATGTTTATACTTGAATTTTTTTCTAGTGAGAGCAAACTTTTCAGCTGAAGTCACTCTTAGCAACAAGATGCTTTGAAGAAGCTTGCAAAATAAACAGAGGAAAATAATAGCTCTACTTAGTGTGAGTTGCCTTTTTCCTTTTCTTTGCTTGTCTTCCAGAGACAAGAGTGATTGCCTTAAAAGATACAGTTTTCTGCATTGGTGGTCTTTCTGGCAAAAACTAAAGCTATTCTGGGTTTGTGGAGCAACTGAAATGATGTTGACCCAGTTATTTTTCTCCTGATGGTTATGTTTATATTTTCCTTGAGAAGAAAAACTGTTCTATCTTATTAAAAGCAAACACCGAAAGTAATTTTCCCATGCAAGTGTAGGAGAATCACCAGTTGAAGAAACCTTTGTAAAAGCAACTGGAACATGGCATCTCGACCTTTGTTGAGTTTCTGCCACTCAACCTTTGAATGCTGAAAAAAGTCATAAGGTGTCCATGCTGATGCTGAAATACACAGTGCACAATTCTGTAAATAAACACTAAATTTGCTGGAGGGTTGTGGTGTGAAGAGCAGATCTTTGTGCCCTGATGTTTTCCTTGATTCTTCTGCTGTGCAGCAGCTTTCCCAACTTCAGCCAGGAGTCTCTGACTTCTTCCACCTCATCTGCTCCACCTGCTAGCTGCTTGGCTTCTTGCACTATATCCTGCTGTTGAACAAGGCTAATATATTTCTCCTGCATGGCTGTAATTTTATGAGGGCAGCAAAGGTTTTGTAAATAATAGATGTGAGTATGAGGTGGAGAAAATCTTAAAATACGGTCTGCAGGAGGTGGAAGCATGGTAAGTTTTTATGGATTAGGAGACTGCTGGACTGTGGCTGTGCAAATTGTGGGTTGGAGGACAGGCAGAAAAAACTTGATTAACTAAAATAAACTTAGAATTGTACAATCCAGTTCTGTAGCTTGTGAGTACTAGCTGCTTGTGAACTCCTGGTGTATTTTACTATGGCTACATACACAGTAAGGAATTTTATTACTTTTAGCAGCAAAAGGATATGGAGGACAGTACTGGTGTCTTGTTTCTGGAAGGTAGTATCTGTCACTGGAAGTGGCATTTTTCCCAGGGCATTTCCCATGTCAGAGTGCGGAGTGGCCTGTTTGCTCGTTGTAAGTGCTAGTCCAGCAGCATTCAGTGTTTGCTGTAATATGGCCTGCAGTTTTGGCTTCCGGAGTTTAGAATTGAAGGATATACAGTTTTCTGCTAGAAAGACATTGTGTCCTGTAATGTTTTATATATATAATTTATATCTTTGATATAGAGGAGAATCTGTAGTGCAGGATTTAGTTTTCAGATCTTTGCAACTATACAGTCCTCATGCTTATTTCTGTTTGAAAAGATTGCAAAGAGATTTCTCTGCTGTGGAGGTAACATGTATAGAGAAAAGAGAATCAGTTGTGGGCATGTGCTTTTGCAACTCAGCTTGTTTAAGCCAAGTATTTGCCTGCAGAATGGAGAGATAAAATGTGTGTGTGGGTGGGGGTGTGTTTAAATGTAACATATACACGTGTGTGTGTTTGTATTTTAAAAAAAAATTGCCTGCTTTTCTAGGCTTTCATATTCTAGTATTTCTAGAGGTGTGTCATTACTTAGTGTTTGTACTTAATGCCAAAACAGTATTTAGAATTGCAAAATTTACATAATTACAGAATCAATTAGATGAGAAAAGACGTCTGAGATTGAGTCCAACCTATGACCAAACACCACCTTGTCAGCAGACCATGGCACCAAGTGCCATGTCCATCTTTCCTTAAACAGCTCCAAGGGCGGTGACTTCACCACCTAATTGACTCCAAGCACCTAACTGAAAGATTGAGCTCTTTGAGTCTCCTGTTACACATAAAACTAAAACAAATTTAAAAGATTAAGTTCACAGCAAACTTTAAGAAGTTTTTAGTCCTATTTTAAAATGCTGGTGCTTAGCTTGTAGGATTACAATTCATTCTTTTCAAGAAGATCAGTACGCACATGTATTGCGTGCTCTAAGTTTATCTGTAAATAAAATGCGCGAAACCAAATATCATGTTGAAATCTTGAAACAGGAATGAAAATAAAAGGGAAAAGGGAATCACATTGATTTCCTGGATGAGCGGGTTGCAGTGGTGTGGGCGGGCTGTGGGGGATCTCCTGGCTGGACGTGGGCTATGTGGGAGAGCTCCCAGATGCTGTGCTTACATGGGCTCTGACTCGGTTTCTTCCTTCTCACTGGTTTATTCACACGGTGGTTTTAGCAGTGGGAGGGCTTTGTCTGAATGCTGTTAGACTGTGGCTGCATACAGAGCAGGAGACACTGATAACAAGCAACAGACGGCAAGCAGATTTCAGTAGGAAGTCCTGTTCATTTTTTTTCAGTGCTCACAGGTAAGGAGGTTACAAGATAAGGATGGAAGGAGAGTGTGTTTGAAAAATTGTTGTTGCAACTCTGGTTTGTGCTGTTCCAGAGCTACACCATGCTGCTTCTGCTGCCAGAGTTGCACACAGTGTGATGAAATGGAGATCGCTGAGAGTCAGGGAGACAATAAATTATAACTGTGTGGCTCTGACAGCTCAGTAGGAGCACCTATGGATGGAAAAAGCATTACATACTTTTAAGCACTGTTGACATGAGATAATTTTTTACCACTTCAGTGAAAACTTAATCAAATAAGCACATAAAGCTTGGAGAGGAAAATATTTCTTTTATACAGGAGATAAAGCTGCACAAACAAATGTGTGCTGTCAACAGAACAAATTTTATTTCAAATGCAGAGCTTTGAGATTGAAAATACAATCTGAGTGTGAAAATTTTTCTGGGAAGACTCTTCTGCTTAGACAATCTTTTCCGTAAAGTGTTTATTAACACAGAAAATAGCTTTTTGTTTAAAATGCACACAGATCAAATTAGAAGCAAAATTACCATGGTCAGTGGAGATTATCTGTAGCTGTAGGCATTACCTTCTGCTTGTATAGTGGATCTTTCTGCATTAAAAGATTAAATCCCCCTCTAATTGTAGAATATATGCATTTTAGGTGGACAGCAGTCTCAGTTTTTTCAGCTAATTCAGAAGTCATGCAGTAGAAGATTATATTCTGGACTTAAAATATAAACAATAATACATGAATTCTGATGTTATAGCACTGTGGTTATTTTGTAACACTTGTATGATAATCAATAGTAACTCTTGGAAGAAGTCTTTTATACTTACAAACTGGAGCTTTGTATGTAGAATTTTGTGTACCAATCTCATTAATCCGAGTAAGATACTTGAAATACTTACAGGATAAACAAAACCCTTTCTAAAACCACAGAAAGATTCAGTATTTGGAACCCCCAGAAGGTGAAGAGTTAATGGTGGGGGCTGCACTGGATTCAGTGTATTTGCAGATGTTGCTGCAACCAACTGCTGATTTTTCTCCCATCCTGTCAGGGAACTCTGCCAGCCATGATTCATGGAATGATTTTTTTGCGCTGAGTAATCTGTGGTTTTTCTTTTTTCCTCTTCCCTCTCCCTTATTTTTATCCTGAACTAAAGCACTATTCATTTCAGCTAAAGGGAGGAGAAGCTTCCAAAGCATTAATACAAAACATTAAATACTGTGTGTTTGGAGTGGAGGAATTGTAAAACATGTTAAATTTGCAGTAATTTTACTTGGTCTTAGGCAGTCTAGTCCAATGTGGGAAAGCAGTTTTAGAAGAGAATCAGCTTTTGGTTTTGTTAGTCATATGGTTTCACAGTTCTCTTAAGACTTCTGTACTAGTATTGCTAAAGAACATCCAACTTGTGTGCTGATATTATGCCTCCTTTCTCACAGATCGCTCAGAAAGAAATAAACCAGACTGCCGCTCTTCAGGGTAAGAACTGTATTTATTCTTCCCTTCTCTTTCTTTTTTTTTTTTTCCCCTTGTTTTTTCCTTTTATTGGGTGAACTAGGAAATTGGCCAGAAGAATAAAAATGCCATCCTTCTACTTCTCTGTTTTGGTAACAGTAATATAATACAAAAATGTTAACAATAATTGTTGTATGTTCCATATGGGTAAATTTTTTTTCAAGACATTAATAGGACTTGCTACATTGTATTTGTGTGCAATTAAACTCCAAAACCTTGTTCATGTATTTTGCACAGGGTTGTTTGATATAACTGTGATTTAAAACAAGAAGCACCTCATGACTTTTGCTACTTTGAACTGTTTGTTTCTATAGCAAGGACAATAATTCAGTCAAAAATAGCACCACTTTATTATTTATCCCATTAACTCTGATCCCATCATACGTAAGGTTTCACAAGAAGCAGATGAAAGTGTGTTAAACAAAACACCCGCGTGCGCACACCAACGCTCTGTGTTTATTGAGGATTTCCATCAGGAGTTGTCATGAACTTCTAGGCTATTGATTTGCAAGGCCACATTTTCCCTTAAGCTTCTAAATATTCTGTAGTTCTTCTTATTCTCTGATTTTTAAATAGGCTCTTTCTCTATTGCTTCATTTTCAAACTCTCTCTCTTTCAATTCTCCACTGGGGAATAGGATTTTGTCCATGTCACGTGGTGGATAATGGGATTTTAATGAACTAAAGTGATAGAGCAGACCAGCGAACACTGGTTCTCCCATTCCTTTGTGGAAAGTCCTTCCAAAAAATGTCCCTGGTGTCCAGTCTTTTGACATGACCTGACCTTTTCATTTGATTTTTACAGTCTACATTTTTTCCTTTTTGGTACATTTTTACAGTACAGAGGGCTAGCTTTTGTAGCTGGAAGAACAGTGTAGCCTTTTCTTACAGCACACTTGATGTGTTGTGTCTGTTGTGTGATGTGATGGACAAGAGGATGTTTTTCCCTTTCCTCCCCCATCTGCCACAGCACTGTATCTGATTCCAGCAGTGTGCTTAAGTTGCAGGGGAGTATTGCCTTTGTCTTTGAATATTTTAAATCTGCTTTAAAGCTTGATCACAGTATGTGCTGATTTCCTTTAACACTTAAAAATACTGAACTTTTTTATTTTCTTAAAATGATGCAGTTACCGTCTAAATGTTAGAACATTCATTAGAGCATGTCATGTTACAATACTGTCAAATAAATCCAAATCATTATCAAAAGGAAATCTAATTGTATCAAATGTTTAGTTTAAGGTTGAAACAGCTTCAGTCTCATCCCCTTTCTTCTGTCTGGTCATTCTCACCAGTACCTTTTGCTCTGGAGTGTGTTTTAGAAGTTTGAATTTGGAACCAGAAGCAAAGTAAAAGTTTGGTTTTTTTTCATGTAATCGGAAAGTCAAATGCAAACCAGCCTTGACAATAAAACGCTGCCCTAAATTGTCTGGGCTACAGTCTCCAAATTCTCATGTGGAAAGCACAGAGTAATTAACAGTATATTGTAGGTTGCTCATAATGTTGAGAGAAAAGCAGCTTTCAGTATCTTTCATTCCTGACAGTAGTGCCGGTGTTTTCTGACCATATTTATGTATCTTTTACCCCCTTCTCAGTCTCACTGGCCATTGTGTCATGAGCTGCGTGGAAGAAAAGCTACCATTTAAAGGGTAGTGTTGTTCTGTGCACGTTTCACTGCTGTTTCTAGACTGGAACAGGAGCAGCCTGCCTTACTTAAATGATGTACTCTGCTAATTGATATTGCTACACTCTGTGCTTCATCTCTCATTATAATTGGAAGCTTAATTCTGTGGTGACAAATTGCTGGGTGAGATTCTTATCCCGAGTCTGGCCATATCATGCCCAGGAAAAGACCTGCAGGTGCATCAAGGCCAGAGCCCCTTGATGGGAGACCTGGGGGAAAACTGAATTGTGAAGTATGGAAGAGCAAAGCACACTTCTCTTGTAATGTGGGCAGCATTTCAGATCTTTTTGAATTCCACAGGAGACAGTTTTATACCATTTTATGATGAGCTACTGCACTTAGGGCATTGTCCTCTCTGGGAGCAGTTCATGACACGGGAAGAAGAAAATACAATGGTTCAGAGGCATCTTGGCTACTTACTCCTTAAACTTCATATCGTGGGATGCATATCTTAAAAACACAATATACTGTCTCTCTTGTGATCTCAAGTGGAACAAAAATGACACTGCAGGTCTTGGTACTTGAACTCAAGGTCTAGAAACAAGAATCTGCACCAGAATTCCTATGAAGTACTGGAGGTGGACATGGGGAGACCAGCTGACAAGATGAAGGAATATGCTGTGAGTCTTAAGACAGGTAGATAACCTAAGATGAAATAGCAGATGTAGGTGTTTCCAAGAGAGAGCCAGAGAATTAGCTCATTGTTGCATACAAAACTCTGGTGAGATCTTGCCCAGAAGTCTGTCAAGATGAAGTGCAAATGTGGAACACTGGGATAAGAAGAGACCAGAAAAAGGCCCAGATATCCACCACCAACTCTTCCCCGTGCATTGTAAGGTTAGGTTTTGGTCTGGAACATGATCATTGTAATAAAAAGATCACATATTTCTTGTATTTCTTGTGATTCAAGGGTCTAAAGCTTGCCCTTTCCAACATCCTGTTCCTGTATGTTTCTCTGCCTTTTTATTTCTAGATGTATTTCAAGCTTGTGCTTGTGTCTTTGCAGTATTAGGGATGAAAAGTTTATATACAGTGAGACAGGAACAGTTTTAAAACATAGCTTGGACATAATTCATTTACAATGAAAGACATACAAAAAACCTGTTCTAGATAGAACAGTGTATAAATGGTCATTAATATAGTTACTTTATTATAGGGTGATGCCATTTAAAAGAATTTTTACAGCAGTATCAGGAACTCTGAAAATATTCTGGTCTGGTTATTAGCCTATCCATTGTTTAGCACGGGAGAAATGCTACAAAAAGGGGGAGCATTCTGAGTAGTGATACAGGGATCTAGCATGGCATGAGGAAGAAATCTGGAGAGGGATGACCCAAAGACCATAGATAATGATTTAAGGAGAGGGAAATAGATATTAGGTAACATTTACAAAATGTGCATTATTACATTATCTTCTGCCTCTTTTGGTAATTAGCAGCCATCTGACACTCAGGAGAGTTTAGGTAAAGCAAAGAGTAGCAGAACGTGGCCTGTGGGTATCTATTTCATGTACTGCTTTGCACTGATTTTTTGTTAAATATAGCACACTAGTAAGATCAAAACAAATGTTCGCTGAATCCAAATAATACCTATTGCTATGTTAAATTTTTATCAAGAGCCATTTAGTTTCATGACCTAATAGCCATCCTTCAGTTGCTGCGTTTCAGACAGTCTTAAAATATAGCTCTACTGGTAACAGTGGTCTGTAATTATAATTCTTGATTCTACTGTCAGGTCATGGTTGTACTGTTGTCTCTGATGGCTTCAGGTCGTGCAGTGCTGTAACACGGGTCAGTTAGGTCAAAAGAAATAGATCTTTATTCCTCTAAATGTTTTCAAACTGAAAATTATAATATAGTAATAGAATAGAAGATTTCAGGCATCTACATATTTGCAGTTAATCCCTGAACATGAGTAAAGCTTGTAGAAGGAACTGGATTTTTTTTCTTCTTTTGGTTAAGGATTATGGATCAAAAAATTCTGAATCACAGTCCCATAATTTGATATAAATCATTGTAGCTGCCTTGACCTTGGAGATGAGAGGATGAAGGTAGCTAACAACTGCTGCAGTTTATTGAGAGATTTAATAGGGTATCAATCACTTGAAGTCAAGTAAGAAATCCTGATTTTTAGAAGATCAGTGTCTACTCTGAAAAATGGGGAAGGGGATGGAAATAATGAGTTCATTTCTAGAAACAGATCCTAGGTTTTACTGCATGTATCTGCTGCTGACTGTAGTGTGCTTAAGTTCTTTTACAGCTGTTTGCCTTCATTTGATTGAAGTAAATTGAGCTTTTTTTTATTTAAAATGCATCAAGTCAACAATGCAAATAGACAAAAGTCATCTTTTGTTCCTTTATAAACAAGCACTTGCAGTGACTGATCAAAGGGGCTACTGATCCCTTTAGTGAGGCTTTGGTAAATCAAGCAATCATTTTTATGAATGGCATTTTGTATCCGACTTTGGTTTTAGTTGTTTGGGTTTTTTTTTTTAATGTAGCAGAATTCCATTAGTGAAAGCTTCTCTGCATTTCTATTTCCTCAGCTATATAATGTTTATTTTGTGAAATGGTGTTTAAGAAATACTTCAGTAACAGTCTGACTGTATCTTAAGAATGTGTTTTCCCAGATGATCTGTGAAGCCTGAAGCTAATGAAGATCTTTAGCATTTAACAGAGCATGAAGGGAATCTTGAGGCACTGGCCTGAGAATGTGGTGAACTGTCCCCATGTTATAATTAAACTGAGGTGGTTTTACAAATCAATGCGCTTTTGAGGTCTTGAGAAAACAGACAGTAACGGGTTTTTTCTATGTTGTAAGCATTACAGTCAATCATTTAATTGTTTCACAGAATCATAGAATATGGAAATCCGACTCCTGGCCCAGCACAGAACCATCCCCAAGAATCCCACCATGTGCCTGAGAGCATTGTCCAAACACTTCTTGAGCTCTGTCAGCCTTGGTGCACGGGGAGCCTGTTCTAACCTCTGGGTGAAGAACCTTTTCCTGATATCCGGCCTAAACCTCCCCTGACACAACTTCAGGCCATTTCCTCAGGTCCTGTCATTGTCACCACAGAGAAGAGATCAGTGCCTGCCCCTCCTCTTCCCCTCATGAGGAAGGTGTAACTGCAGTGAGGTCTCCTCCAGGCTGAGCAGACCAAGTGACCTCAGCCACTCCTCACTCAGCTTCCCCTCAGGGCCCTTTGCCCTCCTCTGGACACTTCTAACAGCTCAGTATCTTTTTCATGTTGTGGCACCCAAAACTGTCCCCAGGACTTGAGGTGAGGCCGCCCCAGTGCAGAGCAGAGGGGACAATCCCCTCCCTTGCCCTGCTGGAGCTGCTGTGCCTGTCCCTCCTGGCTGCCAGGGCACGGTGACTCACATTTAACTTGCCATGGGCCAGGACCCGCAGCTCCCTGTCTGCAGTGCTGCTCTCCAGCCTCTGGTTCCCCAATGTGTATCTACACCCAAGGTTGCTCTGTCTGAGGTGTAGAATCTGGCATTTGTCTTTATTAAACTTTATAGTGTCAGTGATTGCTCTGTCTTAGTCAAAGGGACAGTGGGGAGAGACTTCTGCTGCTTCTGTACTGAGCAATCACTGAATGGTGGGAAGGTCATGCAGGTCATGTAATCAAGCATCTTGCTCCTAGTGGGAAGATGCTGATGCTAGATCAGGCCTGTGATGGTTTTTTTTTTAGCCAAGGTTTGAAAATCTCCCAGGAGCAGGAGATTGAGCCTCCTAATTTTCAGCTCACTCAGCTGCTTGTATGTCACCTGCTAACTTTATTTCCAAATGATAGTGCTGTGGGAAACACTACCAAAAGAAATAGTCTAAACTCTGGACTACATAATATCCAGAAGGACAGAATTCACTAACGCAAACATCTTGAAGTACTGTTGTTTGAAACCCTTGTGTTGTCTACTAGCAATGTCTGGACAGCCTTGTCATTGCTTCTGTTTTATGCTAGAAAATTTCAGGCTTTTGCCCATTCTGCCAGTGTTACAGACTGTAATACAGATCTGAAGTTTGAGACTTTGGACCTTGCTGGCACTCCATCTGAATGGGAATGGTTGCATGTTGACTAAAGAATGAATGTCTGGAGGTGTTTTACTGTGATATTCTTATTCATTAAATTTAGCTTTTGTAATTTTTAAGGCTAGGGATATCAGGTTACTCTTGCTCTAAGCATGCTTTTAGGCTGTGAAATTAGAAATGTCCTGCTTTTGTACACTCCTAGTAGGTCAGAAGTTGGGGTTATTATAAAAAGTATCCAGTCTCCTTCCCAAATCCTTAGGGTGCAGTTTCACAATTGCCCTTAGCTGAGCTAAGCCTGTGTTGCTCCAAGAAGGAAAAGTCTCATTCTTTGGGCTACTGTCAGTGCTCATGTGGTTAGTTGGATCGGAAGGCTGATCTCCAGAGAAAAAAATAGCTATGTCTCCACTTCACTGATGAAGCAGGTTCAGCACAGCGGGGCAGAGTGATTTCTTGCAAATCCTCAATCAGTCAATGGCAGAACTGGAAGCAGGGACTCTGATTTGTGACTTTTCTTATTATCTTAAAAGTAGGGTCACATGACTCTTTTTTTTTTTTTCATTGTGAGAGATAAATTTTGGAGTCATTCACTCAGAGTAATCCCAGAGGTTAAATATAGATTTAAACTGGTAAAACTTGAGATTGGAATCTGCTCATGTGTCTTTCTTTTGTTTATCACGTGTTTCTCCTCAGCACATGCTTTCACATTGGAGCTGTTGCTTCTGGGAGTAAATTAAACTGGAACAGTTTTGTGCAGCATGTTTCTTTGGTAGCTTCTTTACCACAATAAATCATTATGCTTAATTTTTAATTTACAATGTTAATTTTTACCCTGCTCAGTTTATACTTAAATGTGGAAAAAAATAATCACAGGTAGAGCAGAGGAATAAATGGCAGATGGGTTCAGAGTAGTTTTTGGCAGTTAGGGATCACAAGAGTATCTAGAGCCTGTTCCTGGGGGTGTTTGTTTTAATGTTGCCAATTCATCACTGTTGTGTTGGGGATTTTTTGCTGTTCATCTCACAGACAGCAGTAAAGAATTATTGTGAAGGGTGCATCCTAGCCAGCCTCCTAGATCCCTTATTCCTAAATAGAGAAGAGAGATTTGTTTTAATAAAAGAGTGCTCTGTTCCTGGTTTCTGCAGAGGGAATTCTGAAGGACTGTTTGCTCTGGTGCCCTGAACAACTCCTTCCGTTGTCTGGGCTGCTCTCCAGTGCTTATTCTAATTCATAATGGAAAATAACACTGCAAATGAGATGGTTGTTGAAAGAATAAAGAGAAAAAGGCTCACCCTCTGTCTTCACTGAAAGAATTTCACTGCTTCTTTGGGCATCTTGTGTACATGAGCAAGTTTCTCCATCCCATCATCTTTCAGAGTAGACTCCTTTAGAAAGTGCTGAGGACCATCCAGACAAATGGCCACACTCCTTGTGCATTAGGAGAATTATCTGGGGCATGAACAACCATGTAGACATTAGTTCTAAAAAAGGTGGTTTCAGGAGGGACATAATCACACATTTTTTAAGCCAAATTAATCATTCATTGTTATAATTCTTCTTCTTTATGTTTTTTTTTCTCCCCAAGACATCTCAATGATGAACAGCAGTTGAAATTTATCTGGTAGCTGGGAAGGAGGGCTGGGAGAGAATTCTTTCCAGTGGTATTTGTAATATTCTCAAAGGAAACAGAAAAGGAGGAGGAGCTGCTAAGGGAGGCCTATAGGATACGTGTCAGGGCTGAGGAGGCAGACTCAGCAGGTTGTAAACTTCCAACACAGAAGTAGTAATTGCTAGGTTGTCTGTGAAAGAATTTCATGTTGGTATTTTAAGAGTGTTGGAGCTTTGGTTTATTTCCCTAAGGATTTATGTTGGTTTCTGTCTAGGCTCAGTATCTACATTTTCCTTTGCCTCTGGAATTTGAGTGGGAGAGCTCAGTTTGCAGTTATATTGTATTCGTTTCCATGGCCTCTTACTCTGATGTGCACAAAAGAGAAGAGATTGTTATTTCATTGGATTTTTTGTTCTCTGTTTCTGTATGGCTCACCTACTTTGTAATTTCATTGCAAGTTATTCTTGGGTGTCTTTGTTCTTTATTCTAGTATAGGGAATCAGCTACCCTAAGTAGCAGCGTCTGATTTGGCAGGTTGAACATTGAAATGATTGATCAAGTACTCTTTTAAAGCACATTACAGTTGCATTCCTACTACATCATGGGGGTAAAGTATTCCTAGGGAGGCCTGTCACACTGATAATTTCTTGCTCTTTACTGTATTTTAGTATAATGTACAGTTTGCACAGCTGTACTTTAGACTCTGATCCTGTCATTTGTGAGAGATTGCATTTCTGATTTTGCTATGAAATTGCTCTGTTCGAAAGTGATATTTTGCTCAGTGCAGGCCTCACCATTTGAATTTAAGCCATGTTTACATACTGAGTTTGTCCTAGTTTTGGCCATCTGTGACAAATCACAGGCTCAACTGAGCTAGTATTAGCCCCTAGTATATACAATGAAGAGCTGCTTTTTCATCTGTTCCAGCTGCTCCAGCTTCCAGAACTACGATTCAGTGATACAAAAAGTCATGTTGCCAATTCCCTTGGAGGCTACAACCAAGGCAGGTCACCAGCAGGTCCCTTCATGCCACAGGAGGGTCCCTTGCTACAGAGGACTGAAGTTAGACCATGCAACCCTAACTGTGGAAACTAGTCATAGAAGCATGGTCTTTAAAAGTGTGCATAGCTGCATCTTAATCCTGGGAGCATTGTTACTAGAGGCTTGTCATCTGAATGTGGTGGACATTGCCATCTCCTGAGGCTTGAGGCAAAGGTCAACTTCTAATTAGAGAGAGGTCCAAATCTAATCAGGGTGTTCCAACCATAAGCAATAATTACTTTGTTAAATCTCTCTTTTGATCTCTACCATAATACCTGGTTGAAGCACAAGAAGTACCTCAGTGATGTCACGTTTTTATTAGGCAATACTTTTCCTTGGAATAAATGCTTAGTAAAAAGAAAGAGCTTTGGTTTTACTATTATAATTCTTCTGTTTCATGTCATTGGACTTCTGCTTCCCCATCCCCTCACACATCAGTGTCTAGTATCTAGTATTAGAACCTGAGATTGTAGAATGGAGAAGACTAAAGGAAATGGCCTTTAGCTGAGACAGGGGAGAATCAGATTAGATATAATTTAAAAAATTTTCACTGTTATGGTGGTCAGGGATTGGAATAGGCTGCCCAGGGAGGTGGTGGAGTCACCATTCCTGGAGGTGGTCAAGAGGCGTCTGAATCTGATGCTATATAATACAGTTTCATGTTTTAGTGGTTCAGGGGTTACAGTGGTAGTGCTGGGTTGACAGCTGATGATCTTGAAGGTCTGTTTCTACCTGGATGATTTTATGATTCTATTAATACAGTATTAGTTCAAACAATCCTGATAAACTTTTGTGATTGGACCAGGTCAGGAAGTTTCTTTTCTCTCCCAAAAGCACAGTTTCTTTGAACAACTGTTTTTAAAACCATTGTGTTGTTTTATTGCCTTGTTTCCAAGGCCTCTTCTAAAATAATAGGTCCATGAATAGATATGAGCATGTAGTGCTCCTGTCAGGTAAAGGTTGGTCAGCTGGGAAGAAAAGAGAACAATATCATGGGACAAGTACATTAATGTCAGCTGCAGGAGAGGCTTTCTCACCATACCTTACTTGTGTATAGGACAAAAGATTATTTCCTTTACTATTCAGTTTATCTTCTTCCTCCTAAGACTGTTAACAAGGAAATTAGTTCTGTTAAATGAACTTTTTACAGTGTGAGCTGACTAGAAATGCTTTCTGTTAATAACAGCATTTATTTTTTTCCATCAAAGACAGATCTGAAATGACAACACAGTTCTCTGGTGCAACTTGATGCCATCCCCTCTTGTCCTTTTGCTTGTTATTTGGCAGAAGAGACAGACCCCCACCTTGATTGTAACCTATTTCCATGTGGGTATAGAGAGCAGTAAGGTCTCTCATGAGCCTCTTTTTCTCCAGGCTAAACACCCCCAACCCTCTAGCTGTTTGTCACAAGACTTGTGCTCCAGACCCTTCAGCAGTTTAGTTGCCCTTTTCTGGACACTCTCCAGCACCTCAGTGTTCATCTTGTGGTGAGGGGCCCAAAACTGAGCACAGGATGCATGGTGAGGCCACACCATGCCCGGGGCAGAGGGACAATCACTGCCCTGGTCCTGCTGGCCACATTGTTTCTGGTACAAGCCAGGATGCCATTGCCTTCTTGGCCACCTGGACATATGCTGGCTCCTGTTCAGACACTATCTACCAACATCCCCAGGACCTTTTCACCAGGCACTATTCCAGCCACTCTTCCCTCAGCCTGTAGCAATGCCTGGAGTGATCCAGGTGAAGGACCTTGCTCAAGCAGGGCCATCCCAGAGCACATTGCATGGATTGTGTCCAGATGGTTCTTGAGTATCTCCTGTGAGAGAGACTCCACAACCTCTTTGGATAGTTTGTTCCAGTGCATGGTCACCTGCACAGTACAGAAGTTTATTCCCATGATCACATAGAACTGTGCATCAGTTTCTGCCTGTTCCCTCTTGTCCTGTTGCTCAGCACCACTGAGCTGAGCTTGGCTTCATTCTCTTGCCACCCTCCCTGCAGATACTGACAGACATTGATGGAGTCTCCTCTCAGTTTTCTCAAGGCTGAGCAGGCCCAACTCTGTCAGCTTGTTGTTTTAAGGGAGATGCTCCAATCTTATCATCAGCTTTGTGGTCCTCCTCCAGACCTGCTCCAGGAGCTTCATGTGTCTCTTGTGCTGAGGAGCCCAGACTGGACATGACACTTCAGATGTGCCTCACCAGGGCTGAGCAGAAGGGGAGGACGCCCTCTCTTCCCCTGCTGGCATTGCCCCTGAGAGAAGTGATACTTTGCATTTATTAGCCAGCAGTGGGTTTTCTTTAAGTTTTTTTTTTTTTAATTCATAAACACTTAGAGCACCTAAGATGTATTGTGACAAGCAGAGCCAAAGCTTAACCTCACATTGCAGGCTGAGAAGTCTCTTTGGCTCTTTTGAGATTGGTGTCTGTTAGTTTTATATAGGGCTTTCTAGGTTCTGTAGTGTAAGAGACTGAGCTGTCATTCCCTATAGCTTTGCTGCTTCTTGAGAAAGTTAAAATGGTGATGTTCTCCTTTTAAATAGATCATGTGAATCAATTAGGTAGTCTTAAGGAAAAGGTCACTATTACTTTTGGAGGCCCCGAGGCATGTTAGCAAGGGGCAAGAAGGTTGGCTGATGTGAGAAAAAGGACAGGAATGATTTACTGCCTTTGGAATCAAGGGTATCACTGAGAGTGGAGATTTGAGAAATTAGCTGCTTATGCTATCTGAATCCAGGGTCTTTAAGTTGCACTGGAGATTGAAAAAAAGTAATATTTATTTTCTGTGCCTGTCCTTGTAAAGATTATGGACCAAGGGTTAGAGGTCTGAGATAAAGTGGTTGTTGTAAGAGAAGGGTAACCCACTGGTCCCTGTTTTTTCTGTTTTTTTTTCAGGTGCCGGAGTAAGCTGACACTTTGTGGCTCTTTTTTATTTCCTCTGCTTAATTGACCCGATGACAGATGGCACGTTGACTGAAGTGCATGGAAGGGCATGTGATAGAGCTATGTGTTTGGGGGCACTTACAGGCGAGGGAAGGGCATTGATATCTGTGGCTGTGAAATGTTTTGGAGAGCTATTTCTTATGGCTGTTGCTCTGACAAGGTCCAGTTCAATCTGTTCTACAAGGTGTTTGTTTCTGAAGCTAAATTTAGTTGAGTGGCAAAAAATAATAGTGATTATTTCTCCCAAGTTGTAATCATCCATTAGAGACTGCAGTATTTGCTGACTTGCCATATAATTTGAGGTCTGTGATGTTGTAAGACAGCCAGGATATATGATTGAGGGTGGAGGAAGTTCCTTTTGTGTTGTAGTATGTGCATGCTGACTTGCTCAAAGATGAGATCTCTGGAGAAATGTCCCCGGAGGTTAAAAGCCTTCTCTCGCTTGTTGAGGTAGGTATTTTGTTCTTACAGCAAAGTCAGTGCTGTTCCTGCCTACCAGGATTTTGCAGTGAGATAGATGCAGGCTTTGGAGACATCTGAAGGATTTAAAAAGTTTCTTTGGCTCTGTTGGTCAATGCTTCTGTTTCACTCTTGGAAAATAATTCGAGTACGTGTAAACTTGAATGCATTTCCCCAGCCTGGGCTAGCATAGGTGTTAACTTTGCCTATGCACTATACCTTACCAACATTCTTATAGAATCAGAATGAAAAGACTTGAAAAATAATCTTTGATTCATATTCTCTTTGGAATGGTTGACCTTAATCTCAGAGTTGCTGGATCACTGTGAATGTATAAAGAGGACTGAAGTTTAAGGTCATGTTTAAACTCAGAGGTAAACATTGCAGACCTACAGATATGTGAATGTATGGTTTGTTGCTGTGTAATGCAAATTTCTGGTGAATAATATTTTGTATTTTGTAACCAAGAGCTCTGTCAGTATCTGTGGCTTAGAAGAAAAGGAAGCATTTCAAGAAGGGCAAGGGAAAAGTGTTCAGGAAAACATGCCATTTCTCTGCCTGAGCTGCATGCAGGGCACCTTCTGGAAAGACAGGTCCAATGAAGGGTGTGGTTATGAGATTTTATTTGACAATTTCTGTGCACTGTGCATTCTGTAAGGGCCACTGTTACAAGTTCACGGATCACACGTACTGTAGGGTGTAACTGGGTGAGTCAGAAGTACATTGCAACAAGATGTGATCATGCATGAAGATAACTTTACTTCTGTGAGATTTTAATGTAAGAGGGTTGAAAATTAGTGTTCTTACTTGTTAAATTATTTGCTTTTAAGTAAAAATGGCCTGTTTGAAGTCCATATGTTTTGTTATATGAACAAACTTGTACTTTAAACACATCTTTTGGCTGTTGGTTCACATTTATGTTGTAGAAGGGGTTTTGGATTTTTTGCTTCTCATTTATAAGAACTCAGTTAAAGCTTTACAGAGTTTGGTATATATGTATTAATATTTCTGCCATGTAGGCTGTCCCTTCACAACAAATGCCTTTGCTCTCAACACACATCTATAATTAAACAATGAGGAAATTCCCTTTGTTTCCTCACTCAGCTAAAGGTTAAACTCCAGCACATTTCATGCTGCTTGTTTGACTTGTCTGGCCTATAAAGAAGTTGAATTAGGCTGAAGGAGCACAGAAATCCTATGGCACGGGACTTGTCAAAGAACTTATCACTGGCAATTGTCATACTTTGAAATTCTCACAGGCGTTCTACTGATTTTTTGGCACTGAGGTCACATCAGTACTGAACACATCTCATAATCCCAGTTCTGTGGGTTAGGTTGAACTTTACATTTTAGATCCCAAACATCTGTCTTTTGTATTACAGTACTGGAATCTTTGACGAGGCAGGATCCAGATACTATTTCAACTGCTGAGTGTAGATCCTATTTGGTAGTGTTCCTGGGAAGTAAGACTCAATAATTCACCTGTCGGGGGCCTTAGTTGCATCAAGGTTCCCCAGGAACTCCTTCCTTGTACTCTAGTTCCCTCTCAAAGGATGCACAGTAATTGAAGCAAATGGGCATATATTTACAGATTATTTTTACGCAGGCAAATATCTAGGCAAAATAAGAAACACCTATGTACCTTGTTCCCTTGGTCTGATTAGTGCTGTGATGTCTTTGAAGTCTGAATACTTGCAAGCACCTGAGCTTTCTCCGCTGGATTCCTCACCTGCAGCATATGCATCATCTGGGCCTGCTGAGTTTTTGCCCTTACAGTCAACACCCTTTTGTTCCTGCTTGTTCTTCTCTGGAGCAAAGCTCTTTTGTGTTTCTATTCTGAAGCTTCTCTGCTTTCAAAGGTCCAGCTGAAATAAACCCGTCTTTTAATTTCTTTGGGTGATTTCCCCACCCATTCCCTATTGTTATCTCTTTGCTGATCTCCAGATAAGTGATTTCGTAAGGATTTAAGATACTCACTGCTATAAAAGAAGTCTTATCTATTTTGTTCCAGTCATTATTAATGTTTCTAGTCAGATGAGAACATTGACATACTACTTTTTCCCTTTACAATACTTTAAAGATAATCTTACTGCTATACTCATATGTTCTATGAAATATAGAAACTATTTGAAGACAATCTAATATTCATACTTTATAACAGTTAAAGCCCTCTAAAGGTATCTTGAATCCTGTGGATCCAGATTTACTGGTTTTCTTTATGCCTTTGTCCTGCTCATCCTTCATGATTAACCAGGTTTTATTCATTGTGATGTCAATTACAAAGGTTCTGGAGCTCATTAGCCACCAGGTTGTATTTGATGTTCAGAGATGTATGAAGCAAGCAGAATGTCCAGTCAGTGGCTAGAGAAGGCTTTGATTTACTGACTGAAATGCAACTGCAAATAGTTGAATCAAAAAACCATTCTTCAGAAATAGTCTTTATTTTGTACTCTTTAACTGTAAAAGTAGGGCACTGTCATCTTTCCCCATGTGCAAATGCAGAAACTCCATATACTTCAATGGTAAAGTATTTCCATCAGAAGCAGCTGCACTTTACAGCTAAATTGTTCTATTTGAAAGCACTGGTTCTTCCCTTCTGTTTTTTAACTGTTACTTTTGTGTCTGAATATAATGATGGCTGGGCCCAAATATCCTGTCCCTATCACTGTAACAATTCAGTGATACTTTCATTTACATTTAACTGCAACATTGCTATTATGCTATTATTAAAATCATAGGTGTTTTCTACTCCTAGAATCATTTACTACTAAGATTATATTGCCATTAATAATAAATACTATTTACTGATTTTAATCAAAACATACTAGCAGGCTTATCATAACAGTGAATGTGATATGTTGATAGATGGCGTAGCAGGGAGTCTTTTTAGCTGTTACAGGAGGGCCAAAGTCTTCTTGCAGCATACATTTTATTGGGGGCTGAAATCAGTCAATATGCAGTAAAAACGGAGAATGGCTTGAATCATGCTCTAAGGATTTGCCTTTCTGGAATGGCTGTGTTTATACAGTCATCTTGGAGCTAGAGGCAGTTCAGCCTAGGTTATTGACTGAAAGAAAACGCTGTAGCAGACCTAACTAGAATGTCTGTAGCTCAGGGTCAGGAAAGAGTTAGTTCAGGGTGCACACAAGCCAAGTGACTCAGATTCACAAAAAATTTGGGAGGTGTTTCAGCTTCAGTGTCTAAGCTGGACATAGTTAAATGTGGAAGCCATTGTAACCTCATGACTTGAAGGCTGCTGTGAGAATTGAAGTGTGAAATGTTATCATCTGCTGCCATGATTTGTTTGACTTCCTGCCTGTGTTCTGCCTTAAAATTGAAGGTTTGGTTGCTAAAATACGATCCCAAAGTATGACAGTGACAAGCACATGAATATGTAATAAGTGGTTGAAGAAACAGCTAGAGAGCAATTCCTGAAAGGATTTCCCTGTGCTGATCAACGTGAGCTGTTTTAATTAGCAGAGCAGCTGGATTTTAGCTGCTGCTTAACTACATCCTCACTCGTCCAGACAGTGGGAAGTCGCGGTTGTGGCATTCATCAAGTGATGCAGAAGCAGACATCCTCAGCATATTGATGAGGATTGAATTGTCACTGGACTTAATTACTGGTTCAGGATTTCTTGCTTTTGAGGCCGGACCCAAGAGACAAGTAAAGTTGTGCAGGGATAAGTCTTAATTTCTAGATGACCTATCTATACTATTGAGCATGTGATTTCGTAGGTGAGGAGATCTTCTTTAGCTTCCTGTTCTGGCAGGGCCAGGACAATACTCCATGATCTAGCAGAGAGCATGCCAGTGTTCATTTTACAGAAAGACTGTGGGGACAGGCTGCTGCCAATTGTGTTTTTTCTGGTGCTTGTCTGATCTCCTAGTGAGCCAATATGGATGATCAGCACTTATAGGAAAAAAAAAATATAAAAAGTGCATCAGCTGAAGGATGAGAAGAACAGCTGACATGAGGTATAGCCAGCATTTGGTGATTTACTGTCAGATTAGTGGCAGAGTCATGGACTTAAGGTTTGTTTCCGTGAGTGGAGGCTGAGCTGCTTACCCCTAGGACTGCTGCTGGCCTCCCCATCCGCTTCCATCGCTTCCCTGGTGCCACACTGGTGCTCATGTGGCTCTGCAGCCAGCTGGAGCACTTGGCCTGTCTGGCTGAAAACTAATCAGATATTTGGGATGGGATTCTTTGTTGTTAACAAAATCACATGGCTGATCCAGCAGACTTGTGACCGTGCCAGCACCAACATAGAGAGCTGGTGGAAATGGTGAATGTGGGAAAGGCAGAAGTACTGGCTGTGCAGTGCCTGCTTCTGACACCGATGGGGAAAGTGCACCTGGGCTCTGTGTGCCGTGTCAGCTGGAGGCATTGAAGAGACTGATCACTGGGGGTGCATTTTCAGTGTAAATTGACTTTACACAATTCTGTCTGCTCCACCCACGTCCTGAATTTGGGAGAGTTGGGATCTTCAGTTTTAGCTTTAGGAGCTTTTTGGTAGAAATAAAATAGTATGTCCGTCTTTGGCCTGCAGGTGGTGGTAAATCTGATCTTTTGCACCACCCCTAATTTAGCTATAAAATTCTTAGCATCTTTCTGTAATTCAGTCTGCAGTGAAATAATTTAGGTGACATTTAAAACATTTTGTGCTTGGAATAATGTCTTCTAATAAGTTTTTAGACTGTTGCACTGTAGTACACTGGCTGTAATAAAGATGGAATGATTTCTAAAGTAACTGAGAGGAATATATGATGCTTTTTATTAAACTAGTGTTTTGTCTTACAGTAATTTCAGCATGAGCCATTTAAAATTCTTGGCTCACATTTCAATAAGTCACAAGACATTAAAAATAGCAACATTTTAATTCTTTTTACTCTGTGTGTGAGTATAAAGCAGGGTCAATAACCATCACAATTAGACATGCATTTAACTTTTACACGGGTATGTGAATCTAAGGACTGACACTTTATGAATAGCTTCATGTAACTTGACATAAATGATAAATTTTGAGACCTTGGAATAGACGCTTCAGAATATTATTTTTTTAGAACAAGTGATCATTCTTTTTCATTATTTTTGTTGGCTTTTTTTTCACTTTGGGCTTTTATATCTGTCTAGAATGATGTATGAAAGAAGTGCAATCAGTTTTCCTGTAGAATATTCATTGTTATGTCAGTTTAGATAAATAAAGGTCCTGGTTCTGATAAAGGGAGCAGGCAGTGTGAAGGGCTGCTCAATTCCTGCTGAGAATTCCATGCAAGCCAATAGGAGAGTGTGGAAGTAGATGAAGAAGAGATGCTGAGACAGGCTAGTGGCTTGGGATGTCTTTTGTATCCCAAGCAGTATCACAGCTTGTAGAGCAGAAGACTGTAGATAGCTGGGGGAGACCCTCCCTGGATGGCTATGGGTAGGCCCACAGGCAGGAAGGGGGCAGTAACAAGCCAGTGACCTCCAGAGGGAAGTAAAATCCATCAATCCTCTGCCTGTTTGCACTCAGCAGCCAAGCTGCCTCACCACCAGCCAGCTTGTGTCCATGGGGTGTCCTCCACTGGGCTGGAGACTCAGCTCCTGAACCAGCTTAAGGACCAGGTGGGTGAAAAGATAGCCCAGGACCTCCAGGCCTTTTGACTTGGGGAACTGTCCTGCTCTGGGCAGACACAACTGCCTGCCTGCTCACTTGGAGATGGCTGTGTGATTTCAGCTTTATTCCACTCAAACAGCACCTCCCCTTCTCTGCTCTGTGGGGACTGTCGCTGTGTTGGGTCAGGAGTCACCCTGCAGGAGCAGGCTTTTGAGAAAGCTGGGAGCTACACTGAGGTTGTGTTTGAAGAGAGACAGCTCAGTCAAGGACGCGTCAAAGCAGAGCCCCTAATGAGGGAGAAACCATGGTTTATGCACAGTAAGTGCACTTACCCCACTGAACAGTTCACAGTTCTTTGCCCAGTCTACCTTGTGGCAGTTTTATTTTCCTAATGCACAGGTCTGAAGTATGCTTTAGAAGCGTTTCTCTCAAGTATTTATATTTAGAAAACCTGTCCTTGAAACCCAGAGTAGAGCCTGCCAGAAAGAGTGAGTAGGTGTTTAACAACTTCAACACACCACTCCAAGTTCTTTATCTTTCAGAAATGGTGACCCATGAGACCCTTTTCATATTGCTGCCTGCTTGAAGTACCCAACTGCTTTCAGCAGAGCAGGCACAGCAGCTTACAGGTCCCCTCTGAACTTATTGAGTGGGTTTTTCTGGGTGCAAAGACAGAAGCAGGTTGTCAGGGGAAGCTCATCAAAGCTATTGCCTTACTTGGAAATGAAACAAGGTTTGTGATTTAAATTAACAATTAGCATGGTCTAGGATAAATGTGCAGATGTCAGAGGAGTTGCTCTGGTTGTCTGCTCCTGAATACTATACTGGGGGAGGGGGCTGGATGACTAATTTGCATCTTTATTCCATAATAGGTATGAGTCTGATGTTGTTGCTAGTGTTTATAGTATTCTTTAGTACTTTGAAACTTTCTGCTGCCTGCAGTGTTTTCTTCCAGCAGTATGAGTTTGGACTTTGCTTGTGTACATTGCAGGGCAGCACAGGAGCTGCTGTCTCCCCTCCCCACAGCAGTTATTGTCACGTTGTCCTCTCAGGTGTTCTCATGTGACGGTGGGGGGGAGTCGCATTTTGGATGGATTAATTTTTCCTTGGCATGTGCATTTATGAGGATTTTCTCTGCCTTCTGGTTCATTGCTGTGCCTTATGAACAGGAGGAGGAGGTGGGAAAGAGGCAAGGACCATGCAGTACAGTAATTGCTGCAGCTCCTACCTCATCAAATAGGAGAATTAAATTTGATTTGGTTATGTTAATTATTTGGATGGCTTGAGAGAAAACATGTCATTAACTGTGGAGCAGAGGAGGTTATTAGTCACCTTATCACTTCTCTCTTTGCTACACGGAGTAAGAGACCAGAAATTGCTTCTGATGGAGCAGAGAGCAGGGAGGCTCAGCATAAGGTATGGATAAAATCACCAGTTGCCCCAAGAATAGCATCTTATTTAAACTACTGGAGTTCAGTATATTATGAAGTTACGAAGTTTGCAGTTCCTTTACAGGGCATAATGGGGAGAAAATATAATATGTCCACTCTCATTTTCATGGTTTTAAAGGGCTTAAATAATTGTGAGCTAGATGTGATTCAAACTCTCCTGGGGGTAGGAAATATAGTGCTCTGCCAAAAGGTTGTTGATGAGTGACCTGTTAATGGAAAGTGGAAAAGAAAAACTGTCTTCTAACAGCTTGTTTGCCTGTGAGCTCATAAATTTTCTGATAGAACCATGTTATCCTGGGCTCTAAATTACGGATAGTTGCATATTTGAGCTGTCTTGCTGCCCTTGATATATCCATACTTCAACTTCACTAGGTTGGTTTCATGAGAGCTTTTACTTCTTTGTTCTTTGCATTTTTATTTTTAAAATGTTTTCTATGTATCCTTTTGGTCCTTCTTGCCATATGGAAAGCTTGAACTTGTGTCTACATGATGACTCCGATGATTTCCAGCCAAATATACTTGCTTTTGTATCTGAGTGTTTATCAGATTCTGAGGCAGATTGCAATGGGTCAAAGGGCTTTTGCCAGTGGAAGAAATAACTTGTTCTTTTTTGTTCTTAAAATGTGCATACTTCATAGATTTCCTAACTTCTTCCTATAAAACTTAAGTAAATCCTGAATTCTTAGTATAGAAAGTTCCTGCTACTCCAGAAGATTTTAGACACGTTACCAGACTTCAGTCTCCTTCCTGTCTGATAATAAATATGATTAAAACCCAGAAGATTGTAGTTATTTAGAGAAATAAAAGCAAAAGAATAAATCTTCAAAAATGAATATCCGAAAGAAAGAGACTTGAGATACGAGGAGCTAAGAAAAGAGTCCAGGGTACATCTGTGAGGAACACACAACTAAAAGTGTTTCTTAAAGATAAGGCTGTATTATGGTGGGACACTTTGAAGGAAAAGAACCCTTTTCTGCTAAAAACGCACAGTGAAATATGACTGATAGAGATGTTTTCTAAAGCTGCCTTGCGAGCAGTGTGGATTGGGGCCAAGGCACATTTGAACTGTTTCTGAAACTAGACAAATAGGCATTGTTTATCCTAGACTAGCCAGACTGTTTCAGAAAACAGTTCTGTCAGAACAACGTTCATTTCAGTCTTAATTAGTTTCCAGAATGACTGCAGAGGGAGGACGTTTCTCATCCACATCCTTTTTGACTGTCTCTTTCTTCTCTCCTCCAAATCCCCCACTCGGCATCGCACTGGAGGAATTGCAGCCATCATGTGCTTGTGGCAGAGCTGCTGTGCTGCACGCCAGCAGAGTCAGAGCAGACTTAAAATGCTAATGCACTCCCTGTACTAACATTCCTGCTGATGGAGTCTGGTGCTGGAAGGTTTCTGGAAAAGGCTTGATTAGTATAACTTTGTTTTGTTGTTAAGATACTGTATTAATTTGAACCAGATATAGTCTTATTTATTTTCAGCCTTTAACAAGTATATTCAGCACTTCCACAGGCTTCTCACCAATAAATATTCTTTATCTCTTGCATTCAAAAGAGAAAAAAAGAAAAAAGCCCCCTTATTTTCTGAACTGGTCGGTTATTTGTTTGTGTTTTAATTCCTCTGTAGCTTAGCACTAAGTGGAAAAGTATTAATACCATGTTCTTCAAATTGCAACATTTCTGAAACGGGTAATTGCAAATTAGATTTTATTTTTACCTGCAAAACAGTAGGGACTCCAGTATCTGTTAAATAAGGCATTCAGAAGAGAGGCATCAGGAACCTTAGTCTTACTAAGAAAACAGATGAGTTGGCAAAAGGAAACATTTTTCTGTCCTTGTGTATCAACAAATATTTGGTCATGTTGTCTTCCTAACCCCACCCACCAAGTTATTACTGGAAAATGTTATCTCAACTGGAAGGGAAGACAAGTTGTTGAGTAATTGTTAAAAATATTTAGCAAAAGGGTTGTAGGTGTTTACTGCACTATGTAAGTTTTATTCATTTACGAGAATGTGAAGTCGTTAAATGCTTATAATCTGTGAATGTACGCACCGACATGAGACAGAATGTGAACTTCAAGACGGAATTGGGAGAAATAATGGATTTAATAATTGGCTTTTTATCTTTGCGGAGTCTTGAAGCCAAGCTGTAACCTGGTTTTCATTAAAAAGGGCTGGGTATGGTTGTATAGTCCAGGAGTTTTGGACAAATTTCTGTAAAATGGTAATGTAGGGGGAAAATCCAAGCTTGGCAAACTCTTTACAATATGTGGGCAACTTTTGCATGATGCTACTTAATTGTTTTCTCTATGAGACATGGACCACATTTTAATAATTTTTTTTTTCCTTCAATAAGCCAAGGACCCTTGTCATCCATAAGAGCAGCAATCAAGAGATGTAAGTTTACTTTTCCTTTTTGAGAACTGTGTTATTGTGAGATTGCTACATCTTTTTTTTAGTAACTGTTTAACTTGGTATGTGAAAACAACATAGCTGTAAGAAGTAAGCAGTAAGCTGAGGGTCTGTAATTTCTTTCTCTCTTCCTTTTTAGACCTTTTTGTTCCTTTTTCCCAGTTACTAACATTTTCTTATTTATGCACTAATGCATCTGTGCACAGATATGATCTGTTTCTGAAGAGCTTGGGTTAGACATGCCCAATTTTTAGTTCTTTTGACAAAATAGAATATTGTTTTATTTTAGTAGAAATCTGCAGCATCTGCTTATGCACTGTACTGGGGGGGGACAGAATTAGACTAATGTACTGGGCTTATTTTGGGAAATAAAAGATTGTTTATAAGTCTTGAATCAAAGCCCAAACTCTTTTTCCCTGATTTCAGCATTAAAGTCCTTTTCCCCTTTCCCTGCTCATGATGTTTCCCAGCAGAGAGTTTCTTCAGAGGCATCTTTCAAATTATTTTATGCTGTTTGTTTCTTCCCCTTTTCAGTTTTATTTCCTTTCTGTCCATTACATTAATTTCATATTAATGAAACAACCCTCAGGATTCTGCCATGGGGAAAAATAAATTAGTGTGTGTCGTACTGATTTGTTTCTCCTGGACCTATTAGTCAGGGACTCATTAGTGTGGATTAGATTGGAGGTAGTGAAAGGGCATCATGAAAGCTTTACTCAGAGCAAGGCTGCATGATGCTGTCATTAAAAAGCAACACTTTATTTGTGCTGTTGCTGCCACAGATGGAAACTGGAAAACAGAGAGCACCAGATCAGAGGGCCTTTTGTGGTGGAGTCAGAAATTGATTCAGACTGCCTAAGCCCCAGTACCTTGCCAAACTGAGAAATCATCTAAGAGATCATTAAAAATTTGATATCTGTGTTTTTGAAAATGTAGTAGCAACCGATTCTTTGTTTTGAGGCATAATCACGTAAATATCTGGTCAACAAGTTGAGGCACATGTTATTTACTTATTAACATGTGAATAACTATGATGAAATATAAGTACCATGTGAATTATTCAGATAATAAGCTAGCAACATAATATCCATGTACATAGCAAGGCATTTTATATGAAACTATATACAGTTCTTTGTGTACCAGTACCCAGTGCTGTTAGGATGGACCTATATTAATATGGACAGTAAATAATTCCTAACTCCCTTTGCCATTAATCTGGAAAAACTATGATATTTTCTGGACAAGTATATTTCCCTAACAGAGTTAGAAATCTGTCTTTCTTAATCCCAGATTCTCTGGGGTTTTATTCTCAAATGTTCAAGAAACATGCTAAGTATGTGCAGGATTTCAACTTAGCCACCTGTGGACAATGCTATATACCACTTTGTTTTGGTAAATCTCTCCCTCCTGTGAGAGAGAGTTTATGTTCCTTTGTCACCCTGCCCACAACTCCAGACGGTGTCATTTTCAGTTGTTTGACTGCTCCATAGGGTTCAGAAAAGTGAGCCCAATGTAACTTGAAGAAAGCAAGCATGTGAACATGAGATCTGCTCAGGAGTAATCTTTTGATCTCAACTCTTAAAAAGTTACCCCAGCATCTTTAATGATGGTCTCAGGCCTTGACACAGCACTCTCATCCAGCTCCCAGTGAAACCAGTCAAAGTATTTCCAGTGATGCCAGCACAGCAACGTGCACAGGAATGCCAAAGAGAGTAGAAGAGGGCAAGCCAAATGCTGCAGCAGTGAGACAAAGGGGAACAGTGTTTTCCCTCACTTCTCCACTCTTCCAGACCTAGGTGTTGTTTAGAAGCAGAGCTACAGAAGCAAGTCTCTGAATGTTGGAAGGACCTGTGGGCTTGTTCTATTCTCATTCTGTCCTAAGCAAATACATGCTGAATGGAGGATGTGTAACAGCTTGAATGCACTCTGAGGCTGTGGCTTTCCATTTGGCAGTTTTGCAGCCATTTTTGGCTGTAGGTTTTGTTTGTTTTTCATTTTGTTTGTTTTGCTTGGGGGCTTCCTAGGTTCTTTTGGCTCCCACTTTTCCCCAACCAGATCAATTCCGTGACCTCATTCTCTTCCCCATCTGCACAAACATTTGGACTGGCATAATGCAGGGAATGGTGCAGAGGCAGGAACACACAGCCCAGGAAAGGTGTAGGAAGGAGTGAAGTGCCTTCATAAATCATGATTGTCAGATTTGAGTAAAACTACAGGCTTGCTCTAAGGGTGCAGTTATGAAGATTTTATTCAGCAGCAATTCCAGTCTCTAAGGTACCTAACAGTTATGTCAGCTGTGAAAAGGGTGTAGAGGACTACCCTGAGGGTGGGAAGAGGAATCCCTGTTACCCCCTAGGTTATTTTTTTATCAGATCCCTCCCTGGAGTTGCACAAAGAAGCACTGGAGCCAGGAAACAGAGGCAGGAAGGAGTCTGCTATCGGGGCTGGCATGTTCCTTCCCCTGTGCTGCTGGTGCTCTGAGCACAAGGTGGGCAGGTTCAGGGAGGTAAAACGAAACAAAGACTGTACAGACAGGAGGGTATTTTTATCACTGTGAGCTCACTGTGGGGTCACAGGAGTGCTAATGTTCACTCAAGGGGAATTAAAAATCTGTGTTTGGCAGGGGAATTGGGCATCACCATCTCTTTAGCTACATTCAGGCGTTAAATCAGCCCAGCTGTAATGTCAGACAATCTAATATTTCCCTGAGTTGCCTGGAAACAGAGCCAGAAAAGGAGCAAGACCTCCCCCTTGTGCCAAGAAACAGTTTGGAGAAACTCTCTTATTGCAGAGATGAACGTAAAATTCCAGTTAGTTTGAACCTCCACATCTACAGAAATAGTGTAATCAGACGTTGGGCTCTTTTTTCTGGTGTTGACATGAGGATTATCTGATCATTTTAGTCCTCCTGAAGAAGGATCTCTGCAGTCATGTAACACCTTTGATACTGCAAAGACCACAAGTGTGGCCTCTTTCGTGGGTCCATTCTGTCAGTTCTTCAAACTGCAATTGTTTGTAGGTAAGGGAGGGAATGTTTGTCCACCCTTGAGGCTTTCCTTGAGAACTATAATGAATAACCTTTATTCCTAGGCATCTATATAGTGAATCAAATAACTTCTTAGCCTGTTAGTCTCCATATTTCATAGGTTTGCAAGAAGTGTCTAACCTGGTTTTAGAAAGCATTGAAAGAATGGGTGTTTTTAAATATCAGCACATGTCCTTGCTGTAGAAAGGCTTGGCCTGTTTGAGGCAATCTTCCAATCTTTAATGCAAAATTAAACTCTTTAAAAAATTTAAAACACTCTGCAGCAACATAACTGTTCACTATTTCATACAGATTTGCTAATGGAAGCACACAAATATTGTTATGCAGTGTGTACATTGTGGAAGCACTCAGTGCTCACAACAGAATCTGAGCAGATCCTTGAATTAACTTCAGTTGTCTTTTTATTGCCTTAAAAGGTTGCCTGAAAGACTGTGATTTCTAGCCCAGCTCTCTTCCAAAGGCTCAGATCTGCTTGTCAGACTGCTGTTACCACAGCTTGACTGTAGCATCAAAGTTTATGGGTTTGTGGTTTTATGGTGGTTGTGCTTCCACAGGCATTTTGATCCCATTGCTTAAAATACCCTCTGCACCATAATCTGTATGTATTTGAAATACAAATGACATATTGAGTACGCTTGAAAAGCAGTACCCAGAGAAGAAACAGTGGAGGAAAAAAATTGAAACATAAGTATGCAGCACAAATAGAGCACCCTGAGCCCCTGCACTTTTAAAAATAATTGGAAAAGCCCACTAAATAGTTTTTCTAAGAAATATGTACAAAAGAGGAATCTATAAGTCACTGCTCTGCCCTCTATTTACAGTATTACCATTAATCCTTTATGCTGTACTAGGTTAAATACATTTAGATGCCTCATTGACACTATCTAATAAAGTGCCTCATTGACACTAACTGAAATAAATAGTGATAGTGGTATGAGCTGATTTGATTTTTTTCCCTCCACAAGACCAATGAAGTTATAAGATGAAAAAGTGAGGAGTATGCACTGAGATTTTCCTCTCCTACCCCTTCTGAAGCTACTTTTCTTGTTTTACCTAAATACCCCTCGGCATAAGCTTCAGGAAATGTTACTGGGTCTCACCCTGAGCATTTCTTACTGTTGAATTTGAGAAACCAACTTCAGTTTTCAATTGTCAGTGTATAAACCAGCTCTGAAATACATTTCCATGACTCCCCTGATGGAAGAGAGTTTTTTTAAATCTTAAACCTGTCACAATTTGAAATCTGAGGGGAAAATTAATGGTATGCTTTTCAAGGCAATCCACAAAGGGAATAAAGTATGCACTTAAAGGATCGAAAGACCACAAGGCCAGAAAAATGGCTGCAGGTTTTTTTCTTGTGTTTTTTTAAACAGCTGTGTACTATATTTTAACAATTCATGTCTTCTTTTCATGCGCTTTTTAATGTAAAATAATTTCTTTAAAATGGTGAAAGAATAAAAACTGTGCAAGTCTGGGGACAAGGATTACTTAGAAAGGTTGTATTTTCTTTTCCGTAGCATTTGTGGAATACCTGAGAGCAGAAGATGCAATAGTTTCACCTCTGTTTCTTCTGTGGATTTAAATCCTTTTAAGAGCTTCCAAAACAAAATATATTCTAAAAGTGTGGTTCTAAAAAAATTTGTCAACAAAAATAGAGGAGATGTTGACAGAAGAAGGGAAAACCTTTGTCAGTGTCATTAAAAAATAAATGTTTATATTAAATGTTTATACACATGGAAGAAAATTGATTCCATAAATGCCTGAGTGATATTTTTTTTCCAGAAAAATGAGTACATTCTGAAAATAGATATAATGGCTTGGATATTAGTCCTTTTAAGGAGACATGTTTATATATATATATCAACTAGTAAAGTTATTTTTATATAAATATTTTAAATGTGTTGTTTTCAAGAGAATTTATTTGTTTACTTGAATTTTGGAGCTTGATGGATTACATAAATACATCACTGGATTTTTTTTTGCCTGTGTTAAGAAAAAGGTCTTTCAGGCTTTATTTTTTAGGTTTTTGCTTTTTGTATTAATAACTTTGATAAATAGAAGCACATTTCGAGTCTCACAGGAGGAAACAGCTTGTAGAATTTATCTAGAAATGAAAAAAATAGTGAAGTAAGGTGATAGGTTTATCAATTCAGTTTTACATTCCTTATTAATTAGCTTTTATTTCTCCTGCCTTTATCATTGGAATTGGGCTATAACCTAAGCATTTTATTGAGTACATTTGCCAAAAGAAGACTTTCTGCATCATCTTTGAAAAGTAATCTTAGATTTGATTGGTTTGAGTCAGTTTGGGGTTTTTTTCCTCTAATGTGTGTGTTAGATCAGTGCTGTGTCGAGATCTCTGAAGAAGGAAGTGAAGGGGAGGTGTTTATTTACTTAATCAAACAATTTTTACAGAACTGATTTAGATGTGAAATCATGCCCAAAACTTTGAGGTGTGTCTCTTGCTGGGATCAACCCGCCTGCCCTACATCCACAGTAGCTATGTGAGAGTATAAATTACAGCAATCCCAACTTTTTTGCACCTGTATCAAGTTCCTCAGTGTAACTCATTATTTTTGGAAGGGAGAAAAGGCAGACCCAAATAAACCAAACTTTTAAGCTAGATAAAACATTCAAAGAGATTTGCTTTCCCTCTCCTTATTCCCACTGTGGTTCCTTGTTGAGCCATACAGTGGACGTTGCCTTGTTCAACCGTATTCTTCATGGCTAATTTATTGCAATGAAGACTTCTAAACAGCCACTGTTAAAATTGGCATGCAACTAGAAATAAAATGTAATTTTATTTTCAATTTTTTCAGTCACTATGTTATGAATAGGCATTGCAGTTATCTCCTTACAACGCTGGCACATGCACTATCCTTGCATGACTAACCCATTTGGCTTCTGCCACTCTGAAGCCTTGGTTTGTTCTCCTTCACCTCCTCTTTGTCTTCTGTAACCCCTTCTTTTTTTCCTCTAGCACTCATGAATAGTGCACATCCAAAATGCCCTGTCGAAGAGGTATGTCTGACACAACACTCTGCAGCTCTTCAATCAAGTATGCTTTGCTGATTTCGGCTAATGATGCTGTGATGTTGCACAATAAGATGCTACCACTTCCTTAAATTGCACTTGCTATGCAAGAAAATTTTCCCTTGGATAATCTTTCTCTCTAAAGAAATCTAAATGAAAATGCAATGTGGCCATTGAAAAAATTATTTGAATGTAAATGTGGCAAAACCAGAAAAATTAAGAGGTCAGGGTTTGCTTATTTTATGTAACTTAAAACACATGATTGGGGAAAAAAAGGAAATGTTTCTGACTCAAAATCCACAGGCAATTTAAACTTTAGCAAGTATCTAGCTGTGAATATTTAATATTTTCTTTTAACATGAAGGAGGGTGAAATATCTTTAGGTTCAGTGCCTTAGTACCTTTCTCTTCTATAAAACAAACAGAAAGAGACATTAAATAAGATTAAAGAGCGCATCTCTGAAATTATCCATCAAAAGGAAAAGCCAGGTATCTTTAATGCTTCTTTTGTTTAATTCATGTATCATTTTAATGAAAGGAAAAGAAGTTTCAACTCTAGGTTTCCCACAATGCAGAATGTAGGAAAGTGTGGGAAGGAAGAAGACAGGGGACAGGACCATCTCTCTTGGTTGGTAACTTGGACATAGAGAGACTTGAAATTATTATGAAACTCTACTTTGAATATTTTTTAAAACTTCTCATATTTAATACAAATAATTTTTTTAAACTTGGCCAGTCTTAAAATCTGGGATTTAGGATCAGATGCTCTATGTTCTCCATTTCATTGATAGTGGATTGGTAAGGGCACTGCTATTATTCTCATATTGCTGTGACAATATGTTTTAACCTCTTCAAAACTTTTGTTTCTTTTCGTTAAATAGCATCTCGGACCTCTAGCCATAGTGATCAACAGAGGGATAGAAGGTATGATACTGTTATTTATGTTGCAATTAGGTGTTACTGTAAAACTTGTTAGATTGTGTCACAGCATTACTTTTTAAGGCTTTCTCCTCTAGTTTATTTTTTTTCCTTTTCTCTATCCTTCATATGTTTAAAGTCGACTTGGAAAAAAATAAATACTTCGATTTTTAAGCACAGGGTAGGTTAAGAGTTTGAGGATTTCTCTCATCAACTTTTGTATGTGTCCTCAAAAAGGAAATGCAACCAACCATCAAACCCCTGCAGAACTGTTTTATTTTCCTGACATCTATGTACAGGATCACTTCACAATGAAAATAAGCACACTTTTCAAGCCTCCTTTCAGTTTCTCAAAGCGTATTGAGAAAGGAGGTCACCAACCTGGATGGCTGGTGAACTGAGTCTGCCATTATTTTAGATGTGAAGGAACTGTACCCTCTTCTTCTGTATTGTTTTTAAAATAGTTTCACAAGTTATGGTTCTGCAGCTTTATTTCTGTCAGGAGACAGAAGCTTCTGTAAGCAGATGCTTTATCTACTCACAAAAGTCCCTTTTCAAAGTGCAAATTTTGTGTGATTCTGGATGAATCAGTGATGCTCCAGGGAGCATGGCCTGGGAGCACAGGCCACCCCTGCAGCTGATGCTCTGAAAGAGCTGAAACAGGGATAAACCAGGGGTGCTACCCATGGGTCCTTCACTGTCACAGAAGTCCCTGTAGGACTGGGTGATGGAAGCAAACAGACCCTGTCCCAAAGGCCTGTGAGGCTTGCTCTGCCCTACTTTAGTGCTCTGGAAGGTTCCCATTGAGGTCTGAGGATACACAAGTTTTTAGGTATCCAGCCAAGAAGCAGTTTTAACTACCCTGCTGTTTTCAGATTGTAGCAGGGTAAGGGCAAACACATGGTTAGTTCTTATTATCCCATGAAGATTAAGACTTCTGCCATCTAATTGAGTTACACTTGTGTTTAAGTACTTTAAGCATGTAAATGATTTCACAGAAGCCAATAAACCTACTTTTTGGCTGAGGCATTTAATTAGGGCTTTGAATGGAAACCTAAGTGTTCGTTAGAAAGGTCTGATAAGTTGCTTTGAAGTCAAGGAAAGACACCTTCAGTTAAATCAAAAAGACCTGAGCTATTTTGATTTCCCATTGCAGAAAAACCTTGGACTGTTATATTGAAAAGAACTAATTTTAAATGTTTTAGGTAATTATTCCCCTTTGCCTTTATTTCCAGGCGTCCTGAAATTACAATCGTTGCTGCTGAACCCCTCCGGCCATCCTCCTGGTTCCCAGGTGCAAGCCCTGTCACTCCTCAAGGATTAGGATTCCCTTCTGCTTCATCTCATGCTCAGTGGAGGAGAAATGAGCATCTTCCAGCTGAGGTGAGCGTGAATTTACATGAGGTGTGTTTCATTTACAAAGTTAAAAAGCTCTTTAGGTTAGAGAGGAATGGTTTTTGCTTGCTCAGACTTTCATCACATTGAACAGAAGACTATGACAGTATTCTTTTCCTTTGTTATATGTTAATTCAGTGGTTTTTAATTGATATGCGTCTTTTTTTGAAAAAAGTATCATACCTGGATGTACCTTAATATTTATCCCTCTTTTTTGTAGCTTCCGCCATCGTACGAGCAGGTGATAAAAGAAATCAATCAAGTGCAAGTCAATACAACAAATAACAATAATGCTGCTGCTCCTAGACATACCACTACTTCTGCAACACAAACTGACTTTCCAGAGGAACTAATCAGCCATTTGCCAGGAAGTAATGTCAAAACTAGTGTGCCTACACACTGGGAATCTGCAGGCTGTCGAGGTGAGGCTGTTCTGGATTTCTCCTTGATGAAAACCTTACTCTGTCTCCTAAAAATGTACTTTATTGTTGGTCTGTGCAGCATTTAATAATAATAACAGTTATATTTCTGTGAATTATTACTACTGTAAATTTCTGTAAAAATCCTTTTTTTCTGAAAAGCTACCATTGCATTCAGACTCTCATTAAATCTTGACGTTTTGTTCTATTTAGCCAAAGTGCCAGTCAGAACTTTGGGGCCAGAAGAGCAGTTATCTTATAAAAATAGCAGCACTTCATACATTTAGACTGAAAAGTGTCCAAACCAAGCTGGGGAAGCTACTGTACTCTGCTGGGTTTTGTTTGCACGCCCCTCAATGCTGCAAGTTAACAGAAAGTTTTAAACTCAACTTGTTTATACCATGCATTTCAGCAATCTTCAGCTTGCCCCTAAAGTTTGTGTATTTTTCCATGCATCTTTTTAGGAGCAGAATTGCATTTTTACAGGCACCAGTAGAGTTTTCGATAAAAGCCATCATGTTTACCATCCCGATGGCTGGGAAAAAATAGCATAAATTAAATGTTCTGGAATAGATAAGTAAAACCTTTTATTTTCTGTTAGCAGGGCAGAGTCCTCTTAAACCTCCTAGGCCTCCTGCAGCTCTTCTGAGTAAGTCTCCTGCAGAAAATGAGAATTCTTTAATAGTCTTTGAAAATCCTGAAGGTCAGAGGTGCCAAGAAAATCCCAATGCTGTGATATGTCCTGTGCCAAAGCCAAGATCAAGAAGCAATCTCAGACCTGTGGTCAAAAGTACTGAAAGTAAGCTAGACAGTGGAGAAGAAGTGAACCAGTCTACTACAAAACTGCAACAGCCTCCAGTTCAGCAGTCAGCTCTTCTAGATGAAGACAGCTTACTAGACAATCACTTGGTGATGGACAGCATGAGTACAGAAAGGAGCCAAAATAGTGTTGTTTCAAGGATCAAAGTTTTTGAATCCCAAGGCACTAATGATACCTCAGGATTATCAAAAAAGCCAGAAATTGTCCCTCGTTCATTTGTCCCAAGATCTGTTGCTACCAAGAAGCCAGTAGTTGCTCCAAAGCCAGGGGTAGGCAGAATTTCAGAAGACTGGGATGCATGGACCGAAAGCAAATCAACACCTTCCAAGGAATTGCAGCCTCAGCCTGAAATAGCTGGGAGCAGTGTTGGAACCAAACCTGAACTGCCAAAGAAGCCAAAACCCGGCCTTGTTAAAAGTAGCAGTAGTGATTTTCTTGATGCAAGGAGTGGATCAGTTGTGGAAAACAGCGATGGACAAAAGAGATTTCCTGTTCCTGCTCCAAGGCCTCTAGTTCCTAAAAAGTCGTGTCTCCCAGAAAATCCTGCCCTTTCTTTGGCCTCACTAAAACCGGTTGCTGCTCCTCCACGACCTTCTGTATGTGCCCAAGAAAAGGTTTCAAAGTCTCTGGGGGAAATGTCACCTGCAGGCAACTCCACAGCAGCTGCTTTGCAAAATAAACTAGAAGCAGAAGGAGATCTGATCAGTTTTGATGATGATGTTTTGCCCCTAAGTCCAGTTTGTGCAGCTAAAGAAGGCATCAGTTCTGAAGCAGCAGCAGGTAAGAAGAAATTTTTTTAAACTGTCACAATGGTTGTTCTTTGCAGGTGTATCCTGTGTGAGTTACATCTACCTGTCTTGTTGGGGTTTATGCGTGTGTAAGAAACTTTTGGTTTTCTATTATGTCAAGATCACTATGAAATTACATGGATTTTGACACTCAGTGGGGTTTCAAGGCTGTATCAACCTTAGAACTTGTCTGGTGGATGTATTACGTGATTACTAAAATAATGATAAAAGACTTGATGTTATATGCTGGGTGCCACTTCTGGAATGTGCCACAGTGCTCTCTGGGGAGCTGGGGACAGCTTATCTCTCACCATCTAATGTGACTGACTTACCTGAGTGTGTTAAGTTCTGTAGTGGAAACCGAGTCACCTGAAGAAGGAGCAATGTTTGTGGCATATAGGAACATCCATGATCAAACATACTGGGGTGGTCTGTCCATCTCACCAATGCCTACTTATTTTCTCTGCCCTGTCTTTATGCCTTGTTATGTCACTGTTTTCTTGTAAGACAACTACAGCTTCAGGGGTTTTTTTAATAAATGAAAATAATAATTTCATGTGGACAGATAAATTACTAGAACTTCATTCCTTTCATAAACCTTGTTTGATTCTATTAAGCACTTGGGGTCAATTTTTTTTTAGTGTTGTTTTGGGTAGTTCAAGACACAGGTGGTGTTGAACTGTCATTACGTTTTTATAGCAATAGGTTTTCCCCTCTTAATATTCACTATGTCTGGTTTAGTTCACCAGCCCCATTGCAATCCAGGGACAGTTCTGTTTAAAGCAAAGGGTGTGTCATACAAAATGCTTGTTTAAGGAACTAGCTATGATTTCAAATTTTTTTTTTAACCTCATCTATTGATGTTGTGTGGCCAGGTTTTGGTACTGGGGGGGCTACAGGGCTTCAGAAACTTCTCCCATATCTGACAGGGTGGGAGGGATCCCATGCTGAGGTATGGGAAGAGTGTGGGAAGTCCTCCCCAATGAGGAAAGAGCAGCAGAGACAACATGTGATGAGCTGACCACAGCCCCCATTTTCATCCCCATGGGCTGCTTCAGGGAGGAGGTGAGAAAATTGCAAGTGAAGTTGAGACTGGAAAGAAGGGAGGGGTGGGAGTAGGTGTTTTTAAGATTTGGATTTATTTCTCATTACCCTTCTCAGATTTGATTGGTAATAAAGTCAAGTAATGTTTCCCCAAGTAAAATCTGTTTTGCCATGATGGCAGCTGATGAGTGATCTCTCCCTGCTCTTATCTCGAACCAAGTGCATTTTGTTATGTTTTCTCTCCCTGTTCATTGGAGGAGTGGAGTGAGAGAGTAGCTTTGGGGGGCACCTGACATCCAGCCAGGGTTAACCTACAACACATCATTTATCATCTTAACTTTCACAAAAGAGAAGTGTAGATGCTGTGTACTTGTCACGGTAAAGCAATATAATTGATTGTTAACGAATGCAATTTCTTCACAGTTCATGAATTATATTATCAGATGAAGTTTTAATTTGTTATTGTTTCTCCTCTGTATTGTCATAAAAGCCCCAAGGCAGATGTAGAAAGTTCCCTTAAAGTTTGAAATTGTTAAGATTGGTAGTTACAGACATGCAGTTCTCAGGGGATGTTATGAAAGCAAAGAAAATAAGGCAATAAAAGATCCCGTAGGAGAGGTGATTATTTCAACATGGATACAAGTCCATTTTTCTTGGGCTGACAGATTCCAGGAATACTACAAAAATGTCACCAAAACTGAAAGGAGGCAGAGCACAGGGTGACTGGAGAGGTGTTTTGTACTTAAGTCAAGGAAATGTACGGCTGATGGTGTCTAGGTGGGAACAGAGGCACAATCATTGTGTCTGGAGACTGGAGTCATGGAACAGACACTGTACATGTGGATAGTTTTAGAAGAAAAGCCATTTAGGGTAAAACTTTCATAGTTTCAGTCATTTTATTTTGATTAATAGATGTAGCAAATAGAAGGAAATGTTCCTGTTCTAAGTAGCAGGTAAGAAAAGAGAATATTTACATTTTGAAAATGCATAAAAAAGGAAAATCATGCTTTGGCTATGTACACTAAAAGACAGACTTTCCCCAGACCTAGAAAAATTAAATAACATTAATTCTTCCATTAAAGCAGAGGTTGAGCGATGAGAAGTGAAAATCACCTGAGAAAAACAGCTTTCATGGTGAAGGGATAAGAATGTCATTCTTAGTCTTCCTGGTTGGTGCCCTAGGTGTTACGCTTCATTTAATTAAGAAGAAAATGCTTTCCATTCTCATGGTTAACAGAGGAATTATTCAGATAATAGTTTCCTGACTTCTTCAGTCACCTGTCCGTGACTTTATTCATTCAATAAAATGTCATCTTTGGTGCAATCACTTCTTAACTACTAAAGAGAAAAAGATATGACAGCATTACCACTTTATTACACTGTAAAATTAGGATTAATTCCAGATTTTTGCTGACATTTTTGAGCTCAATATCCTGTACCCTGTATAACTAATCTATGCAGTGTCTTGACAGAACATCCACAAGACCAACACTGGCTCTCTGCAAATGAGGCAACACTAGCTATTTCTCATGTTCCCATAGGAACAGCTTAGGATTTGCAAGATGAATCCATGGTGAAATGTTTTGTGAAGGCAGGAAGAGAAGCTCTAATCTTGCTCCCAGTTCCCCAGACCTTTGCATTTCTTAAATATTTGTCGTTGTCATTACTTAGCAAAATGACAGTGCTCTGCTTGTTGTTATGGCAACCCTCGGAAAGGAGGAAGGCTTTTATGCAGTGGTGTTGGAAACCAAGCACCAGCGTCTTGTTTGTCAGAGAGCAGCTTTCCATTGGGATTGGAGCATTACCAGAGTGTCATTTTGTCTGGTTCAGCAAAGGTGTGTTGGGCCAATGCAAACAACTGGAGGGATCAATCCCTGCTGCTGCTGACTCCTGATGGGAAAGGAAGAAGGGGAAGTGTTCAATGGATGATGAGGAGGATGCAGAAGGCAGAAGTTGAAGTGAGCATATGAATGAAAAGGTGAAACAGGCAAAACAAAGTTCAGAGTCTCCACAGCAATTTAGTTGACTGGATCAGCTTCCTCTAACAAAAGGCTACTACCTCCACAGTAGTGAAACATATTTGAATACTGTATAATGTGCTAAGATCAACAGTTTTGACAGCAAACCAGTTTAGTTTTGCCAGTTTAAATGTCAGTTAAACTGGTAGTTTAATACCAAAACTATCTGAATTATTCTCTTTCAAGTTTATCTCAGGCAATCCCATGAGTTTTGTCAGTGTTTGACAGCATCTCCAGCAGCGCACCTGTGAGCTGAGTGAATTTACCCTTTTCCAAACATCAATAATTTTTTCCTTGTCCAACCTTTTATGAAGAGGGGAATCATTCTGGTGCAGGTAGAGACTGTGGATACTGAGATTTCTTTTAAAGCTTTCAGCATCCACTCAGAGAGTTGAAGTCTGTGGGAGCTTTGGAAGCTCAATAGCTGTAAAATTCAGAGGCGAATTGTGACAGAATCTTGCTGACAAGTCATGATGCTGGCCCCAGGGAAGTGCCAGGAAGGAGAAGTCAGGAAATAAAAATCTGTAGAACTGCTTTGTCATCAGCCAAAACTGATGCCAGTTTAATGTGCCATGATTTTGGACTCAAAGGTTAATGTTCAAAGCCATTTGTATCCTAATGAAATTACTACTATGTATGTCAGTCATTCAGAACGTGAACACATCTGTTTGGGCTCTGCACCTTGAGGTTCTAATCCTTTGATGATAGTTGTGATATTTTGGATCATCTGGGAAACTTTTGCGTTCCTTTTATGGCTGATAACACGGACTTGTGCAATTCCTGAAGATGAAAAGTTTCAGTAATCTATCAGGTGGCCTCAAGTCTCACCCATTGTTGCAAAGGCTTGGAAATTAAATCCTAGTGCAAGTTTATCTGTGTAAATTTCACAGCTTCAGAAGGCCTATGGTTTTACCTGTAACTTGTATTAGTTGCTATGTCAAAGCATGTCGTGTGCCTGCCTGCTAAACGTTATGACAACGTGTGTTTTGGACAAAGAAGATCAGTTATTGGTGCATTTACAGCACACATTTAAATTAAAACTCAGACGTGATCATACTACAATGTTTCTATTCCTTTTCGCATTTGGAGAACTCTTCTTCCTTCTCCCTTCTTCCTTCTCTCTGAAGCAGCATGTAATTCACTGATTGCTGTGCCTGACATAGCAGAACTTAATTTAAATCAGATGCTTTGAAAAGTAGTTCAGGGAGTGCCTTACCTTACCAGCAGGAGACAGCTCACATTTTGATGTCTTCATTATGTTCAGGTCAAACAGAAACATAATTACTGCATTTCTTAATTGTCTTATCTGTCTGCCTGTTTAACTACTTCATCATACTATTAAGGTTCATTTCTGTCTGTCTACTGAGAAAAAACCCAACCAAACCAATAACACTATCCATTTATATGTATTGTTGCTTCTTGTGGCATGAGTGGTGGCATTTGTGTGACATTAAAGCCAATTCAGAAAAACTGCTGCTTGAATAACTCCAGATTTGTCTGCTGTGGGGATATTGCCCAGCTGCTTGATTTTAATTGCTTCCTCAGGATGGAAAATAAAAGAAAAAACAAAACCAAAACCAAAAAAAAAAAAAGAGGGGGGAAAAAAAAGAAGAAAGAAAAAATGGAATTACTTCTAACTGGTAGATTAGTCCAGACATATCATCAAAATAATGCAGCTTTTCTTAAGGTTCAGCTGTGTTTCTGATGACTCTTATTGTGGTTGTTTTCAAGGCACATGTCTCCTTTTTCACTTGCTGACAGATTATCATCCCAGAAAAGAATGAGCTGTCTCATTGTCTCATCCATTTTAATCTGCTCTTTGGCATAAACCCCTGTAGAAACACTTTTACCTGAAGACGTGCTGCTGTGGAGTATTGGAGGCTGGGGGCTGTGCTGTGTCCTGTTGGCTCCTCTGCAAGGCTGGCAATCTCCAACAAAAGTGATAACAAGCATCCATTAACTCTTCAGTCACACAGATGCTTAGTGGATATATATGGGAGCCTTCAAGGACCTTGAAAGTTGGCTCAGGAGAGGGCTTTATGTCTAGGCTCAGGAGAAAAATAAGGGGTTTAAATCATAGCTGGGTAATAGATGGGTAGCCCTTTAGGTTGTCAAATGCAAATTAATTTGGTTTGAGTTCCAGGTGTATGGATGCTGTGAAGTAACACACAAGTAATAATGTTCTTAATAAGGTCTGTCTTCTCTGATAATTAAATCCGTTTATTTTACAGTATTTAAAATGCAGCTATCCTTTGCTCAGCAAGTTCATCAAAGAACAACAAAATGATTATTTAAAAGAAAAAACTTTTTGTTTTTGCTGAAAGTGTGTGAGATTCTTGCAAGAGAGTAGATAGGTATTTTAAACAACATTTTAAATTACTTTGTCCTTCACATTTTCAATTCTAAAAAAAAGAGATTTTGTATGTCTGACTGCTTTCCATTTCCTGCTGGAAATTTCCAGCTTGCCTGTTTTGGGGCACTTGAATCTATTGGCAATAAAAAACCATTCATTCACCTGCCAAGAATGGACAAGCTGTGTTTCTTAATCTTCAGGATGATTTGGGGGTATATTTTCTTGGTCACCTATTGTATGTCCAAATACCCTCTGGCATCTTATTTTTGGAGTCAGATCTGGTTATGCAGCCAGTTTCTAGCAAGGTGCCCTCACAGCTGCCCTGTTCTGGGCAGATTTCATTAGAGACCTCCTGAAGGCACTTGCAGTCTGAACTATCCCAGTCTTTCCTCAACTAGCAGAGTAGATTGGTGATAGAGGAGTAGCCTCCAAACTCTCCCAATAGCACATGCTGGTGTGCACAGTATTTTTATGCCAAAGGCAGTGTAATTTCCATCACCTTTACTAGTACAGATGAACTATGATCCAAGTGGTTATGCTGATAGATACACACAGGTGCAAAGTGTGGGCATTCCCACACTTAGAGAAGTTCTGAAAGCTCAGAAAAGGTCCATCTGAATCTCTCTATATGTACAACAGGTATGTGTGTAGCTTTCCACCCCATGAATGCTTTCATTGCCATTAAGTGTTACGAAAGTCCAGGAAGTCTTGCTGTTCTAGTAGTAGATTTTATCTGTTCTACAGCTTTCTGACAAACAGATTTGCTTGCCTCTCCTCCAATTTTAAGTCTGTAGGAGTACTAAGTCTCCTCCCAAATAATGCTGCATTCCTTTTATTTGAATGAGCTGGTCTAGTCTCTTAGCATTATTGGAATACTGAGAAGCCTTAGTGCCACCTGAATTTACTTTCAGGTCATGCAGAGATCCGATGCTGAAAGAACCTGCATCTCATTGTCCCTCTTTTTTTTTTTTCTTTTTTTTTGGTTTTTTTTTTTTTGGTTTGTTTGGTTTTTTTGTTTTGTTTTCCAGTCTGTTAAAAGTTATGACCAGATCATAACAGTGTTCCCTGCAGAGGGAGCTGCAAATTGCATATTTTTTGAAATGTGATATAGTCCATATTATTCTCTCCATATCAGAAATCCATTTCTGAAAACAGTGAACTGTTTTTTGATGAAAAATACTGTGGAAAGCAGATTGGTAAAATCACTGATGCTGGAATTTAGATACCATACCTGTCTAATACATCTCTTTATAGCTGTAAATAGGTTGATATTTAAAATCTCTGAGTGAACATCATACTTTTGATTGTGACATTTCACAGTGTTTCTGGAGCACGAGCCCCATTCTTTGGGGTGTTAACTATCAGGTTTCCATTGAATCTCTGGCTCTATTACTAGGTGGGGCCTGCTGTTGAGAATCTTCCCCTAAGCTTGGGTTGATTGTGCTTCCATAAACACCAGAATGCTTTCACAGAGCTAGGTTTTAATAAAACCATTTGTTGATGAGGTCTGTTCCTGTTCTCTTTTCCTGGAAGACTCTGGTAACAGTACTGTTCTGTGTGAAGACAATGTGTGAGTGTTGCCTTTAATAGCTGATTTTGGCTTTTAAATTAAACCTTGAAAGTAGACACAGTTGCCTGCTTCTGTAGTGACAAGTGCTGTAGTAGCAGCATCCACACCTTTGTACTCCATTGTTCTCATTCTTGCAGGGCTGAGCATGGTTCTAGCATAGTACTAGCCTGGGTTTTTAGCTTTTCACTTTTTATTTCTTTGGAGATTCTCTAATGCTGCTGAGGTATCCATTACCATCTCACTGCTTCTACCTCTCACTTAAAGACTGCCAATAAATATTTCAGGAAGATACCCATCTGTCCTTCTTGCATGGGTGAAACCTACTGCTTCTTCTGTAACCTACTCATTTTTAATTTTAAATAAGGGTGGTGTATGAGAATCAGGGAGGGAATTGTTGTTTCTCCAAAACTGTTAAAAGAAGGGAGGTTATGTGTGGTTCATTTGAATACACGGCTTTTATTTGTCTTTTCTGCAAACAAGCACACTAATATATGTTATCACATAACCCTTTGAAACAGAAGCTCTAAAAAAGAGAGACTAAAGAAGCCACAGACTTTAACATCATTGTAAAACTTTAATAAAAAAAATCAATAGAAGTCTGCTGATATATTTTATGAAAAATTACTTGCAGATTAATTTCCTTGAGCTGAGAAGCTTTAAATGAGTACATTAACAATTCTGCTTTCACACCTCTGTGAATTATGCTCAAACGATGCCCAATTGTTGTTAAACAACATAAAAATTTGATATGTTGTCAGTCCCATTGCACAAAGCAGCACAGTCGTTTTCTCAGCCAATTTCTGCTGCAAGCCCAGCACTGGGGAATGGAATAACACAAACAAGGTAATGAGTTTTAAACTAATTATGAGGTGACAACAGTATAATTGAACATAAGATAATGAGTGGAAAACTAACGTTCATCAAATGGTTTTCTCAGCCTTAGAAATTGCTTTTCTCAGACTTAGAAATTGTCAGCTGTATTGATGTAGAGACCTCTGCCAACTGCTGAATGGTCAAGAAAACTGTTTCTATGCATAGCAGTGATTAACAGCTGACAAACAGCAATTTTTACAATTTTAAATCTCCTTTAAATTTAAAAGACTACAGAACGGTGATTGTTTTGGGTGTTTAGAGCATTTCCACTTGGTCTCATAGTGTCTTTATTTTTATTAAATGGAAGGTTTGGAAAATTGTTTCCTTGTTTTTCATGCAGAACTTTCTTCACCTCTGCAGGACCTTACCCTGAGAGGTGCTCTGTGTGCCAGAATGTTCCTTATGGTCATGCTGTGTCAAGGAGCCCATGACTTAGCCCTGCTCACCTTTCCTCTGCTCACCCCGTGTCTCCAGCTTCCCAACAAGCCAGAGCAGCTTTGAGGCCTCACTGCCTCACCAGGGTCACTCTCAATCTCATATAGAGCTGCCAGAGAACTAAAAGAGAGAACAAAGCCCAGTTTCATGGTTGTTTTTTTTTTTCAGCTGCACTTAAAGTCACTCTTAGCACCAGCACAAGAATTAAGGTTTGATAAACTTTCAGGTTTTTGTAATGCAGTTCAAGTGTTGGCATTGTAGCTAGCAGATGGAGGTATAAAAGAGTAAAAGAATATTGCAGGCTTGCTCCAATGGTGGGATTTTGATTTCTTGTAATGGCTGACTTCCAGAATGCTCCCACCAAACTTGTGGTCTACATTTTCAAGTCCTCTACAAAAACTCTTGCTGTGATGCAGCTTTCATTGAAGAGACCTAAACTCTCTACCCTCATGTGCCAATCCACAACTTGAACAAAATGTTAAGTTTCACCCTTATGTTCTAAAGCACTGTGGGCTGCATGTACCTAATTTCTGGATGCACTGGAAATCTTTGGGCACAATGTGATGGAGCCATCTTTTGTCGAGATGGTAACAGATTTTATTTTTAACTGGAGCCTGTATACCTTTATCTGTAGACAAATTGTTGACCTGTCCTGATCCTTTGTACCTGAAGTGTGTGCTCGCAGCTGTTGTACGAGCAGCCTGACAGAAGGAATTGATTTGCTTGATTCCTGATTAAAATGTGATCTGAAGGTACCCGGGTGGGTTTCTGGGGAACCTGTAGGCAGGTTGGCTTTAAGAGAGGCCATGGCACAAATCCACACAGCACATCAACAGGGGATGGATCTGCCTGTGAAGAAAGCCTTAGGCAAGGGGCTAGTGGGAGGTGGACATCTGAGCAGGGTGGACATGCATGGGCCCTGTGGCATGTTGTCCCTGCTGTTGTGACAGCTGCATGTGGCAGCAGGAGCTGGGGGCATAGCCACAGGGGGCTGATGGCAGATGCACCAGCAAGGGGAAGCTGCGGCCAGTAAGTCATGTGCATGAAGGAGGGCATGAGGCTGTTCATAGATAAATACTGCATTTCTGGACTTCCTTAAATCTTGTGTGAATTGCCAGGCACAGATATGTAGTGTCTTGCTTGGATTGGATTGTTTTGTTCAAAATTGTTCATAAGACATCATGGCTTCGTATGACATAACTGGTTTTTTCTAAGTGTTGAAGATAAAATTTTATCAAAAACAGATTTTTCCAACTTTGTCAGGAAGCGTGGCAGTAGTTTTGGGAAAGGGTGTGCTTTTATAGAAGTCATGAGGAATTCAAAGAGTTGCCCTGCATACTTCCTCTCTTAGACTGGGACTCTCCATAAATAACATCTAATTGAGCTACACATCTGAAAAGGCCAGCAGAGGAGATCAGTCTTGGTTGTTGTGGCTATGAATATGTGTCAGATTTATCATCCAGAGTCGTTCTCCAGTTTCTACTGTGCACTTTTATGATACTGTTAGGCATTGCCATTTTACTGCAGGATTTGATAATGTCAGAGAAAGAAATAGCAGTTGTTAAGAAGAGAGAAGTATTGCTCTTTGACGTGAAGGTGTGCTTGAGAAAGAACACATTAATTTGGTCTATATTTACGTACAAGTATTTTCCCAGCTGCCTTTTACATGTGCCTGTGTTCCCATGCCTTTTAGTAGGAGATCAGTTTTTAAGGTAACGAAGCTTGGGAAACATTGCTCCTGTCTTACCAGTGGAATGATTGGGCTTGTAGAGGATTGAGTGATACAGGTGGGGCAGAGCTCAGGCACAACTCCCAGACCTTGGTCTGAACCAGTTCCCTCCATGTCACCAGATTTATAACCACCAAAATGATGCAGAATCTTTAGAATAATTAGTTGTTCTACAGTGAGGATATTTTGTAATCAGTACTATTTAAATGTTTTGTGTGTTTCAGTAGGTATTTTATCTGCTGCAGGGCTGATTGTTTAGCTTTGGCAAGATTGTATTGATTAAAACTTTTCAGTGAATGTGTTCACAGCTATTTCAGTGCATTAGATCAACTCCTTTGTAAACATTTCCCTAAAGCCATTCTGATTTCAGGTCCCTATTACCAAGCAATGCAGTTCCTCTTGTTTAGTGGCTCGTATAATCCCAGAAGGTATCTGAAGCATGTTTATGTTAAGTCAACTATGAATGCACATGTACAAATAACTGGGTATACTAATTACATCAGCCTGATTTGTCTTTTTTTATTATTGTACTGGGTGTGAAATATAAATATCCTTGATAATTAAAGCAATACTTGGTAAGATTTGTGTTCAACGAGTAACTATTAAGGATGTTGGGATTTTTTCTTCCTTTTAGATCCGTTTCAGATCCTTACCAAAAATGAACCTGCCAAGGAACAGACAGCTCAACCAGCTTTAGCTCGGAAACCCACTGTGATCCGAATCCCAGCTAAACCCGGGAAATGTAAGTTCTTCTCCCAAATGTCTGAGAAATGTGTTAGAAAACCATTCCAATTGGAACTGTGGTGCTGACCTCAGCTGAGGTTTTTTTAGTGCTGTTCCCAAGCTTCCTTGTTAGAGGAACAACTCTGGTGCATTAAACTTTCCTTCAAGCACAGCTTGGTTGGGATGTTTAGCATAATTTTCACTGTTTAAATCAAGAAGATCCCTTGATCCTTTCTAGTTACGTTTTGAAATCTGTGGCCATTCAAGCAAGAATGTTTAGGTAGCAGTTTGAGGGAATAAAAAAAGGCGTGTGAGAACTGGGATGAGAAAACCTGATGTGTTCAATTTTACGTCAAGGTCTTGACTATAGTTTTCTGAGAGTTAACATATTCCTAAAGCCTTCCACCTCTAATCCTTGACAGCTTTACAAATGACACTGACAGTGTCTCAGAGTGGAAATTTACTGGAGAGCCACAAGGTCTTTGTGTTGGTCTTTGTGTGCTGGAGTGCATACTCGCAGAATTCTGTTTGGCCTTATCTTTGATCCTCAAGGCTTAGGGGGAAATGTCAAAAGATAGCTCTTAAAACTCATGTTTCAAAATGGTGTTTTGCCACGCTTAGTAGGTGTATAGTCAGCTTGTGGTAACTGTATGTCCAGGTGCCATTTCTCCTGAGGGTCACTCATTATTTCCAATCTCCCCTTGTCACCAAGCCAGTGTTAAAAAATTAAATTTTCTTTGCCCCTGCATATGTGAGAAATGCGGTGGAAATGATTAAAAATGCAGAGAAGACTGCAGCTAAAGCTGTGAGGCAAAGTCTTTCTGTTAATACCTGATTAAAAATAAAAGGTTTTTTCAGTTGAAAGAATATGTTTATGAACTACTGTAAAGAAACCATGACATAATTCTCCTCCATAAAGGAAATTGTAATTACAATTAAAAATAAAATGAAACAAAAAACAACCACCTATCTGAATTTTTTTTCTTTTCCTTTTTTTTTTTTTTGTCTGAGATGGATTCACTTTTGAACTTGTAGATAACTGGTCCCTTGCTGCTCTCTAGTGGTAATTGAGCTTTCCACAAAGGACAGCTGGTCCTGTACTTAGCTACAAACATCAGGAGGTTGTAAAGGATTGCCTGCCTTATGGGAATCAGTGCTTGGAAGATTAATGGGATATGGAGGAACAAAAGCAGATTCCGAAAAAGCAGAGTAGCCTTTTGTCAATTAGGAGCTGCTGCAGAAATGTAACCTGTTATAAGTTAAAAGATGAGAGAGGTACAACTGGGCCAAGGTATAAATGGATACAGTAGGATTTACACTGTAAAGGGGCCACATCATCTCAGTACAGGGGGTCTTCTGCCATCTTATTTTTGGAGGGAGATTAATTCAGTGAGGAACCAGCAAAAACTGAAAAGAAAATCCCCAATAAACAAACAAAACAAAGTAACACAAATTAAAACAAAACAAACAAAAAAAACCAAACCTGCCCACCCAGCACTACCGAAAAGGGGAAAGAACTGGATGCTTAAGAGTTTGAACTTCAGGGAAGTTTTCAATTAGGATTAGCATTTTTGTCAAGATGTGGTTAGAAAGGAAGCATTAAACTTCCACTTCAGTTATTATACTTAGAAATCACTGAAAATAACACCTGCCTTCTAGTTCTTGGGATTTTTGTTGTTCCTCTAGTTCTTTTAATTTTGACCTTAAAAAGAATAAGGGAGAGAAAATTAGGCCATCTGTGTATATAGCAATATTTGAAGTGCTAAATAAATGTCTCATGCTTTTTATATCAATAAGACTTGATAAGAGAAGATTTCTTTTTTAATTACTGCCAGGTATTGTTTTTACTTTTCATCCATCAGGAGCTCAGAAAAGTGATGAGCTTCCTAATTTTTTTTCCCCATGCCTGGTCAGTGCCAACAGAACTGTAACCTTTTCCTAAGAATTGAACTGATCCATTTTTAAACATCACAGCAGTGTTTTCCATAGTAGTAATGCAACAAAGGTGTTAAAAAGAAACAGCGCTTCTCTTCCCTATGTGTTGTTTTTTTGTTGTGAGTAATTGTCATGGAATGAGCAACTGAAAGTTTTGTTTTGGGTAGCATCTCTCCTCTTATTTTTGTTTTCAGTCTATAAATGTCCAAGCTGTCTACACATATTTTTATGTAACTGCAAGTTCAGCTGGAAGTCAGAAGAGCTGAAGTGTCTGTAGTTCTTTCTATGAAATTAATTTTCTTAATATACAAACCTATTGCAAAAGAGATGACAAGGTTCCAATATATAAAGACAAAATGTTTGGTAAATATGCTGGCAAAACCTGTCCCAAGTGTTTCCTAGGTTTCAATGTCAGAGACATTGAAAGCAAATGTCATATATTTAGGAGGGTTTTCTATTCTTTATTGAGCATGAGGACATCATCACTCTTCTCTAGTCAGATCTGTAGTGTTTCCTCTTTGACGTCCTAAGCTTGCTTAGCTCCTTAAAGACCACCTAGGAACTTCCATCTCTGTTTTCTGTCATCCTGAATTTTGTAGCAGGCAAAAATTAATTTTTGTGCCTTTACCTTTCTGGAGATTCTTCCATCCAAGCCTCCTGGTCTTTCACGGTTACTTGAAATAACCCTCAGCTGTTTTCCAGCCTGAAGGATATTCCAGGAGATGACAGCTGAAAAAAAATGTGAGCCAGTCTAGAAATGTGATGATGGCGTTTCAGAGTATCTAGTAAAGAATCTGACATTCCCAAGGGTAGAAGCTCTTCTACTCATCTAATATTATATCACCAACTATTGCAGCTGAAGCCTTGAAACTCTGCAATGACTTGCTGGTGTCCTGAGAGTAAAGTGGAGAGTCTTTATACAGGGTGGGAAATACTCCTGAATTCAGCCTCAGAATTACAATGTTCTCTTCACTATTCTTTAAGTGGTTCCTCACTTTGGCTTCTCTGGCTTTGAGGAAAGAAGTTACATTTGCACAAAAAATGCCCCAAACAAAGGTATATTCCTTTACCTGTTGTTGATCCACATTAAGGGGGTATTAATTAGGCTCTAATTTGGGATTTTTTTGGTTTTTTACAGCTTTAAATGACTTCCCACATAGCCCTCCACCACTTCCTGCTGAAAAACCTATTGGGAACACATCCAATATCACAGTGGGAAAACCCATCAGTGGTGACCTAGTGAAAAAAGGGGTAAGTTAGAACTGTTTTCCTGTATTACAGCTTTGTCTGTTTTGGTTAAAAAATCTCTTGTGATTCTCAAGCATTCATAAAGTAAGTTATTTGATGGAGCAGAAGATGAAAACGACTACTCAAAAATGTGAGGCTATTTTGTTTTAATTCTGTTCTCTAATTTAATTAGGTAATTTAGACTGCTGTCAGTTTTGAAAAGCATTCTGGTGATTTTACTAAACTTTGATCACATTTATCTTCAATTTTCTGTGTTCATCATCTGTAATCAGGATATTCTCCAACTTGGTTCAAAAGCATTGCAAAGTGGCTCAAAGTCCAGTGGGATTTACATGGTGAAATGTTGTCAAAGTGCTTTAGAAATGTATTTTTTTACCTTCATGCACACAATACCTCTCAGTCTCTGTGCTAATGGGCAGGAAGAGGAAACTTTTCTGTACAAGAATGAAACTTGATTTTTTTTTCACCTTTTCTAGTTGTTTCTGCTGAGTAGAATCACCTATTTTGGGAAGTAAGGTTCTTCTCCTTGCTGCAGAGCACATACATAGTAATGGTAGGCATTGTAGCTATATGACATTTGACACAGATTTTCAAAAGGGAATTAAAATAAACCAGAAAATGACAGTAAAGTTTCCAAATATTGAATTTTCTAGTGGCAACAATGGCAGAGAATCTCGTGAAAGCCACAGGCAGTAAAAATGTCAGATCAAATAAAAAGCCCTTACTGGATGGACACTGCCAACAAATGCCTTTGTAGCTACCTCTGCTATTAAGATAAAGGGTATTAAAAGGTCGTGATTGAAAAGGCTGTTCAGAGAGGTCCCACCTTTTCTGGATAAGGCTGAAAAAATAATTTACGAAACAAGACATTAAATGACATTTTATGCAGTGGAACTCCAAAACTTTTACAATGTCATCCAGGTTACTGTGACAGACATGTCACGAGCTTCAGAGGATGTTTTTTAAAAAAAAGATTGTATTGAATCCACTGGAACATTTAAATCTATCTTTGGAGAGGTAGGAACTGTGCTCCTAAAGCTGGCATTGTTTGTCAGTGGAAGTGATTAAACAGCAACAGGAAAAATTGTTGACCGTAAGAAGTAGTTGGCACAGATTTCTTCCTTTCACACAGAAGAGGAATATTTTTGATATGAGGACAACATCCTCATCTGAAAGTGGCAGGTTATTTTCTTTCCAGCAGGGTCATTTAATCAGAACATTAATTTGGGGACTCAATCAAGGGTAAAATTTTGTCACAAAATATATCTGAGTATTTTCTAGGTGGGAAGAATCACAGAAATTGTTTATGAGTTTCAAGGAGATACAAATACCTAATTAAGTAAACAAGACTATTCAGACCTATTTAAAAGTACCAGTTCAGAAAGGGTTCTTTGGAACCCACATTGATTTTCCACACTGTTCCAGAAGCAGCTGTGCTTGTTCAGCAGAGCTGGCAGAACCTTCTGGCGCTGGGATGAAAAGGAGCAGCAGGAGGCAGTAAGGATGGTCACTTGTTAATCCATCACTGTGGTCCAAGCCCTTCAGACATGGCACATGCCTTCCTCTCCTGACTGCTACAGGGTGGTTGTCTCTGGCAGGGCCAGCATGGGCAGCTGGGAGGAGTGATGCCTTAATCTGCCAAAGCAAGGTTCACTGGGATTTGTCTGTTAGATCTCTAGAAACATATTTAGATGCCTTCTTTAGTGGGAGCTAATGTTGTCTGCAAGAGATGCTGTCCTGTGTGAGTTGCATTAATGTCATGTTTTCTGCTTCAAGCCTGTTCAAAGTGTTCCATGTGTCAAAGTTAGATCAAAGCTGATAATGCAAATTCCTGTGGGCAGTGTAATTGTACATTTGTATGAGTCTCCTGAAATTGGCTCGTAAGGCCTTACTGCCATGTAGTAGGAAAAGAGGGGCTGGGTCATACTTTATGCACAATTTAAGCTGTGTTTCATGTGGTAAATCAGGTTATTTACCCTCCCTATTTCCCTCTGTGTTCAATAACACTTTAAAATTGTGGAATTACACCATGATCCTTAGTACTTTACTTCCAGACCTCCAGAAACTATTGTTTCTGGATATTGGATATAAAACATATCCATAGGATATGTTTTAAGATAAGAAGTATATAATTTAAATAAGAAATTTTATTTTCCTTAGGCTTAAAGAAATGTCTTTTTTCTTTTGAATGGTTGTAGGAGTTGGATCACTCAGAACAGGGTGGAGTGCCTCAGCTAGAGCCTCTACTACCCCCAAGGTGAGTGTGGTTCTTCAAACTCACTTAGAAGTGGTGTTTCTGAATCAACTTGCACAGTTAGGCTCAGTGTAGACACTACTGACTCCAGCCGTAGCTCAGTAGTCTTGGCTCACTATTAAACAGGCAGGACCACGTTGGTAGCTGTTCAATACTTGTTTGTACATTATGGTATGAGCAGGGAGATTATAGGAGTGCAGCTGTTTGACTTTTCAGCTAATGTGCAGTGGCTGCTGACAGTCATCCCTTTCTGAATCTTTAACCTTTTCACCCACAGCACTTGCACTTGTGGTGGGGTTTGAGTGGTGAAGGAATGGAGGTGGCAGATGCTGCCACCCTGGAAAGGGCAGATGCTGGGCCAGCAGCTTCCCAGAAACACTGGCTACTTTATGCACTTCAGACCTAAAATGCAAGTGCAGGATCAATGATAACCTTGGGGTTTTTTATTCTTGTGAATCAAAAAGAGCAAACGTCTGCAAGGGCAAAATTTGCTGGAGCAGCCTTTATTTCATGTCCATCAATGCCAGAAACACAGTGGAGGGAGATCTGGCGTTGACTAGCCAGCCCACTGTGGGTATGTCAGTGTTTGCATTCTAAATCTGTGAGTTTGAACACAAGAGTTTGCTCTGTTGTGTCAGGACAAGAGAATCTTTCTATTTTTGAGCTCAGTCTCTATCAATAATAAGAAGTATTAATTAACAGGAAAGAATGTGGATGTGCCACAAGGAAACACCTCATTATTGCTCCTTATGGGCTTGTTCCTTCCCCACGTTCAGTTTAGCATAACATTCCTGATTCTTATGAGGGTCTCTGGGACTGCAGTAAATATTTTGCCCCTTCAGTCTTCTGATCAAATGGATTTCTATTTTTTTAAATTAAGCAGTAATAATTCAGTGAATTGCTTGTTGGGATCTTCTTGTTTAGTTCAGTTGCTTTAAAAATGTATGGGTTGGTCTGTTTACAGATTTAAGGCAGTCTAATTGGGAATTTCCCCTTTTGTCAGTATTAAAAATGCTGAGTTCAAGATGAGGCCAAGAAAAGGAAGAGGTGGATGTTGAACAGAAGTGGAAAATTTTTTTGAAATTTAAAAATTATTCTGTACTCAAATAGTAACAGAGAACTCTTATCAGGAACATTATTAGAGCACTCTAGTGTCTTCTCAAGTGATGGGTGACACTCACAAGTCGTGTTAGAATGATACATCAAAGATCCACCAATGCACATTGGTTGGGGTTGATAAATTTTGCAGACTTGTGAGGAATACACATGAGGAAATAATTGTGCTGAGTTACATTATATGAAAGAAAAGGGAAGCTGTTGTAGCAGAAGCTTGCAGTAACTGGTTGAAGGTATCCCAATAAAAATCAAACAATACTGTATTTTTGGAACAATACTACTAATAGTAGTTGCTAGTAAACATTAATACTGTTACTTGCTAGTCTCTGATTTTGGTTTCTGAACTTCTGGACCACTAATGAGAGTGTGGAACCTCCAGCATTGCCAGGGAACTTGAGTGTTCTCTCCAATGTTTTTTTTTTCTGCAGTGGACATCTGCTGCATAAAAACGGTAAATTCTGCTATTGGTGGCAGTGTGCAAAGTGGTGTGATGTGTCATGAGTTTCATCAGAGTCACTTCAGTTAAGTGGCATCCCAAAAAATGAGCCAGGCTGATTCCTGAAGACCAGCTTTCACAAAAGCTCTCCAGTAGCAGAACTTCATCCTGCGGCAGCTTCAAACAAAGCTCTTTCTAGAAGTGGATTGATGAAACAAATCCTGGTTATTTAGTGGGCTCCCCAGAAAGCTGGCAGATTGTTGGTGTGCAGGCTTGGAAATATGTAGTCAAAGGATCTATCTAAGGACTTGATCATGTGGTCCTAGTATCTGCAGAGTTTATGTATTCCTGGAAAGCTTCAGACACAACATGCTGTACAGCCCAGGTCATCACAAATCTTGTTCCCTTCTGCACACTCTGTATCTAGGATGAGGTGACAGGCTTATTAATATGTTTCACTGATGGTTTGCACAATTTTTAGGCCTGTGGATGGAAAAATTATACCTGCTCGACCTCCCCCACCTAAAAGTGTTCCTGGAAGGCCACCTCCACCAAAATTCTCTGCAGCCAAGACCTCCTCCCAGAAGGATGTTCTGTCGCGATCTAGTTCTGACAGCGCTTCTGATAAAAAAAAACAGCAAGTTCAGGCTGGGACCCAAGAGAGCAAAAAGTGCAGTCTTTAAAAATCCAGATCCAGCATTACCTCCTAGACCTAAACCAGGTCATCCTCTCTACAATAAATACATGGTGAGAGTTGAGATATTCTGTCTGAGTACATTGTTTTTATAAAACAGTGCTGGTTAAAATAGTAGAGAAAATGTCAGCTAAACCTACTAAAGTAGGTTAGTATTATGTGGCTTTCAAAGTGCATCTATCAGCATAATCTTCCTTAAAAAATGCTAATAGATAAATAGTAACAACTCCTGTAAGGCAATACTGGGAAAAGCAATAAATATATGTATAGATCTATGTGGTGTATTTCTTTGTATATATGTAATTATATTATATATATCTTTGATGCATAGCTCTTGGGGTTTGGGGGTTCTTTTTCCGGTCACCAGTTCTGAATTCTCTTTCAGTAAAATGATGCTGAATAATTGCATTTGTATATTGGTTTACCCATATATATCAAAATGCTTAGGAAAATTGGGGGAGCACTGGAACTTGTAAAGCAGCTGATCTTACTTAATCAAGCTTGCAAAGATTGAGGAATGTAGCACTGCTCATCTTACATTTTCATCCTATTTTCATCTCTTTTCATTATAAAAATGGTTTTGGTAACGTATGTGTTATGAGGGAATTTTAAATACGAATGGATCAACATTACAAATAAAAACAAGGTCTTTCCCCAGAAAGTTGAAACTGGTCAGTGATAGAGCTGGTGACTGCTTGAACCAGTGCTGTTGTCAAAAAAAGCAGCCACACAGCCGTAGCATGAACAGCATCAACATTCCATCAGCACGAAGTGGAAACTTTCTGTTGCCACCTTTTTGATCTTCCATTTTTGCATTTACAGTTTTGTATATGAGATTTTTTTTCTGTGGAAGATCAGTAGTAATTCCCTGCTCCAAAGTCTTACTGTCAATGAAAATTTCCTTCCAGGGTGTTTTCCTAGTGACCTTCATGACAAATCAATGTATTTCTTTATCAGAGTGTCTTTCTAAATATCTTGTTCTGTGTGGGGTGATACCAGTTAGGTGTCTAAGACACTTTTAAAAACAGAGTTTCTCAGAGTGGCAGTTCATATCACCAGCAGTCTGTTCTGAATGCCTTCTAAAGGAACCTGTCCTCTTCCACTGGACTCTTAAATTACTTACCTGTAGTAGGTGGTTTGAATAGTTCCATCATCTGACCATTTTCACTTGTGGTGAAAATTTGAGGTGCTTAGAAGTGAAAAAAAATGTTTCCATTTGCCTCTGTTTCTGTTCAAGCTACCTGTGCCTCATGGAGCTGCCAAGGAAGATTGTCTTCCCAGGAACACTGGAGAACCATCCTGTAAGGTAAGGTGCTTTTTTCTGCTGGCTTAAATATTTAATGAACAAGACTCCTGTTGCAGTAAAGAGTCAAGTGTTTTAGTGTTCAGAGGTTACACTGAGAAATGTAATAGTGATTTATTAAATCCTTGTGCTTCTGTAATCAGAACAAAACAACTGCCAAAACAAAACCCAATAATGGTGATTTGCCTCACAGCACAGGGACATTCTGCTTATGGAACAGAGCAAGAGTAATTACTTGGAGTGCCAGAAGGGAGAGGGAACTGGTGAAGTTCCTCCATCTCATAGGAAAATAATCACTCCCTTGGCTGTGTCTGAGAATTGGGCAAAAGATAAGCGAGTATTTTATAAAGTGCTGTACATGATACATCAGTGAATTGGCTTTGACATACTGACTTGAAAGTATTTTGTTCTCTCTGCTTCTACAGATCCTGACTTGGTTTTAGGGCATGACTCTATTAATATTAAATAGCTGGTGGAAATTCTAGCAAGGAGCAGCCTTTTTGACTGTTATCAGAAGCCTGCATAGCTGAAATAGTTTTCTATGCAGTGTGTTGTTGTCTATTGTAACTCATATTACTCTGGTCTTATCTTTATCTATGTTGGGCTTTTTTGGTTGGGTTTTTTTTTTTTTTTTTGTACACAGTGAATTACTTTGAATGTAATTCATGCACTATGATTGTCATCAGTACAGCCTAAAAATTCCTAGTGGGTGGGACAGAGAGGGTGGCTCAGCATTTGGAATGTTATTTCTCTTTATGAAAATACCACAACAAAACTGTCAGCTGCCCTCAGTGTTACCTTCATGTAAGCAAAGGCACAGTGGCTTCCTTGTTGGAATGTTTGTTAGTGGGCAGGTGAGTTGTCCCTGCTGAGTGTGATGGGGAGAGATGGATTGGGTGTTCCCTCCAGCAAGGAAGAGTGACTGGTGGCTCACAGTACCAAGCACCAGTGCAAAATCTGTCCACAGCCCTTGGCAGTGAGTGTTGCTATCAGTGCTATGGATTTCTGCCCCACAGAGGTAGCCAAGGCTTTTTCTATACTTGGAAAAGTTGCATGGCTTCCCTTCCTTTCACTGGCCCAAGTAGATTTTGGTTAAATGCATTCTTGTTTACACTGGCAGAAGGCATACAAAATTCAGACCCACAGTTGTGACCAATAACCATTTCCTTCTGCAATACCAGAACAACTGTCTCCAAAGTCAGCAAATTAATTAAGGAGTACATAACAGAGAATCTCTGTTAGTATCTTCCATGATTTATAAACTACTTGGGTTTATGTGTTTTTGTCAGGATTCAAACCACCCTCCAAAAGTTTCTGACACAAGTGCACCTCATGCTGTAGTCCTGCATGATTTTCCTGCTGGTAAGTAAATGTGAATATTCTGGAAGCTTGTTTTACTCCAAGACTTTCAAATGGAAATTTTCTTAGAAATTAGTGCTTAAAAATGGTGTGGAGGCTCATTCAAATCAATGGGTTTAGCTGTAGATGGGTCTGTTTTTCAGTTAAAGCTGATTGATTTATCAGGTAAAATTAAGAGTTTTTTAAAACTCATTTGGTTTTGTCTGTGGTATTTGTATAAAGAAGGTTTTACTTAGAGAAAATCAGTGAGTGTGACAAGTACTGCTAACTGAAATGGTGTTGTCTTACAGAGCATGCTGATGACTTGGACCTTCATTCTGGAGACACTGTGTGTCTTTTGGAGAAAATTGATGCCGAGTGGTACAGAGGCAAATGCGGGAATCGCACAGGGATATTTCCTGCCAGCTTTGTTAAAGTGGTTGTATGTAGGCTTTGTATACATTGCTGCATAAGGTCCTGTTGCGTTTGTTTTCTGGTTCTGTTTTACTAAGGCTCCTGTGTGTTTAACTCTGTATTTAGATAATCTCTTATCCCACTGGCAGCGCTGAAGACATATCAGCTTGTTTGTGTGGTATTAGAAAGATGCTTGATTTGGCACAACCAGCCTGGGTTATGGGGAATAATTTGCTGTCAGTTTAAAGCCAAGTGAGAAATCATTGCCCTTACCAGATTCTCTTTGGAAACGTGCACAGTTTCTCAGAGTCCTCAGAGCAGATTATTTTTTGACAGCTGCATGTCAGAATCAGCACTTGGTAAAAGATGGTTGATATTTGTGCCTCCCCCCCAGCTCCCCATCTTCTGTCATTTTCTTGTCCCTTGAACTTTGCTGGAATAACCACGTTTTTAGCCATGTAGTGAACTAGGTCAGAGTAGCAGTTTGGCCCAAAAAAACATGTTGGGTTTTTTTCTTCCTAGAAGATTGTTTTTTTCCAACAGGATCAATTTGCCTAAGTGGTTTTCTAAGTGGCTGCACAAATGGTTGTGCTGGCACAGTGCAAGGAGATCGTGGTGTTGCAAATGAGCAGCTTTAAAGCAATTCTGTTCCTGAGTGTGACACTTGACAGTGAGCAGAAGGCAAGAGACAGGTGCTCTTTTGGAGCCCAATGATAATTAATTTAAAGGGATACAGTAGGGCTCCCTGCAGTCAAATGCTGGGTCAAACCTATTGCAAGCCTGAGTCTGAGACTGGAGCCCATGTTGGGGCAGTGGAGAGGGCATTGGGCTGTCCCCAGCAGCTGTGGGGACATGGAGGAATGGCAGGGTGACTCCAGGATGCTGGGAAGGTGCAAGGCTTGGCACTAAAGAGAGGAAGTGTCTGTGGCTGCACCTCGTGGCTGAGTGAGCACTGCTGCTGCATGGGCCGTTCCAAGGATTTGGTGCACAACAGAGAGGGCAGGGTCTGTTTAGTTTGTAATGGTGGTATTGGAGAAAAAATTTAATACCTGAGAAGTGCTGAAGAATAAAAACTAAACTCGTAGTTATTATTAATGGAACCATGCTTGATTCACTTTCACAAGAAAGATTTGTTAGCTGAATTGATTGTCTACTTCTACACAGACCAACATTCCATTTAAAAGCTCTTGCTTCTACTGATAGCTAATGAAGAAAAGATTTTATGTTAAAGCAATGAAGTGAGTATTTGGGGTCAAACTCAGCATTGATACAGATACAGCTTCATAAAAGCTATGGAAGATGCATTTCTATTTGAGTTGTAAGAGATGATTACCCTTTGAGGGCAAAAATCTTTTATTTCAGATTTTTTTTTAAAAATAAGATCAAGGAGTGCAGTTTACTTGAGTGAATTGTCCTGTTAATTCATGTCAGATTTCATCCTGATGCAAGGTCTCTATACAATACACTGCCATGTGTTTTACAGTGTTGAGCTGGGTAGTAGCTTAGATCTGGGCACCTAACAATAATAGATAGTTATGGCTTCGCACAGAACCTTCAGAGCACCACAGGTATCAGCTCCTTCAGCAAGAGCAGTGCTGAGATGATTTGTCCTAAAAGGTGGTGTGATTTCCTTCAGTGCTTCACACAAGCTACTGAAACATTCCTGTTCATTTTATGGGAACTGCTGATATAACAGTGAGCTGTAACCCAAAGCTCCTCGCCAGGGCCTTTCAGCTCCTAGTCCTGTACATCTCACAGATGATCCTCTTGTCACACCAAAAATAAAATTGAAATCTTCCTGTGCTAAAGAACTTGAATGTTGTCTGTTTGATATAGTTGTGTATTGATTTTTTTAAGTTGCATTTCTCCAATTCAAGTGAGATTTGTGAGATGTGTTTTTGTTTGGAGAGCAGTTGGCTACCAAAGCACAGAAGGGATGAGTGTAAACATCCCTTGTCTATTGTAGTATACTGTGCAAGTAAATAATTGAGAGCAATTACCAGTTGAGAATTGGGATCTAAATACAACAACGTGTAGTAGCATCCAGCCACATAATTCTGTCAGTCAGTCATGCCACAAGTAGAAACAATAAACCAGCTTCATAAAACAGAACATTAAATATTGCTCCTTTTTTGCATAAAATGTAAAAAATGAGAAAACAGTCATAAATTTACATTAATGTGGCCATATATCAGAGCATGCCAACAATTACAGAGTGTCACACATCTGAAAAACAGATTATTTTACCCAGTTTCAGGTTTATTGCGGTTAGTTGCCATGAGCTTGAAATGGAAGATATATTTTATTTTATTGTCTTATTAGATTGATGTTCCAGAAGAAACCAACAGGAAAAGAATACCCTCTTCATCACGATGTATTAAGTGAGTCAGATGAATCTTATTTTCTTTCTCCTGTTGATTTACGAGAAATTAAAAAGAAATACTAACTTTGAGGTGGGAGCTCTCTGCACTGAGGTTAATAGGGTTAACAATTTATTCACCAAAGTATATTCAATGAAATATAAAAAATTAAAATACATGTTTTAAAAACCTGAATGTTCATGATGCTTTCTTAAGACTCATATTTAGGTTAAAAAGGCCTAAAACCATACTTTCATAAAAACTGGTTGCAGAAACCATGAACCAATCTAATTAAATTAAGCAGCATTGTATATTACTCTTTGCTCCTGGCCTTGCTATTTCCCCTATATATTATCTTATAGGAATGGATTTTATAGAATAAAGTATAGTTAATTGGATAAAAACTAGCTTCTTCCTATGAAACCTCCATGTATTTGGGACAAATATACAGCACTCACCCCCCCACCCATGTTTGATTGCATCTAAATGGGATGCTAGCTTGAAAAACAATCAAACTCTTAACAAAAGTCTATCAGGACACTTGCTTGGATATAGGCAAAGATTAAATTGGACAGGTGACCAGAAACAAGGGGGCTTATTGTTGCTTGGAAGGGAAATAGAGTCTTGAAAAATACTGTAACCCAGAAATTGGGATGCAGAAATTGCATCTGGCTTCTCCAGACTCTCTACTTATCCTCCTCAGAAAGCAAAGATGAGAACCAGGGCTGGCCCCCAATTTTCCACCTGTTCTATCTTTAGTGCGTCCTTTTATCATTTTAATTAAAGTATCAATCCATATATTGCACACAATGCTGTCTTATTATTAAGTGGACAGTAATAATGAAGAAGCAAAGTAATTTTCTCTTTGTTTGTGCAGAGGTCCAAGATGTGTAGCAAGATTTGAATACATTGGAGATCAGAAAGATGAGCTCAGTTTTTCTGAAGGTGAAACTATTATCCTGAAAGAATATGTAAATGAAGAGTGGGCCAAAGGAGAGCTCAGAGGCACGACTGGAATTTTCCCCTTGAACTTTGTGGAAGTAATTGAAGATCTGCCCAGAACAGGTATGAATATGTTTGCAAAAATCTTCAAGAGCATGGTTTAGTACTTTAGGCAAATAGGCAGCATATAGGAGAAAATTCCAAAAGGACAATGAATGCAGAAAGGAGGTAAAAAGAGAGGGAAGACCAATTAAAAAAAAAAATCGAAATTAACAATAGGACTTCTTAAGAAGCTATTCTTAACAACAACTTCAAATATCTAAAATCTCTGTCATTACTAGAATTCTGAATAGACACTGCTCCTGTTCTAAGGTGTGCTTTACTTATGTAGGTACAGAAACAGCACTGAAGAATAAGGTGGAGGTTTCGTCTTCCCTTCCTCAGGTAATAAAACTTTATAGATGAGGGCCAGAATTTATGTATAGATTTATAATATGAGAGTAACTGCAGAATGTGACACAATTCCCACAACACACAGTGCTGCATGGTCACAGCCTCAATTCTCACACTTGGCCTAAGCTGATTGAATTCAGAGCTTCTGACAAATTAACATTAGTAAATTTTTATCCTTTGTGCTGAAGGAAATTCTTGTCAGCTCTATTTTAAGTATTGCTGCAGTGATCTAATTTGGAATTGATTAATCCTTTCCCCTGCCACCAGAGATGAGAAGGAATGTGGCTGAGCCCAGATGAAATTCTGTGCTGGTAATTGCTGAAATGCCATTCTGGTCTACATCTGCAGCAGCCCTGTTGTATGGGAGGGTGTCAGGACACCCATGTGCTGTACAGCTGCTTTCAGCAGCATCCATCAGTTTTTGGGCCCCAGTCACACTTCTAAAATTAATGCATCTCTTCTGTTCACTTGAACAGAACAACAGACGCTCAGTGGAGTGGTGTGAAGCACTTCATGATTTTACAGCAGAAACCAAAGATGATTTATCCTTCAGAAAGGGAGACTACATCCAAATACTGGAACAAGTAGATTTGGAGTGGTATAGAGGAAGACTGAATGGAAAGGAAGGGATTTTCCCAGCAGTTTTTGTTCAGACCTGTTCAGGTACAGTGCTCCTACTAGATGGCAATTCATTATTCCTTGGGTTGTGCCAGTCATGACAGAGTTGTGGGAGAACATAACTATTCCACTGCATCAGCAAGTCACACACCACCACAGTCTTTAATATTCTAAGGCTAAACTTAAGTTTTGAACCAACTTCTCTAATAATGACAATATAATGTTCTAGTCAGTAAATAATCTGCGAGGTGACACAGACTCTGGGATGTTTCCAAGTGTGGTTTGGGCACAGGCAGAACCATTGAGGTGGCCATTGAGCCACCTTTAGGAATAATTCAGGGGTACTGATGCTGCTTCATCTTAAAGCATGAAAAGTAGCTTTTATTATGTATCACCATTGGGAAGTTCAAGTTAAGTGAGGTTTAAATTGAGTCTGCTTAGAAGCAGAACTATGAGACTGTGTTTAATACTATAACATTAACGGGTGGCAGTAGATATTTTTTATTCCAGTAGGACAGTGAATTTGCTACAGCAGTAGCAGTAACATTTGAACAACCTGTAGCACAAGGGGGAGAAAACATGAGAATGACAGGAAACTTCTCCAGAAAGGGAGATTTATTTCACTCCAATGTAAATAACTTCTCTTGTCCATGTTCTGTAGCCAGGGTAGAGCTGTCACAGCCTGGAGGAGGGAAGAAAGGAAAAGCCAAAGCTCTTTATGATTTTCATGGAGAAAATGAAGATGAGCTTTCTTTCAAAGTAAGTACCTCTCTTGGACCAGTTTCCAAGAGGTCTTATGCTCTTAAGTGCTAAAAAATAAGATTCACCCACTGTGGAAACAGGCTTTAGACAAGAGGAATGAAGTACCTAGAAGATGCATAGATATTAACACATTTGATAAGTGGTCTCTCTAAAAAACATTTTTGCCCTGTCAGCAAAAATCTTCATTGAAGACACTGAAAAGAGGTCAGGAGTTGCAGAATTATTGACTTCTCTGATGACAAGATAAACAAAGCTCATTTTGCAGTACATTCAGTTTTTGATTGGTTGATATGGTCAAGGGAGCCTCTCTTTGGACTAGGAAGGAAAACTGAGTAGGAGGCAATAGTGAGAGTGGCAGTGCTAGAGCAGCCAGGCCTCTAAGGGAAACCTGGTACAGCAAAATCTTGAGCTGGCCACACTGTACAGAGTTGCCATGGGAACAAGGGGAAAAATTAAACACATGCTGGATGCCCAGATCAGATTAAACATGAACAAGAAGCAGACTACCCTTTATATTCAAAGTCATGATTTAGGTAACCATGTTCTCAAAAGCAAATTTCTGAGAAACAGTAGACTTCGACAGGAGATGAAATACAGTGTTTTCTCTTCTAAAACTACTAAAATATTTTTAGCATTAGGAGCTTGCAATGCTGAAAGGATGGATGATTCTTTAAAGCAGAAAAGGGGAATAGAGTTACTGAAGAAAAGGCCAGTACTTCAGATGAAAGTGAGAACAAGAACCAGGACCAAACACAGGAGCTCCAATTTAAATGGCCCACACTGAGCTCTTAGATTGCATTTCTCCTTTTTTTTTTGGAAAAGTTTCAAAGTGCTGGAAAATACTGGGACTAAATTAAAAAAAAAAAATCCAGTGTTTTAAGAAAACAAACCCTGGAAACACATACGAACAAGCAGTAAAGGAGGGGGCCCCATAGCCAGCTCTCAGCATACCTGGAGAGCCAAAGCAGTGTGAGAAGTTATCCAGCAGTGCTCTTTTCTCCCTCCAAGGGTGATGATTTTTCAGCATAAACAAGTATTTAGCCTAAGAGAAGCTTCAGTGGGTTTTGGCAACCCATCTCCAAGAGATGTAACCAACAGAAGAGACTGGCCACCTCTTACTTCTCTTCTCTTTGATTGATATTGCTCCTAAATAAGATCAGCTCTGCACGCATCGCTCATTGCACAGAAAGCTGTACTGACTCCCATTTCTCCTTCTCTTACAGGCAGGTGACATGATAACAGAGCTGGAATCTGTAGATGAGGACTGGATGAGTGGAGAGATACTAGGAAAGTCTGGGATATTTCCCAGGAACTTTGTTCAGATTTTAAAAACACCATGAAGTGTTGCCTTTGTACTACTCCCTGCGTGTGGGAGAGAATGTTTTCTACCCTAAAGGCACAGCAAAGACATCAACGAGTGTTGATTATCAATGTTTTGCACTACTTTTTCTAGACAGTCGTAGTAGTATCTTAAGTCAGATAAGAAAATTTGAGTCTTTTGTGACAGTGTATGTAGTCATGTTCCATGAATGCTCAGAGAGCAAAACAAGCAGGCTTTTTAGCCATTTCCAACTAGGGAAATACTGTGGTGCAACACCATTTTAACTTATATAGCATTCTAGTACGTTTACTCTCTGGTATTACATTTATCATGCACGAAGTCTGCATAACATAAGCTGCTTTGGCCTTCTTTGAGAACTTCTTAAGATCCAAACTTTAAAAATTGTTTTAATATATAATTACACCACTCAGTAGGTAGATGAAGTTTGATATTCAGGTTTCATTACTGCTTGAGTTCCACATTAGCAGTAGAATCCACTTGTTTTATGACTTAGAGGATAAGAAAAATAACTGGTATTTCATAGTAGAAAGGTATCAAATCTAATACTGGTAAGAGGGGAAATGGAGAAATAAATCCTTGTGTAGTGTCCTTTTATTCTTAGCCCGAACTGCTCATACAGCAAGACCACAGAAGTAAAAATTTTAAGTATTTTGCCTCTTAATGAATTCTGTTTAAATTGGTGTGAATCATCTTAGACCTTTCTTGCTTTCCCCAAAATACTTTGCAAGTCCAGGTTTAGTTTTTTCCTAGTGCCCGCTGTTCTTGGAGCACCACTGTCCCCTTCTTTCCCAGCTGAAGTCAGTGACAGCCAGTGTTTATTGAGCTTTCTCAGAGCCCAGCCATGGAGGAGCCACACTATTCCAGCTATTTGCCCCTCCACTTCCCCCATGGAAGTGGAAAGCCAGTGTTCACTCAGTCTGCATTTTATTTGTCACTCAAGCACTGGAACATACTTCAGTAACACTATTCCTGTCCTTAACATGAAGGATATTATACAGCCTTGGGTTTAGCTTTCAGCAGACGTGGGATTAGTTTCCAGTTTGCTGCCACATACCAAATATACTGAGCATCCTTATAAATGGCCTGTTGAGGCCTTAAGGAAAACAGGCCTGGCAAGAGGTTACTCCAAGCAGTTCTAACCAAGGCACTTGGTAAAAAGCAGCGATGTAGCTTGACTGACCAACCAAGATGGACATGATTGAGGGGGTTTGACATTATAGGAATTTCTAGTAGTCAATTCCTTTTTGTAACACTTGGCTTCTGTCAAAATAGTTAAATAGTGTCCTGATTAACTGCTAATTCCACTGGAATAGAAAAAATGATGCTGCAGTTGGTTCTTTCACTGCTGCCAGTGTATCAAAAAGAAACCAGTAGGCTGAAGAGTCCCTGCTCCCAAGAGCTGCAGGTCAGTGGGTATCAGATACCTTCAACAGGACTTTCCTTCGTCGGCTTGGCAGTTCAGGTTGCAAAGGGCCAACAGTTGGAGGTGGATGGAGATTAGAAACCAGAATCATCATGATGGACCATGAGATAGTTTTGACTTAGTCACATCGCTGCTGACAATTTCACTGCTGTGAGCTCTGAACAGCACAGCAACAGTACCTGCTGCTGTGAGAGATGAGGATTGGGGTGCACCTGAACTGGGCCTGAGCAGGCTGGGGAGGGTGGCCCTGCCCTCCGGTGACTCCCAACAGGCATAGGCACAGATTCCCCCAGCAGGGAATGGGCATCCAGGCCCAGTGATGGACTGGAGCTGACCTGCAGCGAGCCTGCAGAACCTGCGGTGCAGCCGTGAGGGCCTCAGTCACTGCTGGGCTGCAGAACTTGCACAGACACAGCCCCTGCTTGGTGTTCTGTTGTGTTTAATCTACACCAGTACCGTTCACACAACTGGGGAAAGATCACACAAAGGAGGAGCTGGACTTCTACTTCCATTAGGGATTTACATGATAAAAAATTAATTATGTGCTGTTCTAGAAGGATGGAAATGCAACAATGGGTACAGCTGTTACTCAGTTTTAGCACTCCCAGCATGCCTGTCCAGAACTCCTGTGGAATTACATGGACAATCCTTCCCACTCTCCCAAGTTTTCCTGTTAGAAGATTCTAAAGGTTCTTGCTTATTCCAGAAAAACAGTCATCTCCTAGAGAAATCCAAGGAATAGCCAGGTCCTTCAAAGACATACCGCACCAGTGTGGTGGTAGATGAGGCTGAAGTGTATGATGTTTACTTACTGTTTGTCTGGCAGTTTTCTAAGGTTTTGATACAAGTCTCAAAAGTAGAACTGATTTTTTAATATTTTTTTTTTCAATTTCCTCTTTCCCATTTTTATAACTATGTACCGACCAGTTGTTTTTGTAACTTCACTGAATGTTTAAAGTCAGTGCCTGTCCACAGACAAGACCACTGTGCTGCAATGCAATCTCCTGCTGCCGCTGGGGCAGGGCAGGAGCAGCAGCAAGGCCTTTTACTCCGAGCACCGAGTGCCATCTAAGGGCTGCTCGCGTGGCTGCAGGCAGCTGGAACAGCGTCCGAGGAACGCTGAATCGAGGAGTGCTCGGCTTTTACAGGTCGGGATTTGCCTGAAGACCATGCCTGACACCGCCGTGAGACCACACACAGATACAACACAGAATTCCTAGGGTGTACAAAAAGCCGAGAATGAGGTGGAGTGCAAACCTTAACTGCAGTGTAGTAGCACATATCAGCTGTAACCTTGAAACCCAGCTAGATCTCCATGCATTCGAATAAAAGCCTCACTTACCGAAATATTTTGTTTGACCCATCCTCTGGAAATATCTTCAGGAAGATGTCTTTGTTCTGTGTACAATTAACAGTGTCCTAAATAAACCTTTGTTAAGTCCAGTAAGTTTGTTATGGTACCTCTGTAAATTAAGAATGTATTTAACCAATAAAATTTTTATAATTAAGTCATGAGGGCATTTTGTCTTTATGCTGTGAAAAGCTGAGCTTTCCACTTGACAGTTGTAGTTTTTTTCCCCAAATCCTCCTGGACTAACCTTTTGCAACATACATTCCTCAGACATGCAAGTAACAAATAAAACATAAGGGCTTCAAAAATGTGGCTGTCTGGGATTCCTGGAGGGAGGTGACACCTGCCTCAGCAGCACAGATGGAAAGAGCAAAGCAACATCATTCCTTCCCCCTGTTCAAGGTTCTGAGTGTTGTGCACTCACTGCACTTCCTTCCAGCACACAAACTGGAAAAAGAGAACATATTTAAACTGGAACTCGGAATCACAGGACAAAATCACATCACCTGCAGCATTCTGAACTAAGTTCAAAACCATTCTTTTCGTTTTGCCTATTATGTGGTCCAAACCAGAATTATCATCTAGGAAAACTGAAAATCCCTGACAGAGAACAGCACCCATGGGTAGCAGGGCCCCTTCTCCTTTTCCCAGTACCTATGTGGAACAGTAACATTTCACTATGTTCCTTTATTTCTTGTCCTGAGCTCTGTGACAACCACCTGCAGGAGCCACCACTCTCAGAGAACTCCAAATTTTGCTCTCAGGTTTTAAATCACTACCTTACCAGCAATTTAATAGGGCTAAGTTTAGCTTTGTTGCCCTATTCTAAACAACACAGATAGCACAGAAAACTCATTTTAGCTAGAAAAAAACTCTTCCATTTTTAATCCAACATAAGTTGAACAAGAAGCAAAAAATTATGTTAGATAATGGAAAACAGTCTTAAAATTAGTCAGCGAAACATTTAAGTGCTTTGTTTTCACAACACAGACCATTGCCTTTTTACAGAGTTTTTCCCCCTGAAGTTCCACAGGTTCTCAATGATTATCCCTCAGTTTTGACTGGTTAAAATCCAACACCTAACTCCACTGCTCAAAATCAGCACTGCTTCCATCATTGTAATTACCACCTTTAACACCTTTAAATACCTTCTGACCACCAGAGACTACACCTATCCCACTTATTACCACCAAGGAATGTAAACACACATAATTTTGATAAATATTTCTGAAGTAGTCTGGGTAAAACTGTAAGACTTCCCAATAATTCCAAATTCTGACAGGAGTTTCCCTGTGCAATTTCTGCCTTCCCTGTACCCTCTGAGGCACCTCTCACCACTACAGCCTCTGCACACACACACAAAGATTTTTTAGTGAGGACTAAAATTACTGGTTAAAACAAACGTAGAGAATGCACATAAAGGCCAACCCACCTTCTTCCACCTATCTCCTCAACACAAGTGGAGAGGTAAACAAGTACTTCTTTCATTTTTTTTTAAACAAGGCCATAGATTTACCTTACTGAAAATCCCTCCACACATCCAGTACCAATACAGTCCAGCAGCAATACAGGCGACCAAGCATTAGTTCTGTATATTAAAAGGTTTTATTTTCCACCAATTTTCAGTTTCACACAGACTCCTGCACGGGCGGCTCGTATCCATCAGCTCGCTCTACCTTGGTGCCAGCCTCATCCCCAGAGGGCTTTCCAGCACCACCTCCTTCACCATGCAGCTCCATCAGCTTGCCCACTGAAAAAAACACAAACAGTGAGAGATGGACCTGTTTGAACGGTTTTGAATTACTCATCACACACAAATTAACCACCAGAACACCTTCTCTAGGTAGGGCCAAGTCTGTTGCAGACAGCTCATGCACAGAGATGCTGCTGCAGTGACAGTAAGACAGAAACAAGCAGTGAAATAAGGCTACATAATGAAACTGCAAACTACACCTTTTTCTAAAATGATCTGAAGGGCCTACTGCTGGATTGCATGGGAATGTCAGAAAAAAGGGAAATGGAATCATTCCACATCATCTGGGACCGAAACATTTTGTCATCATTCATTCCCAAAGCAAAGCTTTTCCACATTCAGCAGCAGTTCCAGGCAAGAACTCAAGAAGCTCCAAACCAAACACTACTGATCGGCTTTCAAACCTGGAAGCCACACATCGTGACAAGGACACACTGTTTCCCTTCTACAACTACATTTCAGCTCATTCACGCTGCTGTAACATCTTTATCCAAAAGCAAACACATTTGAAGTCACTCCTTTCCACACCCTCCTCCAAATGCCTGCAGTAACTCACATTCGAACTTGGGCTTCTTGAGCATCTTCACCTTGCGGACGTAGACGTCGTGCAGAGGGTAAATGGACTGACAGGCCTTCTCAATGTCCTTGCCAATGCTGTCTGGGATCCTGAGGAATCACACAGCACCACAACGTTAAAAACTCTGCCTGCTTCTGCAGCAGCAACACAGGCTTAAAAAGCCCCTTAAGAACACAAAATGTTGCACAAAAGTTTACATCACCACTTCAACAACTTTCTTCAGGTACATTCAGATTCTAAGATATTTCCCTTGCCATGTCAGAAGGGACATTCTGCATGTGTGCTCATTTTGAGAGCCACTCTGCAAACTTTTGGAAGCAATCAACACACTTTGGGAAAATCCTTCTATCAGACGAGCTCAGAGCACTCACAGCCCCAGCTGATCAGAATTACAACTTTAGTCTGTAGAAATGTGAATCACAAACCCTCTGGAGAGTGATTTTACATTTATGCAAACCTGACAGATTCAGGTCAGACAGAATGCAGTCTAAGAGAAGCCATCTGCAGAAAATGGGGACTGGTTTTTCCACCAGAGGGACTCCTTGCTTTGTCTCTGACAAACAGCTCGGGACGCACCAGCACTCCCCAAGCAACAACCAACTCCCAAAACTGTAGGGGAGAAAAAGAGAATGCAGCCAAAGCTTACAGCTTATTGACAACTTCCTTCAGGTCGTTGGTCTGCACCTCCCGGGTCATGATCTCCATCATTTTCTTGCGGATCTGCCGCACCTGCTGGTGCTGGGCATAGGAGGTCTTGCGGATCTGGTTGTTGCGCTTCTTGGTGAAGCCCACGCAGAAGAGGCGCAGCAGGTACCCGTCCGTGGTTTTGACATCCACGTGGGCCTCGATCATTGTCTGAAACAGGAAACACACAACATTTACCCCCACGTGGCACACAGGCAGCCCAGCCCCATCTCCAGACACGGCTTTGCAGGCACCGGTGCTTCCCTCTCTCCCCGAAGGCACTGGCAGCACGCAGCCCTTGCTCCTTACACACCTGCCATTTTTTGACCATGGAGCACATTTTGTCCCGGGTGAGGTCCATCCCATGGAAGTTGGTCAGACAATTTTTGCCCTGAACGTCCTCAGTGATCAGTTTAAATTTGCGGAAGGCAACCTCATCGTTCTGCAGATCAGCCAGGCTCACCTCAAACACGCGGCCCTTCAGCCCGTCAGAGGCAATTTCTGTGTGATGGAACAGAGTAAAACACCTTTGATTAACATTAGCAGCACATTCCTCAAATCAGATACTGAATTCCCACTGGAATCCCATTTTCTGATGTTTTCTAATGGTGATCACAGAGCCAGCCCCCCTTTGGGAGGAATCTTCTTGACTTAACACTATCAGGATTAGAATATGAACAGCAGCATTCAGCAGATTCCACCACGCGTAATAATTTGGTTTGTTAAGCATAAAGGGATTACAGAGTATTTGGAAATTATGAACAGTAATGAAACAACCAAACACAGAAAGTCACAAGTGCTCAGCAGACATGAAGCACCGATGCACAGCCCAGCACAATCATTCCCCAGCTCCTCCTCCAGCAAGGAACCATTTTAACAGCACTGCCTGGTTCACACTTTGTTTTCCAGTGACGTTCATTTTGTTTGTTTCACGTGTTACAGTTCAAAATAATGATCACCATCCAAACTTTGAGTGCAACCAGCAGAGAATCATAAAACTATTTAGCCATTCTGCACAGCTATGCTTCCAAAAACAGGGCTACCCCATATCCAGACACCCCTGCATTCCTAAGAGAGCTTTCCTCTTCCTAACATGTGCCAGATCCTATAAAACCGAATTTGCCCTCCAGTGATAGCTCAGCACTCACACGAAATCAGCAATTCCGGCTCTAATCTTTACCCAAAATCTTTCAATTCAAGAAATTCCAGTATCAAGGTGTGCTGGTCGTTATGATCCTATCAGGACTAAGGTCTCCTGTGGCACTGTCCCGCATCTGTCCCTGTGACACTCAGAACTGCTGCTTAATTCTTTAACTCTTCCCAACTTGCCAAGTTACCACAAGAGGAGCTCATTAGAAACTTCAGGCCCTTCCTTCCATGGTCTGGCATTGTTGTGCAAACGAGGGCCCAGTGTATGAACTTCCCTGCAGCTAAGCAACTCGGTCAACCAAAAAGCAAGACAAATCCGCTCAAATCACTCAACTTGTTTAGCTTCCAGCTTCGCAGCAGTACAACCAAAACCCACTTTGCAGCAGTATTTTAACCAGGAAGCTTTAGGCCAGGAGCTCAAACCTGGCTGTCCCTCGGAGCAAACACAACGCCCTGCACCGCACCAGCCCAGCTACTCACTAGTTCCTTGAGTCCTGGTGACCAGCGTCTTCCCGATGTTCCGGATATTGAACATGGCCGGGGCTTTGACATCGTACCAGTCCTTCTTGGAGAAAGGGTCGACCCTTAAATCAAACGAGAAGATTTTCAGCCGCCTTTCTCAGGGCAGGCCGGGCTGCAGCCATCCCATCCCATCCCATCCCATCCCATCCCTTCCCCTCACACCGCCCGCGGGCCCGCCCGGCTGCCGCCATGACAGCAC
>JAHLSL010000020.1:7816082-7843376 GCA_025920805.1 Petroica traversi
CGCAGTGAGGCCTGGCCGTGCCCCTCGAGGGCACCCACGCCCCGCAGTGAGGCCTGGCCGTGCCCCTCAAGGACACCCATGCCCCACAGTGAGGCCTGGCGTGAGGCCTGGCGTGAGGCCTGGTGCGGTGGTGCTGTGGGCCCTCCCTCCCGTCAGGGGCTCTGTTGGGACTGGCAATAAAGGAGGTGTCAGAGGCCTGGGCTCCAGCATCAGCTTCTGGGGGGACCCTGCAGTCATACCCCTCTCCCTCGCTGAGCCCCTTGGGTGACCCCAACCCTGTGCCTTATAAATCCCTGGGTTTTCCCAGCCTCCTGGGTGTCCTGTAGTCCCATGGGGTGTCTCTGACCTCCCCTGTACCTTCTCCCCTTTCTCGGCTGTCCCACAACTCCCATGGGTGCCCCATGATCACCTCCACTCTCCCAGCCCAAGGCACCCCAATCTCCTGGATGTGCACCCAGTCCTCTCTCCAGTATCCTGACCCTTTGGGTGTCACAGTGCTTTCCTGGATGCCCCATAACTCCCACAGGGTTTTCCAACATCCCACATCCCTCATAATCCCCTGGTACCCCCAAATTCCCCCATGTCTGCCCTGTCAGATGCCCCATCTCCCACATGCCTCTGACTCCATCTGTGACTTCTCTGGGGCTGAAGCTGCTCCCCCTTGGGACCATGTCTTACGTACTGGAGAATCCCCCACTGGATCCAGCACTCCAGGTGTGTCTCAGCAGTGCTCAGCAGAGGAGCAGGATCACCTCCCTCCACGTGCTGGCAGCACTCTGCCTAACACAGCCCAGAAGGCTTGGGGCACCCCTTTGCTCTGGTCCTATTGCTGTGGGAGCCCTGAGAAGTCCCACAGGACTGCTGACATCCAGGTGCTGTGCTGCTGCAAAAAGGCAGCCCAAATGAATCCAGAAATTGTAGCTGAGGAGGAAAAGGAGCACAGAAAATGATCTTCCCAATCCTTTTCCTCCTTCTCCAAGATACCTCTTGCTCATGTGCCTTAAGTAACTCAGGTGCTCCTTTTCTGAAATTCAGGTGAAAGGCATTTTGAGGGCCATCCATTGACTGGTGAGCTCCACCTCTCAGCACTGGCCCAGTGAGGAGAGCACAGCTCTCTGTGCACTGGGAAGGGACTGGGATATTTCAAATGTATTTGGGGCATTTCTGGCCCAGCAGCTTACGGCAGACTCACTTCTCCACCCTGCACCCTCCTGGCCATGGGAGAAGCTGACTGGCTCAGGAGGGAATACTCGGTGTCTCTGCAAGTACAAGGGTTTGACCTCTGCTTCTTGCTACCTCAGTTCTTCAGGGCTTGGAGGAGGATTCCACCTCTCCACTTGTTCTCTGGTAGCTGAGATCATCCTGGCAGTGACAGAGAAAAATATCATCACTGTGATTCACCCCACAAGCTTTGCACTACAGGCTCTGAAGTTCTTGGGAGAGGTGGCACCCATCCTGGAGAAACAGCTCTGAGCTGCAGTCCCAGAGCAGCAATGCCATTTTTGGGATGCCCAGCATGCTGTGGCTACCTGAGTCTGCCGGCAAGTCTGGATGATTCCCAGCATCTCCCATTTGATGGCAGGGCAGCTCTACCACTTCAGCACATCCCATCCCATTATTGCACAGTTGGTTCACTCCTCTGCTGTGTTTTCCCCTAAGAAGCAGCTCTGTTTCTTCAGCATATGTTTGTGTCTGTTCTTTGTGAAGGCTAAAGGGAAAAAACTCAGCCACAAAGGAATCAGGATCACCCAGAGGGTGTTGTGGCCTTTGCCACAAGCAGCAGTGGATCCTTTACAGGCAGTGGTCAGAAAATGTGTAAAATTTGTAATAGCAGCAAGTAGCAAAAAGGCAGGGAGGGACTGGTGCCTGAAAATGAAGGAAGGAATTTTGCAATATTATGTTTTAATAAATCACTGCATTCATTTCTTAATTTCTTCCTCATTTAGGTACTTTCATGTCCGCCCTAACACAGTCAAATGTAAAGTTGCAAGGTTTGTGGTTGATTCTGCTTTGTAACACAGAAACTGATCATCCCTGCTTTGTGGGTGGGAGTTCAGCAGCTTTCCTAAGTTCACGGAAAAGTCTGAGACAGGAGCTCAGTTCAGACCTTCTCAGCCCCATTTAATGGCCTCTCTTCCCATTTATGTGTTTTCTTTTTCTGAAGAAAAGAAAAAGATGCAACCAAAAATGTTTCCAGAACAGCACTAGATGCCTAAAGCTGGTCTCTGAGTCATATCTGCTTGACTTTCATGCCCAGAGTTTGCTCTGACAGTGGTCAGCCTGCTCTGCTCACTCACTCTATTGTCAAACAATTAATTATTTCGCCAGAAACTGGCTGTTGCTTGTTCAGCACCGGGAAATGAAACAAATAATGCTGACTCACATGCTTCATTATGGCTCACGAGCTTCCACCGCCCAGCCTTTGATGCTATAAAATGAGAGGCATGAGCAGTGTGTCAATATTTCCAGTGCTACTGTGGAAATTTGTTCCTGCTCCTTGTAAAGCGAGGGCATTTTTTTCAGAACCACAGCAGAGAATTGCTTAAGCAGGCATTGCAAAGACCTTCAGAAATATTTACTCAGCTAAGTCAAATATCGAGCTACATGCGTTTGGCAGAACAACTCCTGTGAAACCAGGCTGTTGCTGCATGCCACGCATGCCAAAATTGACATGGAAAAAACTTCTTTCCAGTGTATGGCTCGCTCTTAAAATACACCCTGCACAAATACAGCAAAACACAGCAGTTACTGTGCAGCACATCCACCTTTCTTGTGCACTTGGACTGCTGGGCATGGGCTGCCAGGCTGCCTGGGGGCAGCATGAGACAAGAAAACACCCCCTTTCCCCATCCAGGAGAACCTCTGAGATCCTGGGGTGTGTGCTCCTCCATCACTGCTCCTCAGCACTGTCCCTATGGCACAGGGACCTCAAGCTGTGCTCCCAGTCAGACGTTCCTGCAATCCTCCTTCCCCCTGAGGGGGTGACACACTTGGACCCCAGACTGTGTGCCCTGCCACACATGGGATGATCCATCCCCTCCACCATTCTTCCAGAGGCCTGGGGGCAAGAATGCCTGCTAGGAAAAGGAGAGCTGCTGCCCATGGCATGGTGGGGACAGCACAGACAAGGTGGGCATAACACAGCAAAGTCCTCAAACTCAGCTGTGGCACTCAGCTGAGGCTTAGGTGTCACTTTTCCCACAACGGCTACACATCAGAAATCCTAATGCACTTCTCCAGTTCAAGCATTGACCCTAAGACATAAAACCTAGGAGTGTTCAGGCTGGAGAAGAAGCATGAGCTACCATAGGGGAAAGTACCAGGAAAGCCAGGAGCTAAGAATTTCTGTTTACATGAGACCAAGAGGCCACCCACCCAATCTAAAAAAAATATAGCTGAAAAAGGCCATTGTTGGCCTCTGGTCTGCTGGGAAGGCTGCAGCAAGGGGCCAAGACCAACACCAGAACCACACTCAAGTGCCCAAACTCAAGGGAAAGAGTTTTGATCAAGTTAACATCCCACGCCAGGCAGGCCCTGGGCCAATTCCTGTAACAGTGTTTGTCACTAAATTGAAACTCAGCATGCAAAATGAATCCAACCTGGTGCTATGTGGGCTGGTTGAATGTTTGGCTACCTCTTGAGACCCACTGAGTGCCCAGCCAAAGCTTTGCAAGCCACTTGCCTTGCAAATTATCTCCCCCTTGCCAGCACATGGATCTGCCACGGCCAGTCCCTGTCTCCTTCAGTGCTCTCCTGCAGAGCTGCCACCAACCTCTTCCCCACATTCATGCTTAGAAACTGAGTCATGTCTTCATCTTATCTCAGAAAAACATGTTGGGCTCCTTCAGACAGAGTCTCCAGCTCTTTCATCACTCTGCTGGCCCATGTGAGACCACTTGCAGCAAGTCAGAGCCAAACCTTCCAGAGTGTTGTGTCCAGGATGATCCATGGGATGGACAGTGGTTCCCAAGCCAGAAAGCTCCTGCTACACGTTCTGGAGGGAAGTGGACCCAAAAGTCAGATGCAAGAAAGCCAGTCTAGAAAAAATTCCCAGCGGTCGCAGTTGGAGCCATCCCACATTCTTCCAGCAGGCAGGGACGTGCACAGCCTCCTCCCTAAGGGGATCAGGGGAAATTCATTGCAAATGGGTGCCCAGCCAAAAAACTATCCCCTCCCATCAGCAGCAACCATAGCCAAACAGATTTTAAAAAAAGAAAAATCCAGGTGAGAAGCCTGGAAAAGATTCACAGAGAGTACACAATGTGTCAAGAAAACCTGGGAAATTGAAATTCCCCAAAAGAGCAGGCTGTGTCTGGAGATGAATCAAGGCTGGAGGAAGGTGTTCATGAATTTCTCCCTGTTAGAGCTGGGAGGTGGGTAGCTCAGCTAGTGACATCCTGTTTCAGATAAGCTGATGCTGGGCTCTCTCCAAATGTCCCACACTTACCACTTCTCCAAGGGCTGCAGAACTGCTGTCAGGAGCAGGGCAGCTCATCTCTGCCTCATGTTGGGGTGGAACAGTAAAAGAAACCTACAATCTTTTGAAACTTTTTTTTTTCCCTCTCCCAATCTAAGTGGCTGCTCTATGCCTGGATGGAGGGAAAGGGGCTGAAGGGAGCCAGGCCAGTTTCTCCACCTTTCATTGTGCTGCTCCTGCATCCCATCTGTTGGAGAAGTGTGATTGCAGCTCACCCAGCCCTATGCATTTCTAATTCAAACACCAGCAGCAGTAAGACCCTGCTGGCCCACAGTGGCCCCAGCCTTTCACATGCCTGCTCATCTCTCGATAAAGGAGTTAAATAAATGTTAGACACAAGGGAAAGTGAATTACCAGGCAAAGGGAGGGAGCTGGAGGGATGGGGAAAGAAAGCAACCTGGCCCTGACTTCCCCTCCAAGGCCTTGGAGGTGAATTGGGGATTTTCCATTTCATTAGCTTTACAAGGGGTAATTCCCAGCATGCAGCATTGTCCTCATGAACGGACCCACCCTGAGCTCTCTCACCTCTTCATATCCAAGAGTGGTGCTCCATTACAGCTGCACCACTTCACAGGAATGCCAGGCTGTATTACTTCTGAAGATAAGAAGCAGCTGATATTGAACTGCCCAGAGAAAAATAGAACTGATACATAGAAAGAAGGAGTAATTTTATGTTTTGAAAGGGAGAAACAAAATCTATGCCAAAGCCCACAAAATATGTGAATTTGAAAGCCCTGGGTTCTCCCTTGTAAAGGAGCATTATGTGAACTGCCCGAGCTCCTGAGGAGAAGCAGCCACCCGTTCATCCCTACTGCCCACTCTAGAGCATGGTGGTGTTCCTGGGCAAAAGGCTCTGATGCTTTGGGAGAGGCTGGGATCTGTCCCATAGGCACAGAAATCAGCTCGGTACAGTGAGTTCATTAGAAACATGCACACACGCAGGCAGGAGTTTATTAGTCCACATATACCATACCAAAAAAATGAAAATCCCCCAAAATAGGGGTAGTTTCCCAGTTTTACCTGCCCGCAAATTAACGGTGCTGAGGATCCTGAACATGCCTTGTGCACTCTGACGGGAGTGCGGGGCAGGAGCTGGACGTGCATTCACAGCTAAGATTTAAACCTCTCACATATGAAAGGGCTGTGTACCTTTAGCCACAAGGCAGCCAGGAGCCCTCAGCTGCCTCCGAGACACATCAAGGTCAGAGCAGCTGCAGCAGCCTTAGTGTGTGCAGGAGGGAGGCTGGCTCAGCAGATGCTAAGTACTGGCAGCACAGCCAGTCCTCCAGTTCAACGCTCCGCTCCGTGTCCACGGCCCTCTCTGCAAACTTCATCATGAGCAGGGCACGCTTCATGTCCACCCAGTTCTGCAGCACCTGGCACAGCGATTCCTCTTGGCTGAGGGGCTGCTCCACCAGGTCTTTCCGGGGCCCCCAAAGCAGACACTGCAGCATCCTCTTGGCCTCGGTGATCCGCACACGCTTGATGGGATCTGCTTCCAGCAGGAGGTGGGCCAGCTGCTGGAGTCCCCGGGAGTAGATGGACAGGCTGGGCAGAGCAGGGAGGTCCTCAGGGCTGTACTCCTGCTCCCTGAGGTGCACCTTCTCCTCAAAGGGGTTGGGCTGGTGCAGCAGTTCATAGATGAGAATACCAGTCTGAAACTCATCAAACTTCTTGTACTGAGAAGCCGACACAATCTCCGGGGCCAGCCGGGCCTGACTCTTCTTCAGCTTGGAGTCTCCAGTTCCAGTCTTCTGTTTAGCTTTCAAAAAATTACTGATGATGAGGCGGGGTAAGTGTTTGTCATCTTTGGCTTTCACGCAGCTCATGGGGGGCTTGCAGGGAACCAGCAGGAGGTTCTCCAGGCACAGGTCACGATGGATGATGCCGTGCTCCTTGAGGTGCTCCAGGCCGTTGCAGAGCTGGAGGAGCAGGAAGCACACGCGGCGCTCGTACTGCTCCGGCTTGGCTTGGTGCAGCACCAGCGAGTCCCTCACGAAGTCTGCAGTGGTCTGGCTCGGCACCTCGCGGGTGATGACCACCACACAGTCGTGCTCACTGGTAGTGCGGGAGGGATGGAAGCCATCTCCAGGCATGCCTTTCCCCACCTCCGAGGCCAGCAGCATGCTGGAGGGGACGGAGGCCACAAAATGCCCGCAGTCCTGCTGGATGTTGAAGTGAACTGGCACTGCAGGGCTGCAGTACGAAGCGGCTACCTTGGACTCCTGGGTTTTACAAATCTGTGGGGAGAGACCAAAAGCAAAGTCTCATCAGCCAGTGACAGAGACAGGGCAGAGACCACAAGCTGAGAGGTGGGATCCTAAGCTGTGATTCGCAGATGCTCCAGAAGACAACAGTAGAAGCAGGGTGTGCACTGGTCCCTTAAGTACTTTAAAGTATCTCCTGGCTGGAGGATTCTTTTTGTCCTGCAGCAGCCCAACCTGAGCAACCAGATGTCTGGGTTGCATCTCTGGGCACGCTTCCTTTGCCAGGCAATGCCCAGTAACTGGAGGAAAGGAGGACAGTAGTCCTACCATGAATAATTTCTGAAGATTTTGTTTCATTGCCAACAGAAGCAACACAGCTTTTACATCACAGATGTTATTGAGATAAACTCCTGCAACCCAAGAGACATTTCTGGAGGGAGAAGAGCGAAACTAGTGGCAGAAGACATGCTGTCTCCACCTCTGGAGATAGTTAACACTCCTGGATGAGGCCCCATGCAATGCGAGGTGGCTGTGAGCAATGGTGCTGTTTGGGGTGAGGGGTGGACAGAGACCTCCAGCACTTTCTTCCCACCTGATCCTTCTCTGGCCCTAAGCCCAGGAGCCACTTTCACATCCTCCTCAACCATTCCACTTCCTTGTGTCAGCAACTACTCTCAAGCCCCTGATCAATAGGTAAGGGAAATGCTCTACTCCTCAGCACAGGCAAAAAAACACCAAAGAGAAAATGGGAGCTTACAACAGGGCTAGAAAGAAGTGGGAGTGCAGCAAACTCTAGGGAGAAAAAAAGCATTTTATAATCTGGATTCTCTTTAACCTACATGACTTCTATCTTCATTTTCTTCCATATTTTAGCTTTATACTACATTAGAGACTCAAACCCACGTTTATTATAGGAGTATCCATTAGATTATGGGGCTTCTGGCATTTCTATTATACATTTTTTCCCCTTTATTTAGCGATGTGTTTATATGTCATCCACAGGAATAAGCAACAGGCTGAAACTCAGCATAAAAGGTTTCAAACCCTGGAGCGTGCCACTGCCAGTCACAGCATGCGTGCAAAATCGTACGAGAAATCAATTTTGCCTCCGAGTTAAAATATACACAAGAATAGAGAGGAGCTGAAGAAGTGGGCTGCTTTTGTATTCCTCTAGCAAGGGCTTGAATCTAGGCATTTGCAGGTAATTCACTCAGATGAGACAATACTGTGGAGACGGGGCATTGCAAATCCCTTTGTCCTCTCTTTTCTAAACAAAAATACCCTGCCATGGCTTATTTGTGGAAAGACAAGCTTTGGAGAGCTAGGCAGAATGCAGATGAATGCACTGGGACCCAGGATGACGCAGGAGGTCCCCAAATGCAGAGCAGACCTTCCAGCCCTCTGGCTAACAAACCTGCTTGTTCCTTCTCCCAAAGGAAAGACACATAAGGCATAAGAAAAGGGGGGGGAATTCCTGGCAAGAGGGAAGTCTCTGAAAGAACAACTACAGCTAAACGAGTACAGGGAAATCTTCCCCATCCAGCCATTCTTCTTGACTTTGGCTGCACCAGAGGCATCCTCCATGCTGAAAGCTCCAAGTAGGAGCCTGGGGCTGGTTTAGTCACGCACCTCTAAGTGGAGAAAGAAGCCAAGACATGGAGCATATCTTGGCTTATTTCCTCTAAAGCCATTTCACATAATCCTGGCTCCTTCAAACTGTTTTATACATAGCCATGTCTGTCTGTGCACAGCTCAGACTCTGGCCCTTGCTCCCCAATAAGCTCCTTGGCTCAAGTCAGATCTTCTGCCCACTTTGAGCTCTCCAAGTCTAATTTTAACCACAGGTCTGCAATCTCTTTCATGTCAAAAAAATCTATACCAGAAGCCAGGAGGGGCAGCCAGGGATCAGCCAAGTGCAATGTTTCACAATTATTCATTCCCTGCTTTGGCTGCTAAAGGGATGGTGGTGCACAGGAACTGTATCCATGCACATGGATAAACACATACACAACATCACTATGCTGGCACTGAGCATGGCCTTGTTGAAGTGGTTTTGACTTTGCTGAGCCACTCTGCAGTGTACCAAGGGCACAGAGCAAGCCCACTTCACACACAGGGACACAAGTGCAGTCCTGTCAAGAGGCTGAAATGTGCTGTTTCTGCCTTGGCAAGAATTCCTGCACTACAGCCACAGAGCTGAGCTACTGAACCCCACCTAACACGACAGGCAAAAGCAAAGGAGTGGGTGTGCCACAGGGAGCTGCAGATTGAAAAGGAGCACAGCAGTTCAATACACAGTTCTTAGGCTTCAGGAAGAAAGTTGTGATGGATTTAGGTATAACACACAACAAAAGCTGTGGCTCTGAGTGCTGGACTAAGGGTATTGGTGCAAGATCTCATCTAACTCAATTCTGGTTATTTACAGCCCCCCTGCTGGGTTGACTGTACTTCCTCTAGGATATGAACTGGCTTTTAAGCTACCACTTAACTAGAACATCCCTTAGGGATGTTTTCAAACATCCTAAAACAACCCTTAGAGTTCATAATGGTGGAAACAATTCAGCAGAGATTTTAATTTTTTTTTTCCCTTTCTTAATGCATCTCTGACAGTGCTTTTTTGGGAATTACTTTAGGCTTTGAAAACAACCTGAGGAATAAGCAGCAGTGAGATGTCCCCAGTGTTAAGTCAGAACGGAAATTAAAATCTCTGTATTCAAGTAGTAACATTGATCAAGAACCCAAAATCCACAGGATGTCCATGGAACGGGTTGGATAAGCTTACTTATCCAGGTTTCAAAGAGCTGAACTATTGCACCTCAAGTTTCCATTTCAAAACATGTATTCCATGGAGTTACAGGAAAATATTTCAGACCTGACCTTACACAGCATGTCTGGGTCAGCCTCACATTGTTTAATTGGGATCTGCAATATCTTATTGTCTGTAGCTTCAAGATCATATAAGCACTCACATAGTATCTGGGTCAGACTTTTCACTTAAAAGGCAGGCAGAGGCAAAAATGCTGTCTTTTGAGCAGCCTTTCATCAGCTTGTGTCATCAGAGGCAAATGCCTCTGAGTTTACAACAGAGTATTTGCACAAAGATTTTTTCAGAGAGAAAAAATGGTTGGGTTTCAGACCCCTTTAGCAATAAGCTAAATCTGACTGGCTTTTGTTACAAAGAAAACTCCTTCTCCGAATTAACCTTTGCAAGCGGCAGGGAGAAAGTGGCAATTTTGGAAGGGGTTTTGCTTGCCTAACTCCACCTGTGAGAAATACAAGCAGAGAAAACGAGACATTGTAAGAGGCACCGTGTGCTGACAGCGCACACATAGAAGATGGAGATAAGCCTGGGTACCTCCTGGCTGCAGACCTACCTTCACAGCATAGGTGGTGGAAGGGTCCTTGGAGCAAGTGGCACAGTAATAAATGGCATCCCCTGAGTCGCAGCAGGGCTTGTTGCACGTCAGCTTGAAGAGGGACCAGTTGTTCTCGCTGAAGTGCAGCTCGTTCTTCTGCTCGCGCATGAAGCAGTCCTCGCACTTGGCGACCAGGCGGCGCAGGGACTCGGCGTACAGGGCCCCCAGCTTGCTGTACACCCCCTCCTTGCTGTCCATGTTGCTCAGGAGGTTGTGGAGGCTGGAGGCCGAGGACACCTGGCTGGACACACTGAGCTGCGAGGAGGACAGGGCCTGGAGGTTTCTGCCAGGGCCGCAAGCCCCTGTGCTCTTAGCAGTGCTTGAGCCCCAGTAGCTGTGTCCTTTGGAGCTTTTCTCCAGGGACTCGGAGGAGGAGAAGGCACCGGGGCGGCCCCCCCAGGCTGGCTGGGTGGATGAAGGGAGGCTCCTCTCGGAGGCAGACATTGCTCTCCGAGTGGCTGACACTCAGCCTGGGGCTGGCAGCACTGGCTGGTTTGCCAGAAGATGCCTGTCCCCCAAAAAAGCCATCTGGAGAAGACACAGTTCTGATCACTGTCTTCTTCTGGGGCAGAGGGGGCGGGCAGCTGGGGGCAGAGGAGGGACCGTCTTCAGTGGAGACAGAAAGGAAAGGGACAGGGGGAAACGCGTGGCTCTCAGCTGGAGGGGGCGAGTGGTTTGGCTCAGATGAATGTCCTAGGAGATAGCAACACACAAGAAGATGTAATGAGTGGCCTCTGCAGGCTGAGTGCAGGTCCTTCTCCATATCCCTGCCACCCCAGGGCCCTGGCTGGGAAGAAAGCAGCAAGCTAAGTTACATCTAAACCCAGAGCACAGTCTTCAGCTGTTCACTACTGCAAAGTTTCACTAGAGAGGTTAGGAATTTAATCCAGTTTAATAGAGCGGGTTTGCAAAGCGGCTGCAATCAGCCATCCAGAGGAGTGTACTTCCCCACCCTTGAAACCACTCCCCTATGAGCCGCACATACAGTAGTAAAAAGGTAGTAGAGGGTAAATATTTAAGCTGTGATGTCACCCGCAGGGAGGTAAGAATGAAGCACTTGATACAAGGACAATCTTTTAAACACAGCCTCTCTCACCTGGGGGCTGCCACCCAGTGCTTGGGGCATGATAAGGAGTGACTCACTGGCACACAGCTCCAGCCCTCTGGCTGTACTAGAGCATTCCAAGTATATTGAACCTTTCTCTCTGCTTCACACTGGGGAAGGGTCTCTGGGCAAGCCTGGGGTCTTGGCAATTTCCATCTTGCTGAAAAAAAGATCTGGCCGTCCCCCCACTGCCTGTTTCCCAGCTTCCTGCCAGACTTCTTTGCTCAGAGGGCAGGCTGGCCCCACTACATACCACTAAACCCCAAATAGCTCCACATGCCAACTGCACATGGATTGGGTTGGGATGGTTGGCTCATTTTGGGCAGCCATAGCAGCTGCTTTCCTACCCGGGCCAAGCTAGGGACTGATAGTACAGTTCCATGCCAGGAAAGAAGTGAGACATTTAAAACAAAGGACAGAAAGGTGATCTGACATTGAAATAAAGATCAATAAGTTCAGGTCACAGAGGCAGAACAGGAGTGGAGGAGAAATAAAAATAAGGGAGACAATAATTTAAGGGAATTTATCTATGCCCTTGAATGATAACAAGGAATCTGTTAACAACTTGCATGCAAGTGTAAACCTTGAAAGGTTAAAGGTGGGGTTTTGCTCCAAGCAAATAATTCAGCAGATAGCGGATCTATTGCTTTCTTTAAATCTATTATCCAAAGCTGCAGAGTGGTAGCAAACGATCCTTCCTCCTCCCAAAGCTGCTGCTGAGGGTTCAGCTGGCAGCAGGCCCTTCCTCCCAGCGCCTTTTTTTCTGCCTGCTCCGGAGCAGCGCCCTGGGGCACTTTCATGTCAGCCCACAGCAGCAGCAGGCACTTGTCTCCGTCACAGCCCCAGTGACTCACCAGCAATCACCTACAACCTCCAAGAGCAGGGGCTCAGCTCCCCGAGCTCCCAGCCTGTCCTGGCGTGTCACTTGCAGGTTTGCACCGGCTGTGCCAGAGCAGCAATCCCTGCTGGCTTCTCCACCACCTCAGATCACCTATGAGGTGAGGGCAGATGCCCTGGTTCCCAGCTACTGGAGTGGATGCTGGCACCATCTGGCCCTATCCCTCCTCACCAGATTTTGGTAACACTGGTCAATTTTCATTTGTCTCGTCCAGCGTCAAGGCTCCCTGTATGCACCTCCTGTAATGCACCCCATCACAGCAACATCACTGAGAGACACCCCAGGAATAAGCAGCACTGATTTCAGCTTCAGCAGGTTTGTCTCCCATGTAAAGCTGTTTCAGCAGCCCATTTCTGACAATATGCTGAGAAACAGCTCTGTAGGAAATGTGAATCAGCACACGTCTCTTTTGCCCCAGTGCCTGGGTGCCGAGCTATCTGAGTCCTGTTGGACCCTTGCCCCAGGTGTGTGCCTGCATTGTACACCACTTGACAGCTCTCCAGCTTCAGCTGAGAAACATCTGCCTTAACAGTTGAGATTCATGCCCCAAGCTTTAGTAAAAACCCAGACATCTGCATCACACCCTAATGGGTCCACAGGAAAGATAACCCCCACTAAACCCCTGTCAAAAGCCACAGGCAGGGATCATTCAGCATGGCACCTCTTGCCACTTCCATCCAAGGGGCTTTGACAGAGGACAGAGCCAAGAGAGATTCCTCAGTGTGCAGTCCAAGAGTACCTCAGCAGAGGCATCTCTGCCAGGACATGCAGCTGAATCCTTGTTTCAAGAGACAAGATTTACTTGAGAGAGTCTTAGGAAACAAACGTCAGCACTGGAATCTTTGGCAACCAGTTCACAAGCCTGGCCCACAAATGCCAAACTACTCTTAACTTTTTTTATATGCTGCTGGGCTCTGCCCCAAGCAGAGGGTAATGAATTAAACTCTTTCACAACTTTCCTAACAGTGCTCTGCACCTTCAGCATAGAGTCCTTCTGCATGTGAAGAGCTTAAAAGCTCCCCCCCCACTTCATATTTTAACATCTGACAGCACAGCCAATTAACTTGAGCTCACCTCACTCAGTGACTGACTGCACAGCTTCTTGCTTGCATCAGCAAGGTAAACTGCATTTGAGTATTCATTTAAAAACTCATCTTTCCCATGATGAGTTTAAACAGTTGCTTCTGTTAGTGAAGGCAGAGAAATCCTCTTGTCCCTATCATTTTTGACAGCAAACTGCTTCTGTGCCTAGCAAGTAACGATCCAACATATGTGAGTTTTTCTTACCCCTGTACAATTCCCTGGCAAGGTCTCACTCTCAGACTCCAAGTTAGCGGTGGAAAAATGGAGTTTCCAGAGCTCTGGCTCTTAATTTTATTGCTGCACATTGTTGCTCTTGGAAAGACAGAACTTCCACTATACGAAGGTTGCTCTTGCTGAGGAAATACTTTCTGAGCTGCTGAACACGTTAGTGCATGTCTAAGTTACGCACTGATGAAAAAAGTGACTTCATAGTAAGTATTTTTTAATCTCAGTTAAACGAGTGCAGGCAGATTTTTTTCCCCTTAAGAAATAACTGGGAACACCAGTTCCCAGAGGGGAGAGATCACCTCTAGTACAAAACTCCTTCTGGTACTCCTCAGATCTATGGAGGACTTTCTACAGCAGGGCTAATTGTGACATCGTGAAACGCATGAAGCACAGGCAGGATTGTTTCATAGGGAGATTTTCTCAAGACCAGAGATCTCCAGGGTGAACAATATTGGCACATGCTGAATGAAACAGGAAAAGTCTGTGATGTTGGTCTGACTCTGCCACATTCACTACAGTGCATCACTTACTGCCATCGCTGCCGGTCTGCGTGTCCGAGTCGAGGCTGTCGCTGGAGCCGGCCGTGAAGCTGACGTGGGTGCTCCTGAAGGGTGGGCTGAGGCTCTCTGCAGAGCTGTTGCTGACTCTCTCCAGCTCAGTGTTACTTGGGTTCATTTTCAGAGCGTGCCTAGAGAGAGTGAGAGAGAAGTCAGGTGACAAAAAGATACCCTGCGTGCACTTTTGCATGGAGACTCAAGCGGAGAGCAGCCTTAGCTTGCTCTCTGCCTGTCCTCTTATCACACCAGACCACTGTGCACTTTTCTTCTTTCTTCAGCACCTGGGGAATTGCATCCCACAGACCGAGCAGGTTATAGGCTTGCAGTTCCCATGCCAAGCTAGCTGTGCTTGAGCAGAGAGGAAAAGCCAGTGAGCCAAGAGCATTCAGCCCCAGTTTGCACCTCCTTTGCCTAGAACATGTCAGGTCCTGGACCACATCCCATTTTGGCCACTGCCACTCGGAAGTGGGGACCAACAAGTGTTTGCTTTCAACGAAGTTCTCAAGGGAAGGAAGTAACATCACTTCTCCCATTTTACAGAAGGCAGGTTGAGGCTGGGTGTGTGAACCCCACTCCTTCATGACAGAGGCAGAGGCAGCAGAAGAGTCCATTGTCTCCAACTCTGCATCACAGTAACATCTGACACCTTACAAAAGGAGAAGCATCTCTGCAGGAAACACGAGTCTGCCATACTCAGAACCTACCACTCAGTTTTTAATGAAAGACTTACAGCTTCCACTTAAAAAAAAATAAATCAACCAACTATAAACTAGGCTTATAACCTGCTAGGTCATGGTTTAAGCGACCAGTTTAGGCAAGCAGGACTTTTTGCTAAGGTAAAGAATTTCCTCTGCATTTTCTTCATTTTTCTGCCTTGGAAAACCACAGAAACTGTTGAAATCTGGCAGCACAGAAGAGCATAAACACTCCTAGCATTGGCAGTTCCAACTCTGTCAGCCAGAAAACAAAGGTTACCAGTCCACATTTTTTAAGTAAAACTGCCAATCTGCTGATAAAATTCAACACATTGATGAAGAATGTAAAAAGATTAGTGGCAGACTTGTAGAGAAGTAAAAGGACTTGTACCAGCTATCTTGCTGGAAGGTATCCGGCGTTTCCTAATCAGACGCTGAATGGCTGCTGAGAAAGACAAACAAAAGACAGGCACGACCGTTTTCTTGGGCACCCTGGTCACATGCTCGGGACCCCTCCTCGCCCAAAACTCTCAAGCACGGCAGATACTACAAGAGAGTTTTATTTGAAGATTGAGAAACTTTTGGTTCCCAATCCAGACAAAGCACTTACTCTCGTGTCCACACCACCACATGGAGAGCAGAGTGTATGAGAAGCCCGGAAGAAACTTCTGCCAGACTTCCTCATTTGCCTGAGCAGCCTTGGTCTAAAAATACTCACGGGCTGATGAAAATAAGGCTCTAACAGCCAGTTCAGGTATACTTCAGCAGAGACACTGATCTTGCACCAGTGATGAATTTATCACAGCAAGCCTCTTGGGGATGATTTACAAAACTTCACAATGCACCACACAAGTCACAGTTTAAAAAATGAGAGAGACCGAGAAAGAGAGACAGAGAGTTTGAGGCGTTTAGGTCTGCTATGAGTAATGCTGTTGAAAGCAACAACTGCATTTAAATATTTTTTTTTTTACTATAAAGATAGAACTTTATCCTATAACCTTCTCAGATGCTCAACTTACAGCAGTTTGGGTGGGAAAAAACACAAGGGTACACACCCAAGCCGGTGCACTGTCTGACCTGGCAAGAATCAAAGCAGCATTTGAATCCATCAAAAAAGAAGATTTAGCAAGATACACGGCCTTGAGTCTCACGGATGAGATGTTTTCCAACACATTCCTTCCCCCAGCCCCCACCTCCGCGAAAAAACTCGGTGCATTTCTGTTTCTTTCCCATCACTGCACACAAGCTCCCGGAGCTGCCTTACCATTCCCGCACTCCCAGAGAGGTGAGACTTTGCTCGGCGCGGTCCAAGGTCCGCTGGGCTCAGCCACACCCATCCCTCCGAGCAAGCTGGGCGCAGCGCCGGCCGGAGCCGTGCTGCCTGCCCGCTGCCCTGGCCCTGCTTGGGCTGCCGAAGGCACAAGCAGAGAGAGCCCCCGTTTCCTCCCCGCACCCCCGTGGCTGATGTAAAGCGCAGTTCCTGAATGGGCGCACCGAAATAGAAATTGTTTGCCGCTTAAACGACATCCTGCTCTTGTTTCAGATGTTACAGCCCCGGCCAGCTAATGCCTCCTGGAAATACCTCTGCCTTACATCTCTCGCTTTTCCTAGGAGCTGCTTGGAGTCCAGGCTGCAGCCTGCACGGATCAAAACACTGCCCACTCTACCAAAGAATTACTTCTGAAAACTTGCTAGGGTCAAACTCTCCCGTTTCAGTAAAATTCTACTCCAAGAGCAGCTCATCTCTGCTACACCCTGATTTACAGCTAGCCCAAACATCCCCTGCTTTGCTAGTGTTCCTTCCACCTCACCTGAGTGCAAGGGCACAGGTGGCAATTTTCTGTCTTGCCATTTTCACTAAAGGATATTGGAAATCACCAAAGGACATTGGAAATAAAGAACCAACCCATCTTAAATCTGAAGAAAACATTGGGTTTGTGCCCCACATCACTGACTTGTAAACATCTGTGGGCTACACTCCTCTTCAGAAAGACGTAACAGTAGTTAATTTACATCAATTTAAAAATCCCTGCTCAGCGCCTAAAACATAACCAGCAACTTCAAGAGCAGCACCAGAGCCTCCATTGTGTGCCTGTGCATGAAGAACAGGTCACCAGAGGCAGCTCTCCCAGTTTAATAACCTAAACCCACAGGATTTCACAGATTTGAAGCTCTCAGATTATTCTGGTAGCTTTAAATACACTTCAGTTACTCAATAGCCTTCCTTCAGCAGCCTGGCATATTTAGACAACCCCCTCCAGTTCCCTATTTCCAAGTTTTCCCATCATAAACAATTTCATCCAGCTGACTTTCCACGTGATGCTCACAGCTCTGGCTAAAACAAGTCAAGATTGAAAAGAGTGGACTTGTAAAAAAGCACATCAAAACAAAACAAACCTCCCCCCAACTCAGTTTGGAGTTCTCTTAACACTGAAAAGGAACCCAGCTCATTTCCTTTGTCTCACGTTGCACCTCTGGCTAGGGCCTGCTTCATCTTTCCCATGTCTCAGTTTGACCTGTAGCCGTGTGTTTAATTCCACATTTCTTCACAGATCAGGGTCCCACCTAATGCTGCTGCAGGACTGCAGCATCACCGAACTGCGTGCTTTGCACTTCTCAGTGGAGATGGGCACCAAAGCTTGGCTCCCCTAACCCCAGCAGACACACATGCCCTGGGATATTGCCCCAGGAATCCCTGGACTTTGGACATACCTTCAGCTTGAATTTACTGTCTGAGCTTTGACACAGAGATCCGGTTACTTTCCACAAGTGCAAGGGGCAGGTTTTGAGAGTGGGAGGGCGCTCAGACAAAAAAGCTGCCTGCTCCTTTCCAGCAGCCATGCCACGGGCAGCACTCAGGATGTTCAAGGCATCCCTGCCCTGCACAGAGCCCTGGTCACGCTGCAGGGCCACCTCGGGGGCTCCCAGCCTTGCAGTGCCAGCAGGAGGGGGACACTCCTTCCCAGCACAGATGACAGGGCCGAACAGATAACAGAGATGCTGATTGTAAATCATGTGACAGAGGAACGAGGAGACGAGAACAGAGAGCACACACAAATCACCACAGAGCAAACTGCACTCCAGGAGGTGTTGGGAGAATGTCAACAAGACACCTCCTCCCAGTAAAAAGTAATGGAACTAATGCACAGAAGAGAGAAAAGCCAGGCTGCGTTACAGCATCAAACATAACATATGGCTAGGCATAATTATTACACAAGAGGAAGCACCATTGTACCATATGCTTGTCTATCATGAAACGTGAATAATTATATCTTCCAGCTCTTGCCACTTGCTGTTTCTTCCAGCATCTTCCCCTGGCTGCAGGGGGAAATTAAAACCCAGCATCCAGGAACGTACAGCATTTGAAGCTTACATTTGTACTTATCCTTCTGCTATCAGCTGGAAAATGTGGAGAAAACAAAACTGAGGTAAAAAAAAATAAGGGATTTTTAAGGACTCCTAGCTCTGTTCAGAGTGATACACTGCTTCTCCCTGTATCAGAGGGGTTTTATGTAGCACAGGATAAGTTGAAACAGGAGTTTGGAGTCTGGAGACGCACAGGGAAATTCAGATAGGGTACAGAATTAAGATGGTAGAAGGGAACAAAAACTAAATCACTGCATACTCTGATGTGGTGAAGAAGGTAAAAAAAAAAAATCCTGTTTCAATTTCCATCTCTGTGCTTTTTTAAGTGGTAAGACAAGAAACACACAGAAGAGTGAATGACTTTAATTTTAAAAAAGAAACAAACTCTCCTAAAAGACTGGCTGATAAATCACAACCGTTCAAGCCAGTCTGTTTTATTACTGGGGTACACCCTGACACTGAGCTCCAAGGAGGAACAGCTGCCTCGGGAATGGTAAGAAAAGAGGAATATTCTGCCTCAGGTACACTCTGCTCCAGCACCGACTGATTCCTGGCAAGGAACACACAGCACAGCCCCACCAGCCAGCACCACCTCCCCAGCGAGGAACAAACCTGGCTCTTTTCCTGATGATCCCGTTCCCAACACCTGGCTCTTCTCCTGGAGATCCAATTCCCAGCATTGCAGTTTTTCTGTAGCACCCCTGTGCTCTGTTCCCTCCGGCAGCAAGCAGTGGCAGCACCGGCACAGGCAATCCTGGCACTGCTCAGGCTCTTTCTCCCTGCCTGATGACAGGTGTGGGGAAGTGCTGTGCTGCACCTTTGCTACCCCTTGCCAGCACACTCAGCAAATCTCAGCAGCTTTTTTCGGCACTGCCTTTTGAAGGTGGCACTAATTGTGATGAAAACAGCTCGAGATGCAAAACAGCATTGCTGCTTCCTTTCTTTAAGAAATAAATCAGCCATCAAGGTTTTGGAGGCTAGGAGAAACTACGAGGATCATTTAAGCCTGATCCTCTGCATAAGAGAGACATAAATTTCTGCAAAGATTCATTCCTCATGCCAAGAAACTGAAGGCCATACTAGAGCATTTTACACCAAAGAACCTTTAAATCATCATTGTACATACATGTCCTGGGGATCCTAGTTTCCCTGGTGAGCTCCTTCCCTAGCCAACTCCCTTCCCAACTTTTGGAAGAAGACCACCCACCATCTTCCCTTTCCATCCTCTTTCCCCTTGTAATTATACTTATTTGCCATTCTGTTTCAGACCAAGCAAACATTAAATATCTATAATCTTTCAAACAAGAAAAAAGAGAGGACTGTATGAAGAAACAGTTGCAAGAGATCAGAGTAGCTTTACATAGGACAAAACAGGCACAAGTTCATTATTTCCCTTTTTTTGTGACAACTTTTAAACCCCCCTGAAATCACTCCTTCCGCCATCCTAAGAGAAAGCCTACTTCCAAACCAGAGCTTCCTCAGTGTCTGGAAGGAATTTACCCTGCAAAAAAAAAAATAAAATTCCCCTTTTAATTGTTAAAGCCAAGATGAACAGAACAAAATCTACAGATTCACTTTTTCTTTCTCTGCTTTATAACTGGTTCAAACACATATGCAAGTTTTCTTTAAAATAAGCAATTAAATTTCATTAGGAAAGTCAAACGGGCAGACTTCATTTTTCAGCATGAAATCGAATGCCCTGCTGCAGCTTGAGATCTAGAAGGAGAAAGGATGGTTACCCGCCTTTCCTGCAGCTGAGATGAACCCTGACCTGCTAAGCCCCCAGCCCCAAGCCTGTGCCACAAGCAGATCTACAAAGGCTTCACCTCCCTCTGCCAAAGGAGCCTTTGCAGCTGATCCACCAGGGAATGTCCTGGGCCGAGGCTCTGTCTGTGTGAGGAACAAAGTAAGCCTAACAGAAGGATCCGAGGTTCTTCCTTTAGGGACAAGCACTTGTCCACAGGCTGCCTGGCACTAGGAGAGCATGGATGTGCCTCAGAGTCATTTTGTGATTCTGCTCCTTCAGGCATTTGGCTGCAGCCCAGGAGGAACAGAGGGGATGCTCCTCCATGGCCCGAAGCTGCAAGGACTGCCCAGGGTTTCACCAGCTGTGCTCAGAGCTCTCCCTCCCACCGCCCTGGCTCCTGCATTGACTCACTCGAAGCCACAGCTTTGCTTGAGACAAAAACAAAAGCGCCCTCAAAGCAAAGAAACAAAGCAGGGCTTGCAAAACCTGAGTGTGATCAGATCACTCCTTACCAGCTTTGGTAGCTGGAGGCAGGACTAAGCTCTTTTGAGCCCAGGGCTCAGCTCCAGGCACCAAGGCCCTTGGGAGACAAATTCGTGTAGCACAGCCTGCCCTGCAGCCAGAGGGGGTAACCAACACCTACCTCAACCACCTGGCAGGCTTTACAGCTCTGCCAGAGATCCCAGTCCTGGGTGCCACGTGTTCCCTGACCTCAGTTTCCCTGCTGGCTTTCACACAGGCTTTCTAGCACACAGATGCTTTTAGGATGACTCAAAAGCAACTGCTAGGACTGGTACAGTCCAATCACACCAGGAACATGAAATAGCCCCTCCAAGGAGCAGAAAATGCTCCACACCCCTCTGGTGTGATAACACCACATGAAGGACAAGAGCAAGTACGACTGTGTGCACATTTGCTTGTGGATGTTTCCTTTCCTCTGACCCCAGCAGGCATGTGGCACCACACCAGGAAGCCCAGCATTATGGAGAACTAAAGCCACTTGTTCATCTCTTCCCTCCAAAAACCTCATTTGTTCACCTCTTGGCCAATTTAAAACATTAGTTCCCTGGGCAAGCCAATCCCGAAACACATTGAAAATTCAGTCTCAGCCTGGAGGTCAGTGATGCTGCACATAACCTTGACCATGGACCCTAAGGCCAAGTTCTCCTCCAAACACCCATCCCTTCTTCTCTTGACTTTTGAATCAAGGAGCTGGAGTCAAATCTCTTGTGCAATGCACAGTTTCAGGTAGCAAAACTGCCAGACACAATAAAGCAAATACGGGACACCAGCAAAAGGTGAAAGTATCCTTCCCCAGTATGTTCAGACAACATCATAATTGGACAGAAAATAAAATTTCCTTCCCCCATTTGACCTTCTTTTTGTTTCTTTTTTCCCTTTTTTCCCCTTTTTTATCTTTGGTGATACACACAGCTGCAGATACTAAATGCGCACAAAGTATTGTAAGCCTGAGGTTTTTTTTTCAATTGCTTGGCAGAGCTATTTCCTTCCCAGCTCTCCCTCACTCACTTTTGCTTTCTGGGGCCTGATGTTGCCCTGCCTGCAAACCTGACTTCCAGGAAAGCAGTGAGCAGAAGGCTGCCTGAAGCCAGGTGGCTCCCACACATAACAAGCCCACGTTGGGCAAGCTCCAATTACCTGCTTGCAGGCAAGGAGCCCTCCCTGGAAATTGCACCTTTGAGGGTTCACCTCGAAAGCAGAAAGTTGTTAGAGCCAAACTGAAAATCTTGATTTTGGAGGCTCTTGTTATTAGCACCAAGAAAAGTTGCCCACTCCCACCTACAACAGAAGATTGCAACCCCAGGTTTTCTATGCTATTCAACATCAGGGAACTGCCAAGACAGAATGAAGCTGACCTGGGAAACACCAACCATCCTGGGCATGGACCTTGTCCTCATTTGAATATTACGACTTATGGCCTTATCTTGCAGCCCTGAAGGGCTTTTACAAGTGCACGTGACATTCAAACCAGGATTTGCAAAGACCAGACAGCTTTTCAGAGTAAAAACACAAATAGCTTTTCAGCTGCGCAGTCACCTCCCATGCTCCTGAAAGCCCAACTTTGGACAGAAAAGAAGGGAAAAAAAGAATGGGAAGCCCCTCCTAGTCAATGAACTCCTGCAGCAAGCATCCCAACTGCAAAGGTTTAACAGACCACCGTGCACACACTCACAGAGCCATACCTGGACTGCTTTTTTGGCGGTGGCGGAGGCGGTGCAAACTCCATTCCATTGCTCTTGTCTTTAGGGAAATCAAAGGAGAAAGAAGAAGATTTGGTCATTCCCGTCTGGCTCTCCGGTATCGGGCCGTCATCCACAAAGTCAGCATCAGCTCTTCCACTCTCAGCTCCCGCTGTCCACGGGTGGTTTAAGACCTCCTGCTCCTCCTCCTGCTCCTCCTCCTCTTCTATTCGGCACTGCTTGGCCCACGTTGGGTTATAGTATTTCTGCCTCCTGTCGTAGGATGAGCCTGCCAGGCCTCTGCTGGACTCCTCCACAGAGACCCCATTCACATGGGTGCAGGGAGAAGGGGACGCCCCAAAGGCACCTGGATCAGTGCAGCTCCTGGGCAGCAGCTGAGCACCAGCTCCCTCATGGCAGATGTCATTACCAAACCTTCCCACCTGGGAGCTGGCTGGGGGCACACGGCTCCCCTCACTGCCTGGCTGGCTGTTTTTGGACATCTTTGGGGGGATGGCTGGACTCTCAGTAAGTGAGGTCTTGACGGGAGCTGCCAGATGAAATCTTGTGCTGTTTTCACCTGCAGATGCTTGAAAAATCTGTCCAGACTCAATAGCAGGTGATGGAGCCCCAAAATCAGGGTGGGAGGTGGGGCTGATACACGGCCACTGAACTCCTACTGCTGAGTCAGGGCTGCTGAGAAATATTGTCTTGTGATCATCCTCAGTGTGTGCTGTCATTATAGTTATCTTCGCAGCCACCTGGCCAGTGGAGTCCTGGTGTTCCTTCTCACCTCCCAAAGCCCAGCCACCATCCCTCCACAGCCCATCAGCTTTCTCCTTGGCAGTGCCATGAGCCAGCTTCTCCGCTTTGGCCTGGCTGCCAACAGCCTTCAGCTGTGCCTTCCTCCTCTTGGTGCTCTCGGCATAGATGGGATCCCCCCGGGCTGGCTCGGTGAGGCGAGGGCGCTGCGGCTCCACCAGAGCCTGCTGAGGGGTGCTTGGAGCCTCAGTGCGGGGGCCTGCAGTGACAGGGGGCTCCCCAGGGAGGGACAAGTCCTCATCCTCCCGGGACAGAGCAAGGGCAGCCGCCTTGCTGCTCCCCGTGCTCTCAGGGAGGGTGGCAGGCTCGGTGTGGAGAGCCGGGATTTTCCTGTCTGAGCACAGGGCATAGGGAGGAGGATCACTCTGGTCTTTGGTGATGCAGAAGGCCACGTTCACAGCTCTGCGCTCCTCTTCGCTGAACTTCACTGCCCGGCCACTTGGCCTTGGGAGCTCGGGAGCATCCCGCTGCCTCCAGCTGCTGGGAGCGTGGCTCTCCTTCTCTGCTGCCTTCTCCTCAGTACAGCTCGGCTCCCACGGGACGGGCTGCTCTTTGTGGCAGTTTGTGATCGAGCAGTACTCACCCCCTTCGCTCTCAAAGATGGAGGGGATGTGGCCACAGTCACTCCCCGAAGGGAGCGCTGCTCCTTCTCTGGCTTGGGAAGAAGGGTTTCTGCTGGAGTGAGTGGTGCTTCTGTCCCCCAGGGCAGACAGATTAGGGCAGGGGACTTGATGAGGCAGGGCAAACTTGTCTTTAACTCTGTCCTCCTGCTTGCCCACCTCACCCACAAGTACCAGGCTGTGGATGGAGACGTTTCTCTCCACTCGACTCTCCAGACCGCGCAGACCCACCATGGAGTAGCTGGGAGGACAGCAAGACAAGCAGTCGCTGGGCTGGTTGTGAAGGAAGGGCTTTCTCACACCACCATTGCCAAAATTGTCCAGGCAGATGCGCTGAGCATCTCCTGATTTCAGGAGGAGCTGCTTGCTGGAAATCACGCCCCAACTGACCTGCATGGGTCAAAGAGACAAATGCCCTGTCAGAATGTGCATATACAAAATGAAAGACAAAATTTAAACAAAACCACAAACTGCAAAAACTAAAGCTCAGCTCTGCAGAACAGTACTCTGGGATTCACCATTTTGCTGTGCTCACCCCACCACTAACTTCCACAAACCTTTCCTGCTAAAACTACACTTGTCATATTTCCTGGACCATTTGTAATCCTTGCATTACTAACAATGGCAATGCACTGGAATGAGACATTCTCCTTTCTCTTCCTATGGGTTTGCTGCCAGAAACATGTCCAACCTGTCATCCTGTCTGCGAATCACTGTGCAATTAAAGATTCAGAGAGCGAAGGAATATTTGCACCTCTCTCTGCTTATTTTCATTTCATTTCACACTGCTCCAGAGTGTGTGACTCCAGAATGCAGACACAGACTATCAGGGGTTATCCTGGGATAGCAGCTTGGCCGTGCTCCGAAACAGCGACTGGGGAGGAGCCATGCCAAATCTGCACGCACAGATCAAACACCACCAACGGTGGCACTTGCACTCATGTGCCCTTCACCCCTTAGAAGAAAATAAAGGACAGCAGTGGGAGGCTAAGAGAGCTGGTGAGCCCTGACTCTCCTCTGGCGCACAGGGAAATAGGGGCACACCTTTGGCACAGGCAGTGGGGCAGCAGCCTGTGTGTCACTCTGCTGGGGCACTGCTGGTATCGGCTGGTCAGGGTGAGCAGCTACACCCACTGGGCATTACTGCTCTGACAAAGATGGGTGGGAAGGAGTAGGAAGGCAGGGCACTTTCTTCCTCCCCCACAAAGACCGTGGATCCTGACTGCAACCAGACAAGTCATCTTCTCAGTAAAACTTCCCAGGAAAATAACCCGCATCCTCATTAAAAAAGCGGAAGTTCTTAAACAAACAATGTATTTTTAAGCTGCTCTGCACATGGCTTGTGAGCAACAGCTCATTCAGCTTCACCCAAAGATACACTGAGAAACCAATATATGGCTTAAAAACCTGAGTCAAGACCAGAAGGAAAAACAAAGGGAAGGAAATGTTTGTAACAGATAATCCTAGCCGTCCAAGGATAGGTAAGTAACGGGAAGTTGTGCTTTGACTGGATTAATCATTACCTGTGACAGATCTGCATTCATATTCACATCCGCCCACGCGTCAGAAACATCCGAGTTTATCATTGTTGGCTTCACAGCAATTGTTGGCTTTGAGAAGGGGGAAGTATTTACACCTTCGTCTTCCAACGCGAGGCTCTCGGGCTTGGTCCTCCTTCCATCCGGGAGCACTCCGCAAGCTCCCGCCTCAGGGGGTGTTTGCAGCCGATGGGAACTCTTGGGGTTGAAGCAGTTTTTGCAGGAGCCGGGCTTCCAAACGTGTTCCACAAAGTCACTGCACGCAGACATCTTCAAATCCTCCTGGGTCAGACTGGGAGCCCACTGCGTCTTCTGCACTGCCCTCCACTGCTCATCTTGCATCTGCTCCCGAGCCACTCACAAGGATCACCGAGTCATCTGGAAAAGCACAACACTGTCTGATTAGCTTGATTATGCCCCCAAACGGGAAGATTTTTAATAGGACAGGTGATAATTACACTTACTCTGCCTTCATCACAAAGGCATATTGTTTATAAGGCTTTTTTCACAGCTTAGCTAAAGCCCACACAATCACTTGAAAAGCTTCAACTTCTAAGCATAGCTCTGTAATAGAGAAGACATCAAGCGAGCAGCATTCCTGTGTGATTTAATTCCCTGCTTAATGAGCATGTGTAACCAGCCTCATGCAAGGTTTAGATCAAGGGTAAAAAGAAAAGGGGTCTTGGAAATAGCTGATCACAGCTCCACAAGCAGAGCCAGGCAGGAAAAATTTCTTCTCCAAAGTGGCATCCTCTTTCTGGAAAATAAAAACGCCTGGAGACACAAGGACCAGAACCAGCAACTGTGTAACCAAGGGGACCAGCAGCAGCCTTCCTTCACCCAGAGCACCGCTGCGATTACTGCCGTGGTACACAAAGGCTTCTCTCGCACCCAGTGAAAGGCAATCAGCGCGGCTGGGCTGGCACTGATTCGAGCAAGTGTCTGGCAGAATGCTCTTATCTGGTTTGCCAAGAGCCACAAATAACAGTGTCAGCTCGCTGAAACGATTCATTGTCTGCAAGGGGAGAAACGTTTTGCTCTTGGATTACTTACAGACAAGGAATCCTTCCCATCTTCCTTCCCCAGGAGGGAAATGCCCCAGGAACAAGACATTCCTGCATTCCTGTGTCCCGGTCCCCACCCCCCTTTCCTGGCCAGGTCTGATTGCTCTGCAGCCAGTAGCTAGATACCGGGCACTAACAACTTCGGAGATACTTCCGAGGAGAGCCCCCACAAAGCTCAGTGGGTTAGGAAGGAAGATCAGACAGAGAATGCAGCCGGCTGCTGTGAGTGTCAGGGCACACAATTCCCCCACGTGGCTCGTGGAGTCCTTCCTCATCTCACCATCCCCTGGCAGCCGATCCCCAGGCAGACTGAGGCCCCTTCCCTGAGGGTCTCCAAATGAACAGGCACTTTTACTCTCCAATCCTGGCGGCACACGAGCAAAATTCACCAGCCTGATCCCTAAGTACTTCCTCCAGGGAGGCACCCTGGAACCCCAGCAGAGCTATGGACACTTTTGCAGTTGCATGCACCCCTAAACCAGCTTGCACTGCAGTAAAGGTTCTTGCCTCCGGGCTCCGAGATGCCCTGGCCAGCCTCGCCAACAGCCACCCACACTGCATGGCACAAAGAAAGACAGCAATAACAGCCTGGGCGGGACAAAGTGAAGGGGAAGAGAGCCACTGACCAAAAGCATCACAGAATTAAAGTGCCACCTATGGGAAGGGTGTCTGTGACCGGCTAAACCATTGGCACCTGCAGAGTCCTTCTGTCTGGCAGGCTAATAAATTAAGATGTTTCTTGAAAAAGCAGGGGAAAAGGGGAATATCGGTGGGATTCACCAGCCGGATTGCTGTGTGTCTCTTTTTAGCGAAGACACTGTTTTAGGCAGGCTTTTTCAAGGGCTTCATAGAGTCTGAATGAACCAAAGAGAGTGAATCACTGTCAGGCATATTCCAACACTTTCAACGAGGTTAACAGTATTTGCAGGGAAAACAGCATTAAAAAACTTCTATCCTTTGTTTCCTTTTAGATCTAGCACGCAGTGTCCAGCATCACCTAAAGTTGAACAAGTCCTGATGAGAGCCAGCAAATTAAAAAGAAAAATCAAAGGGAGGGAAGCAGGCACCGGAGCCAGAAAAAAACTCTTCCCTTCTGGTTTGATATTCGGGGCTGCCAAATGCCTCTTAACGACCAGGGTTTCCCGTCTCCAGCCGTCATTTCTCGCTGCCCAGATCCCCGGGCGGGCCCGTGTCCGCACGCCGGCTGCGCACCGGGGACCCACCCTATACAAACCACGCCGCCCCACACCGGAAGAGCATTCACTCATAG
>JAHLSL010000020.1:7846943-7865289 GCA_025920805.1 Petroica traversi
GAATGCCCTCAAGTGGGTCCATCCAGTTTGTTTCCTTTCCCTGCATAGCTGGTGAATACTTGGAGCCCATGCTGGGCAAGGCCTCATCTGCTTCTTGCCATCACTCAGAGGGTCTTGGTGATGCTGATGTAGAGTCTGGTGGTAACCTGGAGCAACCCCTTGGTAAAGGGCAGGGCAGGTCATGGCCTCCAAATTAGCCTGTCCCAGTGATCCATGCAAGAAAAGGAACAAATCTGGGGGTGAGCACTGTGGCAGAGAGTGGACCATGGGAGCACACACGGTCTGACTGACATTAACTCTGTGTATCCCTCGTTCTACACCACCTGCCATCACTTGATGACAGTGTCCTTTTTATGTATGATGCATATTCTCTGTAAAGTGGGACATAGTGTTTATGGAAGTCAGCTACAGATTGCCAAGGAAAAACAACTCCCTCCTCTCCCATCCCCACCCACCCCCCCCAAAAAAAAATAAGGCTGAAAAACCCCACTCCAAAACTAAACACACTTTGTTACAGTAATCCCTGTCCCAACAGGAGATAAGCACGAACTCCCAGCCGGCGTGTGTGGTTGCTCTTAGTAAGCTTTGGACATCTGGGGGATTTGGGGATGGGATTAGCTAATACAATTCAGCTCAATTAGCAAAGGAAACATGGAGATTCCAGCTCCCATTGGGACAGATCTGGGCAGGATCCCTCCAGAGGGTTAATCACAGAGCAACTCGTGTTTCATTCACAAATAACCAAGCCGCCTGCGTGTGCCATCCCACCTACGGCTGGGCTGCAGTTGGAGTGGGAATGTTTGCCATTGCCAGATGCTCCTCTGGCCCTGGGACCCGGCTAAAACCCGCTTTCCTGCCCATGGGCTGGGAGAGGGACGGAGAACCGCAGCGGGGAGGGAGAGCAGGCAGGCACGCAGGTGCAGAGAGCTGGCAGCCAAACAAAGGGAGATCGCAGGAGCAGATACGGGCGCTTGCAGGATACAGTCACGGCTTTCTATGAGCAAGACCAAAGGCAAGGGGAAGGGGGAAAGGAGAGGGTTTCTCGTTGATGAGAAGATGCCGAGATGCAATCGGACACCGGTGCTGTGTTTAAAACTGAGACCCCTGGGCAGGGCTTTTGTTGTCACAAATGCTCTTTACTTGGCCGGCTGGAAAAAGCAGCAGGCTCACCAGGCTGCTGGGGCATTTATCAGGAGAGACTTCCAAGCACCCCTGAGCACCTTGGGATGAAGCAGAACATCTCTAAGCAGCTTAGTGAGCACCAGCTTCCAAACTTCCCCTGACATGAGTCTCCTTGAAAAGCTGAACCAAATCCTCGTGGATGCCTGCTGAGCACACCAAGCTCCTCATTTCCAAAAGCTGCCCTCAAATCTCAAATGGCTCCTCAAGAGCTGAGACACAGACTCCCTCACCAGACAGGCCTCTGCTTGCAGAGCTGGTGAACCGGTTCCCAGGGTGCGAGTTGCATGGGCACGCTCTCCCACGCATGGATGGGTTTCACACAGCCCTGATGGAGACTGGCTGCTAAACACTGCCTTTCTGTGGGAAGCACATGGACTTGGAAAGGATGGGGGGAAGCCCCAAAGCACTTGGTGCTCTGGAAAAGGTTGCTCCTGAAGACTGGGCTGATGACTGGCAAAGGGCAATGTGTTATTTGATTTTTCAGATCAGTTTTCAGATTCTGGACTGAAGACAGGAGTCAGGAATCAGACCAAAGAAGGGCTTGAGTCAGGCAAAGCAACTGATCTGGGAGATGGGGTGAACCAGGCTTGCTTTCCCAGCCTTCCTTGGGTAGAGAAACAAAAGCCTTGCAGAGCAAGACAATGGTCCTTGAGCAGTGCCAGGCAAATGCAAAAAAAAAATGTCAAGCAGCTCCCCAGGTGTCAGCTTGGGAACCAAACCCACCAGCCTCTTCCCAATTCGGTAACTGGGACTCTCACAGAAGAAGCAGCAGCCTCTGGGAGACAGCAAACACCATCTGTCCTCATATCAGGGTACTCCAGGGTCTGACACTCCCACCACAACCAGAAATCACAGCTTGGCCTGGAAAAGCCATTGGATGGAAGGAGCAGACACTCAGGCACGAGGCACGGCGGGAGCGCACACCGCTGATTCCTGCCTCTCTCCAATGGCCTGCCTTTCTTCCTTGCTCCTCAGCAGTGCTTGGTGTTTACAGGCACTGGGAAACATTTGCTCCTTGCACTCCTTCCAATGGAGCGTGGGAAAAGCTCTCACCCGAAGCAAAAAAAAAAAAACATGGGAATTTGCTTTCAAGTCTATTCTTCTCACTCTCTTTCTCTCCAAGTGAAAAGCCCTGAGCTGGCTTTTTTTCTCTGCAAGGCAAGTTTTCTGGCCAAGGCAAAGTGGTGTTTGTCTCTCGTGCTGTCAGCAGAGTGACAGGCGTCAGTATGACGAGGGGCAGTGGCAAATCAACCAGGACAGAGGGAGTGGCAGCAGGCTGAATTAAGCCTGTGTGCATCTTCTTCCCCCCTCGCTTTTGGATGAGGGAGACAGCACATTTCAGCTTCAGTAGAAAGAAATGGGGCTTATTTTGAGGTGCATTTTACTCCCAGAGGGTAGAGCCCATGGTTTGGTGCTTGGCTCACTGAGGCAGGCAAAGAAGAATGGAAAATTAGCATTGAAAAGAAAAATAACAGAGGCTGCCCCCTCTGCTTCCAGATCTGAGGTGAATAGGTGGTGAGCAGAAATAGAGAAGCATCATCCACTGTCAGGAGCAGCTCCAGGGTTTCTCCCGTCCTTGATCCAGCTGCCACGGGATGGATCTGCCCAGTGAAGGCAGACCCTGTGCCAGCACCTGGCACACACAGGTATCGAGTGCCGTCAGCCCTGTGTGCCGAAATCTCCAGAGGGCTGGGATGGAAACACACACCAGTCCAGCTGCTCACTCCTTGCCAGCACCTCAGCCTCCAGAGAGCTTCCCACCACACCAGCCAGTGTCTGACTCCTCTCCTGGCCTCTCCACCTGCCCAGGAGGCCTGGCTGTGTGAGTCCACAGGAGGACAGGTGGCTTTGGATAGCCTGTTTGCAACGAGGCTGGGATAATGCAGGCAGTCAGGGAATGTTCAAGCAAGAGGAAGAGGCAAAGACATGCACTTCCTTGCCTTGGGGACTGGAACACCCCTTCTCCAGAAAACAAGGCTGAAGGAGCCAGCAGGCACCTCCAGAACTCTTGAGACCATGGCAAGCCTGAAGAAAAGGAAGCCTTCAGGTAGTCCTGATTGCTCCCCCAGGCAGGCCAGCACTGCAGGAAATGTACTCCCTGTGCCCAGGGATGCCGCTGGGAGGGGAATAAAGGCTCCCTGACCTCTTGCCTCCCCACACAGCCCTCTCCAGTATTACAGGGCAACCTTGGGGAACACCAAAAGGAAAACTAACTAAACCCTGATACGACCCAAGAGACCCACTCTATGCCCGTGTAAAAGAGTGAGGAATACCCATTATACCCTGAGGTTCAAGGCAGACCTCTTAGGCTTTCAAACTCCGTCCTGAAAGTAACCTGATGCCCCCAGCCATTTATCTTGTGTGAAACTCCCCCCGCAAGAGGTGCCTTAGGTGAGCAGCTGCAGAGACAGCCAGATCCCGGAGGAGGTGTTTGCTTTCTCCATCTTCCACGCTCACACACCCTCTTTTTAATCGTTTGCACATCAAGAAACGACTTGCCGTATTGCAGCCTCCCAAAGGGAGGCAGGCGCTGAACTGGTAACCTGAAACTGCCTCTCAGGGAGACAGCCAGCACCCACCTCCCTCTGTTCCCACGTCCTCTCCCCTGCTCATCCCCGTCTGAGCAGCAGCCATGTCCTCCCCTCGCTCTGTTCAGCTCTTCAGCAGCTACACCCTTCACTGATAATGAGCACAGAGAAAGAAAGCACAGAGCTGCCATTCAGGGCCTTTCTCAGACACCAAAACATCTCTGTGCATTAATAATCCCTTTCAAAAGCCCCTTCCTTGCACACAGCCCACCCTCCCCCTCTAGCCCCCGATGCTTTTCAGGAGCGGCTGTGATTCATCTGAGGTGTGAAACAGCACGGTAAAATTTTAATACAGCCTGAACATGATGTGAGAGCGCTCAAGAGCCTTTTAAGCAGCCTGCCTGCTTCCAGCAGCTGCTTTGAAGGCAAGATCGCTTCAGCGCCGTGTGAAGAGCTTCAAAGAGAATATTTGGGACTGATTTTGACGTGACTCAGAGAAGGCAAGAAGCCTCCTAACACAGTTCCCTCAAAGGATGAGCCCCAGCAGAAGAACGTGCAGGCTCTCACCATCCCTCCCTGCTGGGGGCTGGCCCAGCTGGAACATCTGGGAAGGTCTGGAAGGGACAGAGCTGGATGTTCCTACAGGACACCCACGGAGCGCTGTGACCACGTCCCCACCTCCCCAGACATTTCCCTGACCACTGGTTATTTTGTACACAAATAGCCCTGGGACTAATGGTCTGCTCCCAGCTGTGACTCCAAGGATTGGGAAGCAGGGGAGATTTCTCCATGCCCCTGGGTACGTGTGGTGATAGGAGAAGTATGAAAATAAGGCAAAACACCTGGAGGAGTCCAAACAGAAAGAGGTGCTGATAATATCCAAGGACTTCTCTACAGCCAGTAAACAAAAGAGAAACAAAACCAGTGTGCCAGAAAGTGGGTATAGGACGTGAGTGAACACGAGACAACAGCAGAGGGAGAGGAGGATAATTCCCAGGAGAAGTTCAGGAAACTTCCATGAGCCAGCAAACATCTCTCAGCTCTGCTGCTTTTCTGTGTGTCTAGAGTTCCTGGGCTTCTCCAGACCTGCAAACAGCAAGGTACTGCTCTCCTGCAGGGAAGTGCTCTGGCCCTGGAGGTTCTCATACTCAGCCTGGGAACACCGAGGCCAAAGCAAGAGGCTGAGCTCCACATCTCAGGTGTCCTGCCACAGGGTAGCTGGCATCTCCTGGTGATCTTGAATTGTCTCTGCCTCCACACCACAAGCAGAACATTAACCAAAACCACCCTGTCCCAAGTAGGGGGGATGTGTGTTGGTACCGAAGAGCTCTCACAGCTCCTTCCCAGACCATCCATTCCCATTTACATGGCAAACTGGTCCCAGTAGTACATATCACCCAGGGCTGCGTCCGTGCTGGTACATCCTGAGTGCTTGTGGTTACTGAGAGAAGAGCAGCTGGAGTACCTGGCCTGGCTGTCAGGGAGCAAGTGCAGAGAACATCCCACCCTGGGCTGTACCCAGCCTGGGAAGTGCCCAAAGGGGCATTTTTAGAGGAAATTCAGTGATTTCAGAGCTAAACTGTATTTGCCAGAGATTTATCAGACATGCCTCCTAGGACATTTTCAAAATGGATCTCTCCAAGTCAGCTGGCAAGTGACTAAGGCATGTATATCAACCTTTGACCAGTTTGCACTGGGATCGAACAGAGGCACCATCTCACCTGCCTCAGGTGAGATTAACACAGCCATCAACCACATCGCCTTCAGCAGGACTGGGCCAGCCCTAGAACCACATCAGCAAAGCCTGGGCTGAGGATCAATCTCTTACGCCCAGTTTGTGCTCTCACAGCTGCAGGAAGATGCAAGGCAGAGATCTGTCTGCTTTCTGGAAGTCTGCTGCTCCTAAAAGGTTGCAGTCAGTAACACCTCACAGGAGAGTGGAGACAATGGAATGCAAACTGTCTTCAGTGCAATCTAAGCAAACAACGAAACTCAATTAGCTCAATTAGCTAATGGACACACGAGTGTCGGCTGACACACCCGTGAGCATGGGCAGGGCTGCAGGGAAACGTCAGCGCTCCTGCGTGCTCAAAGCCACCGCCAGAACTGGGAACGACAGCGAGAGAAAGTAGTCAGCAGCTCTGGGAGGGAGTGGCACATGGAGTGGCCGAACAAAGGGTGGGGTGACAGGAGGGGATCGAAGAATCACCCATCGGGCTTAAGCAAGGAACTGTGGAGAAATCCCCCAAAGCCTCTCCAGGAAGCCTCCAACTCGTCTGTACCGATGCATGCAGTGTGGGCAATCAGAGATCTGTGTGCTGCTGCAGGGCTGCAGTCCTGTGGAGTGTGGCAACAGAGGGATACAGGAATTTAGGAAGGACAGAATGGGCAGATGAGGAGGGGTTGTTGCTCTTCATGTGTATGAGCAGCTGGAGTGCATGGAGCTCTGCCTGGCGATGGATAAGGAGCCAGCCAAGACCTTATGGACTGGGACTGTAGGAAGAGCAGGCAAAGGTGGTGTTACCACAGTGGGTGTCTGCTTGGGGCCACCTGACCAGGAGGAACAGCAGGATGAGGCCCTCTACAGAATGGCAGTGTCATGTTCACAGGTCCTGGTGTCCTTACAGGGGACTCCAACCACCCTGATGTATGCTGGAGGGACAACACAGCAGGACATGGGCAATCCAGGAGATTCCCAGAGTGAACCTGTCATAAATTCCTCTTCCAAGTGACAAAGGAGCCAACAGGAGAATGCGGTGCTGAACTTCAGACTCATCAACAAGGAGGGGCTCAGAAGTGAAGTTCAAAAGCAGCCTTCACTTCAGGGACAATGAGGTGATGGAGTTGGGGATCCCAAGGAGAGGGAGGAGGGTGAGAAGCAAGCTTCAGGAGAGTAGATTTTGGCCTCTTCCAAGATCTGCTTGCAAGAGTTCCATGAGATAAGGGCCTGGTCAGAAGAGGTGGGGAGGTGAGGGGAAGGGCAGGAAAACATCTGGTTAATATTCCAAGTTCATGAGACCTCTATTCCAACAAATGTGTAACCAATAAAACTGCCTGGAGGCCTACATGGATGACTAAGGAGCTTCTGGCCAAACCCAGATACAGAAAGGGAGTCCACAGAGGGTGGAAAACCTGGGGGGAATACAGGAACATTGTCTTAGCATCCCTGTCCAAACTCAACTCCAGTTGGACTTCTGCTTTCCTAACTCCAGAGGGTGAGGTGGATTGGAAACAGGATGAATGGCCTGACCCAGAAGGTGTCAGTCAGGGGTAGGAAGTCTTGTTGGATGCCATTCACTAGTGGTGTGCCCCAGTGTGAAGTCTGGGTCTGATCCTGTCCCATATCCTCATCGATGGTACAGATGATGGGGCAGGCTGTGTCCTCTGCGAGTTTACAGGTGACACAAAACTGGGAGGGGTGGCTGCCCTTCAGAGGGACAGGCTGGGGATGTGGGCTGACAGCAAATAAGTTAAAGGACTTCACGGAGTTCAACAAAGAGAAGTGGAAAGTAAATGCACCTGGGAGGAAACAATGCCAGACATCAGAACACCCTGCAGACCACCCGTTTGGAAACAGATTGTCAGAAAAGGACATCAGGGACCTGGGGGACACCAAGTTGAACATGAGCCAGCAGTGCACCCTTGCAGAAAAGGCTAGCAGTGTCCTGGGCTGCACTGGGACAAATGGTGCCAGCAGGTGGAGGGAGGAAGTCCTTCCCTCTGCTCTGGCCACTCTGGGTGTACTGAGTGTGCTCTGGGCTCCACAGTACAAGAGAGACATGGCCATGAAGATGATGAAGGGACTGGAACATCTTCCCTGTGAGGAAAGACTGTGAAAGATGGGGTTGTTCAGACTGGAGAAGGGAAGACTCAGAAGGGATCTCATTTATCTGTATAAATACCTGAAGGGAGGGGCCAAAAAAGGTGAAACCAGGCTCCTTTCAGTGGTGCCCAGTGACAGGACTGGAGGCAACGGGCACAAACTGAGGAGGTTCCGCCTGAACATCAGGAAATACTTTTTTAAATGTGAGAATGACTGATCACCAGCACAGATTGCCCAGAGAAGTTGCACAGTCTCCATCTAAATTCTCATACATGATGGAGGCTGACCACCTTACAGGCTTTCTGGCACAGACGGTGTGATGGCTAAGGATAGAGTTCAAGGGAACACAGAGGCACAAGAAGGTACAGCAATACTGAACAAATCTTCCCCCTGAAATCCACACAGGATTCCCGAATGTTTATGCCACAAACACAAGATGATGAAATCTTCCTGTTTCTTGGAACAGAACCATTTGATAGTACCTCATCCAGGGCCCACAATAACATTCCTACCTAAGAACACCCAAGGTGCACAAAGGCCATAGAATCATAGAATTGTTCAGGATGAAAAAGACCTCTAAGATCATCTAGTCCCAGGGGCTGTTTTTACTAAGATAAAATCTGACTTCTCAAGAGTAAAATCAGACAAACCCAGTCCCCCTTGGTATTTTATCACTGGACAATGATTTATGGAGCAGACTAGGAGCCAATCCAGTCAAGACAGAAAAAAATGCAGGATCAGAACTGGATCCTGTTTGGCTTTGTAACTGTGGCTGACATCGAGTTGAACATCTCTCTGAAAGGTCAGCCCTGCTAAGACAAGCCTGCTGGCACATTACTGGGCTCGAGGCACCAGACACCAAGTGGAATTCTCTGTCTGGTGTTACAGCAGAAAAACTCAGAACCAAAGGGAACCTCTACCATTGGAAAAAAAAATCTAAAACCAGGAATGGGTACCAGTCTTTTCCTGAGTGGAAGGGAAATCCTTGGTACCTCTGTGAGGTTTGCAGCTGCTGACCTTGTCTTCTAGCTATGAGGGCCTGTGTCCCTCACTGAGATGGCAAAAATGTGACTGGGAGTGGCTGCAAATGTTGAGAGTAAAAATTTTCAGAGCAGCTGAGAGTTGGAATTTGTGCTATGAGTAAGAGGAGCTCCTGCAGAGTGAGTTAGCGGATGTTTTAGGTGATTCATTGTCTTCTGATAACTGCCCAGCTCCGGAGGCATTGATGGTATGTGAAAATAAGGTAGGTCTGGGTGAATCAGAGGGCCGAGGGAAGCACACTGGTAGCAGTTAGCAAAACCATGCACAAGTTTGTTCAGGGACCAGGCTGTAAACTGCCAGGGTCTGTAGTGACCTTCCTGGAAAAAAATGGGTCTTCTTTGCTATCAGATTTGGGGTGTGCCTTGGGAGCAGGCCCATCCTCCAAAGGCAGACACTGGTGTGAAAGGCTAGAAGAGCCAAGCTGAGCCATCTTTGCATGACACCTTCTGCCCACCCTTGAAAAACATGTCCAGTGAGTCCTCTGTGCCAGGTAGCACTGGTGCTGCCTGCGTGATCCTGGGTGTCTGCAAAAGATGGGAGTACCTTTCCTTTCGTCTCTTGCTGACCTTCAGGACACATCTCCAGACATTTTTGCCATGATTTCTCCACCAAGCACCTAAACTACAATAATTTGTTTGCATCTACAGTTGCCATATTTGACATCCTGAGTACACACAGCCTGCTTTGGAGAGGACAGGTGAAGGGTTTCTAGAATGAAGAAGCTATAGGTAAGAACTGGAACTTAGTGCAGGCTCATACCTACATCACCACTAGCTTCCCACTTTAAACCAAAGGGTCTGCATTTGTCACAGAATTGAAAGGGGCAGAAAACACAGAGGACTTTACAATGCAGCTCAGTGGCCTTGCATATGTCCCAGAGAAAATTTTGTAATTATACCTAATCCTAATTACTGCCACAGTAGCGAAGACAGTAAAACAATGGAACAGGCACCAGCTCCCAGGGCATCCAGGCAGCCCAGGCTGTGGGAAAAGATGGAAGCATTCCCTGCCCTACTATTAAATCCCAAATTTGGGTGTTTAGGAAGCTCAGCAAGAAGCTTGCAAGTTCAGGCATTGCATTAAGGCAGTGACAGGCCTAAGGGAGGAATGCAAAGTCAGCTCTCCTGCATGTGCTGCGGTGCCATTGTAGCTCTGAGTAACACAGGGCCACCTTGCAGAAAGAGAAGTGCTCTCTTGCCACCTTGCTGCTGTGTTCCAGAGCAGTGCAGATGTGCACCTCATGTGGGAGAATAACCCTGCTTTGGTGTGGACTGGATATTTTCTTTTGCAGACCCATTGTCTGGAAGAGCCCTCCACAGTCTCTGGTCCAACTTGCCTCTGGGAGCAGGAGTGTTGCCAAGGCTGGTGGTTTTGTCTAACCAACAGTACCAAACCCCCAAGGGTGACAAGCCACCTCTGCTCTGAGGAGCTGTCCCAGGGCTGCTCTCCTCTTAGGGGAGATTTTTTTTTCCTAAAATCCCAGTGCTACAGTAGTAATTCCTTGCAACCAGCTTTTTATAAAAAGCAGGGAGAGGGGAAAAGCAAAGGAAGGATCTGAGAATTAGCAAAGCTCCAACATTTGCAGATTGCCTTAGACTGAACCAGTTAGCTCTGTACCCAGTGTTTGCCTTGCCAGTGATGGCTTCCAGTAAGGAGACAGCTCATGTGCTGGAAAAATAGTGATGGACGTGAGAAGCAACTTTGGGAGAGTGAAGAGGAAGGACCAAGAGGTAGGTGAGAACATCACTATTATTCATTAGGAAAGCACATGGCAGAAACTGATGGCTCTGTTGGCTTTTGTGCATTTAGCTTCCACATAAAAGTTGAATCTAGAGGTGAATATCTCACTGAAGAGATCCATTACCCCCCACAAACCAAGATAAAAAGACGACTGCAGTCTCTCTCTTAGGCACCTACAGCCAAACTCTTGCCCCAGCATTCAGCCTTAATGATGAACAGAAAGGGGTCAGGAAATGAGCCAAGATTGTGAAAGAAGAGGTTCATGAACTTTCAGCCAGGTGAAATATGTATGAGCTACAGCAACACTGATTATCAGAGGAGGAGCTGTCTCCAGTTCCCAAGCCACACTCTCCAAGAACTGCTGGAGCAGAACCAAGGAAATGGCACAGAATGAGCACAGCATCCTGTTTAAAAGGCTTGAAGTCAAGCTATAGATCCATAATTCAGTGTCTAGAAAATCGAGCTGCACAAAGGATTAATTCAGAGGCACCAAGGGGCTAGTATGGGGACTGAAAAGCGAATAACCGTGATTTCTTAAGAGCTATTTTACACCAAACCATTTAAATTTTCTCTCTCAAAGATCTGGCAGATAAAGGGTAAGCAGCAGATGTGAAAATTTTGACCTCCAAAAAGGATTTTGTGTTATCCCATTCATACTTCTTGTCAGAAAGGGAAATTTCATCTAGGTGAAAGATGGATGTAAAATTAGAGCGTATAAAGCACCTTGATCTGGTGACAAGAGCTATTCATGGCTTACAGTCAGACTAGAAAGACACATACAGAAAGGAACAGCAGGAAAATGGTCCTGGCTTTCATACTATTCACTGCTTCCTTACTGTGGATTAGAAGTCACGATGCATTGTCTTAGAAATATTGTGGGTAATGTTAAAGAAAACAAGGCCAGAGGAATGCCAGAAAGTAGATCTGTTAGATGACCTTAAAGAACTGGCAAAGACACTATTTAACATCATCCAGGTAAAATTCAGTTCAGGTCAGGTATAAAACACTTTAAAATTGGATCAGACCACTTCAAAGAGAGAATGGGATGTGGGATCTGCTTGTAGGAAGGCTCTGGATCAAGGGGTCGAGGTATGACAAGGCCAAATACCGGGTCCTAGTTGTTGGCCACAACAGACTTTGGCCTCTTCAGGATTTACTTTGCAGAGGCCTGAAGGGAACAGGGGCAGAAAGTGGGCTGGTGTTCAAGGATCACCTCCTGCAAGATCCAGAGCAATGCATCCCAATGAAGAGGAAGGCTGGCAAAAATGCCGGGAGGCCACATGAATGATCAGGGAGCTCCTGGGCAGCCTCCAACTCCAGCCCTCCTGTAGGGAGGTCACAGAGGGTGGCAGCAAGGCCAGATAGCCTGGGAGGAATATGGATAACTTGCAGGCAGGGATCAGGTCAGGAACTGCCCGCCCTGACAGAATTAAACCTGACCAGGGCATCAAGGGCAACAAGAAGAGCTTGTATTGGTACATCAGTCATAAAAGGGAGAATGGGAGACTTGGTTACCCAGGACATAAAGAAGGTTGAGGTACTCAATGACTTTTTTGCCTCAGTCTTCACTACCAAGTGCTCCAGCCACACCAACCAACTTGCAAAGGCAAAGGCAGGGACTGGGACAATGAGGAGCTATTTGCTGTAGGAGAAATGGTTTGAAATCATCTCAGACACCTGAAGTTGCTCAAGTCCATGGCACTTCATGAGATACATCTGTAGGTCCAGAGGGAAATGGCAGAAGAAGGGGCTAAGCCTCTACCCATGCTGTTTGAGAAATCATGCCAGTTTGCTGAAACACCCACTGAGTGGGAATGGGGAAACATTTTTTAAAAAGAGAAATAAGAAAGACACAGGTCACCAGTGTCACCTTGGTGCCCGGCAAGCTCATGAAGCAGATCCTCCTGGAAACTATGCTGAGACACATGGAAGATAATTAGGTGATTGGTGATAATCAACATGACTTCAGTAAGGGCAAATTGTGCCTGACAAATGGGGTGGCCTTCTATGAGAGGGTTACAGTGTTAGTGGCTAAGGGAAGAGCAACTGACATCATCTACTCAGATTTGTGCAGAGCATTTGACACTGTCCCACAAGGCATCTGTGTCTCTAAACTGGAGAGGTATGGGTTTGGCAGATGGACAACTCAGTGGACAGGAATTTGCTGGATGGTGGCAGTAAAAGAGCTGCAGTCAATAGTCCAATGTCAAAGGGGAGACCAGTGACAAGTGGGGTTCAGAGGTCACTGTTGGGACTGCAGCTCTTTAATATCTTTGTCACGACAGGGACAGGGGGATCAGGGGCATTCTCAGCAAGTTCACTGATGACACAAGCTGTGTGGTGTGAGATGCCATCCAGAGGGATCTGGGCACGCTTGAGATTATTAACAAGGCTAAATGCCAGATCCTGCAGCTGGGTTGGGGCAATCCTAACCACAAATACAGCCTGGGATTGAGAACAGAGCAGAGGAGAAAGGCTTGGGGATTCTGGTGCACAAAAAGCTGAACATGACCCATCAATGTGCCCTTGCAGGGCCAACTTGTCCTGGGCTACATCCAAAGCAGCGTGGGCAGCAGGGCAACAGAGGGGATTCTGTGCCTCTACTCCACTGGAGTGCTGCATCCAGCTCTGGGGCCTTCAGCATGAGAGGGACATGGATCTGTTGGAGCAAGTCCAGAGCAGAGTCACAGAGGTGGTCAGAGGGCTGGAGGACAAGGTTGAGAAAGCTGGAGTTGCTCAGCCTGGAGAAGAGAAGGCTCTGGGGAGAACTTGTATCAATTTCCAGTACCTAAAGGGGCCTACAAGAGAGCTGGAGAGGAATGTTTTACAGGAGAATGTAGTGGTAGAACAAGGGTTAATGATTTTACACTGAAAGTGTGTAGGTTTAGATTAGATATTAAGAAGAAATTCTTTGCAGGGAGAGGTTCACAGCACCAAGCCTGCCAGAGTTCAAGAAGTGTTTGGACAATGCTCTCAGGCACATGGTGTGATTCTTGGGGTTGTCCTGGGCAGTGCAGCTGCAGGATAATCCTTGTGGTTGCCTTTCAACTCAGGATATTCTATGATTCTATACTGTGAGGGTGGTGAGTCACTGGGGCAGTTTGGCCAGAGAATCTGTGAATGCCTCATCCCTGAAAGTGTTGAGGGCTAGATTAGACGGGGTTTTGGGCAACCTGGTCTAGTGTAAAAGGTCCCTGCCCATGGTGAGGGAGATTGAAAGTAGATGATCTTTAAGGTTCCCTCCAACCCAAAACATTCTGTAACTCAATGAAACAACAAGCAAGATGCAGCTATCTTTCCATCCACAATGATAGAATAAATTCCCATAAATTAGAAGTTTCACAATTTCTCAGCCTCCAGAACAGGCACGGGGCACAGCTGCCTCCCACCCAGGTCTTTCTCAAGGGGAATGGTTTAAGCAGGTCTTTTCTGCTGTGGCCTTGGCCATTTGTCCAGTGGTTTGGCCCACAGAGCTGACCAAACTCCCAGTAAATGTGTAAAGGCACATTCACAAGCCATCTGCGCTTTGGTTTCAGGAGTTTCAGCCCAATGGGAGATCAAAGTCCATGCAGATGAGTCACATTTACAGTAAAACAAGATGAACTTCTACCATGGAGCACTGCTTTTGCCTTGCCAGTCGCAACATGCTGCGAACCCACGAGCATTAGCTTTGCCCTTTAGCTTGCAAGATCTGTGGCCCAGGAGCTGGACAAACATGCAGTTTCCACAGCCAGACACAGCTTTAACCTCCTGTCTGAAAAGGGCTGCACCTCCAAAACCCAGCACAAGAGCTTCATGTCCAAACTACTCTCAACCATTTCAGGACTGAGTCAGACAAAAAATGGATATAGCTGCAAAAATGCTTCTTGTATCATTCTCGGAACTGAAAGTAGCACTGGGCAATCTGGCAAGTCCAAGTGCAGCAGTTTAGAAAGTGAGGGAGTTTAACCTGGGAGGCATCTAATAAGGCTTTCAACAACTCATTCCCAGGATCCAGTCTGAATAGTGCTCAGACTCACAGCTGGGCTGCAGAAAGAGAGTGGGAGCAGCCTCAGTGCTCACTGATGGATTTACTGCAGGCATTACAGGATGCTGACCCCAAATTGCAGCTCCCTCACATTGAATTTTGAGCAGGGGAAACAGCCAAAACTGCAATGGCCACAGGCCTGGGAATCTTAAGCCTGGATCGCAGCCCTGGAGTGAGACCTGCCAGTATGGGTGCTTGCAAGCCCTTTAATGCCCAACACATCTCTGCTCTCTGATAACCCCTCTGGAGTGCATCCTCAGGGCTGCTGTTACCACCATGGTCAATGGGCGAGTGGAAGACTAGAAAACCTGCTTGTGGAAGTGCCACCATAAAGGCTGGATAGCTGGGCATGGATGCTGGGTGCTCACCACTGCTGTCTGTGCTCTGGGAAGGACAGAGATTTCCCTTCCACATTCAGGGAAGGGGAGCAGACCCTGTCCTGCCTGGGGCTCATCCTTGGCCTCCCAGCAGTGTGTGTGTGTCCAGGGAGGAAGCTGGGAGCTGACTGGGAGAAGCCCATTGCAACTGCAGCTGTTTGCACAATGCAGAGCGTGTTCCAGTTGCACCCACGTGCTGCGAGGGCTGTGGCTGGAGAGCAAGGAGAACCCTCAGTTCGCTCTCTTAGAAATTGCCACACGTGAAATGCTAGAAGAAAGCAGCAAAATGGAATTTTGCTTCAACCTGGACACCCAGCTAAGGAAGTTTTCCTTTGGGATGGAGGCTGTGGAGAGGTTTATATAACCAGGTTTAATGCTAAAAAGCACAGCATGGGCTGTTTGAGCCATTGTGCTTTGCTCCCAGCCTGTGGGGATTTAGGGTTCCAACTGAAAGGCAAACACAGATGGATAGTGAAGCTACATAAGTATCTAGAGCAGAGGAAACTGCAGCCCCTTAAGTGCAGGTCAGTCCTGCCTGTTCTCAGCTGGTTTCCATCTCCTACATCAGGCAAGACATAGCGGACTGCCACAATTGTGGCAGTCCGCTATGTCTTGCCTGATGTAGGAGATGGAAACCAGCTGAGAGCAAGCAAGTTCTCCTCAGGTGAGAGAGAGGATGAATGATACACAGCCAGGGTCAAGAGGTGTGCCTGCTGGCTACCTGCCAGCCATCGGGCAACCCAGGGTGGCACAGCACATGCGCTGCCATTTGCCGTGTCCACAGGCGTGGCAACCTCATGGCTTGGTGTCCAGCACGGGCTGAGCCCACTTTGAACCCAAGAAGGAATCAGGTGCAGTGTGCCTTGCAGGACATGCAGGCACTGTGGTGGTATGGGGGCATCTTGCTGTATGTGACACAGGCAAAGCCCCAGGGTCAGTGGGATGTAAACAGGAATTACCAGCTGCAGGCTCCTGCTAAACAGCCCTGGCCCCAGCTGTTCCCCACGCAGCAAACAGGATGCTGAGAGATCCTGCGGCTGCTGAGGATCCTGCTCCCGCAGCTGGGAAGGGAAGAGAGTCAGAGTGACCTCCTTGGAAAGGACCCCCCTGCCCCCAAGTGTCAGTGCCGTGATCTCAGCTGACAATGCAGGGGCAGAGCTGCCTTTGTGCTGGGAAGTTCTACTCTCCAGAGGCACACTTCGAAACTCAGCTGGGCCTGGGAGTCTGATGGATCCCAGGATCACATAGGAAGCTGTGGAGATTGTTGTGTGCACATGTTCTATGGCCATTGCTGGCATGAGGCAAACTCTGCTCTCTTGGTGTGACAATGAGGTAACCCAAAAGCTCTGGTCCTATCCACACTGACCCCACACTGTCTCCTAAGAGACACTAATACTTGTCCAGTCTAGGGTGCCATCACCACCAGTGGCTGGAAGCAGACAGCTAGAGAGGCAGGGAACAGGTTGAGCACAGGAATATTGCCCCAAATTCATTCCCAGCCTACAGTGATGCAGAGTGTCTGAGGCTGGAAGAACAGCTCAACACTACGTAGCTCATTACGGATTTTAAAAAAATAATAATTCCCTGACAGGAATCAGGTTTTGACTATCCTGTCCTGGGTCTTTTCCAGGTCCAATTAGCTTAAGGCCTTCTGCTGCTCCTCCAATTTACAATGGGGTGTTAAAAATTAGTAATAAAATGCAAGCCAGCTCAACCAGGCCTGGAAAAAGTTTCCATCACGTTCTTAAAGAGATGACTACAAGAATGTAGGAAAAACTAAGTCACAGCCTTGGAGAAGTAGGAAACACCAAATAAGGTGGCTTTTCCCACTCAGTAGCTAGGGCAATGTGGGAAGGAAAGCAGTTTCAGCCGGAGCATTTTATCTCTGAGGCCAGATGGCTTTAAATGCTTCCCCAGAGCTTGGAAGGGCCAGGCACTGCTTTGAATTGCTTTTCATACCACCTCATTAGAAAGTAAAAGGGAAGAAATGAACAATCTATAACTTTGTGGCAACGGGAAACAGCTCTGTTAATCCCATTTCCTTCTCTGAGCTTACTCAGGGCAGGTCATCCAGCATCAGGGCCACATCACCTAATCTCCTTATCATTGTCCCACAGTCAGGAGCCTGGGCACCAGCCCAAAGGGCCGATGCATCCTCCTGGGCATTATTAGTGAATTGTAAAGGCCCAGGTTTTTAAACCTGTCCTGGTACATAACTGTGACACTCCTGGCACCCAGCTTCTACTGCAAATGCAGATCCAGGGAGTGGCCATCTCCCAAACCCAAGCCCACACGAGCAAGGGCAAGAGAGGCACAGCACTGCTGAAGGAACAGATGAGAGAAAAGGGAAGGTGCTGTAAACAGAGGGATCCTAGGGCAGGCACCGCAAAGTCCAGGGTGGGCATTACCCTCTAGGTTTCTTAGCCTTTCTGGGTAAAATATGGGCAAATCCAACAAAATGCAGAATTCCTTTCTTTCCATCAGGGCTGGCACATGCCACACCCATGTATCTGAGATGGGGAGAAAAGCCCTGGCAAGCTCTGCAGGACTCAGGGCTTGCTCACAGCTCGGCTTAGCTGGTCCGTGGGCACCCGCTGCTATACCTGGCAGCACTGTCATCAAGCTGTGATTTGTCACCTTAGTAAAAGCCTCCTGAGCTGGGAGGAGGAAAAGGGCACTGATAGGGTGTGGCACTGCTCCACCCAGGTTGCTATCAGACCTATCCCTTTGCCCCTCTCTCCTCCAGGAGTACTACATCCCACAGCCAACCTCCACTTCATGTCCATCTGGAAAGGCGTCCAGATGCAGCCTCACAAGAGAGTCAGGACTATAAGTCAGGCATGCAGCACCTGTTCCTGTGCGGGGATCCCATGGCAGGAGGCAGAAGACTCAGGCAGCACATCAGGCCAGCGGCATTTGGTGTGTTGGATCCACAGCTCCCAGGGCAGCAGTGAGTGTCTTGGCACAGAGTCAGTGGCTGGAGTAGGGTAAAAGTTACAGAAGTTAATTGGACAGGAAAGGAATCAGCAGCCCCTAGCTTAGTTTCCCTGATGAGGAGTGCCAAGTTTTAGCGAGCTACTGGCTGGATACAGCAAAGCCAGGTGTTCCTGTACTGGAGCCACGCTCAGCTGGCTGCTCTGCAGACCTGGCTGGGGACATGAGCTTTTGGCTGAGTCCAGCCCACCCCTGCCTTCCAGATGGAATAAGATCCAGTGTTCAACAGCTTCAGAATGATCTGGCACCCAGAGAGCTGAAGGGCTTCAGGGTTTCGGGAATAGCTGTGGGATGGAGGAGAGGGGAAGGGAGCCGGGAGCAGCTGGTCCAGCACAGACCCACCCAGCCTTCCAGACGGCCAAGGCCACGGAACCAGCAGTGTAAAGGCGCCGTGGGGCACACACAGCCGGCCTTCCAGCTCAGCTGGCGCTGCTCATCCCAAATTCATCCACAGAGGATGCTGCCCTCTCCTGGGCCCAGTGTGACTGGCAGAAATTCAGGGAAATCTGGTGAGGTCCAAGACAAGTGGTTTTGGAGGCTCAAAATACCACATGGGGGTACTTAAATGTGGTGATTTCTCTTACTTATCTCAGTGGACATCTCAGGGATTCTTCCCGCCGAGAGCCACCCTGCT
>JAHLSL010000020.1:7865689-7880614 GCA_025920805.1 Petroica traversi
CTGGAAGCGGCACGGGAACCCCTGCCCTGCCCGCAGCGCTGCCACAGCTCCTGTCCCTCGGGCGAGAGGGACCCTCTGGAGCCGCTTCAGCCGCCTCCAGCATGCGGACGCCGGCGGAGATGATCGTGGGGCTGGTGCTGTGCCCCTGCGGGCTCCTGCTGACACTCACGGGCACGCTGTCACCCAAGTGGAGGCAGGTGAGCCTCGTCCCTGACCAGCCCATGGACGTCGTGTGGGAGCAGGGCATCTGGGACATATGCAGGGAGCGGCAGAGCACCCACGACCGCCTGTGCGGGCAGGTTGACGAGCTGGGCTACTTGGAGCAGGTGCCCGTGCGGGTGGCCCAAGGGCTGATGCCCTCCTCCATGGTGCTCACTCTGGTGGGCTTGCTGGTGGCTGCCCTGGGCGTGCGCTGCTGGCGGTCGGAGCCCCGGCATGCGGTAGCTGGCGTGGCAGGGCTGGTGCTGCTCCTCTCGGGGCTCATGAGCCTCGTGCCCAGCTCCTGGTACACCCAGGAGCTGTGGGCTCTGCCTGCACCCCCTGGCAGCACGCTGAGCGTAGGCTACAGCTTGGTACTGAGCTATTTGGGAAGCTGTCTGGAGATCCTGGGAGGGCTGGCCCTCGCCCTCAGCTTCCACCGCTTCTGCGAGGAGCGCAGGGCCCCCAAACTGCCCCCCACCCCTGTGACAGAGGCTGGGCCGTGCTCCAGCAGAGCTTACAGCAATCCCTGGGACGTGCTGGAGGATGAGCGAGATGGTCAGCGCTGGAGGAGCAGCCCACCTTGTGACTCTGACTTGTAGCCCCAGCACTGGGACAGCAGTCACCTCCCTGGCATCAAGAACAGTGCTGGCTCCTGCCCCTACGAGCCATGCCCTTCTCCTGGGGCACCTCTGAGCAGGATGAAAACAAGACCGAGGACGTGATTTGGATATTTGCAACTTTCTCAAAAGCTTGGATCTACAACTGTGCCAAAGCCATACTGGATTGAGGACCAGAGGTGGCTCCAGTCCCTCTATGCCGCTTTTACCTCATCTTCCTGTACCATGCACAGCAGCTTGGGCAGAGGCAGCTTCGGTGTTCCCATGTAAGCAGCATACAGGTCAGACGTGTGTAACCTTCAGAGCTGGCAGCAGGGGAGGGGAGCACCTGCCCCATATCTCTGCTCAGCTCAGGACTGTGTGAACAGCAAAATAAATGCAAAGCAATGGGTTTGTGCTGTGGGATGGTTATGGGCTTTCTGCCAGGCAGGTTGGGCTGAGAGCCAATGGGCATGGCTCACTCAGCTTCCCTGTGTTTTGCCTGAAGCAGGGAGGAAAGGTCTGTAAAAGGGCACAGCTAGCTTATATAGCACTTTCCCAAAGGACTTTTCCCCCATGGTCAAAACAAGCTCTAGAAAAAAAATTTCTAGTTCCTTGAGTACAGACACTTCAGGGCAGAGTGGGGAGGGTGGGGGAAGGAAGATCACAGAGAAAAACATAGCGTTTATTTCCCCTTACAAAATAAGCTTGGTGTGAGGTGGTAAAACTGGTCTCACTGGTTTGTAAGGGACACTCAGGAGGTCAGAACTGCACTATAAAATCCTTCTCAGCCCCCTGCATAACAAGGTAAGAGCCAAGTCAGCTTCCTTGCAGAGTTATAGTCAGATTCTTATATCGGGTGAGCCCAAAGCATCCTATCAGCAAGCTAAGCCTTGCTGCAGAGGGACAGTAGTCAAGGGACAGACTCAGAGAGTGTGTTGGGATTGAAGACTTCCTGATAAACCTCCCAAATGTTTTTTGTCAGGATTCTTATGTTCCCTGGGTCTTAGACATCTAGAAAGAGCAAACCAACCTCCTGCCGTAAGCTCTGCTGTAACCTCCCCTTCCTGGCCCGCACACAAACCACAGTAGCACGAGAGATGCTGCACAAAGTTCCTTTATGAAAATACGGTGTTGATGTGAGATGATCCTTTCCTCAACAGTGCTGGCAGCTCCTGCAGAAATCAGACAGGCGTATCAGGGGTGAGTCTGACCCAGCCTCTCTAAGCCCACCCCACAGCTTAGCACAGGGGTTCAGCCACAGGCAGAGAGGGACAGCCCTGTCAGATTCTGGAACCCCTGGTCATGCCTCTCTCCTTCAGCAGGAGGGCAGAGCTTGCCTCAGGAGTGGGCACCATGCCAGCACTGGGCCCTGGGGCACCACAGGGTGGCAGAGAGGTCCCTAGCAGGGCTTGCTCCAGATGCTACTCACCTCTTTCCCTTCATAAGCTTCATTCACAAATGTATCACTCTTGGGGGGGAAGCTCTTCCTCCTCCTCCTCATCTTCTTCCTCAGGGTCACTTTCACGGTGGTACAAGGTCAGCACTCGAGTGGAAGCAGTGCTTGAGGTCCTGGAGAGGGAAAAATGTACACCGAGAATGGCATGGGCATCTCCTAGAGATGGGGCAGGTCCCAAAGTCCTGCCACAACCCCTGGTAATAGCCTGCTGGGGTGATTAGAGCTTTCCATATAACCCAGGAGTGCATCAGGACTCCACAGTGTCCCCGGGCAAGGAGACCCTGTCCCTCTCTATTCCCAGCTGTTCCTGGCCCAGCCTGGCCCCAGAGCTCACCTCCTCCGCCTGTCCCGCCTCCGCATGTAGGCCAGGGCGCCCACAGCAGCAGCAGCGAGCAGCAGGAGCACGGCCACCCCCAGGGCAATGGGGCCTGCCAGGGGCTGCACCTCGGCCTCCTCGCAGTAGTCACCGCGGTAGCCCAGGGCGCAGTGGCACGTCACTCGGCCGGCCTCGATGGCACAGTCCCCTCGCAGGTTGCACGTCTCGCTGCTGCAGGGCACAGCCCCCAGCACCTCCTCCGTGCTGGGGGGCACCACGAAGGGCTCTCCGTGCTCCTGGGGGCCAGGGGCTGCCGACAGGCTGGGGCTGGGCTGCCGAGGCTGGGGTGCAGCCATGGATGAGACTGGTTTTTGTTCTTCTACGTGGGACGTTCCTGATGGTGCCACTGCCGGGACCCGCGTCCCCACCTTCACTGAGGCGCCTGGAGGGATGGGCATCGATCAGCAGAGACTCAGCAAGACCCCCTTTCCAAACTGGGGGAGACTGGGGCTGCCCTGTGCCCAGCACCCCAGCACGCCCTGGCTGTGGCAGGCACTCACAGTCAGACTCATCGGAGCCATCGGCACAGTCGAGGTGCCCGTCACAGACCTGCTCTCTGGAAATGCAGCTCTGGAGGCCGGGGCAGGGCTGGAGCAGGGCAGGACAAGGCGGTGCCAGCGCACACGCTGCCCCCTGCACCAGGTGGTACCCGGGAGAGCAGCGGCACTGCCGCCCTGCAGGGTTGGGCAGGCAGAGCTGGGCACAGCCCCCATTGCCCTTTGCACAGCCATTGGTGCCTGCCAAAACAGCACTGGTTAGCACGGCCTCCACAAGGCACAGCAGAACCCCACAGATGCCCTGGGGTGGGGCAGACCCAGACCCACCTTCCTGTGAGAACTGGCTGTAAATCCTCATGGCTACCAACTCCTGCTCCATTGGGAACCACCAGTTCTCAGCCTGCTCCAGCCGGCTGTGCCAGATCTTGCTGGAGCCTGGAGACACACGGGGTCAAGCACTGCTTCACCTCCTCCCACAAGGGTGCCTGAGATGGGAGGTGGGGGTCCTTCACCCCACAGAGGGACCAGCCTACACCCCACAGGGGCTGGCAAAACTCCATGTCCTAGTGCAGGAGGAGCTGGGCAAAGCACAGCAAATGGACCTACCATTGGCTGAAACTGTGCTCCAGAGCAGAAAGCCTTCTCCTATGGCAAAGAGTGAGAGACCATGCAGCCCTTCCCGCACCACCCGAAAGCGGGATCCGTCCAGCTCCACGCTGCTGATGGTACCTCTCTCTGCAGGGCACGGGTGGAGAGGCTTCAGTGTGGAGACAGAGAGGGCTCTGGGCTGCCCCTCAGGGCTGTGCCAGGCTGTGCTTTGCAGACCAAGTGCCTGCATCACTGCTACCCCCCAGCAGTGCCCAGCTCAGCCCCCACTCACCGTGCTCTGCCCAGTACAGCCGGGTGCCAGCACCCCCAAAGGCAAGGCCAGCGGGAGCCCGGGCTCTCCTCCAGACTGCTCTGCGGGCAGTGCCGTCCATGGCCGCACACTCCACCAGGGCACCACGCCCACGGCTGCCAGCTGCTGTGACAAAGCACATGGTGGCAGCACGAGGACACAGTGCCAGCCAGGCAGCGCCCTGCAGCCCCTCACTGAGTAGCGCCAGGGCCCACCGCCCCCTGGGAGCTGCCACACGGATGCTGGGCGGCTGTCCCCCGATCCAGTAAAGGTTCCCACTCAGCCAGTCCAGGGCCAGGGATGTCACCGTGCCCTCCACAGCTACTGCCTTCTTCCAGGACAGCCGTCCCCAGTCCTTCAGGCGCAGCAGTCCAATGGAATTGCCTCCCACCTCTGCAAAATACAAACTCTTGTCTTTCACTGCATAGTCGATGGCTGTCAGGCGGCTCACCTTGGCCAAGGGCAGGGCCTGGTGCGGGGGAAGCCCTTGGGATCCAGCTGTCGCAGGCAGGTCCTTCAGGTAGACCTGGAGGAAGGAGGCAGCACTAGGAAGGGAGCCCCTCTTCCCTGACAGCGGGGAGAACAGCGGGCCCCAGGACTGGTGCTAGAGGGTGGTACCTGTGCCACAGCTGTGGGTGAGGCCAGGAGGGCAAAGGCCGAGTCGCGGATGGGCAGGCAGGTGGTGTCGTTGTTGGCCAGTGTCAGCCCGGCGGGGCAGCGGCACTGCCCGGTGTGCCTGGCGCTCAGCAGGCACAGGTGGGAGCAGCCACGCGTCTCACACGGGTTGGGGGCCGTGGGGCGCAGGGCTGGGTGCAGCACCTGTGGGACAGCAGGCTCAGCCTCAGCTCCGTCAGCCCCCCTGGCAGAGCCGAGCACGACCGACACCACACCATGCTCCCCAGGGCCACATACAGCCCAGCTTGGGACAGGATGGTGAGGCAGAGATGCTCCAAGAGGACCAGAGACCAGAGGTTGGGAGATGAGCAGAGCTGGCACAGCAGGGTTTGGGGCTCCCCAAGAAGGTACCTGGAGGCCATGGGGCTGCCCGTGCCGTTTGAGCAGCACGGTCCTGTTCTTGCCGCTGGCCTTGTCCACCCGCTGCACAGACCATGTCTTCTTCTCCGACCAGTAGAGCTGCCCCTCACACACAGCTGCTGCAAAGGGGCTCCGCACCCAGCGCAGATTCAGGACCTGTCAGAGAGGCCATCAGTGCCCACCCCAGTCCCTGTCAGGGCCCCATCACCAGTGCCCCACCACACCTTCACACTGCTGCCATCCAGATGTGCAGAACCAACAGTTCCCAGCTTCTCATCCAGCCAGAAGATCCTCTGGGTGGGGAGGTCGAGGGCCAGTGCTGTGGGCCAGCCCAGTCCCTGGGCCAGCAGCACGTGCCGCCGACTCCCATCCATACTGGCCTCCATCAGCCGTGAGTGGCTCCCCACCTCTGACCAGTACATCAGCCTAGTGGGAACAGAGGTGTGGGCCTATGGACCTGACACAGCATTGTCCCAGCACCAAGGCAGCCCAGAAAAGCAGCCTGGAGCTTCCCATCCCATTGTGGATGCACTGAGAGCTCCATGCAGAGCAAGGGAAGGTGTCTAGGCTCTTTCTTCTCCTGTCACACAGTCCCCACAGCACCAAGGTGAGGCCATCCCACCCGTCCCCCAGCCTCTCACCTGCCTCCATAGAGGAAAATGGGGCAGGGCAGGGATGACAGGTCCCCAGGTCTCCTTGTCCCAGACTTACCCTGCCAGAGGTTGGAGCACCAGAGAGTGGGGCTGGTCCAGGTCTCCATCCATCACCACAGTGTACTCTGGTATCCCTTGCCAGGCAGCCCCCAAGCGAGTGGCCAGCACCTGCCCTGCTGCTCCATCTGTCCAGTACAGGTTCCTCCCAAGCCAGTCCACTGCTATACAGTCTGATCTCACACCTGAAATGCATCCAAGAGGCAACACCTGTGTGGGGTGACAGCTGCGTGGCCCTTTGGCACAAAGCTCACAGCCCTCCATCCCAGGAGCTTTGTCTCCTCCCAACCATGCTCCCACTAGCACTTTTCCACAGAAGGGATCACAGCTTGGCACCCCACTGCAGCCTGGAGACTGCACAGTGACAGAGGCCAGCCCTGCTAACCCCACGCTGTCACAGCTCACCTTTCACCAGTGTGCCTTTCTTTCCCGAGCTGAGGTCCTGCCAGCGGATGCTCTCTGTGGCCAGGTCCATCCAGAAGACTTTCCTCTCCACCAAGTCATAGTCGAGTGAGAAGACAACGCGATCCTTGTCAGTGGCCAGCACCACCTCCTCATGCCCACTCCGCAGGCCATAGGACAACACCTCGGACTGCACAGCCACCAGCAGCTTGGGCTCTGGTCCTGGGGCAACACAGAGCCACATGGACCCTGCTCAGCACTATTGGTTCCGTGGTCCCAGCACATGCAGGCAAGGAACACAGCACTGTAGCTTGCTGGGACTCAGCCCTGCTGTACAGGATGTTCTCAGATAAAGCAGGTGGGTTTTCTGACCAGCCATGGGCTGGCAAATGGCAGTTCACAGCTGAGTGGGGCCTGGGAGGCAACATGGCAGAGGGGACAGGGCCATTCACAGGACTACAGGGTTCCCCACAGGCAGCAGACATAGGGGGACAAGTATCCACCAGCCCCTCGTGTATCTTAGAGGGCCAGGGATCCTCAGTGCTGCTTGGACACCCCAGGACTTACCAGTGAGTTTGCAGACATGGCCATCGGGCTCCAGCAGGTAGCCAGGGAGACAGCCACAGCTGTAGGACCCTGGAGTATTGAGGCATGTCTGGCTGCAGGCTTCCTCACCCAACTCTGTGCACTCGTCTATGTCCACGCAGGACAGACCACCCTCAGCAAGCCGATAGCCTGGGCCACACCAGCACCGCTGTGGGAAAAGGGACCATCAGCTGCCCGCCCTGGGGACACGAGGCTCCCTTTGCAGCTGGACCAGGGCATCATAGTATGGCAAGCCCCTGCCCTGGGGCTGCTGGGACTCACAGGGCCCTGGGGCGAGGGGTAGCAGAGATGAGAGCAGGACCGATGGCAGGGCACAGAGCAGTTCCCCCCCTCGTCTGAGCCATCCACGCAGTCCTGCCGGCCGTTGCACACCAGGGATGCATTCAGGCAGGACCCCAGCCCACAGGGGTACTCGTGACTCTGGCAGGGAGCAGGCTGGCCTGCAGGGACATGTGGGGAAGGCTGCTCTGAGCCTTCTCCACCAGCTCCTTTTGCTTACCTGGGGCAGATTTAGCTGCTCCCAGGGGCTGCCAAGAGCTCACTGCAGCCACATCCAGAGCTGTGCCAGCAGCCTGGCTTCAGGCTATATTAATCCAAAGGCCACTGGGCCATACAGAGAAAACTCCTATTCAGGACCTGGAGCCACCACAGATGCTGGGAATAGCCAGCATATAGGGCCCTTTACCTCAGCACAGACACAAGCCCATCTCCCTCTGTGCTGGGCACCCCCCAGCCACCCCTGGGTGAGACAGAGGGGATAAAATCAGGGTGTTGCTCACAGCCAGCCTCATCACTGCCATCTGTGCAGTCAGTCTCTCCATCACAGCGCCAGACATCGGGGATGCACTCGTGGCCACGGGAGCAGCCCCACTGCCGGTCCCCACACAGCCCTTCCTCCCGAGGGCAGCCCTGCAAGGCAGAAGGTGAAAAAGGCTACCCACACTCCTGGGCATGAGTGGGGACAGGCTGGGTCCCCACTGCTCCACTCACCTGCTCGTCTGAGCCATCCCTGCAGTCAGCAGCACCATCACAGCGCCAGGCCTCCGGCACACACTCCCCGCTGTGGGAACACGTCACCTCACCCTCACGGCAGAGCAGCGGCCGGGGCACGGCACAGCCCACCTCATCCGAGCCGTCCTGGCAGTCATGGTCACCATCGCAGTGCAGGGCCAGGGCCACGCACTGCCCGCTCTGACAGGCAAACTCAGCCGGGCCACACTCCTTCAGCACTGCGGGCAAAGGCCAGGGCTGAGCGGGAGCACTGTCCCCATCCTCCCAGCAGTTGCCCTGGGCAGGGCCTGCTCCTGGACCCACCAGAAACCTAGTGCAGCCCCATCCAGCCAGCCCCAGGGTCTCACCACAGCCCTGCTCATCGGTGTGGTCCAGGCAGTCGGCATGGCCGTCGCACAGCCAGCTCCTGGGGATGCAGCGGGTGGCAGCGTCGCAGCGCAGGGCACACTCCTGCGTGGGGGTCCAGCAGCCCATCTCATCTGAGCCGTCGGGGCACTGTGGCACCCCATCGCAGCGCTCTCCTGCCCCGACACACACGGCTCCGCTCGCACAGTGGAAGGCCCCTGGGGAGACAGGGGGCTTTGCACTGCCTGCAGAAGGCAGCCAGGGGCCCAGACTCTGCCCTAGCCCTCCAGTGTCCTGGCCCCACACTACAGTGACAGGGCTTGATCCCTCCTAGACAGTGCACCTCTAGCAGCCTAGGCCCTGAGCAAGGCAATTGTGGCAGTCTTAACTCAGCCACATCTAGGTCATTATGAGCAGTGCGACCAACTCTGTCCTTTTCCAACAGCACTTCAAGCCCAGTGCCAAGCTTAGAAGGAACCAGTATATTGCATCACAAGCATCAGAGCCCAGGACACTGACTTTACCAGGACCCTGTCCCAAAAACCCCACCAGGAAGCATCCAGAAGCCCTGGCACAGGGTGACCCAGCTGCACAGGGGTCAGAAGAATGACTCCTACCTGGGGTGTTGCAGAGCTGGGCGCACCCATCCTCATCAGAGCCATCTGCACAGTCCTTCTCCCCATCACACAGGTACTCCTGGGCCACGCACCCAGTGCCATCACGGCAGGGCACATGCGTGCGAGCACAGGACAGATGGAGAACTGGGGTCAGGGGGTGTGCAGGGCTGGATGGGAGGGATGGGGTAGGTGTCACTACCCATGCAGAACTGTTTGAGCACGGGGTGGTAGTGGTTGGCTGTGGGGCAGTGATCTTAGTTGTAGAAGACCGAGAGGTGCTGGTGGTGGTAGTGGCTGGCTGCACAGTGGTAGTCTTGGTCGGTGTGGTCCGGGCAGTGGTTGGTGCAGGGGTGGTCTTCTTTGATGTGGACTGCCTGGTGGTGGTTTGTGATGTGGTAACCTTGCTGGTTGGTGCAGGAGTGGTGGTGAGTGCAGTGGTGGTCTGGCTTGGCGTTGATTTTGCGGTAGAGGTGGTAGGCTGAGCAGCAGTGATGCTTGTGGTTGTCCTCATGGTGGTGGTCACAGGTGGAGGGAGTGGCATGGCAGACCCTTTGCTTGGTGGCACTAGCAGAGGATTTGGGATTTGGTGGGGCTGTGCCCTCCCCACACTCCAGGTGCCCCACATGGCCACCAGTAGCCAGACACCCTGCCCTGGCTCAGAGCAGCACGGGCCACCCAGCCCCATCAGGTACAGCAGCAGCACCAGGCACAAAGTCAAGGCCACTCTTACCAGCCTGCAGCTCTGAGCCCACGAAGGCCACCACTCCCTGCACGCCTGCTGCCGGTATGGACAGCACGAGGGCCAGCGTCCTCCGGTCCCACAGCAGCAGAGCTGTCCCATTTGCTGACACCAGGTATGGCTCAAAGGCAGCCATGAGGCCATGGGACCAGCTGGGTGCCAGGGTGACCGCTTGTCTCTTGGTCAGGCTCAGCGCCCGCAGGCCTGTGAGGCAGAGGCATGGTAGGACCTGGAGCCTCCCCCCACCCCTCATGGCCCACCCTGCACCCCACAACCCACATCTATGGCAGGGACCCCATGGCTGAGGCCAGGGACTCAGCCAAAGGACGGGGTCTGCCCCATGAGCATCCCACTGCCCAGGCAGTGACCTGCTGCATGTAGGGCATGGCTGATCACTCCTGCCTCCATCCACCACCCTGCTCCAGATACCCCCAGCACTCACCCTGGGCTGAGCTCCAGAGCACGCTGAAGGCTCGGCTATCCATGACCGCAGGCAGGTCTCCAGGCCACATCTCAGTCCAGGCATCCCACGGAGCACCCCCTGCCAGGCTCAGTGCCTGCAGGGGCTGCCCACGGGCCAGCCAGTACAGAGCCCCTCGCTGCCAGTCCAAGAAGAGGTGCTGGATGCTGCTGCGAGCGCGGTGCAGGATGCGCGGGGACGTGCCAGAGGTCCGGATCACCCCGATGTCCCTCCGGTTACAGGCCAGCCAGTACAGGTCCCCAGAGCGGACGTCCACACGGGCAGAGCAGGCTTGGCAAGAGCAGGCAGCCAGCAGTTACGAGGCTGTCCCATGACCCTGCACCTCTGCCTGGGTGACTCTAGACCCTAAACCCAGGCACAGCTGCCCACTGCCTCAACATGGTCTCACTGTGGGCACCACCAGACCACTGAGCTCTACACCCAGGAGATCATCAGGGCTCAGGGAGCATCAGGAAGGGGAGTGTGCCCTCTATCAGCCCAGAGAGTCTCACCTGGCAGCCCAGTCACAATGGCCTCTCTCCTGCCAGGGTGGCCCACAACACGCAGCAGAGTCCCACGGTCATCTGTCCCATAGAGCACTGACCTCTGCCAGTCCACATCTTGCAGGTGGAAGGGCTCCTGCCACTCCTGCACCTGTTTGGTGTGTGCTCCAGGGCCCACATGCACCAGGGAGATGGCCTTTCCTGATGCATACACAATGGACAGCTCTGCAGGGCAAAAGGACAGTGTATGAGCATAGCCCCAGGGACACTGGATAGGGTCACCAGCATCAACCAAGACAGAAATGTCACAGCACTACTGTGTGCTGGGAACCTCATCCCACCAAAGCCACGGCCCCTTATGGCCCTCCTACAACTCCAACATGGATGTATACCACCCCAGAGAGCCAGACCTTGCTCACCTGCACACTTTCCAGAGGGCAGCAGGAAGAGACCCTCTGGACACGCACACTTGTAGCCCTGAGGGTGCACGGGAGACAGGAGGCAAAGGTGACTGCACAGGCCCGGAGCACATGCAGCAGTATCCCCTGGAAGAAAGAGGATGCTAAGCGCTCAGGCAGTCGTGACCCCAATATCTCTCCCAATCCCTAAAAACTACAGACTGTCCTGGAGCTGGATAAGGGCTGGAGGCAGGGTAGCGATGTCACATGAGTTAAGGGGGCTCAGGGCTACCCAAAGCCATGTGCCCTGGCAGCTTTCCTACAGTTTTCTATGTCCACTCTGTACCAACCCCACAACCCCTCATCATAGGACTAGGCAATCCATTGGGCAGGAGCTGCTGAGCTCCAGGACCCAGTGAGCCTTTCCTAGCACCAGGGATGGAGTGGGGGATCGTGCCGTGCTGCCAGCCCTGCGGCAGTGCAGCACCTGCAGGGTACTCACTGGGAGGCTGCTGCAGCGCATGCAGCACAGTGAAAGCTGAGATAGAGGCACGGAGCAGCACTGCATGCTCCTGGGGAGAGGCCCAGGTGGCTGACACCAGCTCTGTGCCATCGGTCCAGAAGAACCGGCTCTCAAACACGGCCAGGCCCAGTGGCTCCGTGTGGCTCCGCAAAACAGCGTGGAAGGAGTGGCGCCCGCTGCCATCCACCCGCAGCGTCTCGATGGACTGGGGACAAGGCAGGGCACAGTGGCCATGTGGCATCCCGCACCCTGGCCCTTCTTCCAGCCCAGGGATGGATGCCAGACCTAGGCACCACTCCCTGCTCCCTCCCATGCTTTGGCCATGGACACAGGGGAACCAGGGCCAACCTCCCACCTCATCACCTTCCTGGGTGGGAGAAAGCCCTGCTGCCTCTCATCCCTACCTCCTTGTACTCGCTGATCCAGTACAGCCTGCCAGCCACATGGTCCAGGCTCAGCCCCACAGGCTCCTCCATGGACACAACTGTGAGCTCCTGCCTGTTTGAGCCATCCATGCCAGCTGCAGCAATGACTGTCCGGCCTCTCTGTCCACGGTTGACCCAGTACAGGGACCTGGGGGCAGGCACTAAGCACCCACTTCACCACATAATAGCAGTGCTGCCATAGCAGGCATCACATGGTCAGCACCAGCTTCGCAATCCCAGAAGCCTGGGCCGACCCTGGCTCATTCACTGCTCACCTTGCAGCTGGATGTACTGTCAGCTGCTCTGGTGCAATGTCCTTCCCCAGCACTGTCACGTAACCCCGGCCATCGCCCAGCCCTGCACAGATGGCTGGAGGATGGCTGCTGGCCCAGTAGAGCTGCCCTGTGAACCAGTCCACGGAGATGCTGTTCATCTCTCTGGCATCTGTAGACAAAGAGCAGTTTTAAACCACACTTGCTGTGGGCTGTGAGGCAAACCCAGGCTGTCCTTTCCTCTGTACAGGAAAAGCAGTACTGGGGTGGCAGGCCAGCTCTCAGCACCCAGCACACTTGGTTCTCCTCACCTGCATAGAGAGGCTGCGTGCCTTTCCCTGGGTGGTGAACACGGAGCTCTCCATCCTCTGTCAGCCAGTAGTAGGTTTCTCGGAGAAGGTCATAGACCAGGGCGCGGGGTTCGGTCTCAGTGGAGAGCAGGGGCCGGTAGGCTTGGGTCCGTACATCCAGAAGGGCCAGGTCCTGCCCCACAGCCACCAGGATCTGCGTTGCATTGTCTGTCAGGGTGACAGGAAAGTCCCTCATTAAGGGACATGGCTCGCTGGGGCACTGCCCGGCCCCTCAGCCAGCCTGGGCTCCCCTCCTCTCCCTACCTGCCACTTCACAGGCGGTGCCATGCCGCAGGGTGTAGCCCTGGAGACAGGCGCAGCTGAAAGTGCCCGGGGTGTTGGTGCACAGCTGGCTGCAGGGGCTGTACTCCAGGGAGCACTCGTCCACATCTGCATGGATAGGTGAGGTCAGCAGCCTGCCACAGAGCTGCCCCAGATAGCATTGCCATTACAGGCAGGCTCTCTAGATACCAGAGCGTGGGGCTTAGCCCCAAAATGCACCAGCTGCTGCTGGGACGTTATCTATACACAATCTTTATGGGACTAGGTGTGACACACAGGTAGAAGCACGGGCTCTGTGGAGACAGTGCCGTCAGTGGCCAAGGCCACAGGTGACAGAAGCACCCTGACCTCCCCTTACCAGCACAGCTTTGCCCATCTGCCTGCAGCACCCAGCCAGCCCCGCAGGAGCACTGCACTCCCCAGTGCGTGTCGGCACACATCTCTGCACAGCCCCCGTTGCGTACAAAGCAGCTCCGACCTGTGGGGACACAGCAAAGGAGGCAGGAGAGCTCTGAGGCTCCCTCCCCCGGCCCCAACCCGACGGGCAGCAGCCAGCAGCTGCATGGGACTCACCGCATGTGCTGGGCTCGTCGGTGCCGTCCAGGCAGTCGTCCTTGTCATCGCACATCAGGGACTCCAGGATGCACTTCCCCTCATCGCACCGCACCATGCCAGGGGTACAGGGGGCTATGGCACACACAGCTCATGTCAGCAGGGCAGGCCAATTCCCTGGGCACAGGGGAAACCATGGGTCCCAGGCCATGGGAGGGGGGAAAGCATCAACAGCTTCCTGGAAAGCTTGCCATCCTCCCAAGGGAAGCTGGGGCCCAGGAAAACAAAGTATTCCCTAATTCACACATGGCCCAGACAGGTCTCACCCCACTGAGGAGCATCCAGCGTTCTTGCTTACCGCAGACATCTTCATCCGAGGAATCACCACAGTCGTCAATCCCATTGCACTTCCACTCAGCCATGATGCACACCCTGTTCCTGCACTGCCACTGCCCGGGCAGACAGGGCTGCTGGGGACACCCCTCCTCGTCCCAGCCATCCTCACAGTCTTGGTGCCGATCGCACAGCTCCCAGTGCGGGATGCAGTGGTGGGTGCCGGGACACTGCACCTTCTTTGTCCCGCACACTGAGGAAACAGCGCAGCACTCACCAGCCTGCCCTGCACCCCCAGCTACCCCACTCAGCCCCCCAGCACAGAGTACATACCACAGTCCTGCTCATCAGAGCCATCCAGGCAGTCTGCAGCACCATCGCAGCGCCAGCTGCTAGAGACACACCGGCCATCGTCACACTGCCAGACGTGAGGGTCCCCGCCACACGCAACATCTGCAGGGACAACACAGTCACTGGGACCTACTGCCGTGGCAGAACAACAAGGGTGCAAATCATCCTGGCACAGGACAGGTGCTGGCAATGCCCCAGGAGCAATGTTCCATGATGTGTTCGCATGCCACAGATATTCCCAAGATCTCTGGGGCATGTATGGTTCTTGCAGGGTGCTACACAGGCAGAGCCAAAAAAGATTGGAGTGCCTCTGGTCTGTCCTGCCCCACCATTTCCCAGAGCCCCTTCATATCCATGCAGCACAGCCCCCACAGGCCAGCCCATGACACCGGATGGGTGCCACTCACCGCACTGCTCGTCCGTGCCGTCAGGACACTGCTGCTCACCATCGCAGAGCCAGGGAACGGGGATGCAGCCGGCAGCGCAGTCGGCCTGGTGTGAGGCTGCACACGTGGGGCTGGCGGCCGCTGCGGGCAAGAGGGAGCCGGGCCCGGGATCAGGCGGGGCGGCCGCTCTGGGCATCCACCTGCACAGTCCCCCGGAGATCCCAGCACAGCCCAGCGCAGGGAGGGACTGGTCCCATCCAGGGGCATCTCTGGATCTCCTCTGAGGCTAGAGGGCGAACTGCACCTCTCGTTCCCGCTCAGAGAAGGCAGGGACCCCCCGAGCCCGCTAGACAGCGGTACAAGACCCCTCGGGGCGCAAGGGTCCCCATGCTGTCATGGTGACAAGTGTGCCACAGGCGTCAAGGACACATCACCGGGGGATGAGTAGAACGGGGACATTCTCGGTGGCGAGGGACCCCCCAATTGCCCATCGCGGGAGGATGAGCAAGCTGCCCCGATGCGGTGGGCACCCACCGCAGCCCCTCGGGGTGAGGCAGGGATTTCCCTCCCCACCGGCCCGCCCCCCTCGGTCCTGGCT
>JAHLSL010000020.1:7881014-7905034 GCA_025920805.1 Petroica traversi
AGCACCTGCGCCGGGCGTGGGAAGGCAGCGGCGACCTTGAACGCGGGGGCACCCCCCGAAAACACGGGGCTGCGCGCACTCCCCGGCCGGCCGGCCTCGGCCTTGAGCGCTGTGAAAGAGCCGCTGGAGAACAACAAGGAGAGGGAGAGCAGCGGCCGAAGGAGGTAAACAGCCCGGGAGAGGATAAGGCACCTGTCACTGCTTGGGAAAGGAGCCCCATCAAGCAAGCAAAGCCAGGGAATCGCTCAAGCGGCAGAGATGGCCCCGGGGGACTGGAGTTTGTAGACTTCTTGCCACACACCCGGGGGAAACTGCCGTGTGCTGCCCCTCCATCCCTTTTGGCATGTCTCCCGCCCGCTGCGTGTGGTGGCATGAGGGTCTAGCCACCCCAAGAATGGTCTGTACTCCAAGAACACCCATGGCCTGTGGGTGCTGTGCACTCATCCTCTCCAGCCTCCCCATCAAATCCTCCTGCATGAGAGCTATCTAGAAAGCTGCAGCACTGGGTACACACTTACTGACGCCACTGTCTTTCTGTGAGACCTTCTGGCACGTACTCATTTTCTAGCTTGCTCAGAAAGGGAAAGCTCCAGGATGATTTTCTTCTTCTACAGGTCTGGCACAGGAATGGCTCTGACGCAGCCCAGTCAGCTGGAAGCTCAGGGCAGAGACACCCTCAGGCAGATGGAAAGACCAGGGTGCTGCACAGCTCTGGGTCAGGAGACATTTATCCTGAGGTGTGGTGCCCACACCCCTCTGTCCACTCTCTCTGGGCAGCATCCCAGCAGCTCTGGGCAATTGACTTCCTCAAGCACTCCCCAGGAGATCCCAAGCGTGCAGATCCCAGTGATGATGAGCACTCTTGTGGCAGGAATGCCAGGCAAAGTGGCCCTAGTGATCAGGGGAGAGGGTAGATAGGAGAGAGCAGTATCCAGGCAACCCCAGGGCTATCCAGAAAGCTCCCATGCCCTCCTCACACCTGTAGGCCAGTGCTGAGGTTTGTGTTAGGTCCATGGGGATCTGCTGTGTGCCCCAGCTCTGCCACCAAAGCCATAACTGTCACAGTGCCTGGTAGGGAAGGGCAAGTGGCAGCAGAGGGACTGTGGAAAAGGGCCCAGAAGTTAAGGGGTGCCATAGAAATGCCCAGTGCACCTGAGCATTAGCTTGGGGAGCTGGGGCAGCAGAGGGAGAGGACACCTGGTGTGGCCAGCCTCTTAAAATGCAGGAGATATTTTTAGAAGCATGATTTAAAGTCAAAGTATTTTAAACATGTATATATATTTTAAAAACCCCATGCATGTTACATGTATGTATAGACAGTAACCCACTGTACATAATTATATGTACCTACAGTGACTTCTTCTCTATGAGGTACTGATTGTTTCGTTCCTGGAATTCTGAAGTGATTTTTTTTTAATATTTGCTGTTTTCTCTTTACAGTTGCATTAGTAGGGACATCTCCTTTTCTCACTGACATTTGGATTCTCCCTTCTCTGCCTTCAAAATCTAAGGGGGGCTTGATGATAGGAGAAGGCTGGCACCAAAATGAGAAGGAGCAAATCTATGCTCATGTGAACAGCAGCATGAAAAATGTTATTAAAAAGTCCAGTATCATGTCCCAATAACACCTTTAACTATTCCAAGTACAGCAAAAACTTTTTTCAAACATGCAAAGGCAGTTTCACATTAATTAATCCATAGTTTCACATTAAATATTGTTCATAGAAAATTACACGTATCCTTTCTGCTATATGATTGATCACATTCTCTTCTTGTTACTGGTGTATTCCTGTTCCTTTCCAGTAATTTTTAAGCACCCTTTTCCAAAAGATAAAGGACATCATGCTGTTTAAAAAAAAAATCTGTGGGACACGGTGCCTCACATCAGTTATCAAGCTTCTGCAATCTTGTTTCCATAAAGAAAGGACAGCTCTACTTGCCTCTGTGCTGTGTGGCCTGACTCTGTTCAAAATTAAACTGCCTGCAATCTGTTGACTAAAACTTATGCCAGTGGGAAAACTGGGTTTCATGACATGCCTATTTCTTCCTAGGAAATCATCTTATTCAATGCCTAAACAATAATAATAATAATAATAATAATAATAATAGTAATAATAATAATAATAGTAGTAACAAGCATTACAAATTCTTTTTCAAAAAATGAAGCTTTTTCTAGGTAACAAAAACCCTTTTTCAATCCTGTGCCCCCAAGAACTACAAATCCTATTTCAGTATCTGGCCCACAGCCACACTGACTGCAACATTTCCATGAGAAGTGCAGAGTGGTGCCCTGGTCTGGTGCCCAGACTCCCTGACATATCAGGTAATCTCAGTAACTTTGTCCCGGGTTTTACTCAGCCTTGCAAAGTGGGTGACAGATGCTCTGCCAGAGGGATAGGAAATGGCTGGAGACGTTGTCTCTCATTTGCCATTTTTCTACTTTGCTCTCTTAGCACTGTTGTCTTTCTTTTGCTTAAATGTCCCTCCAGCTACACCCTGATGGCCAGCTCAGTGCCCAGCAAAAGCAAACAGGGGTGGTGGCAGCACCTGCCTCAGGGGGTGTTTTAATGAGCAACAGAGTGCTCTCACAAGTGGCACCTCCAGCCTCCAAGAGCCTCAGCGCAGGCAGGAGTAGCACCAACATGGAGATCTGTGTGTGGGTAAATCCTCCCACGTCCCAAAGGCCAAACAGCCTTGAAAAATTCACGTTTACAAATCTAAGGCACTACCAGGGAGTGCTGGGAAATATAAACACCTGCTGTGATGCAGCCTGGCAAGATGCTTAAAGAAAATGCGTTGTTTACCACAGTGTTACTTCCCTTAATTAAAAGAGGTTTGAAAGGAACAACATTCAGGCAATTTGGAAGACTAATTTTATGAATACACTAAGGCCACGCTGCTTTCAACACCCTAGGCAAGTCGGAAACTTGATGTGTTTGCCTTCATGCTTTTTATTTCAGAACACAACTGGGGAAGAAGATCTTTTTAAGATGCAAGTGAATTATCAGGATAAGGAAATTGAGACAGTTTTGAGCTTTCATTCATTTGGAGAAATAAACCCACAAAGTATTGCCTACTGCCCTGAAAGCTTCCAAAAGTGTTTGCTTCTTTCCAAAAAACTCTAGGCTCGTGATTATATCCCTCACATCCTTGTCACCATACCGTTCCCCAGCCCCTGAGAGTTAACTGTGAGATCTGGGGAAGACGGAAAAAGAAATCACAACCTCCACTTAGGGATGCCACAGCTCCCTCACCGTCTGCCGCCCGGGCTTCACCCATCAGGAACCGCCTGTGGTGCCTCTGCACGCCGCCACTGGGGAGCAGCAGAAGGCAGCAGGAAGGTGCTGCCTTGTTCTGCTCTCCCCGGCTCTGTGAGTTATCCGCGAGTCCTGGAGGGAACGGAGAAGGAAATCAGGACCTCCACATGCAGATGCCATAGCCCATGATCAGCCTAACAGCAGCCCTGTCGCGCATTCCAACTTTCAGCCTCACAGCTTGTCACCAAACCCTGCTCGAAGCTTCCCTGCACCCTTGCTGGAGAGGCGGGACAAGGTTGATGCAAGAAGGTTTCGCCAAGAACAGGATGATGGGGGGAAAGTCTCCTCGCCTGGGTAGCTCTGACCTGGCTCTGGGGTTCTGATCCTTCCACACGGGGAGCAGGAGGGAAAAATCACTGCCAGCCCGCACCAACAAGGCAGAAGCATCTCTCCAGAGCTGCAGGCACCCAGGGCTCTGTGAGGTAGCTGTGCTAGGAGCACATGAGGGGCCTGCCACCTGGTGACACTCGCATTTTCATCTCTGTGCATAAACACATACACATTTAGACAGAGGCCTGTACAGATCACACACACCTACATGGACATTGAAGGACTCTTTCCAGTCCTTTGGAACCCTGCTTCACTGAGGTGTCTCCCACCAGGCAGCTCCATGAAATCAGTGCATCCTGGACGTGATATTTAGAGCAGTGTGAAGTGCTGCTGTTCCCCACTGCTGCAGGGCATGGCCAAGAGAGTGGAAAGGGGAGCAACCCATCCCTGAGCAGTTGAGTGTCCCCTGCACAGATGGGGGAGATTACCTGTGAAGATTGAGCCTGTGGCTGGAAAAGGGCAGTATCCACTGCTTATAATGACTAGGATTGAATTCATCATCAGAGATGCCTTGTCAGCTGTCACGAGCAGTGACTGACCCCTCACTGTCTCCTGGCCTCATCTGTGTCCCACCCTGCTTTCCAGCACAGTGCCTCCACTCTTCAAAGCTGCCACACTGTCACACGCACCCTGGCCCTCCAGCCAGTGCTGCTTTCAACCTGCTTGCCACCTTGCACTGACATGTTTCTAGTTTTTGTGACCAGGATCTGGCAGTTTCTTCCTTTTTCCAAGAAACAAACAGCTGGTCACACCTTGCTCCTCTTGAAAGAAAGTAAAACTCTTAAAAAGAGTTAAAAAGAGTCCTCACTGTTCTGTTTTCCATCCTCTATTTAGTAAGTGAAATTTCTTCCTTGTCCGTACCCTGTCTCTGGTTCTGCACACATTCCTTCAACACAAGAGTGAAGAGCCCAGGTAAAGATGCTTTCTCACTGTATCTCACTGAAGCTGACCTCATTATCTGAGGGAGTAAAATCTCAAATAATGAGAAAAGGTCCTCCTTTCCAGAAGCAGCCAATCCAAAATTGCTTTGTCATCACAGTTCCCCCTAAGCATCACATCACTATTCTTAGCTGCTTAGTAGGGCATACCAAGAAAAATAATTGTGTTTGTCATCTGTCTCTAGATGCATATAACTTCACAAGAAAACATCTGATTCATCATTGCTTGGAAAACTAGCCTGGCTATAACATTCCCCCAGAACAGCACCTTTGACCAGCTTTCATTGGGTTTTTTTAGAAGGAAGTTTGGCTTTCTCATTTCCAGCTCCCTGCAGATTTTCCTCATTCTTATATACTGAAGGCTGCATCTACACTTGGCCATGAGGCTCAGCTGGAGCAGGTATATCATGGCTTCTCATCCAGCCCACCTGTGGCTGTTCCCTCCATGCAGGTTGGGGTCTAGGTGCACTTCATCCTCACTCCCAGGAGCACAGTTGGTGTCCTGGACCAGGATGTCCCCCTTGTCTCATGATGTTGCCCTAAAATCACTGATGATGTTGCCCTGAAATCCCTGATTCCTGCTCCCAGTGTTTGCCTTAAAGCCTCACCTACTTTGGTTGCTCCAGGCCTGGGGTGCCAGTGCAGCCCACTGTGATGTGAAGCACATGCTGAAGCCACTCATGCAGGAAGTAACAGCAAACCTCATCTTCAGCCAACACTATTCAGGGTCACTTCTTTAATGACTGAGCAGTACTGAGAGCTGCAGGGAGACAAAGGAGGCTATAAAACAGGCCAATCTGCCCTCCTCTCAAGCTATCACAGCTAATCTTACTGCCAGTGAGCAGTAAAGCATTATAACCCTGGGACAGCCTGTGCTCCACATATTATCCCCTTTCTTCTTCCCTGAGGAGCTCTGAACAAAATTAAGGGGGGAAAAAAAGCCACAATGAAGAACAAATTATGCTTAAGGAAGAGAGAACTGGGAAAAGATGCAGTTCTCCCTGAAACCTCACCCAGGTTTCAGTGATCAGAATTTCTTGAGCCAGACATTGTGTCTCCATCTAATAGCCCTTGATGGCTTTTTCTTCAAGGTATTTCTTTTTGAACTCTTGCAAACCTCAATATCCTGCAGTGGAGACTTCCTTCTCTCAGTTCTGCACTGTGGAAAGAAACCAGCTCCCCTTGCTTCTTTCTAACAGGACACCCAAGAGCTTAACTGGGTGAAACAGTTCCTCCTTGCTCATTCATGTCTGCCCTCTCAAGCCTCAATATGCCTACCCTGTTCATGGTGTGGAAGCCATTCCAGACCTTTAAAAATCCTTGGTGCTCTTTGGCTCTGGGGAGACCATTGTTGTGCACAGCATCTGGGACTTGGGCACAGGCTGGCAGCAGATAAACTGCAGCATTTCCATTTTGTTCCTTTCCTAGATATTCCAAAGGTCTGTCTCAGACAGGGTAGGGGTTAAACCACGCCTTGACATCCCAAGAGCTGCAGCTAGCAGCCAGGTGCCTGTGAAATAGAGCATCCCTGCTGTAATTGGCACACGTACTTGCACAGCTTCCTGCTGACATCCTGCTGGGATATGGTGTGGCAAACACACTCTTCAGCCAGAAGCAGGACTTCTCACCTAGCACCAAGGTCTGAGCCCAAGCCCAGTGCAAATCCAAGATGTAGGATTTCATGTATGGGAGCACTCCTTGCATCTCTGCCTCTACCACACAGTCAGTTGTCATATATTTCCAGATTAATTCTTCTCCAAAAGCTCTTTGGGGAAACACATTGTGCTAAACAACCAAGTTACCTCAAGCTGGCAGACCCAAAGAAGGATGACAAGAACAGGTTAGTGCTGAACATGAAAGTTCTCCTATTGCCCTGCAGGATGCTGCTCTTCTGCATCAGCACTTGTACTTACTAGAGCACATGGCATGGTGCACTCCAGAGGAGAGAATGGCAGGTGCTTCAGACCCAAACTGCTTTAAAATTGATGCATGTGTGCTTTTGTTCTTCAATCCTTGCCTTCCTTCTTGATTGGCAGTGCTGGAAACTATATCAGCTGCATGGGAATTGTGCCCTGCTGTCTGCTTCTCTTCCCACTGGAGCATAGAAGACAAGGATGAGTGTGGGGTTCCAGGAATGTCATGCTGACATCAGGCTGGCCACAGATCACCTTCAGGTTATTAGCCTGGGAGACCAAACAGTTGTGATCATACTGGCTGGACTTGGTACAAATTTGCTCACTTCCCAAGCACAATTTTGCCTGGGAACTTTTGTCACCCTCCCCTCTCCTGGTAGGCCTCTGGATTTTGGGTTTAAAAGATGAAAAGCAGCAAGATGAGGTCAGCCCCTGTCTGACATCACCATGCAGCTCCCTCTTCCAAAGTCAATCACCAACTGCTGTTCCTCTTACCTAGCAGCTGCCAGGAAAGTGGGCATTTGGAGCAAGAAGGGCACCAGCTCAGGCAACTGCAGCTGTTTGCTATTGTAGAGTCGGCATTTTGTGATGGACTTTAGTATCTGCTGCATTTAGACTTTACTGTTGAGTGTATGTTTGCCTTAAGCCTGGAACCAGCAGAGAAATCCCAATTCTCAAGCAAAGGGGGGGAATACTCCATGAAAATTTGATGAGAGCGAGAGACATAAATAGACATAAATAGGGTTTGTATTCCTCCCTGGAAAAAACACTGCCTAAATCCTTTTAATGAGATTGCAGAGGTCTCATGCAGGACTGGCGTTTTGGTTTTATTTCATGATTCACAGCAGGTTTGCTCTCTGCCAGATCAAACTGCACCACACGCAGCTTCACACTGACTGGGCTTTTAGCCCCATGAAAAACACTGCTGCTCCAGTACTGCCCAAAAACAGGCAGCCAGGGAGCTGGGGCTGCATCCAGAGCATCTTACTTAATCTCATGAATACCAGCCCCTACAAAAATAGAAACAATTGCCTTCTCACAGCAGAACTTGCTGTATCAAGTTCCTAGTGCTCACAGCAACCAAGTTAAGTTAGTGTTATCTTTGTGGCTGGTAGATTAAATTATTTCTTTCCTGCAATGTTAAATAAATAAATAAGGGACTTCTTTTGTGTTTTGGTGAGGTAGGAGGATTGGATTATCTTCATACCTTTATGACTTACTGTGCCCACTTAATTTTTTGCATTGATGACATGGAAAGTTTGCTTGAAGCCAAAAATGGAGTGTGTTTGCCATACATAGCAAGTGTGTTGACAGAGAGGTTGGTTCAGCTAATCAAGCAGCCCACATTATTTAAAACAATCCTAAATTCTCCAGAGCTTAACATCTGGGACAACTCTGCTGCTGCCGAGTCAAACTCAGTGGGATCAGACAGGAAAACAAGTGGAGGAGAGAGCCCTGTAGCCATGACTCTGACACTGCCTCAATTTTCTCATAAGAAGTATTCAAATGGGCTTTCTGCTTTGGAGGCTAATTCCCCATCCCAGGGCAGGGTTTTCATTTCCAATATGTAGTCTTTCATTTAGCTGCCAGAATTTTAATTTAATTGACTTTTAATGAATAAATGCAAAAGACTTTGCTTACACTACTGCTCACTGAAACTTAACCTTGTCTTGGGTGGCTGTTGGTAAGATGCCCCACCAGCTCTCCCTGGAAAACCTGAGGGAAGATTTTTAAATCTCCTGTAATCTGGCCTGTCTGTTCCAGCAGGATGCCCAGAAGATACCAAGGTCCTGATTTTTAAGGTGTGCAAGGCTTTTCTCAGAGACTGGCAGTCTCCCAGGAGGTGCCCAAATGCATAGGGAAGTGCTGACATCCACCCTCCAGGGCTCAGCCGCCTTTCTGGAAGTGGTCTGTCTCTGCATTTTTCCTTTAGACCAATGAGGGAGTGTCAGCACTGAACATTTGATTGTTCCTTGGAGGGACCCTGCTGCTAAATCCTGGGACATAAAGCACTGTACTCATTTTCTCCTTTCAGCATGGCACCATCTTTCATTCTGCCCAGCTCACTCTGGTTTTACCCCTTTTCCAACAATCAGGGGTTGTTTGATAGTGGCCAATCAGTCTGTGAGTCCCTTTCTCAAAACCTTTTAAACCCACAGATCAGCAGCCAGCCATAAGCCAGCCAGAGACCCAAGCACAGGGTCTCCAAAATATCCTGGTTCCAGGAAGACCAAGCCCAGCAGACCTCCTGGAAGGACCTTACGTCATCACATGGAGCAATGGGTTGGTTGCTTTGCTTTCCAGGCTCCTGCTTGCTTTCCCCTTGCCCTGAGCACCCCTGGAATGTGCTCTTGCCATTGCAAAGGAAGAGCTTTGCAGGGAACAGTAGGCTTGTTACCTTCAGCACGCCTCTCCTGCAGTGAGTGGCTGCTGCCAGTCCCTTTGGAAAGCCCTTGGGCTGGCTGTAGCAATGTATCTGCCACAAACTACAGCTCTGGGCAGCCACAGATTGCAGCATCTAGCACAAATACATGGCCCAGCTACATGGGTTTTTTTGGGAAACAAAGATGTGTGAGCCTTGGGACTATGACTGTTGGGCTCTAGTTTCATAGGAGTGTAGCTGTGCTGATCCAGCCGAATATATTCCCTGTGGCCTTGTGGCTTTTTGGGAAGGACCAAGGGGCAGATGACACCACCACGAGCAAACATCACTGCCTGAGCTGGTTGGGAGGGAGATGGAGATGGCACATGTGGTGCTGTCATACAGGAGATGCTGGGAGTGATTGTCATTGCATCCCTCATGGCTGGAGTGAGAACCTGTCCTGAGCAGGCTGTGTGGTATGGAGATATCAGGGTAAAGAAAGGGCAGCCCAAAATTTCAGCATGTGAGAACTGTCCACATATCTAATGCATGCCTCCTCACAGTCTACAGCTTCCTCATATGGGGAAGAGAAGGAGCTGGCACTGATCTCTTCTCTGTGGTGACCGGTGGACAAACCTGAGGGAACAGCATGAAGTTGTTTTAGGGGTGGTTTAGGCTGGGTATCAGGAAAAGGTCCTTCACCCAAAAAGTGGTTGGGCACTAGGACAGAGTCCCCAGGGAAGTGGTCAGAGCACCAAGCTTGATGGAGTTCAGGAAGCATTTGGACAGTACTCTCAGGCACTGCATAGGTTGTGGTTCTTGGGGCTCTTCTGTGCAGGGCAAGGAGATGGACTGGATAATCCTTTCTCATTGCCTTCCAACTCAGTATATCCTATGACTCCATTATTCTATGCCAGAATATAGATCTTATTCATTAAGAGAAAGCACATATTTAACTTTGCAACCACCATCAGGGCCCCCATCGTCAATTAAGGCAGTCCCAGGCCCTTTGGGGAGATGATAAAGGCAATAAAGGAGGCAGAAAGTAATTGGGAAAAGCTCAAGGGCTGTGAAACCTCCCCCCCCCATTAGCTGCACTTGCATACAGGCTGCCAGTCTCTTTGGTCCTTCAGAGATAACCCTGGGGTTACACACTCAGGAGCTCAGTCTGTCTGAGCCTGCCAGCACCTCCCAGTGAGAGCCCCAAACCCAGGCAGCCTCCAGGGCAGAGCACAGCACAGCAGGAGTTCCAGAGGCCATGGTAAATAACTGTGGCTTATTAAAACAGCCCCAGCCTGGCAGCAAAAAGTAAAACAGCAGGAATGAGACTTTGGTCTTGCAGGACTACCATGAAACCCACTGCCAGATGTTTCCTAGAGTGCACATGCCTACCTCTGGAGGAAGGGATGAAGCGAGATGCTCAGTCTCAGTGCAGACAGCTGGGATTTGGTGTTGTGTAGCTGCTGCTGAACCATGCCAGCCCAGCAGGGCATGAACATTTCATCCCGAGGGTACCTGAGAGACAATCCAGCACCTGCCAAGGCCTGGCCACATCCCAGCAGGATGCCAGGGAAAAGCTTCTTCAGAGAGGGGAGTCTGACCCCAGCCACATGAGAGGTACACGGGAGCCTCTCTCCAGCTGCAGCTGAAGGTCTGGCAGGGGTCTATGGTCACTTGGTGCTCCAGGGCTACACAGGCACAGGTTCAGAGCTTAGCACACTCTTCAGCAGCCCTGCTCAGCATAAATCTGCTACTTGATTCCATATGAGGCCTAGATATAAACTTGGAAAATGTAGAGGTTCTTCCCAATCACTATGCCTGACTTCAAAACATTGGCAAATAACTTCCCTCATCAGTGCAGTACAGACTGGATTAAAACATTGTAATATATGGTATTTCTGTGGGTGGCATTTATTGAAAGTTAATGTGCTGCCTAACAATTCAATACTTTAAAACCAAGTGAAAATTATCATTGAACATTATAGAATACAAGAGAATAGTAAATTCTGGGAAGAAATACCAGTCACATGGGACCAGATCTACTAAAGAGCTGATCCATGTGATCAGCAGCCAGCACAGATTTCCTGCTCCCCATGCAATGAGGAAAGGGGATGCTCCAAACCAGACAGGGAAAGGCCACACTGGGTCCTGTACCACCTACCGCAGGGGAGCCTCAAGACCCTTCTGCAGATCCCCTGTTTCATTGTTTCAATCCTGCCATCGGGCAAAGAGAGGGACTTCTCCCATCAGCTCAGCACCGGGCTGAGAGTGGAGGCGAATTAGTCTGAAATTCCTTAATGCTTAATTTCCGGCTTTTGGCCACACTCAGTTTCCTGCACTTCTGTGGAGGTAGCAAAGCTTTCTACTGCTTCATTCAGGCCGTGTTTCACTTTGCTCCTGAACACCACTACATGGGGAAGAGAGAATGGAAGCAAAGCAGGCCAGCAGCAGAAGGGGAATGCTGGGACACTGTTTGCAGTTGGTTTCCCAAAAATTTGAGTTTGTGGATAGGATTGCAAGTAGAGAATTTCTGGCATGTTTACATTGCATCTCCACTGAATATGAAACAGGCACTTTACTCAATGGACTCCTTGCCAGCCTTTCAGTCAAGCTGGGGCTCCCATGTTCCTCTTGCATTTGCAAGAAGGGAAATACGGGTTTCCACTGCCATCCTCCAGGCCTGCCTAGAGGAAAAGTCTGGGTTAGACTAAACTCTGCAGTGACAGAGAACCTGAGGAAAGGGCTGCACAGAGGCGCTTGCTTAAAGTACAGCTGCTTGTGCCTGAGGTGGATCAGCAGCAGCCTCCTGGGAAGCCCAGACAGCCAGGGAAAAGGAAATATTGCAGTCCCTGAAGGGATGACAGGGAAGCCACAGTGCTGCTTGCTGGAGGCATCTTCTGCAAGGCATTTGCTCACCATGTTTGTTTGAAGTCTGGAACTAAGACTGAGCTAATCAGACATGAGCCCTGTGCACCCCAAAGAGCACCCACCACCAGCACAGGGGATTGGCAACAGTGCCCATGGAATACACATCTTTGTTGGCTACAGCTGCTCAACGTGAGCACCCATTTGCTTTTTCCTCTAAGCCGAGTCCAGGCTGAGACTGAAAGACATTAAGCAACAACAACCAAAAAAAAAAAAATAGAGAGAGGTTGAATATCCTTTTTCACAAGAGGAAGAAAAAGCAAGATAAGGATGAGGTTTACTTATAGGTTAAATAGTAGTCTCCAATATTCACATGGCACAGAGGAGCTGGCTGCCACTTTGTTTGGTGCTGGGTTTACCTAGCATGCTGCTCCCGGATGCCAGCCCGTGCCTGTCTCTTGCAGTCTTTAGCTTGCCCAAGAAAGGAGATTGCCTTACCTTGTGCTGGGACCCATTGATCAAGGTATCTCAGACAACCCAGTTGTCTGAGCTCGGGAAAGCTCAAGAGTTTCTTTTAGATGATGTTTGGTCACTGCCAGACATGGTCACTGAAACAGAAACTGGGTCACAACCTCTGGTGAAAGCAAAATCTATCCAACATAGGAAAGGCAAGCCATGAGGGAGCCTCCAGGAACTGCTCCACTCTTTGGAGCTGAAACCTGACTTTGATCTGCCCCTGAATTTAGACCTTGCTCTGATGGCAATGTCTGGACTGACTTTGGGTCACACGCTTCAGCCCAAATTCCAGATTGCCTGTAGACAGGACGATTATAAACACCATCGCAGAGACCTATGAGACACGGAAATGTAGGAAAAACATATTTTCCTTTCTCCCTGTGAAAGGGAAACCCATATTTTCCTTTCTCCAAACTAGGCCAACAGAATAGCAACTCATGACATGAATGCCATGGCTGTCTGTATCTCCAAAGCCTCACCCAAGGAGGCAAAGACTGAGGCTGGGGAACTTGGAAGGGCAGCAGGGAGAACCGTGCCTCATCACAGTCCTGGGACATCCCAGAGGGAGGCCAGGGAGGGCTGTGCACCTTCTGGGGCCCTATTATGGTGGCCAAGCTTGGGGACTTCTTAGATGATACTAAAAGCAATGTTTTTGCATTTGACACATGGGGCACATGCACACAATTCGAAATGTGTGTCTTCATCACTCCAGGTTCCATGGAGGCCTGCTCAAGCTCTGGGAACTGCTGGGGGAAATGACCCCCCTCCTGCAGCTCTGTGTAGGGCAGGCCAAGGGCGGTCCCCACAATGCCTTTGAGACACAACACATGTCACCCGCCCCATGTGAGTCTCCTCGGGAGTGAAATGTGACACTGAGTGTGTGGGGCAGGTGTCATCTCCTTGCATACCAAGCCCCACTGCCCCAGCCCATATATCCATATGAGGCATTCCCCAGCTGCCCTTATCCCTATTTCAGGACCACTTGCATTCCTGGCTCTTATCAGGCCTTTCTAGACACGTGAGCCCTCAAGCTCAAATGCCACTAGCCCACATCTGGGCCCTTCCATGTCCGGGCACTATGCCAACTGCACAGAAGTTGGGGTGCCAGCATTGACAAAAAGGCAACTTTTGGATGATAAACTGGTTTTTTGCTTAAAGGATCACAGAAATCACAGGCTTAGGCTTGTATCTCTCATAGTCTTGTGTATTATCAAGCAGAGTCTCATTTCACCTGCCACAGGGCAGGCATCTTTGAGTTTCATGCCAGTGATGCTCACCGGTCCCTTTGCTGCTGGTCCCAGCTCTCCCAGTACAGGGTGATTTGGGTTGCCAGAGCTTCCTGGGTTCTTCAGCTGAAGCATGTAGGTGGGGAAGCATAAGGATGGTTGTCACTACTTGTCTCCACAGGTGATTTCAAGCTGTTTGAAAACCCCAAGGGTTCACTGAAACACTGCCAGTTCAGCTTATGGCCAAACCTACCAGAACAGTGCTGTTAATTTACTGGCTCCCTGGCAGCCTTGGCACTTTTAACACCAAATGGTCTTGTTTGTGATCGTCTGACCCCCAAAATCAGAGAATGTGGCTTTCACCTGCTGAGTATAACATCTAGAGGATATTAAAAGACATGTAGATGAGGTGCTTAGGGACATGGTGTAGCGGTGGGCTTTGCATTGCTGGTTTAAGGCTTTAAGGGACTAGATGATCTTAAAGATCTTTTCCAACCTCTACAATTCCATGATTCTACATGGGAGCTCTCAGGTGGTGGGGAGGAGTTGGGCTGTCTTGCTCTTTGCTTTGCATCTGTCCCTCTCTCCCCATAGAATTTTGCTTTCTGTGAAGATTTCTCGGGAGAAATTCCAGAATACATATGACACTGAGTAAGCTTTTCTGTGAAACCTTAAGCTCAATTGCTGTCCACCTCTTCCCTCACCCTGTCTGGGAGAGAGTTATGGCAGATGCCTGAGGAATAGAAAAGCTGGGCAAGCCTGTAGTGCTTTCTCTTCTGATTACTTTTCCAGACAGGTTGATTTGCAGATCAAGGATTTCCTGGAAAGGTGGGAGTGTCTTTGCAGGCAACAATGGCTTTTTTGATTCCGTGAATGTATCTGGTCTCTTTTTGAACTCACATCTGTTTTTAGTGTCCACAAGGTCCTGTGACAGGGAGTGGCACATTTTATGTACACCTTCTTTACAAGTGGAAAAAATAAGAGTGGTCTCTTGCTAGCAGCTTATGGGTTGACAGGATCCCTGATATGATCTTCATTCACGTAGAAAGTCTTAGACCAGAGTGATTAGTGAAACAAACCAGCCAAACTTACTTAGGACTGTGGTGCAGATGGCAGCTGAGCATGTTATGGGGAACAGTGGTACCCAGCAGGAGCCCATCTGGTCTGCAGTGGGAGCTAAGGCAGGCTGGAATCTTCAGAGGTTCAAGAGTCACATCGTGCACTGCGGGCAAAGGTCCCTGAGCCACTTCACTTGTGCACAGCCTGTAAAGAAGCTTAATCGCTCTTTGCAGAATAAGATACCTCTGTGTTAGTAAGGGATGCATGTGTTTACCTCAGATTAGGATATCTTGCTGGATTCCATGCCACACTGATATGTGAGTTCTCCATGCCTTGTCTGCCTCTCATCATTCTGTATTTGCTCACTGTAGCACATACAATTTTAAGCACTGTGGGTTTTTGCCTGCTCCTGTGAGAGCATTGGTCCACTGAGATGGGTCTGTGAACTGCCACAGACTGCATCAGGGGACTCAGTCGCCATCAATGCTTTCAGGGGGAAACAGTTTCAAATGAGGAAATACAATTGCACAATTGTGGAAGTATATGAGTGGAATGGTGCTCTGGAGGGGTCCGTCCCATCCTCACTCCTTGTGTGAGGGACATGCTCACAATCATCTCAGGATGTTTGGACGAAGGCAAGACTTGATTGGTCCCCCAGGATGGAGGTGCCACCACCTCACTGGGCCGTGTAATGCCATCGCATTGTTCTGGAGCACTGGTTTCCACTTGTCTCATCAGAGGTCCCCGTGTTGCAGAAGTGCCTGTTGGCTCTTGTTCTTTCACTGGGCACCTCTGAGAAGGTTTGGCTCTGCATTCACTGTCTACCTTTCACACAGTGGAAGATGCACCTGGGGCACTATTGGTTGTTTCTCCTCTGGGCTGAAGAAGCCCATCTCCATTGGTGTCTCCTTACATGCCACGTGCTCCAGTCTGGTGGCAGCCACTGGGCTGAAGCTTGCCACCATTTCTCTCACACTGGGGACACAGACTGGGCACAGTGCTCCATGTAAAGCCTTGGCAGTGCCTGGCAGCAGGGAACACAGCCCTGACAATGATTTAAGAGACTCACACTTTGGAATAACACAGAGAAAGCAATGGCTGTAATATGCTGTGCATATTACAACCATGATGTCTGATCAGAAGACAATAACACACTCATAAGGGAGAGTGAGCTGCAAAACAAAGGAAGTCTGCTCAATAAATAGGATGTGTGCTCATGCAGATAAGAAATGCTGGGGGTAGGCAGTGATCAAACCCATGACAGACTATGCACTGCAGCTCCATACCAGATGGGGACATTGCTGGCTTTGCAATGTTGGTGTCAAGCATCCTCCCCTCCCTGAGGCAGCTGCTTTCAACCCTTTATCAAGAGATTTATTGTAATTCTATTATTCAGTTTTAGAAATTACAGATTGCTTTGCACTTAAGTCTTAATTTGAAATGTATGCTTTATATTTTCAATTATGAATTGTACGTTGTAATTATGGACAAGCCTTTTTATTGCCATATAATAGGAAAATATGTATTTTCATATTTGGAGGTGTCAAATGGAATGTATTCCCTCCCCTCCATCACCCAGACTACAAGGCAGCAATAAACCAGGAGTACTGATGAACTTGGCCCCAGTCGATGTGAGAGCTGAGTTTGTGAGCAGCCAATCACTCACACACTGAGCCAGTTCCACGATCAAAGCCCTTGGGTTAACCAGGGGCCACTGGCTGCTATTTATAGCTGCTCTAGCTCCCGTTTAAGCAGAGCTTTAAAAATCTTGGAGGCAGGTTGGGTGTCACTGTAGCTCTGTCCTGCACATGATTCCCTGGACAGGAATGGTGCAAAGCCCCAGTTGTGCTGTGGCACGGGCTGGGTCAGCCCTGGCTGCCAGGGAAGCCACAAGCAGCTTGGGTTAAGCTGTTAATCAAACAGTTCTTAGTTATTTAATTTGATTGAACTAACTCTGCCTACCTCTTGGAGAACCTAAGCAAATTCATTACTTGAGCAAACTCCACCCACCACAAGCACAACTCTAGAAGCTGTGGGACCAAGGGCTTTAAAGGTTGTCCCAAGGCTGTCAAACAGCTCAAAACCAACCTGAGGTGCATTAGGCATTGTAAAGACACTCAGCAGAGGGAGGGCAACGAACCAGACATTGTGGGAGGCAAAGTCAGAAGGCTGGACTTGAGTAACTTCAAGACTAAGCAATCAAAGAGAGCTGAGAAAGTTGGCAGGGTTTGAGGTGGGTCATTGCTATGTGGGGCAGCTAGCTTTGATACACAGCCCATCTCCAGGATGTGACAGCAACTTCCTGCCTCTGGGACGTGCTCTTGAGGCATTCCAAAGTGCTCTGTTAGTCTCAGATGATAAGGTTACAGCAACCAGCCTCAGAAAATATGGGTCTTTTCTGGGTTGTGGCCTTACTGGGAGCCTGAATATCACAGAGGGCTTTGTTTTCTGAAGTAACCCTTAGATGAATGGAAATAATTAGTGCAGAGTATTTGGTACTGTCTGCAGTTTTTCAGCACTGCACTATGAGTTTTGATGGTGTGCTACTGCATAAAATTGGACCATTACAGTGGGGGTCAAAATAGTTTTGAAAAATTAGGAAAGATGACCTATTGTGGCATTTGGCTTTCAGGGAAAACACCTAAGTTATCACTGCAGTTCTGGAGGTGAAAAAAGATCAAAACCCAAGGTGTTTAGCTGCTATGCGCTATTTCACCTCTTCTAGATTTCTCTCTCCTTAATTAGGTGTAGATAAGTCAGCAAATTCAATTCCCAGCCTACTGGTGGTGACTTTCGAACCATAATACTTACTTCAACTTTGTGATTTTCTTGCAGTCCCCGGCTATTGCTGTTTTTACAGTTTTGCTGGTAGCACTGGATTCAAGTCACTATAAGCTGGTCTGCTATTTACAAAGCCAAGACTTTCTCTTTCCCCACCTGCTGTCTCTACACCATCTTGACTTGGTTTCTAAAACTTTAATTTCTGCTCAGGAATCAGGAGCATTCAGCGAAACTTGAGGGACACAAAGCAGTTTGTATACTTTCGGGATGAGATACTTTTTCTTTACTCTGGTTTTCAGCCACAGCAGGGTCCCAGTAGCTGCTGATGAAGGGAAGCTGCGTAGATCAGTAATATGAGATGAGCAAAGACTAGAGGAGGAGGAGAGCTGAAACAGACAGATGAAAATGCTTGCTGTGGACTCGGGACATGAGGTATTCCCAGCTGTCAGCACTGGAACACTGCTTACCGTACCATTCAATGGCCTGACTCCCTCTTCCCCAGCCAGAGCCAGAGGCAGCCTGCCTATGAATAGCTAGCCTGCTTTCCAGATCCCGTTAGAGTTATTCCTGCCTTGGGTGTGTCTCTTGTCTGCAGGCACATTTCCTAAATTCTGCTTCATCCAATCCAAGTTTAGAAGTCCTTGCTGCGGTGCAAAGACGCTGTGCATAATCCTGTGAGGTGGAGATGAGATTAGCTGGATCAGGCAGGGAGAGAGCTGTCTCTGCAGGATCCTAAGCACTCAGGAGACGAGGCAGTGCCAAAGTACCTGCAGACATTGGAGGCATTTATATGCTCCAGAGCTGGGATCTCAAGTGACCTACTTAGTAGCATTTATTGTGCAACTTCAGAAGTACGTCATCCCCAGAGAGTGGTAATTTTTGCTAGCAGTTTGTTTCTGCAAGAAGGAAACTTCAAAATTCTGGTTAATTGGGTAAAAATCCTTGAATACATTTTCCACCCAACCAGGATTAAATTAAAACTTCCAAATAAAAATGCCAGTTTACACTTGAAAACCATTTTCAAAAAATTTCAAGGCTGATGACTGGAGTAGCTTAAGCTGACCTCCTTCCCCAGCACCTGAGCTTTTGCCTATACCATTGACATTGCCTTTGGCACTTGCTCAGGATACTGTTTAAAAGTCAGGCATCTTGTTCCTGCTGATTTTCAGATTCTCTCTCTAGTGAAAGCACAAAGAGAGGCAGGTCCAGAAAGCAACAGATCCCATCATTCATTGACACTAATCTTCAGATGAGACAAAATGCTTCAGGGAGTGATGGACCATACTCTGCTGCAGCAGAGAGCTTGGATATCAGAGAGGCTCAGCTGAAGGGTATGAATCCCTGAGGGGAGCTTAGGATCATATTTATCATCAAGAACTACATGGACTCCTCAGTCTGGCTTTTTCTCTCCCAGCCTTCATCAGCATACAAGTGGCTTTCAGGCAAAGCACAGTCTCTTGCACAAAAACAAGCCCTCAGAGTCCCCAAGCCTGGATACACACAAGTTCCCAAGACATCTGCCCCACCAAATAAGGTTTGCAGAACTTTGTAGGGCACCAAAGTTAAAATATACATTGCTTCACTATAACTTATGAATCTAGGGCAGGCTCAAGTTCAGCCAGTTGGATACCTGTGTGGTATAAAAAAGGCAAGCTGTCAATGCCGCTGGGCTGATTCAGCCTGCCTGAGAGGAGCTGAGCATCCCTCTGGGTTTGCAATCACAAACAATGCATCCACTGAAACAGCCCAAATTCCTTTTCATGCTCTCACCACTCCAGCCCAGCCCTTGCTGTCTGTCTGCTGCAAAAGCGCATGGGGAATTTGAAGGATTTGAGGTTTTAGTCCCAGCTGTGTCTTTATGCTCCTTTCTTCCTTCCTGTTTACAGATTTTTGGGGTTTTTTTTTTACACATAGTATCTGCACAACCAGGTACTCCTGAGTTGAAACAATCAGCAGAAGGGTTGGAAAACCACATTTCTCTGCAACGGCTGAAGCATAACAAAGAAAATTTCTGGGAGGTCAAGACAGACATTTCTATGGTGGATGCTCACTACAGAAAGGGGTGCCCTCAAGAAAAAAAAAAAAGTAAGGATGGGTACACAGTTGTTGCACCACTTTATGCAGTCTTGGGATAGACAACAAACCTCCTTTTAATTGCTATGATTTTTCCAGAACCTCACGAATGGGAATGAATTCTGTAGACTGCAGGAAGGCAAGATCCTTGAGCAGCTCTCTGAAAAGAACATTATAAATGTTGAAAAAGCAGGAGGTACCATTCCCTTCCTGCAGGGGCTGACCCCTCTTGGCTTGAGTCTCTGGAAAAATTATTTTTAAACTTGCTATGCAGCCTTACCTTATAGCACTGATACAACCTTTTCAACAAATACATGCCAGAACAAGGACTTCTCTCTTTGTTGTTCTTCTGCCTGTCATTTGGTTTCTCTACTGTCATTTGTCTCCTTGTGCTGCCCTTTGAGCTCTTCCTTTGCTGAAAGCCCATTCCCCTTTTTCTCTCTAAGAAGGAGCTTTCCTTAAAGCATTTGTTGTAGCTAATTTGCCTTCATTCACTCTCCCATAATTTCCTTTTTTTTGGTTTTTTTTTGGTTTTTTTTGCAAGGATTTTCAAGCTCTCTTTCTCTCTTTGAACATTTTTGTTATTAAGAACGACAGTTTTGTAATACCCAGTCTTTCTCTACAGCACACAGTGCCAGGCCAGGCTTTGGATCTGGCCCCACACCATCTTTGCTGTGTGTATTGGGTTGGAAGAAAAGGTGCCATGGTCTTCAGTGGGCAGAGTACACATTCCTTGGGGTGTTTGACCACGGGTGCACACGAGATCCAAAGGGAGCCATGCCAAGATAAATACCCCACCTGCAGCCTGTGTATTGAAGCAACTCCTCATTTCTGGACAGGAGGAGCCGTGGGGGCTCTGCTCTGGAGCAAAGCTCCCCAAAGCACAGTTGAGAGCCTTCGCCAAGAGTGGGGCTTCCCCTGATCCTGGGGCACATGGAATACTCTTTGCTTAATTGTATGGGAAGGTTACAGGAGTTTGAGACCTAGGGAAAAAAGGGGAATTCCATCACCCGACAGGACTTTTCAGGTCTTTCCTTTGGTGAAGCTGTGTGTTTGTGACACTAGAGAAGCCAGACTGGGGTCTGGGGGCAAAAGGAGCTCCCAAGCAACACATCAGGCTTCAGCGCACAGTTACAGCTGATTGCGAGAGTTACCAAACTGACTGCAGTTACAAAGTTGATGGTGAGGGAATCCATGTTTCCTACAGCTTTCTGTCACGTTTGCCATAGCTGGCCAAGGGGCTGTCAGTGCTGACTGGCCAGCAAGTGCAGATATTGACCAGTGGCCACTGGCCAGCTGGCCTCTGCAGCCAAGCCCTGCTCTGCTTTTGCTCAGCAAGGATGCTCACTGGATCTCTACCCATCAGGTGTTGAGTCTCATGAAACCTAAACGGGGTGGGAAGGGGCTGCTGATCTGGGGGAGGGCATGAGGTATGGTATGGGGTGCCCCATGGCAGCAGCCCCTGCAGAGGCCACGTTACATCAACCACTCCACTGGTTTACAGCCCTCGCCCTTGAGCCTTGGCCCTGCAGCCTGGTGTGGTGTGGACACATTGCACAACACCCTTGGCCCCTCTCCCCCTTCGTGCCGGGGCTGCCCACTGGCCGGCTGCTGGGAAGCTGAGCTGTCGTGGCAGCCTGCAGGGTCCCAGCACTCCATCCACCCATGTCTCCAGCAGGGCACTGAGGAGGTGGCAGGACCAGGAAAGGTCCCCAAGGACCTATTCAAGCTGCTGGTAGAGGTGGCTCTTGAGGGAGCATGGCAGGTGAAGGAAGGCCCCTCAGGAGGGGCAGAGAAGCTCGGCCTCCCCTCCTGGTGCAGGAGCCACCATGTCCTGTACCAGGATGTGCTGGGGCAAATGCTTATTGAATGAGGAAGAAAACCCAGGTGAGACAGTATGGGAGAGTGGGACCCTCCTTCCAGAGCTGTCTGTCATGGATGGGACTAGTTCTACAACACTCCCCCAGAGAGAAGCAATGTGCAGCCTCTTCCTCATGCCAGGGAACAAGCTCTTCCCATCCTTCAGCAAGGCAGGAGGGGTAGAAAGCTGTGGGGAAATCACAAAGACCACTTCGCAAAGGCCCAGCACGGAGCTAAATATAGCCACTATCTGAGCTTCCCAGAGATAAGAGCCTGTGTCCACAGTCCGCACAGCGCCCTGCCCAGACTTCCACCTACCTTTGCTTCAGGGGCAAACAGCGAGCCACAGTTGTGAAACACCCTGCCCCGCTCACGGCAAACAGGGGCAGAGCTGCACCCGGAGCCACCTCGGTGCATTCCATGCCTGGCGCTGGGGGCTGCTGGGCTGAGCCCGCACAGCACAGAGGACAACCAGCATCTCCCTCGGCACCTCCGCAGGAGAAACCTGTGGTGGACCAGAGAAACAAGCGTGAGTCAGCTCGGGGCTTCCACCACTTTTGGGGCTCATCCCATTAAGTCCACCACTTCCACCAAACCTCTCTGGATGCCGAGCCAGGCTGCAGTGGCTCTGGCTGGAGAAGGGGAGGCAGCACAGGAGGGGGGTCCATGGCCCATGACCACCTTATCCCATGTCTGTCGGTCGCTCCTGGGGAAATCTGAACATGGGTCCCCCCATTTCTGCTGTACACCCTGTCATTAAGTAACTCATGCTGAAATCCCACCATACCCTCAGCACGTGAAATAATACTGTAAGTCTGCAACACTCCTGCAATGGCTACCTCTTTCAGCTCTTTCTCCCCAACTTTAAATGTTACCACTGCTTTTAAACTCAGAGTTTATGAAATAAAAAAATCATTTTTTTTCCCCAACAAAACCCTTTTGCCTTGAAGAGTGATACATTTATTCAATGGCAGCTTTCAGCAGGAAGTCTCCAGCTTTAACAATAGCTGTCTGTGTTTCCACAAGTTAATGGAAAACAAATGTTGACACTTCAATCCTGCTTTTCTGCTTCATAAGGAATGTGAGGGAGAGCAGCATTGCTTGCAGCTGTGCAGTTAGAGGCAGATGTGGCACAAAAAGTATCCCCACTGCTACATGGGGAGAAGGTAAATGTACCATTCCTACATTCCAGCAGGCTTCACAGCCTCTGCTGCTTGCCCATGGAGGCAGCATTTGTCCACAGAGCCACTCCCCTGATAGGGAGGCCAGCTCCATGCACACTTTCCAAATTATTGAGGACATTGGGCTCTGTGCTGACATGGACTCAGGAGCAGCCTGAAGGAGCAGAAGTGGGAACTGGAGGTGGGTGAAGACTTGGGCCAGCTGGCCCTTTGCCCAGCTGGCCCTGCAAAGCAGTGGGGGTCTATGACAGAGCATTGACCCACCTGGCAGATGTTTTCAGGATGTTGGAAACACCTTTCCAGCTCTGCATGTGTCCTGGATAAGGATTCCCATGGAGCTGACCTCTTTGCCAGCTAGGTCCTGTTGGTGTTTTTTCCTTATGGATGGAAAAGCTCTACAAAAAAAGCATTTTTTTTCACTGCACATTGTAAATATTGTCTAGAAATCAGATTTTTGAGTGTCCTCTGGAGATTTCTGCACAGCCCTGGGTTGTGGCCACAAGATATAAGTGAGAGAGTTACCCTCCTCCCCACCTGGCCCTGAGCACCCAAACACCCTGGGCCAGCTCAGACAGGAAGACTGGTGCCCCAAAAAGGCTTTCCTCAAGACCACATTCCCGTGGGTTAGCTGCTTACTCACAGCACCTGGAAAGCCTCCTCTGCCCTTCTCAGTTCTGGTTCCTAAATTCCAGAAGGAGATTGAGGAGCTTGGAGAGGGTCCAGAGAAGGGCAGGAAGGCAGGTGATGGGTCTGGAGCACAAGTTCATTGAGGAGCGACTGAGGGAGCCGGGGATATTTGGTCAGGAGAAAAGAAGGCTCAGTGGAAACCTTAATCACTTTCCACAAGCACCTGAAAGGAGCCTCTTCTCCCAGTGACAGGACAAGAGGACACAGTCTTAAGCTGCACCAGGAGAAGCTTAAGTTGGACATTAGAAGGAATTTCTTCACCGAAGGGGTTGTTAGATATTGGAATGGGCTGTCCAGGGAGCTGGTGGGCACCCTCCCCGAAGTGTTTAAGGAAGGACTGGACGTGGCACGTGCTGTGGTTTAGTTGACATGATGGTGTTCCGTCATGGGTTGGAGTCAATCATCACAGAGATCTTTTCCAGCCAAATTGATTCTGGACGCATAGGGAGTGCAACCTGGCGCAGGAGCTGACAGATAATGAGGAACTGGGGACAGCCGAGGCTTGACACAGAGCTTGTCACTTCTACCACAGGAGGTCCCAGGGAGGATCTCCCACACCGGAGCCCCGGCGCTGCCCAGGGAGGTTCTCCACACGGGACCCGGCGCTGCCCAGGGAGGTTCCCCACACGGGACCCCGGCTCAGGGAGGCTCCCCACACGGGACCCCGGCTCAGGGAGGCTCCCCACACGGGACCCTGGCTCAGGGAGGCTCCCCACACGGAGCCCCGGCTCAGGGAGGCTCCCCACACGGGACCCCGGCTCGGGGAGGTTCCCCACACGGGACCCGGCGCTGCTCAGGGAGGTTCCCCACACGGGACCCGGCTCGGGGAGGCTCCCCACACGGGACCCCGGCTCGGGGAGGTTCCCCACACGGGACCCGGCGCTGCTCAGGGAGGTTCCCCACACGGGACCC
>JAHLSL010000020.1:7910034-7953846 GCA_025920805.1 Petroica traversi
TCGGCTCGGCCAGCGCAGGGGCTCACCTGGCCCCAGGTAGCGTGCGAGGCAGAGCGGAGACCACGGGAGGGGTTCGGTGATGGAGGTGTAAGTAATTCCTTGGCTCTGGCTTAGTTCTCCTTCGTGGAGTGGTAGGAGGGAGGGGTGAGTGGCGACAGGCATCCTTTTCTGGAGAGGGTAGAGCTACGGGAAGGAGTCCGGAGACAAAGTTTGTTCTCCTTTTGCGGGGCGGGGAAAGGAACTGGCCCCTCGACCAGCACAGCCTCCGTGCCTTGCACTTTCTGCTTCCTGCAGTTTTCTTTCCTGCATGAGCTCCCAAAGCTATATCCCTGCTCCCACCTTCAAAGCATCTCGAGTTCAAGACAAGCTTTATTAGCCCCCAAAGAGGAAACCTGCCTCTGGCTGAGAGCTGGGCATCAGCAGGCTCTCAAGTGCAGAAAAAGTTGTCTGGGATATCAAGTGAGCTGGAAAGGCAGTTCGTAAAAGCTCAGAGCTTATGCTCATAGCTTTTTTAGCTTGGAAAAAAGCTCCATGTAATGCAGCTGGGCTGGGTATTTTATGCCTTTTCATTCTAAAACTGAATAACCAAGGCTTACTGTGAAACCTGACTTCTCAGAAGTTACAGGAATTCAGCGGAATAAGTTTCCCTGGGTAAAGATGCAATGCAGATGAAACTGACCCAAGTAAGAGAGGCACCATTGGAAGCTGCATTAATTTAAAGGAGGAAATTACCTATATTAAGCGTGTATGAACAAGAACTTGGCAAAACGAGGTAGAGATGAGCAGAATAGTGTTAGCAGACAGGTGGATCTGATGTCTTGTGCAGCTGCCCTTGAGCTGAAAGGAGGCACTGCGGAAGGATTTGGCTGGTGGGTGTGTTGGGATGCGAGCCTTGGCACATGTACTCTGAATAAACAGATACCCTTGCTGAGTGGAGGCTGTGAAAGCCTGCTCAGAGCTGCTGTGTTGGTGTTACAGGGTGGGGAGTTAAAGCACTGAGTTGGAGAGCGTGGCTCTTGCTTTTTCTTGGCACGGGAGCAGCAATCAAGTACTAGAGCTGGCTGTGCCTGGCTTTGGCAGCCAGAGCTCTGCCTATCACAAGGCCTGTGGTCACTGCTACTCTTGCTGCCTCATCCCTCTCTCTGTGGTGGGAGCAGCTTTGGAGCCTGGCCGGCTGCCAAGCAGGATTTTTATTAAAGGAATACTGTGTTTAAAGTCGGCTGCAATACAGTTGACTTAAGGGGGACGTGTGTGATAAATGCATCCAGTGGTTTATCCAGAGCCAGGCCAAAGAGTCTGCCAAAAGCATCCATCTGAACGTCAGTGTAAGGGCAGGAGCCATAGGTGCAGCGTTCTGGGAGCTGCCTGGCTGCAGAGGCAACTCCGGGGCTGCATCTGGAAAAGTGCCAGCTGGCAAAGTGCCCTACATGGATGCATAGAGAGAGAGAGAGATGGTGCTGCATCCCTCGAGAGGCCGGATGGGCTGGGTGCTGCAAGAGGGGCCGCAGTGGAGGGGCACACGGCCTGTGCCTCCTGGGAGAAGGACTTGCTTCCAAAGCCTCAGTGAACCTCGGGTAGGTGAGTTGTGTTTGGCAGAAGCCTGTGGCTCTGTGGACTTTTTCCAGGGACTCTGCACAGACACTGTGGAGGCTTGAGGTGCAGCAGCTTGAAAAGTTGTGTTCTCTGTGCTGGAGGTGAAACTGGCTGATGTGCCTTCTGAGCTGACCTTTGTTTTAAAGTGGAGGGAAGAACGGTCCAGGGCAGCGTTGACTTGCGTGTCAGACTCTTGCTAGCCTTGCCCTACTATTTGCAGGCACTTTGGATGGAGCAGTTCTGGGGAACGAGATGAGCAAAGTGTGCAGTTCAACTGAACGAGTGCTTTTTGGCTGACATCTGGGGTTTTATGAGAGGTGAAGTCAGTTGTGTGCAGCAGCTTGTGACAAACGGAGTTCCCGCTCCTACAAAAGTTTGTGAAGCCCTGGGGAGAATTTCTCCTGGAGGGAGGAAAGTGCAGCAGGAATGCTGCTTTTTGTAGCATTGAAATTTGATAATCTGGAGGTTTTGAGAGCATTGGCAGGACTGAGCTATGTGCTTTGCTTTGGATTGCAAATGCTCTGAAGGCTGCTATTGCTAGCATAGTAGGGCAGTGCCTGTGTGTACCTTCAAAGGATGCCTCTGTCCCTGTAGCAGTTGGAAGAGATGCTGTTCAGGGGCACAGCAGGCTCTGGTCCTGCCACTTCTGCTGTAGTGTGTTTCTCTCTGTGTCTGTAAATCACACCATGCAAGTGCTTGCCTTTAATTAAGAAGCAAGCTTATTTAGGATGGCTGGGGTAAGTGATACATCAGCTGTCTGACAAAATTCATATTAAGGTGCTTTTCTGGCATCAGCTGACCCTTCTTCTCTCATCCTGCAGAGTGTTAGACTATTTCCCTCACAAGCAAGCAATGGCAGTGGACGTGGCCATGCAGCTGTACCTGTGCTCCTCGCCCCTGCGGAGGGAGAAGTGCGCCTGCAAAGCCGCTCCCAAGCCCAGCAAGCCGCTGCGGCCCTGCATCCAGCTCAGCAGCAAGGCTGCCCGGAGCGGGCCAGAAGAGGCAGCAAACTCCTTCACACACAACAAAGTGAAGAAGAGGGTGTCCTTTGCAGATAGCAGAGGCTTCGCTCTGACCATGGTGAAGGTGTTCTCAGAGTTTGAGGACCCGCTAGATATTCCTTTCAACATCACGGAGCTGATAGACAACATCGTGGGTCTGACAACGGCGGAGAAGGACAGCTTTGTCCTGGATTTTGTTCAGCCCTCTGCAGACTACCTGGACTTCAGAAACCGCCTCCAGACAGACTGTGTCTGCCTGGAAAACTGTATGCTAAAGGAGAAATCTATTGTGGGAACGGTGAAGGTGAAGAACCTGGCTTTTGAAAAGACTGTGAAGATCAGGATGACGTTTGACACGTGGAAAAGCTTTGTCGACCACCCGTGCCAGTATGTCAAGGATACTTATGGAGGGTCAGATCAGGACACGTTTTCCTTTGACATCAGCTTGCCTGAGGGGATTCAATCGCACGAAAGAGTCGAGTTTGCCATTTCCTTTGAGTGCAATGGGAAGGTGTACTGGGACAACAACAGGGGCACAAATTACAGGATCATACGGTCAGAACTGAAGTCTGCCCAGGAAGCTGTCCGTCCCCCCCCAGGCTCCTGACTTTGGCAGTGCCTTTGACCGGTTTGGGAGCCCTCGGTGCTCCTATGGCCTCTTTCCTGAGTGGCCCAGTTATTCAGGCTATGAGAAGCTGGGGCCCTACTATTGACCCAAGGACAAAGGCCAGGCTGACTAACTGTTGCTGGTGTGTCTGCAGGCCTTGGGGCTGGTCTGAACACAGGTGTATGAATAGGTGGAAGAAGTATGGCTCTGTGTAGCTTAGCATAAGCCTCCCAGCAAAACCAGATGTGCAGTGCTCTGCTGGCAGGGGCCTTATAGTCAGAGAAGCAATTCTGGCTCTCCAGATGATCAGAGGAGCAGGGACTGCTCGAGTCTCCTTGGCAATTCTTCCTCTCCAGTACAGTTGCCAGCATCCAGGAAAACACTACAGTGCTTATATTGCCTGTTCAAGCTGTGTAGTGGTGGCTGCTTTGTATTGCCTGCCTAGTGTCAAAAGGCTCTTTCAAAATATGTCCTAGTATTATATTGTTAGTGTGCTCTACTACAGCTGCAGGGTTCCCCTTGCAAAGCCAGCCTGTGCCTGTCAGGAAATGGTGTGGCTGGACTGCAGGAATGGAGTCTTCTCTTTGCACATATCCTTGTAGTGAGGCCCTTCCTACTGGAGGCAGAAAGCATGTTTTGGAAGTGAAATGCAATGTGATGACAGGAAGTGTGGCCCTACAGCCGGCCATATTAGGAGATGTGCCTGTGGGAGAGGATCTGAAATGCTTAGTCATTGGTTGTTATATCAGATGATCTTGAAAATCTCTCATACCATTGGTGTTACCAAAAATAGAGATTAGCTGGAGCTGTGTGGTGCTTGTAACATAGCTGCGGGTTGACATCCTTGACTGCCTTCTTCAAAACCTCCTGTTCCTTTAATCACGAGTGATCAATGAAGCTTTTCCCCCTGATGGACACCTGAAGTTGGCTGTGCTGGACCTTGAAAATGCATTTCTTGTTCCTGTGCACTGTAAAGCAGAGTTTTGTCCAGCTGGGGCCCAGGGTCCTGTGCAGGAGACTCTGCTCAGGTGTTACAGGAGCTAAACACAGAGAGACCCCGTGGCTGTCTGTACTGTGTCCTGTACAGGAAGGTGACTGTGGTGTACCTACTGTGGAGGAAGTGCCTTGACTGAGAAAAGGGGTGGTATGTGTGATCCCAGCAATGCTTTGGGATGAACAGGCTTTGGAACTGATGTTGCTTTTAAGATCTGGTGATGGTTTGTTACCCCGTGCCATGGACTGCTTGGCAGCTAAAGGCATGGTGCTGCTCTCATGTGAGGGTGCTGTGGCTGCCCTGGGTGAACGTGCTGGGCTTCCCTTGCTGCTGGAGCAGCATCTGCCAGTTTAACCTGCAAATGCCCAGAGTTTGCATCTCTGACCATAAAAAGTGGCTCGCCCCACCTATGCAAAGAAGTAGCCATGAGGAGAGTGAGATGTGGGGTTATCCTGACAGCACCCCTGCATGGGAGGCAAATCACAGATGTGAGCCATCCCTGTGATTAAAGAGGTGCCTTGTCTTCTGCATGTGTGCTGAGGTGGTGAGCTTGGCAGTGCCAAACAGCCCCACAAAGCTTCTTGGGTGCTAACCCAGCCGAGTATCTTAATCCCTCAGATCCAAGAGAGAGTGCTGAACAGTTTGTAGAATTAGAGGTCAAGGGAATACTACTTTTTCTAGTGCATAAGCTTTATATAATTTTGGGTGCCTCTAGTAGCCTGTGGATGTGCTGGAGAGAAGCAACAGGCTAGACTACTTAACTTGGCTAACATAGCTTTTAATTCTGGAGACTACTGTATAAATACTTACAAGCTGTTTTTCTCTAACCTAGAAGGGATACTGGGATCACTGTTGGATATCAAAAGGGACAAGAGCTTGCAGGAAGAATAGTTGGCCTTCAGCTGCTGCTTTTTCAAAATACTAAATCAGTACATGTCTTCACTGTGCCTGATCACTTAGTCGGGGTGGGGAATCTATTTGCTAGCCCAGAGCTCATCAGGCTTGGTTCCTCTGTTCAAACAGCTTCCCAAGACAGCCCTTGGAGCCTGCATCTGGTCTCTCTGGAAGGGACTGTTGCCTAGCTTGGCTTGGTTTTAAACTTAAGGCAAGTTTGAGTGACACTGATACATTTTATTTATTTAGCCTATGGAGTTAATGTTGTAAGACACTGACTGTAGAAAAGTTGTGTTCTCCCGGTACCTTCTTGTGCCTCTGGAGAGCTGTTTGTGAGCCAAATAAGGCATGTGGGTCTGGGGTGCTGTGGATGGTGGAATCTCCTTACGGGCTTGTTTTCAGGCTGTGCATTGGGTGTGCTTAGGGAGGAACATGGAAGATAAGCTAGAAGAGCAGTGCCATAAGTAAAAGCTAGGTTGGGAACTGACTATTTGACCAATAGCAGTTTAAAAATGCTACTTGTGGCCTTTCCCTTTTCCCCTTTTTCCATTGCCAATGTGAACATAGAAGTGAGGGGGTTGCTCTCCTTGCTCTATGCCTGGAAGTGCCTTGTAGGATGTTTTGCATGTTTGTTTTTAAAAGATATTTTTGTACACAACATTCAAGTGGAAAATGCACTTTATAATTACCATGAAATGACTCTTTTAAAAATGTGGCTCTGTTTTTATCTGATTGTTAAAATAAAGGTGGAACAAAATGTTGGCTGTGTGTCTTGTTTAAGCACCCATGGGGCTGGGGAGGCGATTTGGACACAGGTCCAGCTTCCTGCAAGTGGCCATGGGCAGGGAGGAGCGCACATCCAGGCTGAATTCTGCTGCCCGAGACAGGAAAGAGCTGCCTATTCCTGCTGTCTTCCTGCCAACACAAATACTTCCATTGCCTCTGCAGCCCTGGGATGGGAGGAGCCTGGACCCTTTTCTCTGCTCTTAGGTTTCCCCACTAATCGCTGTGTTCCTGAAGTACTCTTCCTCTGCTTGCAGAGCTAGGAACAGCCTTTTCGGGTTTTTCTGCTTTTGTTTGGAGTCTCCGTTCTCCCTCTTCTCCCCTTCCCCCACCCCGGCTTGATCTGGGATCAGTGTCTTGCTCTCTCTCTGGGTACCGAGGTGTGATGGATGCAGGGAGAGGTGTTGCACAAGGGGGAGGAAGGCTCTTTTCTAATCCCAGGATCAGATGAAAGTTAGACTGTCTTTACCTCAGAGTTATTGTCACTGCAGTAAGAAGCACTAGTAGGAAACGTGCCCCTTTGCAGAAAAGGAGCAGCTGGTGTAAATGCCTGCCAGGGCCAGTTTCAGTATCTGACCTGGCTTTCACCACAAGGATTGAGCCTCGGTGGTGCCCTGAAGGTGTTGTATTTCAAACAATCAACTACCGATTTGGGTGGGATTTGCTACTTGGAGATAAGGTAAAATGGAAAGCCGTGGGGGAAGGGGAGGAAGCTGTGTTTGAATTGGTGTGTGCTGGTTTGAGCAGCTCTGTAGACAGCTCTTCCCCGTCTTACTGCAAAGCCTTGCAGGGAGTGAGCTTGGCCTTTGCTCCATTCCGAGATAAAACCGAGCACCTTCTGATTGTGGCTCTTTCCAAGTCCCCAGCTGTCATAAAACGAGCTCTCTTTACAGGGCGTTTTGTTTTTCGTGTCAGCTGGGTAAGGTAAAGCTTTTATTTTCTTGGTCCCTCCCCTAGTATTTGCATCACAAACCCCAGCGTGCTGATGCAGTGGGGTGAAGCTGCTCCCCTTGACAGAGAAATATGGGACCTGCCAGCACCTGGGAAAAGGCTATTGCAGAGTGTTTCTTGCCTGTGATCATCTACTCACTCCCTTGTGGCTCAGGGCAGTCTGCCTTGGCTGTCACCCACTGCTGTTGGCCCTTCTGGCACTCTCTCCGGTGGGATTCTCCCAGCTGAAGGCACTTGGGTCCAGGAAAAAGGACAAGGGAAGGGCTGAAGAGTGCTGGGGGTGGGAGGAAAGTTATGAGTGTAACCCCCTGCCCGAGAGCAGCATGAGGCAAAGGGCTTCACCTTCTTGGCAGCCATTTACCACTCCCTTTTCTCCACAAATTTGGTCACCTCCACGTCTAAACAACTGTTGTTAAGCACTATTAAAATCCTTCAGACTTTTTTTACCACTGTGGTTCTTTTAATCAAGCATACAACACAGGTCTCTTTTAAAAGGTAATTGGATTGTTTTTCTGGTTTCATGGAAAAAATAAAATTAAAAGGTCTTTGTGCTCCTGCCTCAGGTGATTGGGATGGTTTGGCCAGGGCTGTTTTCACATCTGAATGCCGGCCCAAGCTCATGAATGAGAAAACTGCAGCCAGACATTTCCTGTAACAGCTCTGTGGCTGAAAACCTCATGTGAGGACAGTTTCAATTTAGCACATAAGGGAAGTCCAAGCTGTGTAGGGCATCTGAGGAGATGAGAGCTCAGCTCCAGGGTTTCTCACCTAATGCCCAGGTGTTATGTGCTGTATGACACAGATATTGCAATTGCTGCATTCAGGAAGCCCTCGGTGGCAGGTGTGATTGTGTACTTGCTGGTTAATATACACAGATTTCTTAGAATGCTGCTGCCATCCCAGCCCCCAACCGCTTTTCTCTGAAATTCCCAAGCCTCTGTATCCCGAGGGTTTTCGGTGCCACCTCTGTGTAGAGATAACTCAGCTGCGGTATCATGTTGATCTTGGATGTGTTTGGAGGTTCTCGGATTTCCAAAGTTTGTGTTCCAGGGACAGTTTGATAAAGGAGAGGAGGGCAAGTATTCCACATCCAACTCCCTTTGCCAGGGGTGCTGTCCTACAGGGGAGCAGCATTGCTGACCCACCCTGGTCACAGCAGCCTCCTCCAGAGCACACTGGATTGCAGGTCCTGGCTACAGTGACCGAGGCAGGATGTAGGCTCTCTGCAGAGTTAAAAATGTTGTATGAGCACCCCACATTCTTGTTGCAGATGTTTGCTGGGGAACCCATGTGGGGATGCTCTGGAAAAAACTACCAGGATGGGATAATATGCAGGGGGTAAGAAACATGTCTCTTCTAAATCATGGGAGTGTAAATGTGTCCAGATAGTCTCTGCTGCTGGACCAAACGTTTATTTGGTTTTAAAATTAGCTCTTAGAGGCACTTGCAGTGGAGAGTGACCTGTGGAAGATATTTCTGCCTTGCTAATGGAGGGCAACATAGGAGGGGAGGAAATTAAAGTGTGTCATTTCCCAACAGCAAACTGCTCTTTAGTTCCCCCTCCACAAAGCAGCAGCAAATGAGCCTTTTTAAGAGACTGGGGCTTTTGGGGGAAGTCTCTTGACCACAAGGCAAGGGATAAACAGGGTTTATGTTTCAGCATGTCCCATGAAGTTGCTCTGCAGCGTCTCCTGGTCAGGGCATTGCCCTTTCTCTCTTGCACACCATGATGCTGTTTCCAGTGAAGCCATCACCAGACTCGAGCATCAGCCTAATTTCACAATGCCTTCCACAAGCTGAGTGTGGTCACAGGGGGCAGGAAGGGCACTTGTGTGTAGTGGAGGAGGCTGTGCTGAGCTGCTGAGGACCCTGTACCCCTGGGAACAGCACAGAGCTTTGCCAAAAAGCCAGCAGCATGGGGCTGGGTTGTGATGCTCCCAAACTCCCCTGGTGTTTCCACAGACTTGCTCCTACTGGGCAGCTCAACTGGCTCTAAACTATTGCAATAAACCATATTTATGTCCTTGGGGTTTTTTTTGATGGAACTATGCTACAAACCAGCTGCTCTGGCCCAGCAAGGTTCTGCTGCTCTGCAGCCAGAGAAGCTGCCTAGCCTGTCTTTATCCTCCCCCTTGGAGGGGTACCCTGCCAAACAGTTAGCTGTCTTTAAAGACTGGTTATTGACATTTACACAAGGCTTAAAGAAAGAAAAAGGGTGTCTTTGTGGAAAAATAATTGCAGCTGGCCTGTTGCTTTGGCACAGATAAGTCAGACCAGTCACCAGTTTAAGCGCTTTGGCTCCTGGAATGGGATATGGGCAAGCCCTTTAGCCAAGGCATTAGTCACAGACCTCCTCTCCACTCTGGTGCTGCTAGGCAGTCTCAGGAGGAGGGAAGGCTCAAACTCCATAACTCAGGAGAAATATGTTTAAAAGGCATAAAAAGAGGGTGAAACATGCATAAAAGCTTTTATAGCTTCCACTGTTTCTGGTGGGGGAGTCTTGTTGAGACCATGGCGATGTCTTCTACCTAATGAATCCGTGACAGGCTCAAGGAGGTCTCTAAGATATTTGCTCTGCAAAACCACTCTCACAGCTAACTGAGGACACTTGAGACTCCATCCATGTGGATGAACTCAATGATGGAGATGCCACCACATCTCTGTGCCCCGTCTCAGGGCTGCACTGCTCTCCTAGGGGAAAAGACATGGTCCTCAGGAGTCAAAGGGCTGCTCAGTGTTGTAGTCTTGCCAAAACACCTGGTTTCTGCCAGCTCCTGGCCAGATTCAGGACATATGGATGTGGGGGTACAAGGTAAGCAGCCACAGAACAAAAAGCATTTAGGGGCTGGCAACCCTTAAATACATGTTAAGTTTGGGGCAAGCTGCTAAATGCATACAGCAAGGTATTTGCCTTCCTCCTAGGCATCCTGCAGTACAGGGTAGAGCCCATATTCCCAATACAGATGCTGGAAAACCCCACTGTTAAGAGTCAAAGACCTAAATTTACCTACAGCCCACCTTCCAATCTGTGCAAAACAGAGACCAGTTTCTCTCCCACCCCTCAATATTTAGCTACACAAAATTCATAATCTCCTGCACCTGTTTTCCATCATTATGGCCCCTGCCAGAACAAAACTGGAGCATAATCAGCAGAGCGTAATTCCTCAGTGTTTGTGGGGTGACACTCCAGTGCTATGGAGACAGTCACTTTCACAGGAAGAAATACAACAGCCCTCTCCAGTCCACTGAGGGCTTTACGACCATTCCCCTTTCACGTGGTGTTCCCTTGGACACCTGGCAGGTGTTGCTTCTCCAGCATTTCCCTGCTTGCTGTGATTTATTAGTGGCCATCAGAAATGCAGTGCTTCTCCATCCAGGAGCTTGGCAGAATGTGACCCTGATGGTGTTGCAGGCCAGGGTTCAGGGTAGCTATAGGTGATGTGGCACCTTCCACCCCTTGCTCAACAGCACACTTGGTCCCAGGGCTAGGAGACATTGGAACAGGCTCCCTCTTGGGCTGAGGACTGTCACAGCCCAGCTGTATTTTCTCCAAGAAGCTGTCTCTGAGCAGATCAAGTCACAATAGGAGGCAAACTAAAACCAAATAAATCTACCAAACCTCCCACTCCTCTGCCGTGGCTTCAACAGGAGAAGAACTTCACTTCAGAGACCAGAACAATTATCTCTTGAATGCTTTATAGCTGTGCAAGCAATCATAGCAGACACACACTAACTTTTAAGTTGGTGGCAAACAAGATCTCTTAGACAACCAATGAATCTACACACAAATCTTTCAATGCTCCTAAATGCCCTGCAACAACAGCCCAGAGCTGATAAACAGTGAGCCATAAAGCCAGCAGGGATGCACTCCTGGGGGTTAATAGCAGGATGACTGAGCATTTTAGTAATTTTTCCTTTTTTTTTTTTTTTTACAGGACAGCAATGCAAGGCAAGTTACAACAAACTCTCAGAAATAATGCCTGGTCTGGTAGATGTCCACAGGTGAATGATCCAGGCTGCAGGCCTCTCCTGGAGTGGAGAATATGGACTCACACTGTAGGGCTTGGGACAAGCCCCTCATGCTGGGTTACACAGCCTGGCATCAGAAACACTCACTGCTCTTGCCTTCTGGGTGCTGGAAGGGCTAAATCTGTCAAAACTGCAGCTGGAGACTTGGGAAAATCCTGCACCACAGACAAATGTCTGGGATGAAAGAGTGCCAGCTTGCTTGCACATCATGCCAGGCTGAGCCAGCTGAGGTTTCTTGTCTATACAACTAAGGTCATGCTCAGCACTAAAGCTCTGCTCAGAACCCAGGCTTTGCAGCTGCACAGCCACACTGCAGAAGTGCAGCTCCTCTGAACACCTCTAAGCCACCTGTCAACTTGAGCCATGCTTTTCAAGGGGCTGGAATTGGCTGCAGGCGGCTGCTGACAGATCCCCTTGGCCTTCTGTGTCTCAGTGGTCCCTTTGCTGAGTGAGTCCTGCTGGCATTCCATCACAGCACATGCAGTTACCCATCTCCTCTTGCCATCAGCCAGCTCTCTACTGCAAAGCCCCCCCGGTGATGACAAGCTTCTTCCCCCATCCTGGGTGGAAAGAGCAAGGGAGAAAGTCAGCCACAGCTCAGCTATCCAAAAAATAAAAGGAGAGATCTGCCAGAGTCTGGAAGAACTGCCCATCTGTCAGCATCTCACAGCTCCACCCTCAGGGAACCTGCGTTTCTGAAATTCAATCTGCCTGCTTGAGGGAATACCCTCCTAGAATCAGCCACAAGCAGAGAGACTTGTGAGCCAATTCTGTGCAACTTGGTCTAGGTAAGGGACCCAGTTCCACCTCCAGCCAAACAGAAGCAAAGGCTCTTTTCTTCTGAAATACACCGGAGGTCATGGGCTATTCTGCAGCTGCGTTTTCAGCTCTGCTGCTTGTGCTTGGCTGCTTCCTCCTTTCCAAAATTCCAGTGGTGGGTTGCCTTTGTTTCCTTAACAAAGAAGAAAGAAATTTGGATATGGTCTTAGAGGAAAGGATCAGATGCAATTTATAGTATCTTGCCCAAATGAGCACTGAGAACAACTGAGAATTGTCAAACTCATCTGAGCTTGACTGAGCAGCCAGGTTTTTCCAAGGTGCAGGTGACCCAGTAAGAGGGATGGGTGAGCAGTCACAAAGGCAGGTTCCCAGCTGCAGTATAGACCCTGAGAACAGAAAATTTTGAATCCTGGAGACATCTCTGTGACTCAGACTTTTCCATTGATTGGAGAGATGATCTCTTCTCCATTTGGCATGGAGCAGCCCAGAAGGCCAAGCTGTAAATAGAGCCCCAGGGAACCAGACCACTCCAAACCCATGCAGCTTTTGAACTGTGGGGATGAATCCTCCAAATAACTTTCTTCAGGCTATACAGGGAAGAAATGTCACCAACCACGTGGAAAATGAAGACCATATGCTTATAGGGTGTTTTTTGAAAGGAGTATGCTTGCCAAAGCCAGAGTGACTTCAAAGTTGGTTCCCAGGTCAGACCCTATCAGAGCAGTCCCTCCTCCTGCAGCCCAAGGGACTCTCTCAACTCTGGTCATTATTTTCACTTCAGCCAGTATCTATTTTTCTGCACCACCTAGTGAGAGGCTGCAAGTCCTTCAAGGCCAAAACAGAGCTTGTGTTTTGTTTGTTTGGAAAAAAAAATGGATGCCAGATAAAAAGCCAGATGCCTGAGAACTGCCTCTGGCGTCTCCCATCTGTGCATGCAGGCAACTCCTCCACAGCAGCAGCAGCAGCCTCTCCTTCCACTTGGCAGGTGTTGTCTGGACCAGAGCCATACGTACAGGATCTGTTTCTGGTGAGCAGGCAAAGGAAAGGCGGATGCCTGGCACAGCCTTGTACTTCAACAGCTGATCCTCTGTTCTCTGTGCTTCATTCCCTGAAGAAGCAGGGGGATCATTACTTTTTCTTCCCATGGGGAAGCTGTTGGACACAACCTGGCGCCTGAAAGGGTTTTTTTCACTTTGCAGCTAGTTTCTGGGAATTTGGGGTTCTTTCACATTCTGAAAGGCGGCATTTTGCCCCTCTTGGGAGGCCTGTCCCTCATCATGCAGCTCTTGTGTGCCATTAATGCAGCCACATGTGCGTGTGCCAGAGCCTCCCCAATGCTCTGACCTGGTTACCCCACCCTGAACAACCTTGGCTACAGCACCCACATTTCCAAAGGGCAGGCACCAGTGGCTGGGAATCTGGGAGAAGTCAAAGTGAGCCCTAATCAGGCAAGGCAGCTAGTTATTACAGAGCTGCTATTTCTACTGCAAGAAGCCCTGGAGCAGCAAAACTGCTCACTTCATGTATGTTCATTAGCAGCATGGATAAGAGCAGCATTGATTGCAGGCTATAATTAGATCTCTGGGACCTTTTTGGACCGGCTTTCTCTGGCATTGTGCTACTTTGAAAGGACTTCCAATTTCTTTTCTGAATGGTTGGGATGGCATTTCCCTATTCAGCAGATTTGGGACCGTTTCTGTTTTCTCCATTGTGGCTCACAGAGCGCTCCCAACTTGGTGCCACAAGCCCCACGCCACAGAGTTAGCAAAAGCTCCATTGTCTGACCACTCCTGGCCCCTTGAGTTGCAGAGTTGGCCCGACTGCAGCTCCCTCCTTAGGACTGCATGGCCAACATGCCAGGCAGCCCTCCCAGCTCGCTCAGCTTGCCAAGATGTAGTTTGGTCAGTACCTTCCTCTAATGATGACTCTCATTCTCCTGGACTCACTTTCTTAGCATGTTCTGTGCAGCCAGCCCAGAGCATTCCCAGGAGGAATGGAGGCACTAAGCACGTACTCAGGGCATGGTGGCCTGCATGGAAATTATTAGTCCTCTCTTGGAATGCTGGCAAACGCCCTCAGCATCCGCTCTGAGAGAAACAGGGGAAGAAGAGTCAAGGGAAAGATGTGTAGCATGAAGGACTGGAGTTGAGATATCAGCAGTCCACGTGTCAAACAGGTCCTGAGGGTCTCTGCTTGTGGTTTCCCCTCCAATGGTTGTTGGAGATAACCACTAAGCTCGGCCATATTTCTTTGCCACGTTCACAGAGCATTCCTGCATCTTCTCCTGCACTCCCTGCTCGGCAGCTGGCAGGCAGGGGCAGAGGTGCTGGCAGCCCATCTGGGATTAAGCAGCCAGAGGCAAACAGGCACACACCAGATCTTGGCTGACCTACCTGCGGAAGGAGGGTATCTGAGGAAGGAAATCAGCACCTCTGTTTTGAACCCAACACATCTGGTCCAGGGAGCTCGGTTTGCACTCTGCAGATTGAGATGCAGATTGAGGTCCGGGCGGGAGCCCAGGGAGACAAGAGGCTGTGAACTGCCAGCCTTTGGGATAACAAAGGGCACAAGGACGGGCGGTGCCAGCCAAGGGGAGCGACACCTGAGAGACACTCGGAAGGAGCCGGGAATTGCTGACCTTTCCGATAACAAAGGACAGGGAGAGGGGTGATGCCAGCGAGCTGGTTGGACACAGAGAGGAGGCCGGGAGCAGGGACTCGGGAGGAAGAGCAAGATTTGTGTGCAGGTAGATTGTGAGGGTATAAAAGCCCAGGGATTCCACTGTTGGGGATCCTCCTCAGAGGCACCAGCTCCAGGTGTTTCTGTGTTACTGTGCCATGAGCAAATGGCATTACAGAATGAGACACCTGAGACTGCTGTGGGGTCAAACTGGTGAGGAAACCTGGTGTGACTGTGTGTGAGTGGGGTGAGCAGGGAGTCCAGTGGGGCACCTGTTGGGTCACTGGAGCTGCCTGCTCCAAAGGGATTTCGGGTCTTGAGAGTCTCCTGAGTGGTCAGACTGGGAACTTTCCCTAACACCAAAGGCCAAACTGTCTGAGATTAAAGCATATTTTTGAGTGGCACTCTCTTTGAGGACAGAAATTCACCCTGGAAAAAACGTTTTGGGGATGAGGCACTTTAGTCTGCCTGCCTTCTCATGTGAGACTTGCTGACCTCATGCTGATGTGTAACCTGAACCAGAGTGCCTGCCTCTTCCCAGTACCTTCGCAGCAGTGCAAACTCTGACCCACCCAATGCAAGTTAACCGTGCTATTTTCTGCAACGTCAACATAAATTTTATCTATTGTTTATCCTTCAAAGGTATGCAAATCATTTGAAATAAGTTTATCTTTGTGTCATAGCCTCCCCTTCCCATTCTCTTTCTATTCCCTGATCTTAAATTGCTTTTCCACAAGTTTAAAGCTAAAGCAGTTTAATGTCAAAGCTCTGCTCTAGCAAACGACTTTGTGAAACTATTTGCTTACGTTTTAAATTTGTTCTCTGTGTGAGATCTGAGCCAGATCTGCTGAGGTTAGTGGCTCTCATAGGGGTTTATTGCCTGTTACTCCTCTGAACCCAGGAAGAACCAGTCCAGCAAAGGGAGCAGGTGTTTTATTCTGGTGTTTTTTTAAATTATCTGTATCAGCACGTGCAAACCACAGTGTCTAGCCACAAGGTCATCATTGGTAGAACTTGGCTTGGCTGGACCTGAGAAACTTTGTGATAAGCAGGGGGTGAAAAAGAAATTCCAAGCCTGAGTTTCGGAGCCCAGCACAGGTTCTGACCCAGCTCATGCTGATTAGCAGCCAAAAATTTAACCAGCAGAGACAGAGCCTCTCTCTGCCAAAACAATGGGGTTTTGGCAAATTGGTCTGGCATGAAGAAGGGATGGCCACAACCATTTCTGTTCCAAGGCATTTGACAAGGCAGCGCTTAGTTTGCACTGGAGCCAAAGTCCATTAGTTTAGCAACAAAGAGCCGTCAGCATCAGACTTTCTAATGTAACCTGATACCACTATTTAATGTCTGCTGTGTGAATTATTAACAGAGTTCCACCCAATGCCTTATCATTGGGACGCTGGAAAAATTTACTTCCAAGGGCAACTGGAAAAATTTACTTCCAAGGGCAGGTTCGATATCCTTTGCCTGACCTAGATTTTATAATGCCCCCCCAATTCCTTACCCTTACTTTTAAATTGTCTAGCACGATGTGGCTTACTGCCCTTCCATGAGAAGATGAACGAGGGGAAGATTGCTACCTGTCTGTTGGAATGGAGCTGTTGGAATGGAACAGGCTGGAGGGGAGACAGGGAGGGCAGCTCTGTTTTCTGATGGCGTCATTTGCACTGAAAATGCTCACACCTGAAAATAAATTGAATGTTTAAGGGACACTCAGGCAGGGACATGTTTGCAAGGCACAGACAAATCCTTTTCTGGCCAGACAGTAACCCAGGTTGTCTCTGTCTCTCCCAGGCCACTCTTTCACTACAATCTCCTCCTTGTCCTGCATTTCTGTGGCAGTCTCCCTGACAGAAATCTCCATTTCAACTCTTCCATTCCACTCCTGGTCTCTCCTTCCTGCCTTGGTTTCCCTCTGGAAGCCCACTGCTGCTAAAGGAGCACATCCTGCCCTCCTCACTTCTATCTAGCCATGCCCATGGCTGCTCCCGAGATGCCCACAGCTAAGTGGTACCCAAACGTCTGGGTGTTGCTACTGCCACGCAGGCTGAGCAGCAAACCATGGCCTGACGAGGGAAACGTGACAGCCATGCTGCTCCAGGGCCTGCCTTCTCACCCAATAACTGGCTTGAAGAAGGAGAAAAAATAGTTTGCAAGAGTATCACGGAGAGACATCAGGCTGGGGTTATTAATAACAGGCAGGACATGACCTGCAGGCCACTTGTCACTGGGCTGCGTGGTGAGGCCATGGTGTGGGGTGTGCAACTCAAAGTGCCTTCACAGAGAGGCAAACCTGACCCTCACTCCTGAGGACCTGCACCTGCTCAACCTCTACACTGAATATCCTGTGCTTTGTGATGTTGTTAGGCTGGCAGCCTGCCTGCCTGACCCCCGTGTCTGCTGCCTGTCAGGGAAGCCCTTTTATCCTCAGCACTGCAGATCCAGGTGCTTTCCCCCCAGAATATACTGCATTTCTTTGTGGCACCTCAAGCATTTTCCATTCCCTGTTTTCTGGCCAGCTTCCTAATTTTTTTCAGGGCAACTTGAGTTATTATTTCATATCACATTCAAAATCCTAAAAAGTAACTTGAAGTGAATGCATTCACTTGCCATTGAGATATGCCACCTCAAACTCTCCTTTACAGAACTCCCACCTTTGCACACAGACTCAGCTTTCTTTCCATGGGATCCACACATGTCTCTGCTGATATTTTACCATTCCTCATAAATCATTCCCCTATGGAGTTCAAGCATCTCCCTTCAGTGCCAGCACTATGCTGTCTCCCACTTTATAGCAGTGAAAACAGATTTCTCAATGTCATTGTGTTAATAAAAAGTGAATATATTTCACAGTGCTGGCAAACTACCCTTCTTTCAGATTTCACCATGACCAGGAGAGGGAGGAAGATGCTACTCCAGTTTCATTTACCTGAAGAAGTGTTTGGCAGGCAGCTAAAGAGCAGAACATGGCCCAGTTAAACAAGGACAGGGTATATCTGCCTGTGCTCAGACTGCCTACAAGACCAAACACATCTGCCCAGACAGCTTCTTACTTTCCATGGGGTAGCTCCCAGGAAAGGCCAAACTGCCCATGTGGGAATCATCTTTTGGGACAGCCCCTGTAATTAATAGGGACAGCCTCGGGGGTGGCTCCATCCACATACCCTCCCTGCTGAGACAACATGCCCTGTGCAGGGGCCCAGCTAAACACCTGCTCCTTCATGGAGAGCACATGGAAAGAGGCCAGTGATTTGGGGGGGCACTGGCAGTCATGCTGAGGGACAGAAAAGGCAGCCTAGGAGAGCCTGGAGAAGACTGATAAGGAAAGGATTCTCCTTGGTGGCTTTGCCCTCACCTCCTACCACTTCCAGTACACAACCAGTGATGGGCTGGTGGAGGAGGGAGGGCCCTGGAGAAGGAGCCCCAAGGCCAGGAAGGCAGGTAGAGATGCCCCAGCACCATGGAATGGGAATTATGGGAGACCAATGAAGGAAATGGCAGCGAGAGGCCTTTTCTCTTTCCACTGTGTGCCTTCACAAGGCCGAGGAAGGGCAGCAGAGTTCCCGAGGCTCTGTTCTACTCCACCAGTGCTCCGCAGCAGAGGAGCGTGAGGAACTAGTGAGAGGTCACTCCTCTCCCCAGGACACAGCAGCAACCACAGACAAGGATGCCTCAGGGTGAGGCAAGCTGCACATTTGTCACCTAACCAGCAAGCAGCACTGTCCATCAGATTCCCCTGAGCAAAGGAGGAGAAAAATGTGTCACACCCTGACCAGAAGCCAACCAGCAGCTCTCAGTCACACCACCTGCAAAGTAACCCTGGGGCTTTGCTGAGCTGAACCCTGTTGCGCCAAAATTGTCTTAGTAAAGCACATGCAACTGCAAGTCAGAAGGCCCATGGGAAACACCCAGTGAGAGAGAGAAAGTTTCCCCAAAGTTGCTTCTAGGGTGGGTTAAGAAGCCTTTCCTTAGGTGGTCATGAGTGGCCATCTAAACAGAGGGTAGCAGAATCAGCTGTGGTTTTGCTGGAGCCAGCTTTTGCCTTTTTGGAGGAAAAATTGTCCCCATGAACTAATGATCAGTTGGTCAGGACCAGGGTTTTTATGAAAAAAGTCTGGGCCAAGGAATGGTTTGGTTAAGAGGAAAATCAATATATTTAAAAGGCCAAACATCAAGTGTTTTAAGACTGCATGATGAAACATGTGGAGAAATCCAACCCAAAGTATCCCCTGAGCCTCGATTCACATTCTCTTTGACCCTCCATCCTGGTTTGGGGTGAGGAAAGAATAAAAACATTGCCATTTTCATGGCACAGGCAAACCCCTCCCTACAATGGAATTTGAATTCACCATGAGAGAGGCCTGAAGGCTTGCAGGGAGCAGCGTCTGCCTGTGGCCCAGCTATGGCTTTCTTCCCACTGAAACAAACCTAGGCACTCAACTTAGGCCTTTCTTTTGCTCTTCAGGGAGTTTTTTAACCAAAAAGAAGAATTAGCATGGAAAAAATATTTCTGTGTGTACTGCCTTGGAGTCCGGGGCTTCCTTGACTCACAGTGTTGGCAGAGCAAATCCTGGACTTCAAAGTTGGACCCAAGCCTTGGAGTCCTTAAAATCCCACTGGAACTCAGGCTGTGCTGTCTGGAAAGGCTCCCTGCCAGGCTCTGAGCCTGCTGCTTCTTACCCAGGGCAGGGCTGTTACTGCCTGTTGGCTCCAAACCCTTTCCCTGGTGGGAGCAGTCATATTTTCCCCCACTGCTGCAAGTTTCCTTTCCTCAGTTAACCCCCACCAGAGAGAGCTGTGGGCTCACAGGATTCCTGCCCACTGGCTCGGTGTGAATCCCCCAGAGGGATTCAGCCCTCCTCCTCACTGCCCCCTGGCACATGGCCACCCCACCATTCTCCTGCCTCCAGCAGTGTCAGCTCAGGGATGCTTTAGAGCACTGAAACCACTGCCTTGCATGGAAGTAACTTCACACATTCACAGACCTGCAGTGTGAGAACTGATCCCAAGAAGTCCGGCAGAGATTGGTGCTGGCACCCAGAGATGGGAGAAGCCTGGGAAGGCCAGGGAGGTGAGGTTTCCCAAGAGAGGCAAGGAAGAAGTGGCATCTCTTCAGAGGGTTTGTGAGGCAGAGATGGCAGCCTGCAAAGAGGGGCAAGGACACGCAGTGCTGGGCCTTGGTGTGGAGGATCTGTTCCATGACCTTCCCAGGCACAGGCACAGGGGGAGGCTGCCAGGTCAGTTATTCCCAGGGTCCTCCTTTCTACCCTTTCTAAGGACGGGTGAAATGTTCCCCTTTCCCAGTCCCCTGGGACATCAGCTGCCTGCCATGACTTGTGGGAGGCAGATCAAGGAGTTAGTGCAGCTCCCCTGCAGCGTTTGCACAAATGGTTTAATGCAGACACATCGAAGGTCTGACAGGAGACAGAGAAGAGGGAAGCCTGGACAACTGCCCAAGACCACTGAGGAGCAGTCTGACTGGGAAAGGTCAGCCCTACAAAGCTCTAAGGCCCAGCACTGCTCCTCTGGATTTGCTCTTGCAGCAAGGGCTGTGAGAGGCTCCCAGCCCAGCTCAGGATGATGGACCTGGATGTGACTGCAGAGGAATGCTGCAAAGCAAAGGCATTCATAGGACGTGAGGGCCATGGCAGACATTTTGGTGATGATCACCAGGTTTTAAGCTGTTTGCAACATTTTCAGATTTGGCATTTTCCCCATGAAGTCATCTAATGAGCTTGTGCTGGACTGAGAGTCTCACCATCTTCCATATAGGGAATCAAACCCCTGCTCCCCTGCCCCTGCATTTCTAAATGCTGTTTAAAAACAGGATGTTTCTGAGTTCAGACTCCCTTAGTGGAAGCCATATGAACTGCTGCTATCCCAAACAGTTTGTTTGAATTGTGTACACTGAAAGACTCTAAAACTGGAATCAGAAAGCTTCAGGAGAGAGAAAAATGGCTGCAAAACTACTCCCTCTTCATTTCTGTTGCTTTCTCAACTAGTGTCTGCCAAAGGAGACAAATGCTTTTTAATTATTCATTCCTAGAGTTGCTAAGTAGACTAGTACCAAGCTATCTGAAGTCTGACATACTTGCTTTTTAAAAATATGTTTTTAAATAAGCATACTACATTTCCTTCAAAAAACATCTTTGCTGTGCAAAAGAGCAAAAGCCAGCAGTCTGTTTTTAATTGAGTCCCTCTATGTTTAGCTTACGTGCACTTTAGGAGACTGACAGAAATATGCAAACATGGGAACAGGGCCAGCTTTTGCAAAGTTAATGAGGAAAAAAACCCACAGTCGCTGCTTCCGCAGAAGCACTGCCTCCCATGAACTGATACTTACACAAGCAGCAAAGAGAAGAGAAAAGCACCCAGCACGGCCACTTGTGCTGGGCTTTCCTTCCCTTCTCCCCCCAGCAGCACAGGGACATCGTGTCTGGGTGGTTTTTTCGCCCGTGGTGCTGTGAGAAGGTTTGTTCAATTGTCCTGTACCTGTCTGTAGTCTTTCTGTCAGTCAGATCTGCCTCGGTCAAACATTGCACCTGGCAAGGTCAGAAGTCTGCAGGACGGTGAGCACTGCTGCAGTAGGCTGTCACAGTCTGCTGCAGTGGAAAACACCTCAAAATTCTCCTCCAAAAAAAAACCCCAAAAATCAAGGCTGAGCATACCAGAAGTAGGAATTTTCCTCCAAAGACATCTAACTCCATGTGACTTGGTGCTGTTCCACTGGTGGTGAGAGATTCCCTGTTGCTCTGTCTCCTGAGAGCAGAAAAGCCAGATTGGAATTACAGAGAACAAGGATGTTTGTGTTGCTCCAAACACAAACACTTGACACTTGGCAAATCCGATGGTCCATTAGAACAGTTTTCAGCCCTTCCCCAGGAAGAGGGCAGGGGAAGAAGTCCCAGGGCCAAATCTGAGATGGCATGACCAAGTGGCAGAGCCCCACAGTGACCAGAGGTGAGAACGGATGCTGATACTCCACAGGCAAGCATGGCAGTGTGGGACAGAGCTGGGCTGCTCTGCCAGGCCCTTGTCCAGCACAGGGCACCAGGCTTGCACAGGAGACCCCGAGAAGGAGACACTGTGCAGCTGACAGGGTGTCAAACCTGTCAAAATTGTAAAACCAATGACTTGCCTGTGGCAGAATAAGTGTTCTCCACTCTCAGCTCTTGAGCAAGGAGACCTCGCTGTGTTTCCTCACCCAGAGACCTTTTCTGTGCTGCCCTGAGGATGAGCTAAGGACAGACCAACTTGCAGTCAAAAACGTGGCTATGGGCTGACCATAAAGCAGAATTCAGTATGAGCACAGCTTGCCAGCAACTGGAAGGCTTTCTCAAGCAGGAAAAGGCTCTCAAAAGCGTTCAGAAATATCCAGAGCCCTACAGCCTTCTGTGGCAACACCAAGAAAAGAAATTCCAAAGAGAAGATTTACTACTGGGCAAACACAGACAGGGGACTGGCCCTAATTTCTCAACAAGCCTGAAACTCAAAGCTTCCTTCTTAGATGTTGTTTTCTGTTATGCACCATCCTTAAACAGAAAGTTTTCAGCTGTACAAGCAGAAACCATTGCAGCTGGCTTAAGTGATTGCCAGCATGGTGAAAATGGCACAAGCATCCAGTGGGATCTGTTTTCTGGAGGATACTGATGTATCAGTGCTTTTCATCTCCCGCTGCTAGTTGTGCTTGTCTCTCCACAAAAGATTGCCTGAATTTACTTGGCCAACATTTTGCTCCAGTTAGAGCTGGAAAAAAGGACACCTAAATAAGCAATGACGTTTCTCAAGGTGAGACCCTCATTGCCCCAGCAACGTTTCCAGTTATTTGACATCTTGAGCAATACAAAATGCAGAAATTTATCCTCAGCTGATTCTTACAAAGTAAACAAGCAAGAACACAATTGCTCTACAAAATTGCTACATCACAGGGGACTGCAAATATCTGAAAATTGAAATAATGTGTAAGGCAAGCATCAATACTCTCTGATATTTTCCTTGCTAGAAACCAAAATACTTTCTGTGTATTAATAAAGCAATAATTCCCTATTTCAGAAGTCCACAGACAAATCAAGAACCTGAGGTGTCAAACGTTAGCAAGTTTAAAACTGAACTTAGGGCTGGGGAATAAAAGCACTAGCAACTTGGAAAAAAAAATGCTGGTGCACTTTTAGGAGTTTCAGGAAAGGCTGAAACTTAAAATTTGCTGGAGCATCTTGAATAATGCTTATGGCTACATGCACCCTCCTGATCTTTCTGGAGAATTGGCTACTAGCACTTCCATGACTTGGAAGCCATTGGTCCTTCTTACCTCCTTTGTTGCTTGACCTTGGAAATGTACTTGGGATCATCTTGGACGCCTAAGAAAGGGTGAGATATAGGCAGCGAGCAAAACAATGAAGTTCTGTGTTCTGCCTTGTCTCTTTCCTCAGTCCTGCCTCTCTCCGAGCACATTCAGACCCTTCCTGCCTGACAGGACACTTCCCCCAGTGTCAAGAGCTCAGAAGCACCTTGAGGAAAAGATGAGAGCAGCATTATTTCCCCACACCCTGCCTCTCCCCACAGTCATGGCTCATGAGAAAGGCATGTCTCTCCATCACACATGCACCATTTATAACAGAAACCACCCTGTCCAAGGACTGTTCCTGCCTTACCAGTAAGGACTGTGGTTTTCTGCCAGCTTGTATTTTTGGAGCCTGTTTACATATAATGACTGCTCAGACCATTCCAGTTTGTTGACATCTTTTTTTTCTGGAGGTCCCTAAACTGGGCACTGTTCTTCTTAAACAAAGCTACAAACACCAAGATGGAAACCAACCATCTCCTTTGCTCCCTTCAAGTGGATGGGGGCTCATCACCCCTGAGGACAAACCCCATGTAGCACTGGAACATCAAGGATACTTTCTGTCCAGTCCAAAACCCAGAGAGAAGCTGGATAAGCACCACCAGGAATTCTTCTTAGAGGTGTGACAAGCTCTGCAGAAAACAGGGCAGCAGCTGGGAGAGAGGGTGTCCTTGTGGACACTGAATCCATGATAACAAGGACTGCACAAAAGGCTTAGTCACTGGCAAATATGCATCTGGGTTTAAGGCTTATGCTAGAATTACATTTGCATACTATTTATTCTGAAGTGCTTCTCTTTTCCATCTTGTGCAATTTTGTTTTCTGAGTCCCTCAGCATTCACTGAAGACTCCTTTTTGTATTAAGCCTGCCAGTTTTGGGGTTAAGATGAACTGGAATGTACCCTATAGCCTTGTATACAGAGGGTGTCCTACAGTCATCAGAAAAGGCAAAGAGAAAGGAGATACCACCTGGAAAAATCCTGAGATGATTTACAGTCCAAGAAGTAGGTGCCAGCTAAGCTCTCAGGGGACCTTGAGCAAATCCCACTACCCATGGCAAGATGGCATTGGGAAGGAAAATTGCTGAATTCCAGAAAGGTGTTTCAGATGCCAACCTGCAGGCAGCATCCATCCTCCCATCTCCAGCTCCATTTTCAGTCTTCTCTGAAACAACATTGACCTCTTTATAAGTTTGGTATTGGCAACCTGGTGAAAGAATTTGTGCCTGATTTGCCAGGTGAAAAGGGAACCAGCTCGCAGTGATGCTGTCACACAAGATCAAAGTCATCTGTGAAATAGTGGAGGCCCCAGGCGAAACATGGAGACAAGTCCATAACAGCATTAGCTGCCAAATTTGGAAAGCCTTTGACTGCAGCACTATTATCTAAATTTAAGGGTAGCAGGACTGGTTGAATTATTCATTGCAAGCAAAGTCTCTGGCAAGCCTTAGCCCTGCTACCTGTTCACAGGTCTGTTTACCAATGTCTGTTATGCTGAACAGTACGAACTGTGCAAAGCACATTTCAGCCTGGCAGCTGTCTGCCAGTCCCTTACTTCTGTGACTCCCTGCCCCGTGGGTTGTGCCAAGGGTGGCATCCCTGCTCCCTCCAGTGCCTGTAAATCCTACCTATGGGCAGAAGAGAGATACAGCCCATTGGGAGGAGCAGGGTTCTGCCTGCAAAGCCATGGCTAAGTTTCACCACCGTTTTTTCAGATGTTTGTGCATGTATTTGCTTGTTTTCACTTTGCATTCTTTCCTGTTCTCCTCTGTGAGAACCATCCTCTTTCTCCAGTGGGTTTTTTTTGCCTGTGTGAGAGGCCAGACTGAAGGCAGTGTGGAGAGTCCATTGTTAGATGCACTTCTCTTACTGCTGTCCTCTGTTTGCAGTCAGCCCTCTGTCCCTTTTTGCTTTCAGCAGGCTCACAGCCACTTCCAATTCTCCTGGCTAAATAAGTAAAACAAAGCCCTCCCATGCTTGTGCAAGAGGCTAGTGCTGTGCTCTCAGTGTCACATGCACATCCCTTTGAGGCCTTGCACTACCTTTTCCAGAGGCTGGATGGACTCTGTCACCAGGTACAGTCTCTAGCGCAGAAAATGTGCTTTTTGAGAAGGAGGGAGGAGCTGAAGGCAGCCCAGAAAGACTGGCTGCTCCAAAATTAGAAAGACAAAAATAAAGTCCAAGAATACTCTTTTTTTTCCTTGCATTTTTTGGGGGAGCATTCTTTTTGCAGGGGAGGAGCAGTTCTCTTGACAAGCCCTTTCACCTGTCATCAGCTGCGTCTCAGTGTCTTGCAAGACTGGGTTCACTGCCCAGTGCTCTGGTTTGCTTCACTTGTTTTGATGCAGTTGCACAGAAATTAGCTCTGTCCTGCCCATGCAGAATGTGCCTTTTCATGTTCCACCAGGAGAGACAACAGTCTCAGTCTTTGTGGTTTGTGCAGACAACCACAGAGATATTTTGGCAGGCAAAGGTTGGCTGAGAGGGAGTGACACCTAACCCTGAAAGTACAAAGACCAGGTATCCCAAATGGGATTGAAGAAGAATCTTCAATCTTCAATTCAAGAATCTGAAAAGCTGAAATCTCTTGATCCTAGCTTAAATATTAGCACCAAACCACTATAAAAAAAAAAAGCACCACACTGTCCTCACTTCAGCAAGTGCTTCAGACTCTTCCCAACTTTGAATGAGTTGAAGACTTTCTAAAGGCCAAAGGCTGAGCACCCTGATCTGCAATTGAGGACTTTGGCAAGTAATTGACCTCCAGATCAGCTTCTCCACCACCCCAGTGCAAAGTGCAAAGTATAGCAGAACATCCCAACCTTAGCAATCAAAGAGCAGTTGTCACTATTCATTTTCACTGAAGTGCAGAAACAAAACACCTAAACACAGACCTAGTTGTCTTCCTCCCATGTTTTTTGGGAAGGCTAGCGAGTGAGCTGAAGAAAAATATATCCCCATTTCCCAAAGCCTTTGATGTCTGGGAGATCATGTCTGGACCTCACAATTGCATTCCTGTAATCCCCAACTCTCTAGCGAAAGTTCTGTGGAAGCTTGGATGCTGCACAGCACCAGCAGCAGCAGTTTCCACCTCCCAGCTAAGTCATATGAAGAGGCAGCAAAGACCAAAATGGGACAGTTCAGTCTCTGGCAGGACCTGTCTCCTCCTGTTAAGCTGACTGTGCCATGGGCTTGCTCCAGGGGCACCATTCCAGTGCCCACACACGGGTATGAGCAGCAGCGCTACTGGAAATGTCTCAGGCCTCCAGGCTGGCCTCCAGTGCTGCTCCAGAAGACAGGAGGTCCTGCAGGTCCCACATGCTTTGTGCAGCTCAGATACCAGAGGGCACCAGACACGTATGTTTGGGTAGCTAAATCTTTCCCCTAGCAGGCCCTACAGGTCTAATTCTTAAAGAGATTAAGATAGAAGGAGTTACATGCTGTTTGTGCCAAGCTCTTCTCAGGCAGGAAGAAACAAAGTGGAATCGGAACAGGACTCGATTGGAAGCTATAACTCTATGGCAAATCCAGCAAGTGAGAAGGATTTCCAATGAACAGGCATCCTTCTGTCTTCTTGGGAAAAGAGCTTCCTAGTTGGTCTCCATTTACCATTAAATTCCACTGAAAATGCATGCTGCATCATACTTCTGTACACTGTATCTGGAAAGAACCACAGACTCCTTTTCCATTTCAAAGCCTGTCATTTGAGGCTGTACCCTTCAGAGAGGATCAACAAAATTGTAAGATACTACAGTCCCCTGCCATCGTTTGAGTTTTCTCTTGTGATTGCAGATTCTGGAAGGATGGCTCCAAGCACAGCCAGATTGCCCTCTATATTGTGTGGGATCCCTACAATCCAGTAAGTCATTGGTGCCTTTGCAGCATCTGAAACAGTCCACAGACACCCTGCAACCCGAGGATGTGTCTGCATATGTGCTCCCAAGATCACTTTCCTGCTCTCATGAAGTCAAAATAAGTCAAACAAGAGGGATCAGTAGAGGATCCTGGCATAACTACAATCCTAGAATTATCTTGTCCTGGCTCTGTGAATTATTAGACAATATTCACTGTATTTTGTGTCTTTATCTCAACAATTAATTATGCTAATCCCATTCCTTTACTATCCAATCAGCATATTTTTATGCCTTGATATTTCAGATTTGTCTTGTCAGGGTTTAGGCTTTCTGTTGTCCATTCCATGTAGGTATTCCTGGAAGCATTCAAGGCCAGGTTGGATGCGTCTTTGAGCAGCCTGATGTAGTGGAAAATGTTCCTGCCCAAGGCAGAGGGGCTGAAATTAGATGATCTTTAAGGCTCCTTCCAATCCAAACCATTCTGTTTGCTGTAATTTTGGTGGCTTGATAACACATGTGCCATCAGCACTTGTCATTCTCAGACACCTCTAATACCCTCTTTGTGGTGCTTCTAGACATTCCTTCTCCATTCATGTCTGTGTGTCTTCCACTCATCTTCACAACTCCTGGCAGCATAAGAGAGTTGAAGAGCAATTGCTGATGTTCTTTGCAGTCATCACAAACACAGCCCAGAGGGTTTTGTGCTGTCAGCTCAAGTGACTGCAGGCACTCAGAGCTCTTGGGAATCTCAGTGCTAGAGCCAGGGCAGGCAATGCCCCATTGCTCAGGAAAGCATTTGCAGAAGACACATCCTGCCTGTCCAGAGAGGACATGCAGAGCCAGCTGCTTTGGAGACAAGGAGCTTGTGTGGAATTCCCTCAGGCAAGGGCCTGTCCTCAAGAGCTCAGCCAAAATTACAACAGCAGTGGCACAGCTTCTTCCTTAGTGGCAACCTACACTAAAATGTCATCTACTGAAAAGAAACAGTAGAGGGTTTAGGGAAGACAGCATCTGGGGAGAAAAGGCAGCTGGTTTCCATTTCTGGCACTTTCCTTAGTCACTGCATAAACTTGAACAGCAATTTAATTCCATGTCTGGATTTCCTCTTTAGAACAGGGCTAGTAATTTCACTGTAAACCACAGTGTCAAAAAATCACTGCACTTGTCCATTTCCTAAAAGCAAGCACAGGGCTCAGCCCAGCTTCACATGCTTTGGGAGGTGTTGTCTGACATCGAGGAGCTGCTGAACTATGGTAAGATGCCATGGTCAGGACACAGCATAGGGAAACAGAGGAAGAAAGAGGTAAAACAGAAGGGGAGCTGTATCCCACATGCAGAGCACAGCTGGTGCAGGACAGAGTGAAAAGCTTGAATAGAAAGGCAAAAGGGGGACAGAAAGCAGACAGTTGTACTTCAAGGTATGTTATAGACATATTGTCCTGCCAAAAAAAACATAAGTGAACAGAGCAGTGGTTGTCTGCCAGGCTGAAAGGTGGGTGGTGTGGACAGGGGAAAAGAGGTCAGCTAGAGTGCCTGAACATCATTCAGTCCATTCTACACATGCTCCAAAACTCAAAGATTAGGGGTAGTGGGGGCACTTTAAAGATTACAAGTGCATGTATGGCTCTAGAGCACAAGAAACTGGCTGGACTGCAGGATGTGCTGAAGGAGATTTTGCACAATTAAAAAATATTCTGCAGATGGCAGAAGAAGAGGAACAGATGGAAAGCTCCCCACAGCAATGGCCATGTGGCTGCAGCCACCAGCTCAATTGTTAAGCTGTGAAGCCATTTCATACCCAGTATGAACACAGTGGGACAAGCTTCCTCTACACCCAGCAGCACTCAGCCAAGATCCATGCTCTTCATCTCTCTGGCACAAAAGCTGATGTTTCCATCTCAGAGTATTTTGCTCTGTGCCACAGCCACCAAGAGGGATCTGAATTAGGTCTGCGGCCTCTTGGCTCAGAAAAGCAGCTCTACAGTCTAGGGCATGACTACTTTGGTTCAAGACAGAAGTTCATCCAGTACAACATGTCTACTACAACATCTACAGAAATGCTTCACACACAGACAAAATGAGCAAGGAAGAGGCGTTCCTTCACTCTCTGCCAAACCGTGTCACTGAACAACCAAAACTCCACGTTTATGTCAGTCAGTATCCACCAAGGTGGGCAGGTCTCTGGGCTGGAGGACAGCATGGCAGCATTTCTTTTTTTCTGCCTGAAAGGGAGGTAAATCATAGACTGTTACAGTGATTATGTTTTCATAGTGAAAGAACATTGTCTGGGGATCATTCATTTTGGAAGCCTTGATCCAACACTTGCAGGGACATCAGCATCTCCCAGACTAGAGTGGAAGAAAACTTCCTACTGCTATGCTGAAATCATATGTAGCCCTCTTCATCTTCCCAATCCCTTAAATATGATATTTTAAAGATTTTTATAAATTTAAAAACATTATTTCCATCTCTCAAGGCCAACACAAGGTTTTCCATGCTTGAAGACTAATGACAATCTATCAGTAACATCAAAGGCATTTGAACAGGTTTACTTGCAGAATCTGTGTCACGCTACCTCCTCCACATGATGCTACACCTACCAGTGCAGCTCTAGTGTGGAAACAAACACCAATCAGACAAACTAATACCCATCACACATCTAATTAATTGCCATTTAGCTCAAAATAACCCAGTCCATCCCATGATTTTTAATCTCTTAACGGTGGCAGCACCTCCAGAGATGTGTATGGGATAGCATGCATGAATGAAAGCACCATTAAACCATGAGAATTTGCCACAAGCTGTTTGCCATGACCTGTGAAGGAAGCCAACAGATTCTCCATTTACTCATACTGTCTTCCCTACAGTTGGTGTCTGCTAAATGGCTGCAGAGCATTCAGCAACCCCAACACTACACAAGGCAGCAGTCCCTGATCTGATAAGGTTTCTGTGAGAACTGTTCTTAACAGCGAGGCCAGAAGTGCAGACAGGATTAGTGCAGAGAGTACAGCTGCTTCCAGACTGCTCCTTGTTAGAAAATCACTACAGGCAGGGTCAGAGAAGGACTATTTCATATATGCAAAACAAGCAAGAACAAGCAGTGAATTACAGAAAAGCCAGCCCTAAAAACAGCAAATGTGAAGCTTTGAGAAGGGTCTGAAGAAGAAACATGCCAATCTGACTCTGCAGATCAACGGGGAAAAACAAAGCACCAGCATAGCTGAAGAAAACTGCTCCCAGAGAACTGCAGCACACCAACAGACAGGCTTTGCAGGCACCACCACAATTCCCTCTGATGCTGGGAGACTGACTTCTTTTTCAGCTATGCCCCTCCCAGGCTTCTCAGCTCAAGTAAATGCCTCTTATCTTCACGTCTGCCTGTTTACTGAAGACTGCCAGGAGTGCTGTGACCCAGATTGTGCTTAAATACAGCCAAGCTCAGCACAGTCACAGCCAGTCCCCCTCTCTGGACATGGTGTTTGGCATCCCAAAGAGCCTCTTGTCAAAGTTCAGCTTATCAAACACTCAGAGTGTATGGACAGGTAAAGTCTGGCCTAGATTGTGGAGATAAACTAGTAAAAGGTCACTTCTCCCCTATTTCTAGTCTTCTATCATCTTAGTCCATATAAGCACAAATGGAAATTAATCACAAACATAGGAGTGTTTTCAAGTGAGAAAAGGAGGCCCACTGAGTCTCACAGCTGGCTGCTACACCTGCCTCAAAATTACATATAAAGCACTTTCATGCTGCACAGAGCATAAGTATTCAAGTACTTATCAATTCAAGCGATTTATCAATGTCAATGAATATGAAATAAATTTTGCTCAGTATGGGACTCTCTGGGAAAATTTGTGTCATGCTTCACAGCCCACCTGCAGCCTAGGTCCTGCATAGCACTCCAAACCTGAACACAACCACAATGAAGCAATCCCTGCTTATTGGGACATCTCTGGCTCTTAGAGATTCATTTGGCTATGTGTGCTCTTTACATTGCTAAAACAGGGAACATTAACAATGGAGGTCAGAACCACCTGCAAGTACTTTACCAATGCAAGACCACTACTACCATTCACTTCAAACAGCAAAATCTCATAATTAGCACTAATTTAGCCAGGACAGAAGCAGAAACCCTGCCATGATGTATCTGCAAGCAGCATGACAAGATTTACAATTAAGATGTGCAGTCATGACCACACAGAGTTAAGATCATAGGGGCAGGACATGGTGCTACCCATGGGCACTTCTGAACTGAGTGGCCAAAGAGGAGAGAGATGCCTGAGCCATGGAATCACATCCCTAATCAGAACACACCCAGAGGTCACCTCTGCCACAGAGGTGTTCAAGGCTCTTGTCATTCACTTGAAAAACTTTTTTCCATATAGGGCCACTTAGTGCAAAGCAGTCACATTCCTTTAATTTTAGAAGAACAACCTTCAAGCTGCTTCAGGTTTTCCTGCCACAACACCAAGTCCTCCAACTTAGAAAGGGCAAAAGCCAGTCAGCATTGGAGGCTGTGAATGTGAAAGGACTGAACTAGAAGGAGCCCAAGAGTGAAGCAACTGCTCAACATCCAAAGCCTTGTCAGCATCCATCCTTGCAAATCAGCACCCCTTCTCTCTTAGAGGAAGGTTTTCCAGTACAAAGTATTAGCCTGCTCCTTTCCATGGCTGTTCAGAGCTCAGTACAAGGCAGAACAGAAGCTGAAGTGACTGACCACACCCGGCTGCCTCATGTATCTCCACCTGGGGAATCCTCCTGGGGAGCTGCCCCATGAGGCTGCCAAACAGAAGTCCTTGAGAGGAGGCTGGAATGGTCTTGGTTGCAGCAGAATGATGTTCTATGCATTTAGCCCATTTCAAAAGCCTGCAGTCAGTAACTGGGCCTCCTCTACCCTCCACAGGTAAGACTGCCAATTTCTTTATAAAGAGTTTGTCAGTTGTTAGTAGAAAGAACTTACATAGATCTTACCTAGCACAAACTTCTCTCCAAAAGAGACAAATGTTCATTAGTGGAAGAAAAAGGGAAGAGGAGGAATTAAAAACAGCCTTGGGAAATGCAGGGTGAGAGGAACGAGTGAAAGAACACTGCTTTCCCAAGGTCACTGAAGAGCAGTCAAGGCTGCAGCGAAACACCAAGAGCTCTCCAAGGGCATGAGAACATAAGGTGAAGTAAGGTTTGTACTTATTTCCACTGCTGACAAGAGCCCCCTCCTCACTGCACTGTTGGTAATTTCCAACAAAACAGGGAACAACAACTACTTTGTTAGACCAAATTATTAAATCATCTTACTATCAGACAAGCCCAGACAAAAGCAATTTCTGTGAACAGCTGACCTGCTGTGAGTGGCCCCTGCAGCCACACCTCACAAGGAGTTAATGGGAGGCTGCAAACTGTTGTGACCTCTCCTTCCCATTTGCTCAGGCATTTGCTCTCTGAGACAGAGAGGCTATTGCTCTTTAACCTGTCTGAGAAACCTTTTTTCCTAACATAACCCCAAGATTCTGTGAATCCCTCTCACATTCATATAAATATATATTAAGAAATCTACTTGAAAGTGCTCATGTTGAAATTAGTCTGCAATCCCTTTGTTTAAAGTTGCTACTGCTCCACAAATGCTGTCAGCAGCAGAAGCAGAATTGCTCAAGTACAGCTCCTGAAATGTGAAATAAAAAGCAACAACAGAACAAAGCCTCTAACTCGATCAACAATGCAATCAATGTCTGCATGCTTTTTTTCTGCACAAAAAGGAGATTGGATTTTTACATAGTTGACAATTTTTCCAGCATGGGAAGACTCCTCTAATAAATTAAAATATTCATTACAGCAGATGGAATCAGCAAGCTTCTTTAGATGAACAAATGAGATCAACCTGAAAAAACACTATGCGGCTGAACATGTGTATCACTAGTAAAATCACCAAACCACTTTTTTTTTTTTCCATCAAGTGCCTCCTTCCCCTGTGGTATGAAGTATCCAGGAAAATTTATCTCATTACCCGGTGTTGTGAACTAGACACAAGCATGGGATTTAAGCCACCCAGCCATGGCAATGTTACCGGTCCACTAGAGAGACAAATCATGAGCCAAGCCAATGCCAAGACCCCCAAGACTGCTGAAATAATCTCATGCTTTACAGACCAAATTCAGTACCTGACATATTTAAAAAAATGAAATTATTTTAATAAGTTTCTTTCCATTTCCAACAAATCAGCAAACATTGTTAAAATTCACTTCATCTCAAAATCACAGAAGGAAATATTCTGTGGAAATACTTACAGCTTACAGTTTGACATTAATCCGACAGATAAAAGAGTATCAGGAATGATTCTACTGATTTCTGCAGCTCACTGATAAAATGCATCCAAACCTACTCAAACAGTAAACAGAAAACAATTATTTAACTCTTATCTCAAAATATCTTTTTGAAGTTACTTAGCAAAAATAAACAACTCTGTACTTAAAATAAATGATATACAATTACAACAGCTCTTATGCAACCTGTAGTATAATCTGTAACAAATAAAAGTTTCTCATTCGACTCTGAGCCTGGTTCCAGACCTGTAAATAAAGATTAGTGATAAAGTCTCTGGCTGCCACCATGCCCAGGGGAGATCTGCTGAACTAGACTCAATTTCATCACAGAAACTTGCACAATGGTAACTCAGACCCAAAAAATGTAAATTACCATGGTACTTCAGAAAAAGAGGATACACAGTAGCTACAGTAAAAAGCACACATATAGGAATTTGGACAAAATATGGGCTGACAGATAAGTGATATTTTAGGAGTAAGAATATCAGAGATTTGGATTTTACTTTGTGAAAATCCATCAAGTATGGCTATAAAAGGAAAAACAATTATTAAGTTCAACAAAACTGCACAAGAGAAAAATTATCTGCTCTCAGGGGAAAAAACCAAAACCCATCATTCTGAAGCAGTTACGACTGTCCAAATCTGTGACTCAGGAAAGAAATCACATGAAGCAACTGAGAACTGACTAATATTTCTCCCTGTTACATTAATTTAAAATGGAAGTTTTCAACAGGTCCCTTGATCCGGCTGAACAGAAGAGCAAAGCAGGGCTGGGAGGAGTTTGTTTGATCAGTGTTCTTAACGAAGTTTATTAATTAGTTATTTTGTGTGCTGAATGCAGGTGGTAAAAAGGGTGGTTTGTAATACAGGGATAGTAAATTTCTCTTTTTTTTTTTTTAAATAAGAGGCACCAAAATACTTTATTCCCCTTTTCAGAACAAGCCATCCTAATGCAAAGTAGATCACATTAATAGTGCCCTTTGTAACATTCCATGGAGACAAAGCGAATTAATGCTTTGGCCTCTTTTGAGTATCATCTTATCTGAGGCCTGGGGAGAAAGCAGAAGTTGTTAGTAAGGAGCTGTAGCCTTTAATAAAATTATATCAATCTTCCAGTTAGATTTTGCACTAAAGGCACAGCTTCATGGTGGCAGAAGCACAAGAAGATACCGAAAATAGCTGAGCATGTCTTTAGCCATGAATGAGAAGCATGAAATTTTGACAACCTGGTACGTTTTGAATTGACTTTTACCTCACTATTCCAAATTGGCTGATAGTGCCTAAAACCAACAATAAATGAAGGGCAGCTATGTAGGAATAGCAGACGTGATCCTCAAAGTGAAAATTTGAAGAACCTTCTCTTTTGAAACACAGGTTAGAAAAATACCATCATACTACATTAATGGAATTTTTATTCAACACCCAGCTCTTCCATTTGATGGGGAAGCAGACAAACATATCCCTTAAAGAAGAACCCCAAAAAAAAGAGTACTCCTCTACTGCTTTAGAACTGATGAATGTGCACCCATTTCTCCTAGACTTTGTAAAAAACAAAAAAATTGGCAGGAACCCTTAGAAGAGTGCCTTATCAGGAAGGACCAGCACAACCACTTCTCTTTTAGTTCTTCCAGGAATGGCTTATTTGTGTGCAATGAATAAGCAGATGCTAGATATCATTGGAGTACATCACAGTGAACAAATACTGCCCACAGGCTGGGGTGGAACAGCAGCACACAGGCCCAATCCCTCTTAGCAGGTGTTTAAATTACATGTTCTTAAAAGCTTAACACTTTGTCTGGATTCCAGATATCAACCTCACTGCTAGCAAAGCTGGAAACAACAGAAGTCATCAGTACAAAAAGAATTTGCTGTAATAGGCTTCAAAGAGCAAACAGCTTCCACGCTCCTCTTTATTTCAACGGAGATGATTAGTTAAGGTGCTTTGGGATTCTGCACGGCAGACAAGCTGGCAGAGGTGGCCATTTAATCAGCTCTGGAGTCTTTAGCGGGTATCTGAGGGCAGCTCCCGAGGCAGAGCCCTGAACTGCTAGTTCCTGTAGCGGGGCATCTGTGGAGCAGGGGCTCCCTCTAAGGGGACTGAGGAGGAGACTGTCATCAGCTGTCCACCGTGCATTCTCTCATTCACCCGCAGGTCACAGCCATCCTGCAGCATCCTTATCGCTATCCTTGCAATGTTTTTAGAGTCATCAAGTCCACTGTGAGGTCTCCCATCATAACTCATGCCCAGATTTTCAAGCATGATTGCCAGCTTGGTCTGGTTCCTAGGAACCTGATGGAGAAAGTGAGTAACATTCAAGGATTAGGTTCGGTACCACATCTTTTTAATCTAACACGGGGCAGTAGAAACACAGGCAGATTTTAAGTCTACTTAAGTCACATATTTATTTCATGTTGCCTTCTGTCAGATCACTAACCATTTAACTTCAAAGCACCTTGGTGAGACAGACACTCTCGTTTTTACAGAGGAGACAGAGTCAACAGGAGTTTGTCTAGACCTGGGATCACGCCAAGAGCCTCTCATCAGCTGAAGATACACCCATGCTGGCAAGGGTGGAAGCCAGGGCCTAGATAAGTTTAACCATCTTTATAAAAAACAAATTACCATCCACAGTGGCACTGCAGAGGGAATCAGATTTTGGTTTTCCTTTTAAATACTAAGTGATTAAAGAACACTAGGCTCCTGATTGTCACTGACATCAAGCTCCTGAATGCCTTCAGCCTTCACAGGATCTGATCAGCAACACCTACAGCAACCCTGTAGTATTTGCCCAGCACAAAGTAAGGCTCTTCCCTTATTAAATGTCAGTATCTCCTTTATCTAGAGGTTATATTTAGTATGAAAAACCCCTTCAAAGGGAGACCATTAGCTAGACTGAAATCCCTTTCAAAAAAACTATTTTAGTGTAGGCTGATTGGGAATTTACTAGAATCTCTAATAACTCATTTTATGGTAGTCTGACAGAAGGCAGCAATAAGATCCAGCACAGAACTCGGGATTACTTTTCCCTTGATAATTTGATTCCACTGTAGATTCATCCTAATCTTTCTCTGTCCCCATTACACTGTCAAACCGTCAAGATTATATGAGGGTAGTGGTGCAAATTAGTTTTGTAGTGTATTGCATGAAAACAGGAAAAAATAACTGAAAAATCAAGACAGTCTTTTCAGTTGAAATATTTCAAGATACACTTGATTTAAGAGGACCAGTATATAACATTTTGAGACAATCCTTCAAGGAGCACAACCTGACCCTTAAAAACAAGATTAAAATAAAAATGCAGTAGATGATATGATCTTCAATTAGTGAAGTCAGATCTGTACATGAAACTCATTTGAAAATCAGGCAGCAGGCAAGTAGTTTAAGTACTATAATTTCATACTACACAAGTAGGGATGACAAGCACAACAGGACATTCTAGACTTTTAAACCATATTTTCCCATAAGAGAAACAGCAATTTGTACAAACCTTGTAGAAGTTCCCATATGATTTGCGAATATTGATCCACTTTTTGGCAAAAGAAGGGTATTTGATACGGCTAATACGGCACTGGATGTTCAAAAATTTACTCATATCCCAAGATCTTAAAAAGTCAAAAGAGGAAAACATTAGTCACATATAATCCTGTGTTCTACATATTGCACAGTCGTAGAACTAAAAGCTCTCTTGCCTCTGGTGATCCGTAGAAGGAAAACAGTTTAGGAAAAGTTCTTTTGCTTTAGTCATCATAAAGAGTTTTTTTTATATGAACTTGTTAATCATGGGGAAAAAAATAATGGCATCAAAAAGACTTTCACCAGGATGGTTTCAGGTGAAACCTGATGTTTCAGATAGTTAAGACAAAAAATAGCACATCAACTATTCCACCTACCACAGCAACGCTGAAAACTGCCAAGGAATTAGATGCTTACACAGCCCTCAGGGAAGCAAGTGACACCTTAAATCTTCCTGATTATTTGGGTATGCATGTATCTCCACTTCAGGCAGGCTACTGAAACTAGACTGCACCTAGTTTTATGAGGAACCAGATCTCTATGAAAATATGAAGAAATCATAATCTTATTTATTTAGTGACCCACCTTCCTGAAGGGAACCACCCTAACAAATGTGTAAGCTGCAAGGTGAAGTAAAGCTTTTTTCCCCATCTCTTGTAGCTGTTTATGCAGTCTCATCTATACAAGAGAGATATCAATTCACCTATTTTCCATAAGGAATTTCATTGAGGGGATTCCTCTGGAGGGGAATTCCAGAGACATTTAGGCCCAGTAACATAACCAGTCTTGCATCAGCTTTGCTTTAGCATTTTCTTTTTTTAATTCACTGTTGCTTCCAAAGATAGCAATGTAATTATAGGTTAAAAATGAGTCAAATAGAAATATTCACCATATCTCCTTAAATTAATTAAGACTGGAATGCCATTATGCTAACTCCTTATTTTTAAGGTGTGAATGGATCTATATTGTACTCCTCAAGTCCTGCGTGACACCTTTTTAAAGGGTTCACACTGGACACAACAATATTTCAGGGGTAGGTGTTCTTCACCAGAACCTGTGATCTATAGTAATTACTAAAATTTCAGGAATTCTGAGAAGAAGATCTCATGGCCAAAACAAATTCTCACTAATTTAAGCCGGGTTAGTTAAAAAAACTTAATATACATTTTATGTATCTATTAATCTACTCTGATACATTATTTTTCAAACTACTCATACTGTACAACAGAATATTTATCTGAGGCTTTACTTGACAAAAGTGCTAGGAAATTCTACTCAGATTCCACACGCTGTTTTTTCATAAGCTCCATTTTTGTTTCGGGGCTCATCTCACTCTGCTTCAACAGAGTCACTGCATCAGAGCAGCACAGAACTGCCTCTTTAATCCAGCACAGTGGGAGACCTGCTGCAGGCAAATATGAAAATGCAACATTTACTTCAACACAGCTACTGTTAGAAACAGCCTGTCCTACTTAAATCCTTCATTCCAAGGGAAGAAGTAAAGCAGTTTTGTTAACAGAATAGTAATGTTTCACAGCGAAAAAGCAAGTAGCACCTGCAAAAAAAAAAAAATGCTCTGGCCAGGGCTATAGAAGATAAGGCTCAAACACTATATTTCACTACATAACAAAGCTAAGATCCCAAGATCAATATTGCATCACAAATGTATTTAGATCTCAAGGTATCTTCACCATGCAGTCATCTGGGGACTTGACACAGACCTTGTGAGAGAGCAAGTTCAGGTGACAGTTCCAGGGACTAGTGGAACATACAGAGCTTGTCAGAGGTGGGACTCACTTGAATCACATTCCTCTAAGCTAATGCAGAGAGGTTTCTGTGCTGGCCGTTTCTCCCTGTTCCATAAACATCATCATCCATTGTTTTCCAGCAAAATATCCACTATGCATTAACAGTAATGCTAACAGACAGGATACCACAGCACAGCCACCAGACACCTCTGAAGTCTCAGATTCAGAAGGGCACAGAAGTTGCCTAGAGCTGAAATTGCAGAGTGCTGTTTTCAGGTATGATGTGCCAGCTCCATATAAATGGAGAATTACAGCAACAACAAAGCATAAAGTCTGCTCAGCATCACTTTGCTGCATACAGACCTCTAGGAAAGAAACGGCGCCATCTGATGGATTTAAGCTTCATTTTGAGTGGTTCAGATCAGCTTTCCCGATTTTACCGAAAGCTTCAATTCAAACAAATCCAAAACAAAGCAAAATGGCAGTGTTCTGATCCATCTTTAGCAATGCTCTCACAAATATTAAACACTTTTTGGCAGTTTTAGATTGAGCTGAAGGCTGCATAAGGACATACCCGTCAGTCAACATGGAATAACTATACTTTGTTCCCAGTTCTCGTTGTCTCATCCACTCTACGACATTCTGCAGAACTTGAGGAAAAGTATCAGCTTTATCAACAATGTCCTAAGAGAACAACAAAATAAAACCCAATAAAGTAAGGATCATTTTTTTCAGGAAAAAAAAAATCCTCAGCATTAAGTGTATAAACTGTATTGGTATATGGGCACTTAAAAAGTTGGCTTCATCAAAATCTTTACAAAATCAGATTACATGTTAGCAGTGACTGGAGAGATGTTTCTAAACTGAAAAAACAGCACCACAAAAGCACCACTACAAGAGCCAACCTCCTAACAGCTTCTGTAAAGGTAACAAGGTTAGTCAGCAGTTGAACTTGGATTAAACCTTTGAGGTTGTTTCCCAGGCTCCTTCTTAAGATACTTATCACAAGCCATTGTCATCCTAAGACTTTAAACTCTTTAGAATAAAAATCTTAGAAGAGGAACTGATGCAATTCAAAAGGTGCTCTACTCTACTGAAGATTAAATTTCTCCACGAGTTAAAAAGTAAACGCCTTTCCCCACAAAATGACCATCAGCTCTGTGATAATCGGGAGAGGGAAAAAATAAGGATTAAGAAAACAAACCTTACAAAAAAAACCCCATGAAAGACTACCATTTAAGGTTACCCATGTGAAAACATCAACACCATATCTCATTATTTTTCCTATTTTTTCCTGAAGAAACAGAAGTGCAAATTACCTGGGTTATTCCTGTCAAATTGATGCAGAAGTTTGAAAGCTTGGGATTAATCTCTGGCTTCACATATTGCTGAAAGGTATCCTCCTGTAACAGGAGAATCAAAGGCTCAGCTGCAGCACAGCACAAGGCAACAGCAGCTCCTTGTCCTGCTGCAGGCAAAAAGGAATGTGCACCTCCTCAGCCAGTAGGAGCCTCCTGGCTGGCCATCATCAGATTCCTAACGGGACAGACAGCTTTCCAACCAGAACATGCCCTTCCTCTCAGCCAGCAGGTACCTAAAAGTGGGACTGGGGATTTAAGAGGGGAAAAGGACAGACTGCAAAAAAGCAGAGGATTTGGGAAAAATCCAAGTAAGGAAAAAAGAAGTGAGAGGCATGAGCAAAGCCTTATGTGTTTTAGGTGGTATCTCTAAAGGTTCGCGTCCAATTCAAGGAAAGCAAACAGGCACACACCTCAGAAGCATCAAGCAAATCCTACACCTCTGGATGCCAGCCAGGCAGAGGCAAACAAAACCTCAATCTGGGAAACTGAGCAATACAAGAGTGAAGACTGAAGGTTGAGTGTCATGGAAAAAAAGAAAGCCCCAAATCCCTGCTGTAATACAAAACCTTCTGGACAGACAAAACACCCACTCTAAGAGCAATAAAAACAATCCTGGCAATCTGCACAATCCTTTTTCTGCAGTGAGTCACACATGCAGCTATACTTTATAGCAGCATCACAATGATTACTGGAAATCCTCTTCCTATTAAGAGTTCTTCATAAATGAACCATTAGTCTGAGGTGTGTGCATGTCCTCTCTTCCACTGAGTCACTCAGTTTCAGTTAAGCAGCAGGTAGTTCATCCTAAAAGAAACCTGTACTGGAACAGAGCATGTGAGGCTACCAAAGGACTGCTAAGTATGTTTAAAATGAGGTTACACAGCTGTCCATCTGTTGGGTACATGTGGAAACTGTTGAGCCTGACAAGAAGTGAGAGTTCACTCAACCTTACTTTCTAGACCTCTGCATTAGTGTCTTCTAGATTGCCTCACACAGGACCACAGAAATTGATCTTTTTAAATATGATGAATCCCTCAAGTCCTAGAAATAGATTTGTGTGCCTTAAAGCAGGGAAAGAAGGGGCAGGTGGGAGCATAACACAGACAACTGAGAAACTCCTATCAATAGAGGGAGTCGACAGCAGGAGAATGATTTACTCGGATAATAATTTGGAAAATGCTTTCAGAATAGAAAGTTTTGTTTGTACCTAAGAGGCAGAGAGGATAAGCCCTTATAAAAAAAATGCTATTTTTAATGAAGTTCAACACCTAGTTAAAAACTAATCTAGACTTTCTGGTGCAAACAAGGTACTTCAAATAATAACAAGCTAACACAGCCATTAGATCACTTACTATTTCCAGGGTACGTGTGTTTACTAAGACAACAGGAAATTCAATTATTTCATGTACAAATTCAGGCGGGTTTCCTTCTTCACACGTTGCTTCAAAGTCAACAACACAGATGTAGTCATAGCAGCTGTCTCCACTAATGTGTTCCTTCTGCATTAGCTTCTGTTTCTTATAATAGTTTTTCAATCTCTTTTTCAGTACATCTTTCACTCCTCTAAAGAAACAGGAAAGTCACAAAGATCACACCCTTGTTGAATTAATTATTTCCTTGTTGCAAAACTGAAGCTATATTTAACATTTGAAAGTTCAACACTTATTAACCTCATTTTGAACTCGTGAAGTCTGAATCCCACTTTATCATAGAGGAGTGTTACACCCATTATCTATGCTAGATTATATCCCATTATCTGGGTAAGGCAGAGGCTGTGATTCCCCCCACCAATGCAATACTATGGATACAGTGGGAAGTGTGACACAGAGACACTGCAGTCACCTCTACTTCAGCAAGACTCAGTACCCAAAGCCTTTCCAAAGCTCCAGTCTTTGTAGATTACTCCTGGTTGACCCCTGGCCCTGGAATACAGGCTCCACCTGTATTCCCCTCTGCCCTCCACCTGAAGTGACTCATGCCCGAGGGCTTTCTGCATCACTGGCAGAGATAACACAGAATCCAGCTTCAACACCCACATTTTACATTCTTCTCAATTTAAATTTAAAACGCAGCTTGAATAACTCAATTAAAATAAAGTATTTGAGATCCCAGTCATCAGAAAAGCTTCCTGGTCAAGATCCTGCTTTCCAGGAGATTTGTGGCTGTAAGTAAATTCACATGGCAAATGATTAAAGTTATTTGCTGTGTCCTTTTAATACAAACATTACAATATATGAATGCATATGCTAGAACTGCAACGTGCCAAACCAGAGCTGAATAAATGAAGATAATTTACCCTTCAAAGGAAGTTATTTTCAAAATTATTCATTGCAAATGAAATCACAGAGATACATGTACCAAGTAAGAGATGTACTTACAGCACTTGGTACTCATGTAAGAGACACATGTACCAAGTGCTATAATCAGAAAAGCAGCCCACTGATCCACAAAGACCAAATTTATGAGAAATCAAGCTACTAAACCAGAATTTGAGAACATTAGCTGTTTCTGCAGAGACAACTCTTCTTCACTCTTTATTGATCTAGTTTAAGTCAATGTCCAGTTCATTCAAAGCTGAGACAGTATGGGAGCTGATGGAGGGGGAAATTACCTCTTTCTTCACCAAACTTATAAAAAAAATTAAAAATAGGAAACGATGAACTATCACAATAACCTCAAAGGAAAGGATGGTGTGTGGCTGCTCAATTCTCTACATTAGACCTGATGCACTATTGTTTACAGATAAGACATACTCTGACTTGACTTACTTGAATATACTGACAAAAGAAGTCTAGCTTGGGTGAAAGAGAAATTTTAAGCTTTCAGCATTCATTACTAAATTAAAAACGCAGACAGAAAACTTGTAACCTAAGAGAAGGCCACAAACACATCATATACTATTTGAATTCTGTTTTTTATTTTTAAATCAGAGCAACTGCTATACAGCTATAGAAATCTAATGTGTTTTACCAAAAAATTTCTCAGGCAATGGTAAGATTTTTTCCTCCAGAGGCACTAAATTAATTTAACCAACTAATTCCCCACCACTACTTCCTCATTACTGCTGCCTACAGAAACAACACACTTCATTTCTCCCAGCTGACCTTCTTCACAATATCTCAGATTTGCCTGGCCACAGAATTATTAGTGTCTTACAGGCCATTTCCAATACAGCAGGAACTTCATTACATTCCCTTGCCTCCGCCCCAGTGAGCACAAATCCAGCTTATAATACATTCATTTTTTCACATTTTTCTGTATTCAGAGTAGCAAACTTTCTATCTAAAGGTACCTGTCCTTTGCATTGATTAAATCCTGAGCCCCATCACCAGAGTCTGTAGCAAGCATCAGATCTGTGCTAGTACAGTAAATAAAAATATGGATGATCTGAAGCAAGTTTCTATATAATGAAGGTATGCAGCACCACCTGAGCACAACTGCAGTTCTTTCCCCCCTGACTAAAAAGTGATGAGCGGCACTTTACAGTTTGGTATTCTTTCATTTCTTTGGGGTGCCAGCTGGGACAGCACACATGAAGCAGTATGCATTAATCCTTCAACAAAAGCTGCACCAAGATTGCACATAAAACAATTGATGCCTGGTGCTGTGTCTGCTTTTCACTTTGTGCTGAGTTTTTAAAACTTTAAAATAATCATCCCCCCAAGGCTCTAATGCTCTCAAAGATAAATCAGGATGTTTACAAATAACCTGGTTTCAAGCTTGAACTCTGCGAGTTTACTTCTGAGCTCTTCTCTGGTCATTCTGTTGATATAACCATTGGTTATAGCAATTTCTTTGTAAATTGGATCACTGAAGTCGTTTGAACTGGCAGCTGAGGTTTTGCCATTCGTTTCTTGATCACTGATCCTACACTGCTGCCTACCCTAGAAGAAAGAGACATCAGGAAATCATTTAAAGTGAAAACAAGACGCTTGAACATTTCACAGTTCGTTTTGGCACCAAAATGTGCTAAAGCATCACACTATTACATTTGTGAACAAACTGAGCGAACTAGCTAATAGATAGGTAAGAGACTCAGCACTGAAGCCTGCTGGAACAGTTTTCCTAAACAGCAACAAACAGAATAAAGGGATACTAATGCACATGGCTTGAGCCATGTCGAACAGCAGCTCTTGGAGACAAAACTGAATGCACATCCTGATCTCTACAGGAAGAGTTCTCTGGTGCAAGCGGGCAAAGCCTTCAGGAGGCCCGAGATTTCCCTCTACGACTGAATTAACCAGAACCCACACTGACCGGGACGGGCGGGCCGCTGCCCAATACGTGCAAAATAAACAAAGCAATAAACTAAGAGGGAAAACTACGGACGCTCCGGCTCCCGACCGCTGCTCGCGGCCTGCGCGGGGCGCGC
>JAHLSL010000020.1:7954246-7989541 GCA_025920805.1 Petroica traversi
GCCCCTCTGCACAGCACCTCCGCCGCCTGCGCCTGCCTCTGCCCTCCTGGGCTTCTGCCCAGCAGTCCCCCGGGGTCTGGGGTCGCGGCAGCTCTCGGGATGCTCTGTCCCTGGTACGGGAAACACACACCGCAGAGACACCTTACTTATGCCTCCGCGCTGACCTTGCACAGAGCACCCTAAGCATGGATCTGGGACACCCGTGGCGTGTTGGGTGCCAGGTTACAGCCATCGGATGCAGTTGGCCCCCAGCCCCTTCCTGCCAGGGAATTTGCCTTGCCTGCTATTGCCCATATCCTTTAATCCACAGTCAACAAGCAGGGTGAGGTGGGTGGCACGGGACTTGTGGATCTCTGATCTTCTTGGCCAGGAGGTGAAGGCAAAGCGGTGAAGCCCCTCTGTCCATCACGGTGCTTATCTTCCGCTGGTGCTCCCCACGGTCCCGAAGTGCAGGCCGGCATCCCTCAGTGATGGAGGTCAATGTTTTGGCACCTACCTGATGCAACCACGCCAATACCTCCACATCTGCCAGCCACGAAACAGCCAGACTCTCCTGTCCTGTTGTGGCTGGGCCCCCAGCACCCACCCTCAGTCGTGCCTCCTGTCTCACTCCGGCACACCAACATCTCCTTGCAGATGCTGCCATCCCTCCCCTAGACCTGCTGTGCAGCACTTGCAATCTTCGGTGGGTGTGCCAAGCGGTCTGTCTTGTGTTCTCCACATGGATAGATGACAGAAGTGAGGTCACACGCAAGTGCTTCAGGCTACGTGCATGTCCTGATTTTGGCTGGGATGGTTAATTTTCTCAGAGGCTGGTGCAGTGCTGTATTTTTTGGATTTAGTATGAGATTATTGTGAATACACTTATGATTTAGTTGTTGCTCAGTAGTGCTCACTCCAAGTCAAGGAGTTTTCAGTTTCCCATGCCCTGCCAGTGAGAAGTGCACAAGCTGGGAGGAAGCACAGTCAGGGCAGCTGACCTGAACTGGCCAAAGGGATATTCCATACCATGGAACATTGTGCCCAGTGTAAAAATGGAGGGAGGGAGAAGAATTAGACTGGGAGCTGCTGATGTTCATCCCTCATCATTGTGGGAGGGGCTGGGCATCAGTCAGTGAGTGGTCAGCAATGTACTGTACATCACTCATCTTTCTTGGGTTTTATTTCTGTCCCTTTCACTGCAATTACTATCATTATTGTATTTTCTTTGCTTTCATTATTACATTGCTTTTAACCCATAGGTTTTGTTTCTTGTTTTCCTTCCCACCAGGAGGTGGTGGTGAGTGAGAAGCTTCATGATGATGCTTAGTTGCCAGAGGGAGTTAAATTGCAGCAGGGTTGGAAGGGATTTGCTGCCATTTTTAATTCACCCTCCTGATGCTGCCATAAATGCCCCTATTGCGAAGCAAAGGAGAACCGGCCTTATTACACCACCTCCAAAATCTGCTCTGAACATGAGCAGGGAACCAAGCTTTATACAAATGCAAACAACCTGGCACCAATGAGAAGTACTCAGTTGGCCTCACAAACCCATAAAATACCTTAAAATATAGTGGGGAAAAAACTGTTCCCCAGAAATCACCTGCCTTGCTGGAGTAGGCAGTAGGTCACAGATACTAAGTAAGGGGCTCCATGTTCAGATTCACTCAATGGCAAATCTCTTCATTTTGCTATAGCACAGATCTACAACTAAGTGCAGACCCTCCCAGAGCTTGAGCCCAAGGAGGCACTGCAAGAGGAAAAACAAATGACACAGCCAGGACTCTCCTGGAGATTGAGATCACTTTTATTTTCAGTCATTTTGGCGAGGATGTGTGGGCAAGTGTGGGTGTGGTGTGTGTATGTCTGGGCATGCATGTGTGTGTGCGCAGAGTCTTGCCCAGTGATGTGGATTACATGAATACCTGCAATTACAGTCCATGAACTGAGCCATGAAGCGTGTGATGAGTGCTACACTGAGGCCCACTTGCTTGCCTCTTCTTGTGCTTACTGCAGTGCAGCATCTCCACCTCCCGGCACTGCTGTTCCAAGGATGCCAGCCCAAGATCCCATCCAAAGGGCACGAGAGGAACTGAGCTCCAGGACCTGGCTCTGCAGGAGTGAGCCAGTGCATTTGCATCTCACTTAGTGAGCTCCTAAATAACATTTGCAGTTCCCTTTGACACAACCGTATCCAACTCCTCACAGTGAGGAGCCTCAACTGCTTTGACAAACTTTAACTGCCTCAGAGGTACAATGGGGAAGAGAACAGGGACCCCACGTAAGCTCCAGTGCTACAGCACAGCCAAGCACATCTTGAGTTCCTGGGAAAGCAGCACCCAAATACACTACTGAGTTTTTACAGCCACCATGAGACTGTGGCACAGGGGATGCTGCAAGGGAGAAGACCCATGCTTCTGCAGCCCCCAGTCTCCTCCATCTCATCTGAGAGACCATAAGGCAGGGTAAATCCCAATCTAGGCTCTATTTCAGTTTAACTTTTTAAAGCTGAGTCTCCCAAGCTCAGAGCAGAGGCAATGCAGAAAAAACAGCACTGCCATGAAAGGAGACTAGCCAAAGGCATCCTGGCCTTGTGGCAGACTGGAAACAATCTTACTTCTCTGACCTTTTTGTTTATAGCACGATAAAACTGAGGTGTCCCAGCACCCAGGACCCTCTGCAGCTGCCAGAAATCTCCAAGTAGTTCTGTAAGCCCTAAAATGGCCTTTGGGCTCACTCTCACTCACCTCTACAGATTTGTATGCTGCTTAGGGACATGCATTTCCCCATGTTACATAGACCCAGAAGAAGGCAAAGCTACTATCCTGGGAGTTTCACTTGGACGGATGCAGGTTTGAATCCCAGGTTTTGCCTCAGAGTGTAACACAAGGTACTCCAGGACATCTTCCAGCTGCTGAAAGTCCTGGAGCACAAAGCAGCTTGCTAGCTCTGCTTCCAAACCTGTCTGAACCAGTTTCAGCAGGAAATCAAAAACTGGTTAAGCAAGGGGTCTGCAAACCAATAAGCAAAACCAGTACAATCATCTTGAGTGAAGTAGGCATCTAGGAGATTGCCAGGAGATTCTCCTCCCATTCCAGAGGAGTTAAATACATTGTCAGCTCCACAGGGAGACAGCTGATGCCCCAGTCCTTTCTGACCTCTTTATAATACATCTTCACTAAAGGCTGCAGAGTGCTCCACAGAGGCCTTAGTAATTTCTAACAGTTTGGAAATTCTCCGAGCAGGGACAAAACAGGAACATACTCTGGAATCAGGTATCTGCTGTTAGGGCACTGCATTCAAGCCCTCTTTTCTGTGGCTCGATTAATGAAAAATGACAGATCCTTCAAAAATACAGGGCCCTCAGTCCTGCAGCTCAGGGATATTAAATAGGGTCTGAGGCAGGAGCTCAGCAAAGGGGCACTGTATGAGGATCCCAGGATGCATCCTTAAAAGACAGCGACAGCAAAATCAAAAGTACTATGAGCCGCTTGGTTTGATTCTCCTGCATGAATCTCCCACCTGGCAAAGGGGAGATGTTTCTGAACTGCATAGAAAATTAAATGGCTTTTGCATATTAAAAAAAATTCAGATGAAAACACAGTTACACCAGTTACTAAACAGTGGGTGGATGAGCAATCACCGTTTCGTATGAAACAGACCCAACCAGATTGATCTCCATACTGCCACACTCCCGGGCATTAGGACTTCAGTGCACAGCAGCAGCCTGAGTGCCTGCAAAGGCCAGGCCATGCTCCCACGGAGGTGGCACACCCCAGCAGAAGGGCTGCGGTCCCAAGGAGCAGGCTGCAAGACGTCTGCTCTGTCCTCTCACTCCTTCAATGCTCACGCATCCCAGACCAGATGGGCACACTGGGGAAAAGGCCTCCGGCTGGAAAAGGATTCCAGTTTGTGGTTTCTTTACAATGTGGTTTCCACGCAACTTCACAGCAACAAATCGCTAGTTTCTTCCTACGGAGAACGGAAAGAGAGGTGAGTAGCAGCAAAACAGGAGGAGAAGGCCGCCCAGCACGGGAGGTGACAGTAAGGAATGCTCTAACACAAGTTCTGCCCAAACCAGGCAGGTTTCACGGGCAGCAAGACTCAGGACAAGGGAGTTTCCTAGCATTAGTCCTGACGACCTTTCTAAGATCTCACCTCCCTTCCACCTCCTCCATCCACCACAGACAATTTCGACTCTCCAGTTTATCCCCAGCAACACAAAAGTACAATCAATTAACAATTCTCACTGACGTAAGAAGGTTCATTGCCAAAGGTAGCAGGTCAACACATGAAATCTGAGCCCAAGCTACCCTCCCAAGCTGGAATGATACCCTGAAGAGACAGGAAGCTGACTGAGCTGCCAGCTTTTATTTGGCAGCTTTTTCCCCTGAAGTAAGGTACATGGCTTGATTTCTTCTACCTGGCTTCTGGATCTCCTGCTGGAGTGGATTCTGCCGTGCTTTCCCAGCATTAAATACTTGCCAATGGGAAGATTTACAGCCACATCCTGGTGGGCACTGCCTGCTGACTTGTACCATCCGTTCCAGATCTGCCATCACAGCCCAAGGAGTTAAGAGCTGTACATTAACACAAGTATTTTAAGTCCCTCATCTCTCAGATCTCTCCCAGCATCTGATGAGGGTATCCTGGCTCTGGAAATGCCTGCCTCCTATTGATTTACACTAAATAAATATTTGCACGGAGCAGGACTCACACAGGACAGTTACCAGGGCTCAAATTAACAGCAACATCTTACAAGTCCTCAAAACCACATAGCTGGGGGAGAAACTGTAACGTTGGTGCCAGTTCTCAGCCTGCCCTGAGAGAGAAGGAAAATGGCTGCTCATGAAGCATGGCTGCCATGGTCATCCCAAGGGGATCACAGCCATGCAGTGCTTCACCAGATCTCTGCACAAAGATGCCTGGGTGGCTTTCCTAGGAAGAGGATCAAGATCTAGATTTTCAGTGTCCTAGTGGACACAATGGATGGAGAGTATCTCAATGGCAATACCAGAGCATCCAGACATGGCAGACCAGCATCTGTTCAGGGACAGTGAAACGAGGGATAAGGAACAGCATGTGCCAGAGGCACACTGACTACCTGCTTTTGTCTCTGCACGATCACAGCACATCCTCTCTACCTCATGGCATAATGTATGTGAACACACAGGGCAGGAGACATTTCCCAGCCTGCTTCTCTGCCAGCCTCCGCTCAAGATTGCTGCATGGGACACAGCCAACTGTTTTGTGGTGGAGCAATTTGAAAGGCTTCACAGCACCAACCCACTCCCCGGCAAAGCCTTGGCCAACTGCCACAAAACTCACTTGTCCAGGAACAAATCCAGGGAATCCCGCTACAGCTCATTTCAAGAGATTTTCCTTCAAGCAGGTCTGAATTAAATGGTATACCAAGAACATTTTTACATTCATCATGAGATCCAAATGGGTTTTCAACACGCGATCAATGGGTCCACAGAAACCTATCCCCCGTGCTTTCCCTCCGGCCAGGGGCCCTGCCATCTGCAGCAACCATTTTCCTTCATGCCTTGTCATCCCCAACTCCAGATGACTTTATCCACTCCAGCCATGAGGAGTGCCAGCCTGGGAGCTGCCCCTGCCCCACAGCATTTCTTTCAGAGTCCAAAGTCCCATTGATTCCCGTCAGCACCAACTCCATAACTGGAAAGATGGGAGCACTGCAGAGCAACAGCCATGTTCCACCCGGTGGAAAACCTTTGGCACCAGCACTGACGGCTTATCTGGAAGAAGAAAAGATAAAGAAGAAGTAATATAGCAGCGTTCATAGTACTTGTGATGAATAATCTAAGACACACAATTTTCTCTACCCTTCTAAATAGGGAGTGGGAAGTAAAGCAAAAGTAACTCAGGCTTTTTTGAGAACACAAGTTTCCTGCCAGCAGAGTGACTGTGAAACTGGGACACAGACGTTGTGGAAGGCAGGCTGGAGGACAAGGAGTACAGGGGGCATAGCTTGACAGCCCAGTACAACAAAAATGGCACCTGCAGGTTAGAAACGTGCTGTGCCAAGTAAACACACAGGAGGACCAAATGAACAGGCAGTAGTGACCCGGCTCAGTATGAGAGCATCTTTGTTTCCTGCCCCAGGTGGGCACTTCAACCTCACCTGCACTCACAGCTCAACAACCACCCATCACTGAAGCTATTCTCTACCAGGAGTGATGGAATGGGAGGGCACTGAATGGAGAGAAGAGCATCTAAAGCTACTGTAAGACACTGAGGTGAAAGTAATAGCATTCACATGCAGCACAGCAGCAGACACCAGCAATACACTCAGCTGCTCCTCTAAGCTCCCTACCAAATTCCCTTGTGCCACTCCAATTAGAGCAGGTTGAATTTCTGTTTTGCAGGAAAACCCATGCATCAAAAAGCCAAGGCACTGGCTGCTTTTGTGAGTGTCATTCCACATTTTTTTCCCACCACAATACAGCTCTGTTTTCCAAGCACATTCCCACTCAGTGGAGTGAAGTACATATAGGCTATAGATACACAAGAGGGCAGGGCTTCTGTCCAGAGAGACCTCACCAAATAGGAGGACTGGACCAGCAACAGTGCTGTGAAATTCAACAAGGGACAAGTGCATAAGTCTACACCTACAACAGGACGACCCTATGCACTAACATAGCCTGAAGTCCTGCTGGCTTAGGATTTGGTGGAGAACATGCTGAACACAAGCCAACAGCGCATCTTATGGCAATGAAAGCCAAGGTAATAAAATAAAAAAATAAGGGAGACTCAGATGGAACAAAAGGAAAAAAGTTCTGTCCCAGAATAAAGTCCAGAGAGGTGGCAGCACCTCCATCCTTGTCATCCAAGGATGACACCCTCACCTCTATAAGGTCCCAAGGAACCTGACCTGCCTGTGAGAGTGGACTTGCTTGAGCAGGGGGTGTACAGAAATCTCCTGAGGTGCCATCCTACCAAAACCCACCTAGGACTGCCTTGTCTCCTGATCTGTCCTGCCCAATGTGTACCTTGCATCTGCCGCAACACAGCTCAGGGAACACCTCAGCCCATTTCACTGTACTTATCCTTTGAGTGGGCTGTCTATAGCCACAAGTAATTAGAACAGTCCCCAGGCTGTGGGACTGCTACCTTCCAGAAAGAAGTGCTTAGTGAGGGCATGTTTTACATAGGCTTTTTGGTGTCTACTGACAGGGGAATAGGTCTGCTTTCAGGTCTCACTTGGAACAAGGGCTGATCACAGTAGGAGTGGGGGGGGTAAACCAAGGCAACATTAACTCGCTCGCTGCCGTTCTTGGGACAGATGATCTCTGTCAGTCCCTCTGGTCTCGGCTGACTCAGCAGTTCTCCTGCGAATAAAGGGAAACAATGAAAACTTTTAAGCATCAGCAAGGCAAATTTTGCTTTTAGCACACCCTTCCTCTCCCCCTCATCAGGTAAGCATCCATGAGTGACGCAGGCGAGCACTGCAAGAGGCTTACTGGTCCTGCAACACAGCAGGTCCCATACGAGAAACCACGGTGAATGTTCTGAGTACAGCTTGGAAACATGCTGCTCCCCACACACATAACATCTGCCATCTTTCCTGTCTCTGCTTTGAATCACTGCACACAGACCTGAGAGCTCCTAAGGGATTCATAGCATCTAAATAGAAGATTCCCTAATGCCTCTCTCTCTGGGTGCATTTGCCACAACTGCCATGGGACTGCTGCTGCATCCTGTCAGGACCCTTGGCTATGCTGGACTCTGCTGAGCATGCAAATCCCAGCTCCCAGCTGTCAGCTCTTCCATAATGGAGGCAATAGCAGCTCTGTACTGAGTCAGTGGCAGTGGGGGGGCTCTCACACCGCCTGGTATCCCTCTCTGAAATGAGTTGCGTCAGCTCCGTTGCTCAAGTGCCAAGTTGGCAGCTCCCCACTGCTGGCACCCTTGCAGAATGTAGTTCAGGGCAAGACACAGGTCAGCACAGTGAGAGGGGAAAGCCAGTTGCTGAGATATGCCCAGCCCTGGGGAATGCTTCCTCAATGCTCGCTCAGAGCAAATCAAGTTTCCTCCTGGCTCTATTCCACACATGACTGGCCCCAGCAAGGTAGGTCCCCCAGCCATCAACATGCCATCTCCTCAGAGTAGTCCAGCTACTGCTTAGGCACCAGAAATACCTCTTGATACCTGTCTGGGAGGTAAGGTTGCTCTCAAATGCAAGATGGGACGACCAGCAAGGACATGGATGCCGAACAGACCTACCCAAGGCAGAGGCACCAGGTCACAACCGGCTCGATCAGTGACTTTCTTTACAGACACAGGCCAGCTCTAAGTGGGCTGCAGCCACAGGTCCACACAAAACTCTTTGAACTCATCAATCAAGCAGCCACTGTAAGCTGACCCACTTCCACTAAAACACTCAAGACAGATGGTCCTTGGACTCCTCTATTTTTAAATGCACTTGCAATAAATTCCTCTGCTGTTAAAGAACATCAGAAAATTTCTCCTCATGTCTGGCTGCTATTGCTGGGCACCCCAGGAAAAACATAAAAGAAATCACACTTAAAAGTACTGCTCACCTGTGCAGCAATAACACAACAGGCAGCTCCATCACAGGGCACAAAGCCCTACAAATGCTGCTTCCCTCTTCTTCTCACACTGCTTCTCTTCCTTTCAGGAAATAGCCGATCTAAAACCACTTGTTTTTTCCAAAGTGCATCATTTCATATAATGAAAACAGAGGGGAGGGCTTAGCAAGGAATACACACAGTTCCCCCTGAGAGAAACCCCACTTGTAGGGCCAGCAATTCCAGTTTGATCCATGGTCTGCAGTCTGAATTCACATTTGGTTTGAGTATTTCCCCTCATCTCACACCTCCACTCATACCTGAACTGGCAGAACAGCTTTTTAAGCGAGGAAGACGTGTCTTCCAAAGCAGAAGAAACGTGATGGCATTTGCAATTCAAAGTTAAGTCTGCAAGGTAGCTTCCTCAAGTACATGAGCTGTCATACTTTGAAAGCAGCACTGCAGCCCATCAAGCACGTACACCACAGGGCTCCCTGTCCCAACACTTCCCAGGTTTCCAACCCCAGGCTGACTTCCAAACTGCAGTATTGATAACTGTACTGAAAGCACCACGTCTGAAAGAGGAGTCACTAAATCAGTGCACCATTATGCACTTTAAAGACGGGGCTAATATCCACTAGATCTTAAAGGAGTGCCATAAGACTGGTCTGTCTGCTTGAGTCTTCATTCCCGTTTCCATCTTCCCACTTCAGAAATACTTAGATGGTGATTTCTCATGCAGAGGAGATTACTGTAGAGTAAAACAGATGCCTGATTTGCAGGCAAACCCCTTGTCACAGCTGTTCAGTCATCCTCCTTTTCTTTACAGCCTTACCTTCCCCTCTAGGCTGTCTCTGGAATAAAGCTCACCTTACTTGTTGCCCAGTCCTAACCAAATCTCCTCTAGGCCCACTCCCATTTCCTGCTGACATATATGCTGTTCCCCAGAAGAAAGACTTTTCTTATAATTTCAAGTGGACAGAAGGTCACCTATGCGTCCTTACTATTCCTCCCGCTTTCAGCTAAAGATGTTCTGCTGTTTTACTACACTATTCTCATCCCCTTCTCATTGCAAACTGTTCATCCTTGTTGCACAAACTCATCACAATACTAAACCAGGTGTAACTATCTAAATCACACCTCCTATCACTACTGAATAAAAGCCAGTGCAAATCCCATTGCAATATGCAATATGATGTATGCTTAACAAACTAACATTGAGACACCCTGCTTGGATCCAACTCTCCAGGTCCAGAATCTCTTGGATGTTTCAGAAACCTCACATTTCTATTTAGAAATTATTCAAACTGTAGGAGATTAACAAAAAAGTCTTCAGGACCACAGCAGGGTGGGAAAGAGGAGATCCAAGGAGGTATTGGACTGATGGATACAAAAAGAAAAGCTAAATACCTGGCAAATGGAAGTATTTGCTCGGTTTAATTGTTAAGTTTAAATGTAGCTGTAGCACCTCATGTCTGCAGTACTTGTTCTGCCCCGATGTACAGGCTGTATCTTGGTTGCATATTCCTTTGTGAGCATGTCTCAAATTTTACTGGAAAACTCAGTTCTGCTTGCCCTCCCTGAAAGGGTGCCTGCAGTAGCAAACACACAACCACGAAGCTTATCCTAGTCTCAATATGGACTTAGTTTTAATGTTAAATTCCACAGAAGCCAGTAAGGTTTTAACCAAAACTCCAACTACTTTGTCTTAAGGCTAAAGACTACAACAATCAAGTGTGTGAAGAACAACTTAATTTTTCAGTACACAAATCTCCATGACTAAGATTATTAATCTGATTTAAGAGTGTGAGCCCTACTGGCAAGGGCACTTTAATGCTGGGTACTTGCTGACCAGCGCTCTATCAGAAAGGCCTATTTCCTTTCAGCATTAGCCAGCTCACCTGAAGCAGGTACTTCTATGTCAGCAAGATGTTCTTCATTGCCACCGTTTCATCCCAGAGCAGACACAGGCTTGCTCAGAGCCCTGCCAGTGATCAGACCCTTGCATGCTGCAATGCACACTTCACTGGCCTTTAGAAAATACCCGTGAAATGCCAGATACCCGTGACAAATCAGACAGCTAGGAAAGAGGCTGACAGCAAGAAAAGTGAGTACTTGTAGGAGTGTTTGGTTACTCCATGCTGGCAGCCAGACAAGGCCAGCTGTAAGCCTACTTGGCTGCCTAACAGAGAGGAAGGTTTTGCATGCAGGAAGAAAATCCCACCTAGACCATTTGCCTTCATGCAGTTCCCACAGCAGTGGCTGTGCTAAGAGGCCCAAGGATCCCCATTCACTTATCAAAAATCTGCTGCAAGGCCATAGGGATGAGATACTCTCCTCTGGCCTGTCATGCCATCTCCTCTCCCTCAGAGCTCCCAGGAGAACACATTTGCGCAGAATCAGCATGATGATGTTTATTGTTTTCATACTGTCATTCCTGCTGTCAGGATCTGGGCCCCATTGGGACAAACAGCCAGCAGTGGATGAGCAGAACCTGGTACAGGCTCTGTGGTGTTGCTTCTCTTTCTCCAGTCTGCTAGGGACCTTGACGATATATTGCTCATGCTTCACAACAAGGGCATGAGAGCCAAAACCAAGCTGCCCCTACATCCTGCCCTGCTTCAGTACTGACCCACTTACACCACCATATATCCCAGAGTTGCTCCAACCCACTGGACCCATTGGCTTTTGCAGCCTCAGTGCATATATTCTCTTACCCTAAATCCCTTCTCCCTCTTCCTCCTTGCTGAAGGCCTTCCAACACAAACCACTGCAGATGGGGTTGACTGGAGATAGATTTTACACCTCAGACTCAACTGCTTCTCTGTCAAGCTTCTTTTGACTCATCTTTGCTTGTGACATCTCTCAGCATAGCACTCAGCAGTCATGCTGACAGTACAGAACAGAACACTTCAACACTGCCTGCATACTCAAAGCACGTATCCCATGCTTGGTTTCCAACAGTAGTAGGAAAACAGCTCACATGAGAGCCCTAGGTCTCAGAACACCTCTCTGTTATGCATGCAGTCCCATCCCCTTTCATCCATACAACTGCAAAGAAATTGAGGCTGGAGAAGCACAGCTTCTGTGCCAGGCTGTTTGTTGTTTTAAGGTTCAGTAGCTGGAGCCTTTACACAATTACATCAAAGCTGTCACAGAGGCAGGGTGAGTTGAATACCCATGTGCACAGATTTCCCCTTCTGCTTCAAGCGCAGGAAACGCCCTCACACACTGCGACTTTGCAGCCAGCTCCACAAGAAATCTTCCAGGAGTCTTGACAGAAGAAAAGGGAAGGAGATGGTGCTCACAACAAGCCTGCTTCTACTCCACACCATTTAAATCTTAATTGCCACTCTCTGCTTAGATGAAACTAATTACTTGCTTCATACAAATGTTGCTGTGCATGACACACAAGCTTATTTTCAAGCACTGTGCACAGAAAATACTGCTCTGTACTGGTATGAATTTTTAATATGCTCCTTGCAGCACTGCCTGCATGTCACGCACAAAAATATTCCCCAGAAAGATAGAACACTGCACTTGATTTATTTCTGGAGTCCTGAGTGACCTGATCTCCTCAGCCTGCTTGAGGCAGAGGGCTGGATAGAAACCTCCAAGCTAGGATTTATTTTTTTTCTCTCAGTGAAGGCTATTCTCCTGGCTACAAATATAGGAAATAAAAAAAGACAAAAAAAAAAAAGCAGAGACATTATAAAAGGGAACAGAGTAGGGTGAAATGCACATTATGAACAAAAGTTTCATAAGCCTCATGTTGCAGTCCCCAGTCAAAGGAGCTTAGAACTAGCAAACAAAAACATCAACAAAAATCCCAGCCTGTCAAAGAGCCCTAGTGGGATCGACCCTGTGCAAAAAAGACAACACAGAAGAAAAACTCTGTTGGTAAGCAATGATCACAACAGCAGTCTGGTGAGCAGAACCACCCATCAGGTACAGCACATGCTCAGGAACAAATGAGCCTGGAATTTGATTTAGTTTTTTAAAAAAAAGGGAAGGCTTGAAAGCAAATAAGAAGCTTTCTCTGGAAATGCGGAGTGGGAAAGGCAGCCAGTTGCAAGGCAAAGGAGTAGCCTGCAGAAATGAGTCCCCAAGAACAGAAGCTGACAGCACAGAGAAAAAGGTGTGGAGGGCAAGGATTAGAGCTTTCCAAAATATGCAAAAGGAATCTATTTCTCCTTTGAAGGGTTCAAGACTAAAAATACCAACAGCCTCCTTGAGCACAGGGCAGTCTCCTGTGGCTGCCCAGCTGCAATCTAGAGCATCACAACTGCTAGAGGGGCAGGCTCAGCCTTGGGGCTGCTAGCTGATCCAAGCACTGGACAACTTTCCAGCTCCTGATTTCACAGCATCAGCTGTCTCTCGAGCCAGCACCTCATCTCTAAGCCTCCCAGCTCTGACTGTGGACATATATATGGCTCACCTTGCATACTTCCCCCTGAGGGCTGCTCAGGCAGTTGTCTTCTCAAGGCTCTTAAGTCATGTGAGGTGAAAGAAGCACAAAATCTCTGGAAACAGACAGCAGTGCTTTTCAACTTGGGGCTGACAGGTCAAGTTTCAGAACCCAGAGCTGCAGTTCTCCAGGCCAGGAACCCCAGAGGTGCTGCAGAAGCTGGCTCTGCCCAGCTCAAGCCCAGGCAGCTTTTCCCCCAGCAGCTGAGATCACCCTGCACTTTACCTCCTACCCAAGGAGCTACCAGGCTAATTACCCTGGCAGGAAGCCCAGGGCTGTGCCAAAGGCGAAGGAGCTCTGCAAGGCCTGTCCAGGAGAGACAGGCAAACAGATGCTGTAGATGGCAATCACTAACTATTTTCTGCTGCTCAGGAGAGTCACACAAGCACCAGCTATGGCCTGAAAGGCTTAAGGGGGTTAAATACCCTCCTTGTTCCCCAAATCATTATAGGGTCAGCTAGCTCTTAACCCATCACTGTCACGGCAGAAGATGACACACCTGAGCATTGGTGAGAGCTCTGGGGAAGCCCTTGGCACACCTCTGGGTGGAGAACCTGAGTGGAAAGTGTTCTGGATGTTCGACTCAACAGCTACAGGAGGTTAATTATTCAAATTCAAAACACCAAATTACAACTCATACACTAATTTTCCCCTTGTGATTTATTTGAGATCATCCCTTACCAGTTTGGCAGAACAAGGCTTCCAAGTACAAAACTTGGAAAACTATGTTTTCCCAAAACATTAGTTAATTATATTTTTCTCAGGCACATAGAAGTTAACTATAGTTAGAACTGGAATTCAATTAGAAGGAAATTTTAAAAACCCCTTACATTCCCCAAACCACACATTTTAGTGCTTCCCATCTGCAGACTCACAAACACAAATGCAGAGAGCAGTAAATGATCAAAACAGCTCCATCAAAATAACTCCAGGAGCAGCCATGAAAGTTTGAGCCTTCTGTCTCCTTCTGGCAGTACAAAATAAACAGTTGAGAAATAAAAAATAGTTGCCATCAAACCTATTCCTAAGCCAGTGTGGGTAAGTGATCTACCATCAAAGTGACTGCACAATGAATGCAGCTTCCCTCTCCTCCTCCCACAGTTCATGAGATCCTGAGTGCAGACAGTATTTATGCCAGGTAACGCTGACATCTCAGGAAATTGCCATGAGGAGAGAGGGCTGTGACTTTTGACACCACTGCCCCGTCCAAAAAGATGTGGAAAGGAGATGATCAAGATGCCATTTCTCCATTCTGTTCCATCAAGTTCAATATATTTCAAATAGTATTTCACCATGAGCAGCTTCCATTGTCCAGCTTCATCTCTGCCCATTCTATTGGGTACTCCATCTTTCTTCTCCCTGTGCAGTAAGGAAGGTGGGAACAAGCTGTCTCTTCCCATCAGTGACCAGAGCAGGCCATGGAGAAAGGATGTGACCAAAGGGGGACAAGCAAACAGCACAACATTAAGTCTTAGAAAAATGAGAGGGTGCACTGGGGAAAAACTGAGAAAATAAAACATCCTTCAAATTGCTGAATGTTTTGTTGTCCTTCTAATATCTGAAAAGCTTCTTGAATTGGCAGGCTGCAACACAGCACTTTCTGACAACTGCAATACAAAGCCATGAAAAATTGATTTGCTTCATTAACATTTTAGGACCTTATTAGCTGGAACGAAATTGACTGTCAAGGCATTTTAAGGGAGAGTCATGGTGTAATGAGCTCACTGCGAATTATCCTGATCCCAGAATAGAAACAGGCCCGTCACTGAGTAACCAAGCTCAGAATCTACCTTTTGGTTATTTTTAATTCCACTCCTTCAGCCCTATCTGCCACAAGCACTTTCTCAATCTGTCAAGGCAAGGCACCAGCTGGAGAGAAAGCTGCAGCAGCCCCAGCCTGTCTGTTCTCACCCAGTAACAGCAAGGGACAACTGCACACAGAGCATCCACCTGAACATTGGGCACCACTGGCTGCAGACAGACCAGACAGCAACAATTCCCACCAGTCTCAGCCCAGCTTTCCAAACAGCAATTTCAAAGCTATTACTCGTCCATCACAAAGGAGATGCTGACCCTTTTTTCATCCAGATGATCAGCATAGGTCCAACTAAATGGAAAAAAAACCCCCAGTTTAAAAGACTTCCCAAAGCCATTACTATGATATACAGATAGCAGGCGGGGGTCACTGAAGTCTGCAGGGAGTACCAGGACTGGTCACCATCTGATACCTCTGTCTCTCTGTGTCTGGGTCACAGCACATTTAGTGGTGGCCATGTGAAAAGCCAGCCCCCAGAGCAGGTTGTACAAGACAGTCCCACTGACTTCCAACCTTATGAAACTGATGAGGCAGAGCCAAGACTCCGCCTGCCCTTCTGCTAAATTTAGAGAATTAGTCAAGTCTGTGAGACATTTTTGCTCACAATAGTCTAGCGACCAACACTGCACCCTGAACTGGCTGATTGTTTTCTGCCTGCTCCAACACAAAAACTAGAAGCCTCAGTGCATGGTGCACTACATGGAGCACTTGAGGAGAAGCAAAAGGAAACATCTGACACAGACTGCAGACTGCTGCAACACAAAGGTTCACAAGCAGACCAGACCATTACCTGGCAAAGTATCTTTAAACATTACTAAAGAGACAAATCCATGGGCTGATGTCATCTGCTGATGACAGACTAAGGCTGAGAGAGCACCTGGGACAAGTTTTTCCCTGTTGGCTTACTCCTTCCTTACAAGATGTCCATGCATGCCATGGAAGGTAGGATTCTGGCTATGAAGCCCCTCTTCTGCAAGTTGACAGGTGTCCAGCTGGGAAGTGAAAAACCTGGAGTTTTTCCTTGTCCTTGTGTAACCTTTTCTACTCTGCTACAGCATCCTTTCTTCTCTTCCTTTTTTTTTTTTTTTAAATTTATTTGCCTTTTTCCAGCCAAGAAAAAGGAGAACAAACCGAAACACACACGCAACAGTTTTCTCTGAGATTAAATAAACTCCCTTCTGGGCAAAAGTGACTTGACTCCATGAGTTGCTGCTGCCTTAGAGACATTCCAAGGTCTCAGTGTGCTTTGCAAACTGAACTGGAAGGAGCTGCGCTTTCAAATCTGTTGTGGTAAGTACTCTCTCCCAGATCACTTCAGGTGAGATGCATGCGCAATACTTCTCTGTAAAGCTATTTTGGTCACCCTAAAACACTCACTGTTCATCAGGACAACCACAGAGTCCACTTAAGCACAGGAAAATTTTTTTTTACCCTTCAATATCGACTGGTCTAAAGAGAAGAGAAGAGAAGTCTTAATGCCATAGGTCATTTTCAAATGTTAAATCAAGTGTTTTACCTGGTTACTGAACCAAATTGAACTCATCCCTGCTCTATTCTATTAACATGACTTTGTATTGAAGCTATTTTACCAGGGAATTTGGTCTAGGCACGTACATCACAAAATTTATTCTAGGCTCATGCTTAATTGGAACAAAATGCTTCCTTGGCACTTTCCCTTCAAAGCAATCTACTTTCTACAAAGTAATAATTAACCTCACACTACATGCTGTCCACAGGTATGGCTTTAGCTGACCAGGAAGCTGCAGGATCAGAGAAGTTTCCTTACTTACAAAGAAATCAGATATAGCTTCCTTCTTTGCATATATTTGTTTCATTTCCACTCTATTTTGTTAAATATATCCTTTGTCAAGTGTTTCTTCCTTGAGAGACAGAGTGTGATGTGCATTTGCATCAAACTCTATGGCTGAAATCAGAGGGAGCAGAGCACCAAGAGCAGTGGCCAATTCTCCTCTTGGTCTCATGCCACTATAAAAGCACTGCTGGTGCACATGGAAGTGCCCAAGCAGCAGGCCACACAGCTCAGAGCCTGAGTCTCCCTATGCCAACAGAGGTGGAAAACTGATTTTTGTTTTGAGTCTCCTCTATTTTTTTGGCTTAAAGTATCTTTTGTTAGTATCAAAGCTGCTGTATTTGAAGTTTGAGTGACCTGCTGGCTTTCATTCGCTCAATGATAGAACAAAGCTCTGTCTGTCCTTCCACTGTTAACAGCTTTTACTTGCTCTCTTTTCCACAGGGGATGAGAACTAATATTTTAACTTTTCTTTTTGTGTTGATTTGTGATTCCTTAATATTGTCTCTTCTGAACCCTCTCATTCCCTGATATCCAAACAGATAACAGACCACTAATTACTGAAAATCAATGCAATAGCTAGCTTTTTCTTACAAATACCTTTTCCCCAATGAAAAGTACTTATTTATGGACTTAATATTATAGATTGCTTTATTATCTCTGCTGAGACCAATTTTTATTGCTTTTTATTCTATCATTGGAATGGCTCCCACTGAGAAGTCATGCAAATACAGAAACAATAGCTTTGCTACTTAACTCTTACAGAGTTCATTGCCTGCTAAATGCCACCTGCTCTGGGTTCTCAGTGCCCAAAAGTGAAGTCCAACATCCATCTTTGCTGTTTAAAGATCGCTTCTATGGTAGTCACGTTTGTCACTGAAACAGGCAGAAGCTCTGGGCCCCAGAAAGAACTCAGCAGCCTCCCAGGGAGGCAGCAGCGCTGCCAGGAGAACATTTAACTCCTTCACCATTTCCTCCACTCCCCTGCAACTTTCCAGGAGCTGCCAGCTCCCTCATAGGGAACTCTGTCCTAGAGTTGAGCTCTCTTCTGGGTCCCTTACTTGTGCTGTAAACCAGTATTACTTAAATATATTCACCAGGTGGATAAATCTGAGATACTTACTCACCAGTGTCATTGTAACACAGCTCTGATCCCCCTCTTCAGATATTTCATCAACTCATCTGAACTGCACACTTACCGGCTCTCCTCTGGATGGGATCAGTCTTTGGGAAGAAAACACCTCAAACTTTGCAATCATCAGCTTACACTGATCAAAGAGGAGACAGGGACATCTTAAGCATTCATGGCAGATATCCCAAGAGTGAGGACCACTGGGATTGAAAAAAAAACCAGGAAGCAGCAGGATGCTTGCTCTCAAAATGCCATTCAGTGCCAGAGTTCAGGTCTCCAGTCAGGCTTGCCCTGAGGGGAGGTGAAGCAGGTGTAGTAGCTTAAGAGGTGGCTACTGCCAGAAAAGTGGGAAAATGCTGGCATACAGGAGGAGAAGAGGATAAATTTCAGAGCTGCTTAAGAGTTTATGTGCTGTTTTAGTCAGTGCACTTTGCACAATACAATACAGAGCAACAGCCAACGAAATAAGGTCAATCACACACACTGTATGCCACTGCCATTACAAGAGAAGTAAATGCTGCACTTTTCCCAGGGCCACAGTTTGTTCAGAGATGCAGGAGGCCCTAGAGAACTACCAGTGATTTGGACACAGCATTAAAAGAGGGAGCACAAGCCAGACTAGACTAGGTCGAGCCTTTCCTTCACTCCATCACCACCAGAAGTTTGTTCTGTGAGAGAAAAACTCCTAGAAAGCACAGACCTACATGCTTATATCTGTGCATGTAAGGATTTTGCATGCTTGATGCTAGTGGAAATGTGTCCCACAGTCCTGGACTTCAGTAGCTGCCTGGTAGCCAGACAGAGGCACCTGCCCCCTACCTCCCTCAGTCTCCTGCATTTTGTTCTTAAACACTCAAGCCAGGAGAACAGCCCTCCAAGCAAGGCAAAGCTTTATTAAAAATGACTTCCGATTAAAAAGGGTTTTAAATCCTTTTGTAATGATGAGCGGATTATCCGCATCACGCTGCATTACGCAACTGAGAAAAAAGCAGCACAGAGCGAGGGGTAAAAGCGCTGTCTCCAGCAGAGCCAGAACTTTGTGGCAGTTCTCCTTTCCAACACTCACCTGCAAGATTCAGATGGGATCAGCTGCACTTGCTACATGCCAGAGAAGCAGAATCAAGCACAAAACTTGTATGATGCAGCAGCTGCAGAGCAGAGGCTGTTTTGTGGCACGGTTTCCAACCAAAGGTGCTGTTTCAGGGAAATACTGATGCTTCAGGAAGCACAGCTCAAAGTAATAACCTCTGATCTGGAGCCTTGCCATGGACAACTTGTGATCCCATACTGGCAGTAAACCAGAGGCTGGTCAAGAACTGCCCTCAAGCTGCCCAGCCTCACTACGAGGACCGTGCTGCCTCATGCACCCCGGTGCCCAGGGCAGGAGCAGCCATGCAGCAAGTGAACAGCCACACTGCTCAACTTCCCCTGGCCAAAGGCACCTGGCCTCACTTGCACAGCTGCCAGCTTTTAATGGGAAGCACAGTTTTAGCATCTGCAAAGTGCTGGGCCAGGAGTCCAAATTGCAGATCCAGAGCCAACCAACTGCACTTCCCAAAACAGCCCATTAAGCATCTCCTCTCATCACACCCTCTTCAGCCCAATAGTTGGATGGTTTCTTTGTTTATTTTAACCTTTTTTTCTTTTTAAAATCAGATCCCTGTGTGAATCACTAAACTGAACATGATCTTGCCATGTCCAGCAACATTTTCTTAACATTGTGTTAAACTTCACTGCGGGTACTCAAAAATGTGCATGTCTGTAGGCACATAACATCTCAAACACTTTTGTCAGAGAAGTAAGATGTGATTTATTTCAAAGAAGAACAAAAAATAAGTTAAAACTAACAGGCAGCTTCAAAAGCTTTGTGGTAGCTTTCCATTATAAAAGACAAAGAGAAAGGTAGGGTTTTTTTCTGATCCCAGGGGAAGGTCCCCAAACTTTTCTTTCATCCAAGGAAGTCTTTACTTTGGCTGAGCCTTTGAGGCACAAACACATTGCTAAGGAAAAGATGCACACAAGACTCAACTCTTGAATGTTTATTTCAGCATCTCACGCTAGGAAGGCTCCAAGCTGACCACAGCAGCTACTTGCTGAGCTGAATTATTTGCCTATGCAAGCATCAGTTACAATCTTGCCAAAATCCAGTAATGATCACCTCAGAGCCTGTAGGGCTCCCTCTGGGCACACACATGCTCTATTGAGAAACTTCTTGCCTGCTCAAGCTGCCATGAAAATGTCACCAATGCTAGATCACAGCATGATCCTTCAGGTGACAGCATGAGTGATACTCCCTGCCCAAAGCTCCTGACAGTACAGGTTCAGGTGTGCAGATCTGACTGGACCTTTTAACAAGGACAAAGCACACCGGAGTTTCATTCCCTACATAGTCCTCTGGCATCATCATGAATCTGAACAAAAGCACTTGGAGATGACCAAAGTTCCAGAGTGAGGCTCACATTGCCTCCATTTTCACCCATTTTCTACACAATTGATGTAGAAGCTTAAAGTGATGATAAAGTAAGAAAAAAAATTCTTGTTTATCAGACTTCTGGGATATTAAGGTCAGCAAAAAAGGCATCTCTTCCCAACATCTCAGTTGTCTTCCAGCACTTCATGTCAATATGAAGGCAGGCGTGGGATGTTCGGAAACAAGTCAGAAGGCTGTTGAAGCAGAGCAGTAAGCTATAATAAAATATGAACTTGAACCTCCACAGAGAAAGTTTTAACGAAGGAGATGGCTTAAAAAACACCCAAACAACCCAAACAAATAAAAACCCCAAACCAAAATGAGTAAGAAAGTTTGAAAGTTTGAATTATATATTCCTAACAGCAAGAGCTCAAGGTGCTCAGCAGGGCATGATTCCCCCAGTGCATTTTACAGGCAGGGATGGCTCAGTCCTGGTCCTAACAGTGTACAGTGAAATGTCCATGTATCAGAGACCTGTGAAACCAGTAGCATGACTAGTTCCCACATAAACTCCCATTGCGTCAGCTACCTTGGAGCCAGCCAAACATCTTTCCTATCCTGTCCTCCAATAATTTGGAGGATGAGTGAAGTACTGGGGTGTGTGTGTGTATTAAAACACATCATTACTGCCACTCACTGCATCTACAAGACGTTGAAGAAGCTCAGAGCCATCAAAGTCACAGAAACCCTCTCCTGAGCAGGCAGGGCTGGAGAGAGCTGAGCAGGGCTGCAAGGGGGCCCCAACACGGCACTGGCACATGCTCAGCATGAGCAGGCTGCCCTCAGAGCCCTGAAGTTGCAGCACGGCCGCCTGACTTCACAGAAACAAATTTCTTCTTTCACACTGTAGCCATCACTTAGTGCCCAACCAAAATAGATTTAAGCTGTTCCGTAGTAAAAATAACAGCCACCAAGAAACATTATGTCAGATCACAGGAAGGGGAAGCTCTTTTTTGTTAGATTTTCTAAATTTAGCCACTTTGATATAACGAGTCATATGGATATGTGAATTTTCCAAATCTAGTGCATGCATCACTGTCTGAAATAAGTGCATTAAAATCTCTGGACAAAGAAAGAAGCTGTTCAAAAGGAAGATTTAGAGAAACGCACAGGGAGCTGAAAACTCATCTGATTATGCAACGAGTGTAAGTAGGCCTGGTGCTTGCTGTTGACTCCCTGCTTTGGAAACCTGCCATCAAGCATCCTCTGCTTCAGCACATTCAACCCTATCCAGCAGTTCTGCCTATAAAATTGTGGTGGGTTAAGCCTGGCTGGATGGCAGGTGCCCACTTAAGCCCTCTATCACTCCCTTCCTCATTAGGATAGGGGAGAGAAAATACAATGAAAGAGCAAGGAAAGATCACTCACCAATTGCTGTCACAGGCAAAATAGACTCAACTTTGGAAAATTACTGTAATTTTGTTACCAATCAAATCAGAGAAGGATAATGAGAAATAAACCCAAATCTTAAAATACCACTGCCCTACCCAGTCCTTCTTCCTGAGCTCAACTTCACTACTGACATTTTTCCTCCTAATCTTCTCTACCTCCTCCCTCTCCAGTGGCACAGAGGGTCAGGAACGGGGTCTGCAGTCAGTTCATCATAGATGGCCTCTGTTGTTCCATCCTTCTAAGGGAAGGACTCCTCACTCTCTTCCCCTGCTCCAGTATTGGGCCCCTCCCACAGATTGCAGTATTCATGGTCGGCTCCAGCATGGGTCCCCACGGGGTCAGCAGTCCTGCCAGCAAACCTGCTCCAGTGTGGGCTCCTCTCTCTGTGGGTCCACAGGTCCTGCCCAGAGCCTGCTCCAGCACAGGCTTCTCACAGGACCACAGCCTCCTTCAGGCATCCACCTGCTCAAGCTGCAATTGCTCCTGCAAGGGGTTTTGGTTTTTTCCCCTTCTTATATGTTATCCCAAAGGTACGAACACCACTGCTAATGGACTTGGCCTTGGCCAGTGGTGGATCTGTCTTGGTGGCATCTGACATTGGCTCTGTCAGAGAGATGGGAAGCTTCCAGCAGCTTCTCCCAGGACCAAACCCTGTAGGGCCCCACTCCTGCTACCAAAACCTTGCCATGCAAACCCAATGCAAAAATACAGCCACACACAGCAAGGGGGTAAGAAGCACCACACAGACCAGGAGAGGAAACATAATATCCTCCATCTCTCTCCCTCATTGCAGGAGCACAGACAGGGATTTGTCCATCTTCCCCTGCCTGGAATGTCCTGGAAATGTGGAGAGGTCCACCTGCCTGCTCCTCTCTGAATACAGCATGCGGGCTTCCTGAAGATATAGCCCAGATGAGGCTTCCCCAAGAAAGCCAACCCATCCAAAGGACTACTCAGGGAATACTTTGAGCCAGAACTGATTATTCCTGCTCTCACTGCTTGTTCCTAGTTGGGCTGCTCAGCAATACGGTGGTGCAAGACAGAGTGACTCAAGAAGTTCAACAGTGGGACAGAGGCTGGCTGGCTCAAAGCCCACATTAAGGCAGTGGAGGCCAGGCCAGCAGCTGTTCTCTCAACCTACAGCACACTTTAAAAAACCATTTTAGACCCAGAAACAGCTCCCTACCATTAAGTGAGAGTTTGGCACCACACAGCTGTTGCTCAGTCAGACACCAGTTAGTCTGGATTTGCAATTTCCTGTGCCCTTTGGCTACTCCCAGGCACATCTGCAATTTGCAAGACGCCTTCTGTACAGCAAATCTCTCAAAGGTGTGCAGAGCAGCTCAGCTGCCACCCTACTGTCACTTCTGTTCCAGCTCCTGTGTGTCCCATCAGGACTAAATCCCCCTGCTAAGGAAGGTCATCGCTCCTGTGAGCCACTTACAGCTTCACAGATGAAGAATTACAGAAGTAAGGGGATAACTAAGTTATATAGCTGCCTCAAGTCCCCCTTTGGTCCCATACAGACAAGGTCCCAGCTGTTCAGCTCTTTTTTTTGGGGAAAAGAAAAAAGAACTCTACATGAACAACTTGAACTATTTCCTATCACACAACACAATAAATACAGCTGCATATTATTATACATCGAGATGCAAGCCTTAAAAATGCAAACATCAGCAGTTTGACAGACAATCATGCTATTTTCCCCATTATGTAGTAAAAGAGAACGTGTGTACAGACCAGTGAGTTATACACTATATAAATACTGAGAGAGTGGAAAGATAAAAATTCAGCTGTCAAGAGGGTCAATATGAGATGACTGCTTATCAGAATGGATCTTTATCACCAGCCATTACCCCATCTTTGGGTACTTCATTCTTTATTGATCTCAATTTATCTGACAATTTTAATGAGAGATGAAAATGCAACTGTTCAGACACAGGCAACAGGAACATTTAGAGTAAAAGACCGATGACAGGCAGACAGTCTCAGACTGAGGTCCCTGCCTCTCCATCCTCCATACTGTACAGCCTGTGCATTTTAGCTCTGCACATTGCTAAGTTCTTGCTTTCTAACACTATCTGTTCAGAGAAAAACTGTTTGCCATCCATACCTGACTGATGCTTTTACGAAAAAGGAGCAGACAGAGGTACTAAATAGCCAGGAACAGAGTTCCACAACAACAGCTGGAGATGCAGCAGGGAGCTGATGCACCATGCAGACTCATGGTCTGTGCTGCAGAAGAATTTTACAGTTCTGCTGTGTCCATCATGCTTTCAGAAACAGCATGACAAAGATACCTTTTTCTTCTGCTGCATGAAGCTCACCATCTGTATGTTGCCCATGTAGCAAGAGGAGGTCTTCCTAAATGTGAGAACACTTGTTTTGGCATAGGTTTTGGCCAAATCAACCCTTCTATCAGTCCTCTGCTGCCAACCTTGCATTGATACAGAAGAACCAAATGCACTGTACAGGCCTCTCAAAGTCAAGAAAGGCCAAATCACTGTACACATTAAATATTTTTCCACTGTGTGGTTTCATGGGGCAGAAACCACTGGATTCATTGGAAGCAAATTAGGTCAAGCACCTCTGTCTCAAATCAAACCCTGCAGATTTTGATGCTGTGGAAACCAATTATGGCCAATTAATTTTTCAGGAAGTGCATCAACAACCTTGCTGAAGGGCAGGGTCTGTCCCTTGTCAGATACCACTGCTCACTGTATATTGCTGGAGAGAAAAACATCTGCTAAAAATGCAAAGAACATCTTCCAAGAGGAATTCCGCCATAGACTGGAAAGTTACAATGTACAGATCATTCAGGAAACAAGTCCTGAGTGAAGTGTGCCATAATCTTGTATTCTGTTAGGACAAAAGCCTACAATATTAGTTTTATCACCAGTCATTTGTGGGCATGGGGCCCATAAATCCCTGTCCTACCACAGCTGTACCTTTGTTTTGTTCCTGGCACATTGTAACAGGAAGAGATGGAAAACGCTACAGAAAAGTAGTGGGTACCATGAAAAAAGGAGGGAGGAGCTTTCCCAGAACAGTATAGGTTCCCTCAGATAACATAAATAAAAAATGCTTCTCTAAACTGGACTTTTGGCAAACATCATCCTAAAAGAGATATCCTGGTACTGCTTTCATAAAGACTCTTGCAGAAATGCACTTAGACAAGCTAGTGAAATCCTGCCAGTAAAATCCCAGCAGAAGTCTCCCATCATCTTATCAGCACAATTCAATGTATCCTAGATCGACAACAATACAGCTGCTTCCTGGAGTGTTCAAGCACCAAACCTGAGTCAGCACTTGGCAACACAAGGCAGGTCTGAACAGGACTTGAGATGGAACTTTATTTTATTCTGAAGGTTACTTGCCCTCTCAGTTCATTTAGTCTGATCTCCACAAAGTGCTCAGTTTAATGGACTTTCCAACTGCAGCACCTTGCTTATCTCAAAGCTGTTGTTTGGTTCATGCAGAGCTTGCCATGCTCAACTGCCAATAAAAAAATTAATGCTATCTTGTAAAGTCTGTAGGTCCAAGGCCATTTTCACACCCATCGCCCAGGAATCCACAACTCAAACAGAAGGGAGTGTACTCAGTACACCTTTGGGTAAAGCTCAGACTCTTGAAAATGACCACTGGGAAAACAAAAATACAAATCTGAAATTAAGGTCTTGCTTTAAACCACAACCAGCTCTAGCAAGCAAGCACTCCAGCAGTCACAGCTCAGTCTGGGCACAGCCTCCATCCATGGGCCATTCACTAACCACAGAACCTGTGTAAGTCTGAACCACACTACCACTGACCATCTTGACAACGCGATCAGTGTTAGCACCAAGCTTTAGCCAGGAAATACCACAAGTGCAGTATGCCTTCAGCCTCCAGCAGCTTCCTGAGGCAGAACCATAAGCCCTCATGTTCAGTCCACTTGAACATCTGAAATTTCTCACAAAGCAAACCAGCCATATTTTTTTTCCCCACAGACCTTACACCCCTCAGTCTCAGTTCTTACATCTGGTCCCCTAAAAAGAGATTGCTAGGGGACAAAACTCTTCCAGCTGGTCTAGCTAGGAACAAAGGCCACATCCACACGGGTGACCTTGCCATCCAAGACTGTAAACTTCCATGCAACAGCTTCTAAAAACACCATGGCCTCCTCATCCTCTGCATAAGACAGCTCCTTCACACTGTGGTCACCCGAATCCCATCAGCTCTCCTGATGTAGGCAAGATCACCACTTAGCAGACCATGGAGGCAGGCTGAGACTCCTATAACCCACCAGCATCACTTTCTCAGACACAGATAAGTTCTCAGCTAGTCAAAAGCACTGAAGCAGTTTGTTTGCAGCAGAGGACTTTGGTGGTTGTAATTCACAGTACTTTAGGCACTCCTTTCCCACTCCTTATCCCTACAATGGGCTCCCTTAAATAGGCATCCACAAGATCCAAACCGCCTGAGAAGAGGTGATCTTATCTGGCACCTGCCTGCTTGCTCCCACAGCTGTCTACATCTGTGTGACAAGAACAAATACCACAAATAAGGAGAGGGAGATAAAAGGATGGAACTGATTATCTTGTACTCAGTCCCTAGACCACAATCTTCTTTACAGATCTACAGAGGTTATTCTTCCTCTATTCACAACTGGGGGGGGAAGGTAGAAAAAGTTTGTACACTGATGACTTCCAAGAATTCAAACCCCACACAGACTTTGCAGAAAATACATTTTTCCCCTTCTTCCCTGGCAAATTGCCAAACAAGCAGCCTGCACTATTACTAGCAAATTCCTCACTGGAGGGCACATTAGGCTACCACAGTTGCCTGATTAATACTGCAAAAGCAATGGACATCTCAGCACACAGCAGAATTACCTTCCAGATGCACTCTTATTTTGTTTTTGAACTGATACTGTTTTTCCATAACTCTCTCCCAATGTCAAGTAACACGTTCACATCCCCAAAAGACAACGATTCAGGACTGTTGGTGATTTTCTACCATCCTCTCCTGAGATGCATAAGGAACAGCCCCTGTAATGCACCTGCATGTGGATCATTCACATGCTAAATCTCAAGCACACGTAGATGGGAAAACTTTTCCCACTTCAGTGTATGGAGAAGCAGGTATCATACCACCAGAGGTGAGAGCACACAAGACAATATAAACCATGTTTCATGACACTTGTGTCCCCAGTATGATGAAGAAGCACACAAATCAGTCCTCATGAAATCAGCTCACTCCAGAGAGGGGAAAACCTCTATCCATAGCTTATCTCACCCTCACAGTCAGTAGCTTTTAAACAGATCACACACAACGAAACAAAGAATCATTTGGTACCCAGCAACTCTTTTATAGGTCATTTCCTGCGAAGACAAATTTCAGCAACTATAATAAAAAATACAAACCAAAACCACAAAACAAACAAAAAAAGGCTAATGCACTGAAGGCCAAGAACACTGCTTTGCTTCACTAACCAAATCAAAAAGATCCACTCAACCAAAACTAGCATCTCCCTGGATGAGTGGTGGCAGCTCAAAGTCCAGAGGCTCAAAGCCCAGAGATGACTCCCACGAGGAACAGGTCAGGGCAAGACAAGGGACAAACCAGAGGAGCTTCCCTGTACCAGACATGACATACGAGGAAAGCTTTCTTTTATCAGAAATGCATAGGAACTTTTTGTGTTAGGAAGAGGATTTCTTCAAGCAGTGTTAAGTGTGCATGTTGCCATTCTAATTTCAAATAATTTTAGCAAGTTCTATATTAAGAGCTTTAAAGTATAAGCCCCCAAGCACACACAATATAAGGAACCATACACTGCAGGACAACTTTAAGAAGGCAATTCGAAAACCTCAAAACTTCGAAACCAGCATTTCTTCTGGCACCCAGAATTTCCTTCTGTTCCTGTGTCCTCCCAAGCTAGACTGTCAGGCACAAGCCCAGGTCTGCACTGACTACTTCAGTTCTCTCCAGAGATGAGCTCCCACAGCTATACCCACCAGGGACAGTCCCATGGCAGCATACCACTCTTCCTCTGGCAATTTCTCTGCCTCCTCCAAGACCACAGAAATATCTGCAGTCCCTTTTGTTTAAAATAGAAGATGCCACAGCCACCAAACAAGAGGACTTCAAATGCTGACCTTGCAACACACAGGTCAGTATGGAGGAAATCTCTAAAAAATCCCTGGTGACGCACAGGCTACTACTACTGTGTTTCTACACTGTTACCTACAGCAAGTCACATCAGCCAATATTGTTACTTCGACAGCACAGAAATCAGCTCTAGCAGTAAACTAAATGATCCATGCCAGAGCCACAGAATGACAGTAGCTTCCCCTAGTCCAGCAACCAGTCTATGCTCTTCTTCTGAAGCACATTGCCCTGTTAAGCTTCATCCTTCCATCCAGATCATCCACATCAAGATCTCACATGGTGCTGAAGTCTTGTCCCAGTCTCCAGTTATGCCACAGTTCTCTGCTGAAGCCACAGCCTGCAGGATACCGTGACAGCAGTCTCAAAACAGCCATAGCATCTACTTTGAAAGTCAAGCAAACAGGACTCCACCCGCAATTGGGGAAAATAGAAGGCTGCCTAATGCCGGTGTCCGGCTCTGTAACAAGCAGGTGTTGCTCTACTGCAATTGTCTGTGAAAAGAACCCCAGCTGCTTAAAGCATGACTACAAAGTGGAATTAGATACTTGACATGAGCCTTTCAGTGAGCAGCAGCTCAGATTTTGGAGCAACTTCTGAGCCCTCCTGACAAAACCAGTCCCACCTGCTCTCACCTCACCTTGCATGGGGTGTTTTGACAGCATGACACATCATAGGATCTTCTACTCTCCTTCTCCTGACTCCATCCCAGCCACCAAGGGAGGTCATGATAGCTTTTGACTCCAACGCAGAGCTGGTGAGCATGGTTCACTTTCAATCATGTATAAGGTGGCCTAGCTAGCCCTGCTCTGGCCATGACAGAGAGACTCACAGGGGAACTACACTATGATGCCTCCATCTGTACCCCTTGAGGTGACTGGCAGTAAAATCCCTGCTTCTGTTCACCCTCAGTGTGGAAGACAGGCGGAGTAGAGGCTTGTGATCTCCCTGCTCTGATACCTCAAGAGAAGGATAGCAAGGCAGGTGGCAGATGTGCACTTTCTCTCCACCTCTTGCTAGTCCTCCAGAACCTTCCAAAGCTCCCCAATAGCTCTGGAGCATCCTTTTGGACAGGGGCTGCTAGGCTCACACAGTATCCTTGCCCATGGCTTTCCATTTGCTGGCATGCTTTTGCTCTGTGAAAACCCACATCATCTTACCTTATTTGTGACAGCATTTTGATCTTCTGCAATGGACACAGACCCTGGCTTTCTTATGTCAACACTCATACAGCCCCTTCACAGGCAGGAATAAAGGAAAACAACTGGTCAAACACAATCCCTCTGAGCCCAAGCACCAGAAGAATCATCCATAGGACATCAGGACACCTTGTACAAAGGACAGTCTTGAAGAGCCCTGGTGGCCCAGACCCAGCCTAGCACAGGGCAAGGGGCAGCAGGAGCAGGACAGTTAGCAGGTGCACATGAATGCAAGCTTGGAAAATCCAGTCACATTTGTCCAAACAAAGCACACGTGTCTACTATCAGACAGATGGCAAACCACCTCCAGCCCCAATCCCAAGTCACTTAATAGCTTACGGGACATGAATAACCCAAAAGCTCTTCAGTCCAGGGGCTAAAAGAACATCACATACAAGTTAGAGCATTTCACAATGCCTGTGATGAACCAACTGAGGTCTTACTGTCTTGCAGAGGAGAACCATTCCTGTTGGTCACTTCAAGAGGGATATGACTTTCTTAGCATAGTAAGGACTTATTTATATATAGAGCAAATGTAAAAGAAAAAAAATTAACACACTGAATTGTTATCAGCCAAGTGGATGACTAAAGCCTCAAAGCACACTGAGATTCCAGCTCAGATGCCAATTCAGTTACTACTTCACCCAACTACAAAACTGTTTCAAACACAACTACTTCCTTAAAAGGGCTCTAACAAGGCATTTTTGTATCACTTTCACTCACTGTTTGCAATAAACCCTCAGAAAACCGAATCCAGAATCTCAATTTTTATTAACCATTTCTAGGCACAGCAGGTTGTTCCTAGAGTATTTCTATGTGTATTATCAATGGAAGCTGTAGTGTGCAGAGAGGACAGAGAGGAAATGGAAGGAGAGGAAAAGCAAAGTTTAATACTCAACTTGTGAACTCCCTTTCTGAAGGGGATTCCAATAAAAATTTTGGGTGACCAAAGAATGCACCATCAGTTTCATGAATGACGACACAGATTGCTCAACCACTCAGACAGCCAGACTGCACTTCCATTTTTGAGCACAAATTTGGCAGTGTCTACACAGAAATATTTCCCTTATTAAGGTCAACTGGCTGCAAAGCACTTCTTCAGTGCAGCCCTAAAAAGCCCACAGACCAATTTAAGTATTAGGAGTATGGTAATTGCCAGGGATTTCCACTAAAAGAGCTTGGAAAGAAACACAGACATCTCCCTCACTACATATTTTTGTAACATTAGACCCATCTCTTTCCTACACCTTGTCAGAAATGACACCAACCATGATTCACTTGCATGACAGCAAGCTTGGCAACATGACTTTAAACATGTACGCCTCCTGATCAACAAAACAGGGAGGGAAAAAAAAGTCTTCAGCTCCACGATTGCCATTTAGGGGCTCCTAAACAGTCTTTTACTCATAGAGCAGATACACAGCAAAGACTATTTTAGATTAAATGCAGACATACAAGCTTCCCAAACCAAATCACAGCTCACATTTTTCATAAAGTCCAGATCACACCTGGGCTAGATTTAAGCATCATCCAGGACACCAAGCAGGTTTCCCAATAAATTGTAGCCTCTAATCACTCTTCAGCATTTCCATGAATCAGCCTTGCCTTTTAAACACGTTTGTCTGCTTTTCTACCAGCTAGAGTCACGCAGTACCCATGTTTATGAGAGTCATTTCCTGCCCCAAGGCAGCGTCACACCTGGGATGCAAGGCCTGAATTCCCTGCTGGAGCGCCTCAAAAATGCTGCAATCCCCTTTCCACAGGCAGTATCACCCAGGTGCCATTTGGAGACCTGGCACACAAGCCCCAGCTCCTGCCATGCTCAGCACACTGCTTACCTGTGCCTTCCTTTCCCAGCACACCTGGCTCCCAGGTCCTTTCCCATCTCTAAGGAAATGTACAAGGCACAGCCAATACCAAAGGAAAAGGCCCTTCAAAGCCCCTCTCCTGCTTCTGAACCAGCTCTGACCATCACTGGGGTCAGCAACAACACCAGCTGCCTGCAGACAGTCTGGCTCCTCTACAAATTTCCCTTTTAAAGCATCATCTGCTTACAGGAAGAAAAGGGACAGTCGCAAAGCATTCACCAGTTAAAAAGAAATAAAGGAGATGCGTGACTGCAGACTAGAATTCAAAAGCTACATCTTCAATAGGTGCCCATCACACCATCACATTGCATGCCCACATGTCTGCTGTCTTGACTAATTTTGGTTTCTGGAGAGGGTTGTTGGGGTTTTTTTCAGGGGTTCTGCAGCAGGTTTGGTTTTTTTTAGTTTCCAGGGCTCTTTTTTTTTTTTCTGGAAAGCAGATCACATTGCCCTAAGCACCATGTCAGCAGCAAGCTATCACTCAGCATGTCTCACAGCATGGGTTCACCCCCCCAGTCCAATGGCTCTTACATAAGTGAGCAGCTAGAAAGAGACACAGCTGATGCAGCCAGGACTCAGGCTGAGGAGCAAACTGCATCTCCTTATTCTAAAGGTCCAGAGGAAAAAAAACCCAACTAAAAACCAAGAACCAAACCCCAAAACAGCCCCAAAACCCCCACATCTTATTAATCACATTTGCTTATGAACAAATTCAGCATCACTGCTTGCTTTAACTCAAATCACGCTACAGTTCCCTGCACAATTTCTGGCTACCTCTTAATAATGTCCCAACACACCTCCAAGATGGTTGTTAAAATGCAGATTTCTGGAGCATTGCTCACAGTCCAGAGTGTGTTTTGATTTTATGCAGATTTACACATCAAAGCACCTTTCCCATGGCACCCTGCAAACCGCAGAGCAAACCCAAGCAGAGCAGGGAGGACGCTACTTAGGAGGCAGTACTTGCACACACAAAGTAAAACAGATGCTGCTGGAAAACATCACCAATAAAAATCACAACTTTAGAGGTGACAGCTTTAAAAAGCACCAAGACCAGTCACGTCTCAGAGGAGAGAGGTTATGCTTTTTGTGTTTGAGGATGGAAAATAAAACACTCTCGAGAAAAGCTCCAAAAGGTACAGTCTGGGAATCACTTCTAGGTGAGACACTCAAACAAAGAAGATGGAGTATCCTTCTCTCTTCAGGGAGGAATGATTCCTGCTAGAGACAGGGCTCAGAGAAAGCTCTTTTTACACAGGGCTATGGAGACCAACACACCCATTGTCTGCCAGGAGGAGCTTTCCTGATTTCAGAGAGGCTGCAGCACAGGCCAGGTTTTGGGGGTGGAGTGTTGAAGGGAGGGGGGGATGGGAGACACCTGCAATGTTTTAGGTTCTCTATTTGTGTTTACAAATAGCTCCAAGGAAGTGGGAGCTGCAGGGTAAAAGGAACTAGGGGGGAAAAAAACCCCAACACGACAGTCCCATTCAAAGGAATCAAAACAAGGAGGACAGGTCAGAGCCTTTTCAACAATAGCACCGGCAACCCTCAGGGCCAAAACCCAAAAAGCAAAGAGAAAAGGCACAGACAAAGGGGGATCTAACACCCCCCTCCTCTCAGAATAGGGTTATTTTAAGCCTGTCTCCTTGGAGCTACCCTAATATTTTCTCTCATGACTCAAACCACCAGGGAAAGGAGTTAGAGCAGAGAAGAAAAGAAAAATAAAAAAAGAAAAAAAGAAACAGAGCTAATGCTGACCTCATAAGACACCTTTCTAGAAGAGGCAAACCTCCAGAAGAGATGAAAGGCAAGCTGGGCTGTGCCTTACCTGGAAAAGTGTGTGGGTTGGGTGACCCTCTTTTAAGGCACTTTGAACAGAGGACATGCACAGTGTAGTACAGGCCCGGCCATTCCTGGAGCAGGACATTCAGTTCTTCCACTAAAGGCGTAATAGCTTGCCAAGCTGTCCAGATATTTGGTAGGGACGCATGACTAGCGATAGACAGAGTGTCTGGCTGCAGAGCTCCCCTGGCAGGCCTGTAACTCACCACCACAGGCACCTTTCCCCGGTAGGCATAAATCTGGTATTTGCCATCTGACCGCTGCACCACGTGGCTGTTAATCTGGACACTGTAGCGTGCAAACAAGCCGGGTGGGAAAATGAATGGAAAGCTATATTCAATCTGCAGCTGCTCGACCACGAAGGACTGTCCGCTCAGATTGGTGCCGTTGATCCACGCCTCTGCATGGGGCACCTCGTTTTTCACGTAGCAGGGAAACTTGTACCAAGCAGCCGCCCCATTTAAGGGCTTGCATTTGGGTTTGTTGACACAGTAACATAGCCCCATCTTCTCCAGCAGCTCCAGAATGAGCTGCAGATCCTCTCGGCTCTGGACGTGGGGCTTAAGAAGGAGACGGATAACATGGGCAGGAAGAAGGCCATGCAGCAAGAAGCCCTCCACATAATGGTGGAGCTGAGTGGTCCTCAGTTCGTCAATCTGGGTGTCGCTGAGCAGTTTCTGGAGCAGCACAGTGGCATCCCACTGGCAAAAGACATTGAGGATGTCAATGAGCCGCGGCAGGTTGTGGAACACATACTCCCGCAAGGTGAGATGCTCCTCAAAGTAGAGCAGCTTCCCACTCTCGTGCAGGTAGGACAGGGCACTCTGCAGCCGATCTTCTGTCAGGCCTGCCTGCAAGCCCAGCCGGGCAGAGTCCCACCAGCTAAGCCACAACTGCTGAGCTTGAGGCTGGAAGTGCAGCTCCTCCAGCACCTGCCAGGACTTGGGCAACACCCGGTGCAGGTTTGGGAAGATATCCCGGTGCTCAGCCACCGAGAGGAGCTTGTCCCGCAGGCGACGCACCTGGCAACGGTCCTGGCAGCTGAAAGGCAGCACTGGAGAGAGGATCTGTGGGCGGTGGTTGAGAAGATACTGAAACTGGGCTTTCTTTCGCCGCAAGTTCTTGTCCGAGACCCCATAAAAGGCAGCATGCGGGCTGGAGCAGCGCAGGTCAAAGTCCTGTCCCAGAGCCTCATCCACCTGCTGGACTAAGCTCTGGAGTCCCTCAGCATCCCTCTTCTCCTGCTGAGCGATCTGGTGATGGATGTCCAGGCACTTCTCTTCCAACTCCCGCTCTGCACAGAGGTCGGCATGGGTTCCCACCATGCACACCACGGCATGGGGCACCTTGGAACTGAGCCAGTGTAAGAAATAGCCTACGGAGGGGTAGAAGTGCTGAGGGACGTAGGCACTCAAATTCACCACCAGCACGTACAAGGCTCCAGGAGAGAGGAAGAAAGACTGGATCACATCATAGCTTGGGTCCCCCGCCAGCTCGTACACAATGAATGTCAGGCCCCTCTCTGCATCCGCTGTCCAGTCCATCACCTCGATGCCCCTACTGCCTCCTGATAGTCCAAGTCCCAGAGGTACTCGGGGGACATTGGGTGGCAGTGACGGTGCAGGGGATGGCGTTTCCCCTTTCGCTCGGTGAGAGGGCACACGAGAAGGGAGATCCTGCTGCTCAGCAGGGAGACGTTCCACCTGCTTCGTGACAGGTACCCGAGCTGAGGAACTGTCCTGAGGAACTGTCGCCCTCCCAATGTCCTTCTGTTGCCCAGGAAACCCTCTGTGCTGGGTGTTCCCTGCCTCCAGGCTTCCCATGTCCTCTCTCTGATCATTTTCCTCCATGAGGCACCGTCTCAGCAGGGTCTTTCCTGCATTCTTTAGGCCCATGAGGACCAGCTTGAGGCGGGGTTTGAGGGCAGGCTGGGAGTGGGCCAGCTCCTGCTGGTAAGCTGCAATGTAGGGGATGCCTTTCATGCACACCTCATAGGGGGGCTGGATGAGGGGGTTGTCTTTGATCTTCCACAGGGTGACACGGGAAAGCTGCCCAAAGCCCTCAGGCAGGATGGCGATCTGGTTGCCTTGCAGGACGAGCTCCTCTAGGTTGTGGAGGAGCACGATGGAGTCAGGCAGGTAGCGGATGCAGTTGTTGTCCAGCCAAAGAGTGCGGAGCTGGTGGAGCTGAGAGAGGTGAGGGGGCAGCACGGTGAGCTGGTTGCGGCTCAGGTAGAGCTCCTCCAGATTGGGCAGCGCCAAGATGGCAGAGGGGAACTCCCCCAGCAGGTTGGATGAGAGGTTCAGCATCTTGAGCCGCTGTAGTCTGCCGAAGCCAGCGGGCAGCGCCTGCAGCCGGTTGCCGTCCAGCATGAGGCTCTCGAGGGCACTCAGCTGGCAGAGACCCTCGGGCAGGGACGCCAGCCCGGTGCCGCTGAGCCAGAGGATCTTGAGGCGGCGGAGGGCAGCGATGCCCTCGGGCAGGGCCCCGAGGTGGCGGTTGCCGGAACAGTCGAGCTCCTCCAGGGCGGTCAGCTCCAGCAGCGGGGCAGGGAAGGAGGGCAGCAGGTTGTGGTCCACGTCGAGGGTGCGGAGGTGCCGCAGCCGGCCCAGGCCCTCGG
>JAHLSL010000020.1:7999541-8052880 GCA_025920805.1 Petroica traversi
CACTGACAGCGGGCGGGACGGGGAGGTTCCCCTGGAGTAGCTGCGGGCAGGGGCCCCAGCGCCTCGGGGGTCCGGGAGCGGGCAAGCCTAAGCTGGGAGGAGGAGTGTGAGCTCGCTCTCTTCCCCGGCGGCGTTTCGCTACGGGCTGTTGGGGGATGGCTGTTAAATCCCCGTCCGCTGGGTGAGACGAGTGGGAGAGGAGATCCTGGAAGCGTAAAGAGACTGTGAGATCTAAAAGTATGGACAGTGATCTCTGTGTTTGTTATCCAGGGGCTGCTGCGAACTTGTGCAGTGGACTTAGGAAGCAAGAAACTGAAATTCAGGACATAGTTGACTTGAAGTAAGGGTTTCACGTGTGTTGTGACAGCTCAGGGACTCCTGTGATTCACATGCGCTTCGTGGGAATCAGTTTTGATGCCTTATACTTTGTAATTTATTTCATTTGTGCATGGTTGCTCGTTGATGTCTGCATCTCTTGTGGTCTGAGTAGCCTGGGGAAAGGGGTCAAGTGGGACAACTGAACTGTAAAAGTTACAGATGTGTCCAGGAAAGAATACACCTCTTCCTGCAGAGAAGAGATGTCATTGTGGTCAGAACTAATGCTATAAAAGCAATTTAGCAGTAAGGTCCAATGGCGTAGTCTAACTGGAAGTAAATGTTACCTTTTGGCAAATATAGCTGTAACAGTTTACTGCTGTTCGTAAAGAGAATGTTTCTTACGTGATGTGTTCTTCTTCGGGGGCACAAGGCACACAAAATTAATGACAAAAGTAAAATGAAGAAGGTCTTTTAAATCGTTACTCCTAACACAGGACTTGTACAATTGTGGTCAGTCTGAGAGCTTTCTGAGGTGTGCCGCAGTGTTCCTGACCTGGACCTTATGTAGTGAAGCTCACAGACCTTGTGTGAGCTTTGTGGTGCACTGGTACACATAAATTAAGATAATTAACGAGTCTGTGTTGAGCGCTCAGTGTTTAAATGCTGGCATATGGCTCTAAATCACTGTTGAAATCAATAGCAAAATGAACATATTATGGTGCAGTGTTGTCTGGCACTCTGAATAGTGCTGTCCAGTTTTTCAGTTAAATAACACACCCTGAGATTGTATGGGTTTGTTTTCATTTTCAGAGTCCAAGAGGTGTTTGACAATGCCCCTAAGGGAACTTTTGGTCCTGAGCTGTTTCCTTTTCTTTCTTTTCTGATTCCTGAGCTCTACTACTGAAGCAGAGCTCATGCAAGTGGAGTTTAAAACACTGCAAACTTCTGGGTTATGGAGATGGGCTTAACTTTTATGAATCCTGGAACGTAATGCTGGTACCAACTGCCTGTGTGCTTATGAAGTTCTTAATGTTTTTGAGTCTGCTCTGCTACTTTTGGATTCAGACTGAAAGTTAGACCTTTCTGCTTCTGCTAAAACTCTGAGACTTCAGGTTGTAACTTCAGTGCTAGTACAAACTGTAGTGCTGAAGCTGCAGTGGTTAACATCTGCTCTGATTAGAGAAAAAAAGGACAAAACTTATCTAAGGGATAAGGTTTTGAAAGTTGATAATGTCATGAAGATGTTACCTTAACAGCAGTAGAAGGCGATTCATTGTAGCGTGAGAAAAATAGCAGAGAAAGTTCTTGTACCTAACAAATCCCCATATCTGTTCTTCTAGATTTAAAGACTTTGCTTAGATGTTATACCTATTTTATCTCAAATAGCTGCATGTCTGGTTCAAGTGGATTAGACATGCAAGAGCTTAGGCAGATTTCTTATTATAAAGATCTTGAGATCCTGTGTTTTGGCAAGGACTGTAAGCAAGCGTGTTGTTTGAATGCAGCTGATCTTAGGCAGTGTATACCTGCCAGTGATGCAGCGTGTTGATTTGATCTCCTTTGTGGGCCAAAGGTGAAATAAAACTTGTTGCTTATGAACATAGCAATCTGCTGTGTATAGGAAGCTGTGTTTTGAATAATAGCTCGTGTTTATGAGCCTTACCTAGGGTATGAACTGTATGGCCTTTGGTAGGGGAATGGGTGGTTGAAAGTGCAGGATGTAGTGTTTTAAACTGCTTTTTTCAAACTTCTTGAAGCTAAACACTTAGATAAATAGTTTCACTTCTGATGTTGTGATTTGTGAAAGAGGAATTCTAATTTCTTCATTTCCCATTTTTGGGAATGGATTTTGATTTCTTTTCCTTCCTCCTCCTGCAGGGTACTCGACTTCTCCCCAGCTCAGTCTGTTTTTTCAGATGTCTATCTTGGCAGCAGTGCCAGGCAGTTAAGTTCTTTTACTGTAATAGGGAAGGATAACTTTCCCAGTTATAGTTCCTTGTAAAAAGTACTAAGTTTGGGTTTCCTTAAGCTTTGTAATGTTTCTAATTTGAAAATCACCTTTATGTCCTTTCTCGTGACAGGGGTATAAAAAGAGGGACTTCTGAGAGTACTCAGAATCCTTGGCATATATGTAAGCTGGAAGTAAGACATGAGATGAAATGTGTTTCCAATTATTTTAAAAGCTGGGGATAAGTCTGAATTTGTTCCTAGAAGTGGAGTCACCTGTCCATTATTCACTCCCAGGTAAATTGTGCATGGCCGCATCAAACTGGAGCAACTGTGTTAGCCACATTTTCTCTGTTTGGGAATTGAACTACAAATTGAACTGAATAAAGGGGAATTGGTGCTTCAGGTCTGTGTTGAAGTGTCAAGTAGTGTGCTGAATAAATCTGACCTGCTTTGGTTAGCTATTAATAGGGGAGAAATTAATACTGATTAATACAGCGATATCACTGTTATAGAGGCCTCTCTTGCAAGCAGGAAGAAGTTGAGCAAAGCATCATTTTCCTTTCATCCTCCTTGCTTGGAAAAGAGAAAACTCAGTACTGTTTCAGCTGCTGTGTGGATTGCAGGATATTTGGGTCTCTGGTACCAGTGCAGGCTTTGGATATTGTCCAGCAGCACCCAAAAAGCAGGTTCTAAAGACTTGAAAGTGTTTGAATGACTTTAAAACACATACCAAAAAAAAAAATAAATTAAGTGGAGGTATTAATGTATGCATAGCTTTTACATTCAGTTTATTTTAATAAAAACTAACTTGCTTAAAAAATTTAAAAAGCAACTGTGCTAAGCATGGATGAAGGTATGTTTGGCTTAACTTTTTATCTATACTGGTGGCCAAAAGCAGATGTCTGGGGAAGAGTTATACACTTGCCCTCTTCATATGATACTTCTCTGAGTACTCTTCTTGCAAGTTGTAGCTCACCAATTGTTTGGACAAAACTCAGTTTTTAAACATTATTAGAGGGTCGTCCTGTGGTAAGGAATTCATTAAATAATTGGACAGTTAAATTGTGTTAGAAGTAACTTGCTTTCTCTTGCACTTTGCACCCTCTTCACTGGAATATTCTGTGTTCTGCTTAACGATTCTTGTCTTCAAATTGGGTTGAATGAGATAAACTATTTCACTCGCTTGTCTTTCTACTGCATTCCTTTGATCTAAAGATGAGTTGCCTTTCCCTTGAGAAAGATCTTAAATGTCAGTGTTTATGTCACCAAAATAAGAACATCTTTATTGTACTGTATGCCTCTCAGTAGCTGAAAATACTTGTCCTGCCAGTGTTTTCTGTTCTTGTAAACTGACCTGACAATTCTGAATTTGATGCTGTTGTTGACACATAGTTGATAATTATTTTTGCTAGCATAACCAAAATGATTTGATTATTCTGTGTGTATGTGAGAGGTAGATTTTTTTTCCTGTTGGGAATACCATTGACTTTTTTTTAATAGTTGTATGATTTTAGTTTATGTGATGAGATGTCAGGATTTAGGTATTATTTGTATGGGATTTGGTGTGACTTCACTCTCAGCCTAAGACATATCCTGTGCATCATTATGTGGTTTGTGAGTTGAAGTGCCTGTATTGGTGCATTGTTTTTGAAGCAGGGTGACAGTGATGCTCTGTGTTCATGGCTCTGTGAGTATCATGCTCCTTGCAGAGCACTCATGTACCAAGGCTGGTTTTCTGGGCCTACCATTAATATACCTGGATGGGGAGGACTCCTATGAACGTTTGTCTTTTTTCCTGGAGCCAGCTTGGTAACAGACTTGCTTTTTCCTTTCTGAAACAACACTGAGTCCTACAAAAGGATATATGTATTTCCTGCTGACACATTGGTTTATATGTTTTTAGACCTCATCCTTGCTGGTAAATCATTAATAATAGCACCTCTTTCAGAAGTGACTAGGTGGATGGACCTGGTAGAAATAAGCTGAGTCCTACTCAGTTTATTCATACAGCCACAGTCATAAGCTTGTCCAGTTCCACACCCATTTAATGAGAAGTTTAACTTTTTTTTGATCATGAAGTTAACCCCTTAAGTTTTTGTGCAACACATTCTTTTAGTGTTCTACCCAGTGATAGAAAGAGTACTAATAATAATTGCTGAACTGTCACTTAATCCCCACTTCTCTACTGAGAAGAGGTAGAGGCTTCTAGGGGTGGCTTTTGGAAGTTACGGAACTGGGAATCACAGAGTGGAGTGTTCTTGGTCTGACTGAAGCTCAGGCCTGGAGAAACCTGATTTAAGGTGACTTGTTAAAGCATCAGTGATACAGCTTGTTTTCTTTCTGCTTAGGTGTGTAGTAATGGCAAAAAGCTGCTAGGGGAAAGCGGTTTTGTTCCAAGCATGCCCTTGATACCACTTGTTATAACTGTTGGAAGTCTAATCACTTTGTGAAGGCTAGCATAAATAACTGTGCTCTTGAAAATTTCTGGAGTTCACAGCTTTAATCCTGAAGGCAAAGGGATCTCACTTGGTTTGGGAAGCAGAAAGTGGTCAGAGCTCAAGTGAGCTGATCAAGTTGGTTTGTCAGCTAGCAAGCTGTTCATCATAAAAATGCAAGCTGCTTTGACATACGTGAGTAAGATGAGCAGCTGCGGAGGCAGAGCTGATCTAAGTAGCTACTGAGTGCTCTTTGAGGGAGAGCCAGAAAATGGCAAGAAGTAGTTGGTAACTTGTTACACACTTCCTCTGTGCAGAGACACCTGAATCGACCACTCCACCTGTGGTGCAATGTAAAGCAAATTAGATTACATTGCTCTGGAAAGCTTTGCTTGAGACACCATTCTTAAACTACTCTGACTCAACTTGTTGCAGGTGTCCCCTGTGTCCTTGTCATAGAAGAGATGTCTGACCTCACACAAGGGTTTGTAAAGCCAGGTTGCTGTTTAATTCTGCCTTGTGCAACCTAAAAGGGGGTTAATAATTTTCAGCTGGATTCATACGGATTCAGTGAAGAACACAGACTGTGTAGGCAATTAGGAAACATCCTGGCAGTCTTACAGCCTCAGAACCTGCAAAATGCACACTTTCTCATGTAAAAAAAAAAAAAAAAGATTAATTGATAAATTACTGGCCTTGACTTTGAAATTCTTTCTTTCATGTTTTTGGTAGCATTTGTGGTACATTAACTCTGTTAGTGTCACAAGTGTATTACTTTGTACAAAGTTTCACCTTGCTTTCTTTGTGACTAGTAACTTCTTGAGCTTCTTGGCTAGTACTCTGTAATTATCTTCTAATACTTTGTGCAATGTGTCTCCTTCCCATTTAAAACAAAAAATTGGAAGGAATTTACAAGAGGATGTAAATGCAAAATCTTAGACCTTCAGTAATACTGAACCAGGTGCTCTTTTTCCCAGCTTGAAGGCTTTTCAGTTTACTTAACTGAGTCACTCAGTTTGTGTTCTGTCTAGTGAAGTGGGCGATGTGGTGGGCAAAGTCTTAGGGAAAAATATGATCCCAGTGTGCGCTGTACTAAAGCAGTGACACAAAATGACTTAGCTAGACTTCTTTCACCCCTTGCTTATAACATAAAACCATTCTGAAGAGGTCATGTGTCTAAGAGTGCTCCTCAACCTCAAGGGCCTATATGAATTATGTTTAGTACTCTAACAAGTGGGATTGCATTTAATAAGAGCATCTTTCCAGCTTTGCTTAAGGTCCCAGTGATACCTACAGGTTTGCTTAACCTGTGATTATACACTTCTGTAAAATTGAACTCCTTTAGGAGTCTTGTTCTTCAAGCAGATGAAAGGAGGAGGAAAAACACCTAATGAGAATCATAAGTCTTCCATGTCATAAGTCAAATTATGCACATAGTAGCTTTGCAGAGATTGGAATTCATATTTGGAGGAGCTCTTGCTACGTTGTTGTAAAGTGACATTAATTGGGCAGTGTGTGAAACAGCTCAGCTGTATTTAAACTGGTCAAACTGACTACTTGATGTACCGTACTCCCCAGGGAAAACATTGTTCCAGTTCTAGAGAGAAGTCACTTGTTTTTTACCAAACTTTCTGAAAATTTGATGAAGAATGATGTGTCTTTTATGAATATTGGTAATTAGGTTGTCTGCAGACTGTGACCATGTGAAAGCTTTTGGCTAACTGAAGGGAGGTTTAAAGTGGAAACCCTAATGGACGTATGTAATGGAGGGTACAACTGGTACTCCTGTTACTTTCCTTGTATCTCTCTCATCATTCAGTGTGCTCAGCCTTTGTAGAACATCTTAATGAGACAGTGGCAGCCAGGCAGGCTATAATACACACAGTTCAGCTCTGTTGTGACTGTAAGTTAAATGTCCAACTGTTGTTTGAGCAGGTGAATAGAGTCTGACTTTGTGGTGAAATGAAACCAAGAAGTAAATGAGGGTCATGAATAATGTGCACTGAACCAAGAGTGGACAGTTTCAGGTTCTAAATCATGTTGTTTTGCCAGCCAAATGAACAGAAATATGTTCTCTTGCAGGTTTTGGAAGGAAGGATGTTGTAGAGCACTTGCTGCAGACAGGAGCCAATGTTCACGCTCGTGACGACGGAGGGCTGATACCCCTGCACAACGCCTGCTCCTTTGGCCATGCAGAGGTGGTCAGTCTGCTGCTGTGTCAGGGGGCAGACCCCAACGCTAGGGACAACTGGAACTACACTCCTTTGCATGAGGCTGCTATCAAGGGGAAAATAGATGTGTGCATTGGTAAGTGTCTGTTACTTGTTAGGCTGCCGTTTTACCTGATTATGTTTTGTGAAGCTGTCATTGTTTCTGTGCTGAATTTGGGATGAAAGATACTGCTTGATTTAAAAGCTAACTACTTTTAATCTAGCAGGTAGGTGCAGTGATAGTAATTTACCTTTTTCATGGTCTGTAATACAAGGTTTGTGGAACTTGCATCAGAAAAACTATCCTGGAGAGACTGGATGAAGTCTTCTTGTTTGTTAAATTACGGTATTTAAAATCTGAATATGTAGGTTTGTCTTTCTTGGTTGCTGTCAAGAGAACTAGCTTTACTAGATGAAGTGTGCCTTTTTGGCTGCTCTCTGTATGTTTTGGTGGTTAGGAAGATGGTGAGCCTTTCATTCCATGCAGCATGGAGAAACAGCTCGGTCTGTTGGAGCTTTCCAGTACAATTTACAGGACACCATTGTTCAGTAGTGATCTATCTTCAGTATGTGTTTTGTAGCCTGGAGCCAAAGCAATTTCAAATAAAATTGAACACTTCAACCGTTTAAAATTGGTTGTGAACATATAAAGAGCTTTTCAGTCAGGATGTCTTTAACTCTTGTGGTTTTTCTTAGGGTACTTAGTAGTACTTTGTTCTAAACGCGAACTTCTATTTTTATTTTTTTTTTACACTCAGAGCAGTTTCTTGAACTTACAGTCTTTTAGCATCTACTAACTTGAATAAAATTACCTGCTCAGCATTTCTTTTTAATCAAGTGGGTAAAGGAAAGCCTAACTTCTATGCACTTCAGTTAAGATTATGAACTATATATTCTATACGTTATCCAGATGACAAGACACAATTCTCAGACTTTCAGATAATGTCTTTTTTCTGTAAGTTTTATTGCATAGAATTTCTTCCGAGAAGGCCACAAAACTTAAAGAACAAGATCTTGCATTAGCTTTATTGCAGTATTTAGGTCATTACTTGAAAACAAATACCAGAAATCGAGTGAAAGAAAATTGGAGGAAACACCAGAATACAAATTTTCAGTCTGTTTCTTCTTTTTACAACTGATGTGATGGATCCATTTCATCTCTATGTGCAAGGTAAAACACAGAGAATATTCTGTAGAAATGGAATACAGTTGATTATGCAGCAGGATGTGCAAAGAGATCCACTGATATAGTAGTTTCCAGTAACAATCTACTATGTTAATTTTGAATGGAAAAGTAAGTTTAATTCCAGTCAGTAACTGGAGTCTAGTATGGGACTTAAAGGAAGTAATTACTTTGGTCTGTTTACTGCTGGAGTGAGTCTGATTTTGGGAACTGCTGACTGAAAATCCAAATTAAATGGAAGAAAGTTGACAGTAAAATGCCGAATAGAAAATTGACCTTTTGCTTCAGAGGGTTTTTTGCTTCAGAGAAGATTTGTCTTATTCAGTTTTTGAAACCTTGTATTAAAGCAGGAGAGGGTACAGCAGCACACCTTTGTGTTTATAGCTAAGATGAAAGATGATTGTGACAGAGGTTTTAGGATTTGGCAGGGCAAGACAGCATGGGTAGTGTTGCTTTGGGTGGTTTGTCTAAAGACTTTGGTACTCTGGAGGAATTGGGGCAGGTCAGATCAAGAGATAGGTTATGTGATACATCCATTTTGATGTATTATGCTAGTAGTAATTTGAGATTATTTAGATCTAATTTCTATAATCAAAGAACTGATGGTACCTTTCAAATTCACTCTTAATTCAGAAAGAAATTGTGGGCTTGGTAAAAGGAAGTACAGGATTAAATTTATGGCTTGTGTTACACAGGACTTCGTTCTCTATTCTATGCACACATCAGATCTGTGACTCTAAATGTTGTTGCTAGACTTAGGGTATGATCCATGTATATGTAAATGTTCAGCATGTGGTACTTACTGATCAAATCCTGAGGCTCTTCTGCTGTCTGGAGCAGTTTTAGGGTTCCTTGGAAGCAGTGAGCAGGCTTGTAGTGCTACATGCAGTTCTTCTCCAATCTGCCTGCAAGTAGCTCTGTAGGAATTTTGGAGCAATTTTTAATAATTAATTTGAAACTAGCAGGCACGATGCTGTTGTGCTCGGTATATTTACAGTTATCCATGTCTGTTGGACTTCAGTCAGATTTTCATTTGTCAGGGTGAGAGTTGCTACTAAAGGCAGTGTCACCAGTCACCAGATCAGTATGTACTGTAGTATGATGCTACTTTGGGATTTATGTGGTTCCATAAAACTAATAGGACATGAACGGAGACAAAGAAGTCTGTTTTATCTTAATTGCAGTGATTTTACTATTTGAATCTAGTGGGCAAGCATGTTTTGCTGTCTTAGGCAAAGTTCCTGTTTCTTTCTAGGAATTTTATATAAAACTTCTATTTTAAGGTCTTCAGCTTTAATTTCAAAGTCTTTTGAAGGAACACATTATACACAGGGATAATGCAACAATGATTGTTTAGTGTATGAATTCTGATGAGGAATAGTTGAATAGCTTTTTGGAATACATTGTACAGTACTGCTGTTTACACCTTCAGTGTATACTGTTGCAAGTGATACGATGGAAGAAACTGGTCTGTTTAAAAAAAATTAAAATTTAAAGAACGCATCCTTGGAGCACTTCTTTTTAAACAAGCAGGGCATGCTTTTACAGGGCGTTGATTGAAGAACAGGAAATCCTGACATAACCTAGAATTTTTTGCTGAATTTGGATATCTGTTTGAAAAGTGACAGACTGTGTAGCACTTAGTCATCTAACCTCATTTTTGGCTACCTGCTTTTGGCATCTTCTTCCAAATGATATAATGAGTGAGAATTTTCCACTTTACCTTTTCTCTTTTGCTTCTTCTGTGCTGCCCCAGCCTGCGTTTTTTCTTTATCACATCTAGCATAAAACACTGTTTGGTCACTTTACAGGTCAAAAAGGGAAAAAGTGATAATTGAACAGTGTGTGGAGTTGCAGCACATTCGTGATTAATGGTTTTTCAGAGAAAAACTCAAGGCATTGAAGCATGGTGGGAAAATCAGTGAAAGACAGGTAGTGACTCCAGCAGTAAAATGCTCTTGTGTCTAGCACAAGCATTGGAATGGATTGTCAGTGTTTTGGCTAAAGGTATGTGGGTGCTCAGATTTTGTGCTGAGTTTCGAGTAAGAGGTACAAACCTTGCCACTGGGGGAAGCTTGTGTAGAAATTAGAAGTATACATGAATTCTTTTTCTTTTGTTTTATTGATTGCATATTGCAGTCATAGGGCAGTGTAGGGAGAGAAGTTGGATGTGCTGAGTTTGGGAGGAGTCTTGGCTCTCTTAGGTGGCACTTGCTTTTGTGTCCTAGGTCTGGAAGGGAAGGTCCTGGTAAGCAGTACTTGGCTGGTTTGCTGACCATCTCTTGCAATGTGTTCAGTCACTGCAGGTCTGTTTAGTCGCTACCTAATTACACTTGAAAACATTGTTTGCTTAATGTAATCAGTTTTTTGACTAAATATTTTGCAGCATTGGCACCAGTCATTAGAGTCCTCCAGTATTGATGACTTCTAGGATTGCTTTATCTGTCAGGCAGATGCATTTTCAGTGTCTGTGAGCTGCTTCTAGAGCTAATGAAAAGTGGTTTTGTTTCTCAGTGTTGTATTTTGTCCCAGAATAGTGGATGAGTGGTGAACTCTGCAGTGTGCATTTGGAGGAATACTCTGATGTCAGGGTAGTGACTGTTCTGAACATTGGGCTTGAGAAAGAATTATCTATTCTTCAGTCTGACTGCAGTATAGGCTTTCAGATCCACGTAGCTAATTTTTTTCCAGAAATGAAATGTAGCCCATGATGCTCAGAGTATAAATGCCTTGAATGCATCCTTCTTTCTCATGGCAATCAGCAATTTAGGAACTTGATAAAGAGGCTGCATTTGAACTGCGTTGCATAGCAATTTGTATATAAAATTCCTGAAAGCGCTAATTTACTTCTTAAATGTTGTCATAATTTTGGCTTTGAAGGTATTCTGTGGCAAGAGAATTTTACAGTTTAAAAGTCTAGCTGAAAGAAAATACTTCCTTTTTTTTTGGAAAGGAAATTATTCTTGATTTTTGTATGACTTTTATTGCAAGATGTTCAGAATTTTTGTGACAATTAGTGAACAGTCCTTTCTGTTTGCTGTTTGCATGTCCTTTGTGATTTTATAGAGCTCTCTCTTTTTTTTTTCTTTCATCAGATGTCTGTTTTCCAAGCTGAAAAATTTAGTCTTCTGTTAAGTCATCCTGTTGAATATTCTGGTATTTCTTCCTCCTGCCTTCCTCCTCCCCCAGCCATTTTTTTTCAGGGTGTGTGGTTGGTATGGGGGTTATGGACATCAAAAATGGGTGAAGTAGGTTTATAGGGTAACCTAATTTTCTTTCTGGTTTGGTTTTCTGGTTGCTGAACACTGCATGGGAGTAGCTTCAAGGTAGTTCCTGTGTGCTCACAGCTCCTTTAAAACTATTTGTGTAGCACAGTTTTTCTTTTTTTAAAAAACCCTAAAAACCTAGGCTAAAAATAACCTTACAGAAGCTGTGCTTATGCAGTTTATCTGTGTTTGCTTTGCCCTCCAGTGCATTTGTTTCTGCAGAAGCTGTAGTTGTTCTTGCAGAGATTTTTTTTTTTTCTGCATGGATCTCCATTTAAGTGTTGATATCTGTAGGACTGCTAGGCTAAATATTATCTCAGGTCTCATACACCTGCTTAGATTTTTAAGGGCATCCTTCAAAATATGCAAACACAAGCATCTTCTGTGGTGATGCCATGATTTATGGATTTGAACATAGAAAATATGGTAGTAATTTTAGAGAAACAAAAAATTCTGTCTACTGAAAAGCTCCCATCACTGTACAAAGCTGTAAAAATTTTTAAAAATTACTTTTAGTCCATGCAGTGCTGAAAGGATCCATCCAGTGTTACTTAACATGACTTGGGACTAGTGTTTTTACTGGCTCCCTCGGGCTAGTTATAAAATCTACTGCAAATCCTGTGGCATGATAAATTTACTGTTCCAGTGCTATGAAGTGACCTCTAATGGTACCGTCAAGGTGTGTTTGTCTCTTTTTGACCAGTGAACTTCTGTGTGGGCTGATTTTTTTTCCTTTACCCTTTTTGCACTTGAAAGATAAATAAGCAAAGCAAGCTAAAGCTTTTTTAAGCTTACAGCTTTTCAGATGTGTAGGTCCTGCCCTTAATATAGGGATCCCTGTTCTTTAAATGCCTCTTTGTAAGCATGTCAAAACATTCCTCACCCTGCTGTGGTTCCTCACAACTGAGAAAGGAGAAGAATTCATTAGTTATTACCTTCTGCTAGTATGCATGTTCTTACTGAAAGACATGGAGGGAATATTGTGTGACTCCTTTCTGTAGGGCAGATAAACCTTTTGTTAGGATTTAAAACAAAAATCTGTGACAGGTAGTTTATGGGTAGAACTAGCATGCACTAAAAGGAATTGTCGAAATGGTTAAGTCATTGACTACTAAAATATTTGAACTACTCATTGGTTTGATCAGCTTGCAAAGAAGGCACGTTCTGCAAATAGTGTAATTTTTGCAATTTATGGTATTTTTATCCTAAGAGATTTTAGAATGCTCAGAGTGTTTTGCCTTCCGGGTAGAGGGACTGTATTGCTGCAAAAGTTAAAGCAGTGTCTGATTTTACTACCTGAGAAACATTAATAAAAGAAATCATAGGAAGTGCTCTCAAGGAGCAAAATTGTGTAGTAGACAGTTCCTTTTGGCTGTGGGGTGACAGCAAGAAGATTTGGTATCTTAACTGAAAAATAATTACACTGACTTAGATTTATCCGCTGGATAGACAGAAGCCTGTAAGAAGACTAGGAGCTTCTTAATAGGAATTAGAAGGGATACTGGTAATTGAGGTCCATTGGGACCTAGTTATGCATCTTGTCGTGGGAGAGATGTACTGAATTCCTGAAGACTCTCTTGGAGAACTGGTGCCCTAGAAAGAAGCTTAGATCTTGGATATCTGATGTTCAGAGGCTTGTAAAATCATTGGAAAATACTCTCAAGTAAGTACTTTAAAATTCTTTGTGTAAAATGTTTGAACTATTGCTGTTGATTAAATCAGCAGTTTCTTAATATTGATACTATTCCTGCTTTGACTTTTGAGTTGGAGTACTACTATTACTGACTGTTTATAGTGTGTTGTGGGGAGACAGAGATTTGTATTTGAACTTTCTTAAGTTGCAGAAAAGTTTAAAGAGCTTTAGACTGTTCTCGTGTACCAGAACTGTGAGTTTTGCTCCATTAGGAGGACAGGAATTAATCCCTACAGTGTGGAGCTTTCCAATCTGTTAGCTGCAGTTAATATTGAGGTAAGAGGAAAGAAACTTTGTGATTTGATGAGCTTAACCACAAGCAATCATTCTTAACAGCATCTATGTCTTATATGTCCCAGTATGCAAAATAAAAATCCTGGCTGATCTTAATAATATTTATTATTTGGATACTGATCAAAGCCAAATCAGTTGTGGAAGCAGGCTCATCAAACTGTTCAGGTTAGGAATTATTTTGGTCTGTTTCTGCTCTGTAAGTTACAGCATTTGTTTGAAACCCTGCTTCTTTGAGTGGCGAAGTGGTTTTAAATTGGTGCAAACACAGTGGCTTGAACACCTAATATGCTTCTCCTTCTCTTGTCTTTCTCAGAGGAACCTTGCATGGCTGCAAACATAGGATGGAAATTTCATGTTTTAGCTTCAGTGGAAGAATACTTTTGTGTCTCAATTAAGTACTTGTTCTTGGTTTTAAATGGTTTCATGTCCTCTAACTGCTTGTTTAAGCTAGGTTAGCTTCTAAATGTTAATATTCATCACAGAAATGAAAGCTTCGAGGGCTGAGTCTCTCATTTTTTGCATCTACAGTGTAGTTCAGTAGCCTGTAGTTCGGGCTTGCCCTCTTGAAAGAGACCTGAGAATAAGGCTGCCTTCTCTATGAGCTGGTGGGGGTGGAGGAACCCACGACTGAAATCATACATTGGTAATTGGGAGGCATTGTAATACTGTTGTCATAGTAACAATGGACTGGAGTATGAGACAACAGGGCTTTTGTCAAAAGTGTCAACAGAAAATGGTTTGGGGCATTCTGCCATGGCAAATACAACTGCAGTGCTCCCTGGTGGACTTGGGCAGAAAGACGTGGGGGAAATGGATCAGCTCCTGTAGGAGAAGGTTGCCTCGCCAGTGTGTGACATCGGTGTGCGGATGGGTCTGTTAAGGAGCGTAGTCTCCAGGAGTTACTGTATCCTGGTGTCTGGGCAGGCAGAGCTGTGAGAGACACTTCTGGAGGAAATCTCTCTGAGCAGGGTCAGTCACACACATGTACCCAACAAAGAAAGGTCTGGGAGTGCAAGGAACCTTAAAATAAGTGCATCATTGATGCAAGGTGGAAGCGTCGAACCACAACATATTTTTATGAGGACCAGGCATTGAGCTGGATTAATCCTCAGGTTAAATCCTCTTCAGAAACAAAATCAACAGTAAACCTTATAGCGGAGAGGATGATGCTTTGTACAAATTTGGTGAAAAGGAGCCTTATTTCAGGTGAGGAAGTCTTGTCTGTTCTTATCTTCGTATCTATAACTTGGGGTTTTGAAGGCTTGTAAAGCCTGCCATGTTATTGTGTTACGGTCCTTAAGGGTATTGTTTAGATTATGGTATTTGTATTACTAAAAGTTGATTGAAATTCAACCTCATGAAAATAGGTTGAGAGTGATTGTCTTGCCTGGGATTTAATGAAATGCATGATTTGAAAGCTGTCTTTCTTTCTCTTAGGTTTGAATTGTATTGACAGTTAATATATTATTACCTGTCTGTAGGTTTTAGACTTTTTTTCCAATCCTATTTCTTTTTCAAAATTCAAGTGTCAACAAAATGTCTTTTTTCCTTTTTTGCTTGCTTGGCACAGGAGGATCTGTGGCGGACCAAGAAAAGAGTAATTTATTTTTTGATGTTTCTTTACAAGTGTTTGTCAAACCAGAATTGGATTTCTTGCAGTGAAAGAGGTTGTAGGATAATATGCAAACACTACTGGAAAATTTGCTATAGGGTCTTTCTGGGAAGTTAAGGTCTTCAAAAGTACTGTTGTTAGCTATTAGCAAATTGAGAGGGAGGAGAAGTTGCATATCATTCAGAACAGAGTAATGGAACAGATGGTCCTCTTGCAGACACTGAAACTGCTTTCAGATGGCCAGTATGGGTTTAGAGTGGCTTTCTAAATATCTTGCAGAAATAATTGATGTTATGGGACAATGCTTCTGATTACTGTAGCAATATCCACTTTTAGCTTCTCAGCGGAACCATGTGGTCCTTAATGCAGTTCATATCTGGTTTAAAAACAATCTGTAGATATATGTGTAGATGTTAAAGGCATAAATGAGTGGAGTAAATCGTAGCAGAGGTCTCAGATGTTTTCTTAGACTAATGGAAAACATTGATTAAAGTATTACTGTAGGATATAAAGGTTTTGCTTTTAAAAATGTGTAGGCAAATAAATCTTTGTCATGTAGTGAATAAAGGAAGGTGTCTCTTTTTAATAATTTGGTTTGTGAAGCATGTAAAGCAAGTGTGCAAAATGAACTGTGAGTTCTTGAAGCCTGCTGGCTTCTTGCCTGTTATTCTGGGTGGTCTGGTCTTCAGCTTTTTGTGCAGCTAGGACTCAGGATTGATAAACACAGACTCCTGTAATTCATTGTTTCACTGTGTTGATACAAATGCATCATGCAGCAGCAAGGCTGAGGTGTCTGATGTGAAACCTGCTGTTGATGCTGCTGCGTGTAGTCTCTGTGTTTTGCTGATGTCTTGTCCAAGTAAGCAATACTGAGCAGTTCCTTGGTTAGGCACAGTGATCTTGACCTAACTATAATATTGGATACTGAATTTATATGATGAGGGATGCAAGAAGAACAATTTGTTTTTATATTCTTGTTTGTGGTGATACAAGGATGGCACAGGACATGGATGACCCAGGAAAAGAACCCACTCAGGCTGATGTAACATGCATTGTTGCCTAGCGTGAGACCTATAGCACTGACGGTATCTCTCCTGACAGATTGAGATTTTTGCAGTGTAGAACATTTGCTTGTCAAGGACCTAATGCTAAATACACTAAGACTTGCACTGCTCTGTATCAATAGGCCATGGTGGTGAGTGGTTTGAGGACTGCGGGAAGGAAAGTGAATAAAGCGCTGGACTTCAAAATCGACAGCAATGTTACTGTTTTACTTAATGATGTGGTCTGAGATAGTTGCTGGGGAGAGTTTTACAAGACTGATATATGCAGTACTGCTAGCTAGTGAGTTGTTAGTAGAGCTCTAGGTCTGCCTGAACTTCACATGTTCTTAGCTTCTTCATTTTAATTCATAAACAGAATTTTTGAGAATATTCATATCATCTGGCTAACCTGTAGCTTTAACCACATTTTCATGGACTGAACAACTTGTTATTCCAGGATTTTGTATGTTACTTGTATTTCTTAAACATTTGGCAGCTATGTTGTGGACTACTGGTGAATTCACAAAATTGACACAAGGTTCAAGTTTATACAAAATATGCAAATATTATTTTTCATTTTGGGGCTTCCTTAAAGAGTTTCAGGTCTTAATCACATCAAAATGTCACTCTGTGTGTGCCATAGCATGTGTGACTAAGACACCATCTGTGTACTGTTGAACTTGTGTACTGTTGAAAGCTGGGAAGCACTGAAATTCACCTCTGGAAAAGAAGGAATGGACTTGTGGAATGTGACAGGTTTTTTTTTGGGTTTGGTGATTGGTTTTTTCCCCATCTTGTGCTTGCCTCACAGAATGGTGGGATAAGAGCTGTTGCTAGGGTTTAAATACTTAAAATTTATGTTTTTTTTCAGATGCTTTTTTATTCTGGAAAAATGGTAGATCCAGGACAGGTTCTAATAAACTTTTGAGATCCCTTCCTTCATGTTGGTTCTCGGGTGTTAGATTTTGGTTTGGCAAATAGTGCCTTCTGATAGCCACACAGATAATTTCACATGCAGTCTATAACTTGACTTCCACCAGGGCATTTTTCTCGTCAAACTTCACCTGAAAGAAATGGTTACCTTATGCAGGCAATTGGAATTCATCTTTGGTTTCTCTTAACTCTCCTCAATTTCTTTTCCTCTTAGAATGGTCTTTGTTGAACTAATTTGCCTTGGTGACTGCTTTTGCTTTTCAAGGACTCTGAAAGCAGGGCTCTTAATCTGTCAAGTGGGATGTCGGGATTATAGCTGACATTTATTTGAACAAAACTTGAAGCAGAAAGGTGAATCGTTCAGAGAAAAGTTAAATTGGGACTGAGCAATGAAGACTTGTCCTTAGAGCAGCTTTCAGCATGGGGTGTAGATGAAAACAGAAATTGCTCAGACAGTAGGGCAGCAGTTAAGATTTCTAGCTGTTCAGTATAGTATATAAACCCAAATGCTTTGAAGCTTAAGTAGTTGCAGAATTGTTGCTTGCAAGGAAAAGGGTTGTGATTTAGTTGTTGCATAGTGAGTCCTCAATCCGTGCCATTTACAAATGGGCTAAATGGTTTTTTTAGGTTTTTTTTGGAGGTCTTTTGATGAAAGGGTCTTCTATTCTATTTTGCACACTTAACGGTGTGCGTGTTCCAGATGGCTACTTAAACTCACTTAGATGTGATTTTTAAGCCCCTTTGTGAAATGGCCACAAATTGAAAGATGGGAGGTTCCTTCTGAACACCAGTAAATGCTTTTTGCCATCAGGGCAAGTAATCCCTGGTTGCCTGGAGAAATTGTGGAGTCTCCTTCCGAGGAGGTACTGAAAAGCCACTTGGATAGAGTTCTCTGCAACTGAGTGTAGGTGGCTCAGCTGCAACAGGGAGGAGAATCTAAAGAGGTCCCTTTGACCACAACTGTTCCATGATTCACTGTGATTCAGTGTTAAAGAAGTGCATGTGCATGGCTGCAAATAAATGTGATTAAATAAATGCTTAGTGTACTGTCTTTGGTTGCTGGTGAGCTCAGTGAAAGGATTTTTGCTTTTGTTATTTTTTTCTTTTTTCTTTCCTTTTTTTTTTTTGTTTGTTTTTATTTTGGTAGCTGAAGCTTCTAAGTTCTTGCATTTTGCAGGTTCATTGTGGAACTTTCAAAGCTTCCATTACAGTACACAGCTTTTTGTGCAGATAGTGTTCTTAAGGGAAGTGTTTTGGAATGACAGCACTGCCTCTTGCATGATGTAAAAAAAACCACAAACAAAAGAACTGCAATTGCACTTAGGTTTTGGGGTCGCTTTCTAGACGACTGCATTCTGCATAACCTGCATTTGTTCTCACTTTTAGCTGGAATGGAAAATTTTGGCTTGAAAACTGTAAAATCAAAAAAATGAAACAGGGGTACTTACTTCTTAAGTCCAGGCAAGATCAAGGCTTTGAATTGCTGTTCGTGTAGGCTGAGCAATCTACTCTGGCTCTTTCTCAGAGGGCAGAAGGATATTATCAGCCTCTGCTGTGCTGCCTACAGGCTCTGGAACCTCCTGCATGTTCTTTCTTTCTGTGCATATTTAATCACAGGTAGGCAGAACTGGCGTACCAGGGAGCAATTTTGTAGTGCTTCCTACATACAGAGAACTAATCATAGTTAAAATCACAGAATGAGTAAGGTTGGAAGGGACCACTGGAGATCATCCAGTCCAACTTCCCTGCTCAAGCAGGGTTCCCTAGAGCATGTTACTCAGGATTGTGTAACTCAGGATGCACCTACTTATGGGGTAAGACTTGAAGGCAATCACAGAGAGGGGAGGGAACCTTCCAAAAAAAGTATCTTCTTCCTCTGCTGGAAGAGCTCCTTGCCGCAGTGATACTTGTGGTTTTGGTTGCTGCATTCAGATCCCTTCCCCTCACCTTGCTTTGATTAAATAAATCTGATCTCTGGAACATCTAGTGCCAACTTAAGCCTCGAATGCACTGAAGTAGTGCAGTGCTTTGAGAAGTGATATAGACAGGGAGTCAAGTTGTCTTGCTAAGAGCTTGAAACTTCATTGAGCAAAGTCTGAAAGTACTTCTGGGGCAAGCACTGATTGAGACAAAAGAGTCTTAATGAAAAATTAAGAGTTAAATTAAGTTGAAATATTTTCCAAGTGATGCTTTGTAACTTTCTTTTTGTGTAGATCCTTCTTTTCCCTTCAAAACAAGCAAAAAGTTGGTACTGGGAGACCTTTTTCATGATGCTTCTTTGTTCTTTTACTGCTACCTTGAAGCCTGTTTCTGTGAATTGCTCAACTCAGCTGAAGGAACTTGACCTCTAAGTGTTGTTTCCACTCAATCTTTTACTGGGCCTCTGCTCAATTTGGTATTGCATCCTTTTACTGTAGGAACTACTGCAGTTTCTACAGCGTATGGTTCCATGAGAACCTGACTTTCAAAGATCAGATCTATGTCAATAAAGGGAGATACTTGAGATGACTCTCCTCTGACTCTGATGGACTAAATGGTCATTTTAGCTGTAAAGCAAGAAATACCTCTACTAGGAGAGCCATATTCCGAGCTGTCTGTGCCTGTTTTCTTCTCCCATATACTGATGCCCCAGCAGTTGCTGCAATTGTTTATCTAATGATAAGGTAACAGAAAAATGCAGGGAGGTGCTGTATTTATCCAGATTACATAACATTTGGTCAAAGTAGCATTTTTAAACTAGAGGTAGCTTTCTTTTACTTGTAAATGACCATTTAAGACCATCTGTGTGTATAAATTTTAAAACTGTAGATTTCCAGGAACTCACCTGGGATTACAATTGTAGAATGGTTTGGGTTGCAAGGGACCTTTAAAGATCATGTAGTCCTCATCCCTTGCCATGGGCAGGGATCGTGTTCACCAGACCAGGTTGCTCAAAGCCCTAGGCAACTTGACCTTGAACACTTCCTGTGATGGGTATCCACAACTTCTCTGGACAACCCATTCCAGCTTTGCAAGAAGTTCAGGTGGATGACATCTGTAGCTTTTACTCTCTCAACTGATGCAATCATTTCATTGTGGAAGGCTACCAAATTAGTCAGGCATGATCTGCTCTTTCTGTCTCTAAGCAACTCCCTGTCTTTCATGTGTTTTGATGTATCTTCCAGGAGAATGCTCCATGATTTTACTGGAAGTGGAGTGAGGCTGCCTGGTTGGTAGTTCCCAAGGTCCTCCTTTTTACCTTTTTTCAAAATGGGCCTGACGTTTTCCTTTTTCCAGTACGGGGATTTGCTTACTGTTAAGACTTCTTGGATATGATTGAGAATTGCTTGGCCATCTCAACATCAGCTAATTCTTTCAGAACCTGGGATACATCTCACTGGATCCCAGGGATTGATGTATGTTCAGGTATGTCAGGTGGTTGTGAATCTGAGCTTCACTTAGAGTGGAGGGATCTTCAGCCTACAGTCCCAGCCTTGAGGCTCAGGCAGCTGAGAGATGTGAGAAGAGAGATTATATTGAAAGCAGAGGTGAAAAACTATTGAATAGCTCAGCCTTCTCCATATCAGTTTTCACTAGTTCTCATTTCTTACTTATCAAGAGCGGGTATGTTTGCTTTAATCTTCTTTTTTCTAGCCAATGTTCCTGGTAGAACTGTGCATTTCCTTCTTACACTTTAGTTTGATCAAGAGGTCCTTGGTCATGTTTGTCTCCTGCTTCCCTTACCTGTTTTCTTACACTTGGTAATTGAGAGCACCTGGGCTTTATGAAAAATGTCCTTAAAGGGCTGCCAGTTCTGTTCAGCTCTTGCTCTTGAGGGCAGTTCCCTGGGGTATCCCATTCATTAATTCATTCAACAACTGAAAGTATGCTCTTAAAATTTGGAGTCCTTACTCTATTTTTCACCTGGTCTATATCCATCATGATAGTGAATTCCACCAGGGCATGACCACTGCAGCTCAGCCTGCCACTGATCTTGACATACCTAATTAGTTCATCTGTATTGGTAGGCAACAGGTCTAATAATGCTTCCCCTCTAGTTATGCTGTCTGTCACCGGGATTAAGAAATTATCCTCACTGTACTCCTTGGGTCTCCTGCACTGCCTACAGTTTACTGTGACGCTTTTCCAGCAGATGTCAGGGTGATTGAAGTCCCCCAGCAGGATCAGAGCCTGCAAAATGACACTTCCTGTAGCTGAAGAAAGAAGTCATTAGCAACAAGCTTCCCTTGATGAGGTAGACTGTAGTAAACACCGGCCCTGAGGTTTCCTCTGTTAGCTTAGCCCCTCATTTTTACCCATACGATCTCAACTTTTTCATTGCTGGTTTTCCAAGACAGCTCCCCTGAAGTCATGGCGGCCTTTTTTTTTTTTTTTTTTTTTTTTTGTACTTGGAGGGCAGCCACTTACTTGCTTGTTTCTAGTGGTCTATTGCAGCATTCCAGTTGTGTGGTCCTTCCCACGATGCTTCAGTGATAGTGATCAGGTTGTAGCTTTCTGGCTGTGGAGTGGCTTCCAGCTCCTTCTGTTGGCTACCCATGCTGTGTGAATTAGTACAGAGACACTTCAGTTGTATCACTGACCATGTGGCCTATTGAAGGACCATGCCATCATTCCTTTGAGGCATTTCACAGGTATTTCTCCTTTGGGTCCTAATATATCAGCAGTCCCTGACTTTTCTCTGTTGCTCAGAATTTTATCACTTTTTCTCTGTTACTTGTCTGCTGCTCCCTCCTGCTGTCAGAATTCTTGTTTCTGTCTAGGCTATTGGGGAACACCACCTAATTCCCTTTAAAATTTTTTGTTTTAACATTGTAGAGCCTAATGTTGGTTTTGTAAGCTTCTGCTTCATACTACTACAGTTGGTATATTTGTTTCTTGCTCTTGTCTGGCCCCAACAAAGAACAAAACCAACATGCTGGTGCATTGGGAACAAACCCCTGTCTGGGATAATGGGAAACTGGAATGCCCTGAACAAGGGAAGTAGAAAAGGCAGAATGATTGGAAGCACTAAGCAGCTCACACTGACCCAGCAGGACTTTAGCTGGTAATGTTAGATACACGCTAAACTAGAAACACCAAATGATTCAACTGCAGTACGAGTCACCAGCACGAGTCCCTGTGCTGTCCTTCCTTGTGCCAACGAGAGCACGTCGTGTTGTTGCATGAGGACTGGGCAAGTGATTGCTTCTCTAATCTGCCTTGTTGCCTGGCCAAATGTTTGCAGCCACAGCCCCCCCCAAAGCAGGGTGGGCAGCACAGGGCTAGATATGGCAATTCTGCCAATGCAGTCTAGGTGAAACAGGTTGCCCAGAGAGGTTGTCAAGTATTCTTCTCTGGAGATATTCAAAAGCCTTCTGGATTCTCCTGTCCCTGATCTGCCACCAGGTTATCATGTCTTCTTGCCAATGATCTACCTGCAGAGCTTCCAGATTTGTCTGGTTATTGCCTCTATCCTAGCCTGACTCTGAGCTGTGTGCTTTGGTGTGCTTAGCCTTTCTGCTCCGTAATCCTCTCTTCATTCAACTTTGATGGCATTCACTACAGAGGGGCAGTCAAGAGTATTGGACCTGTTTCTCTCCTTTTTTCCCAGCTCCTCTTGACTGAGCTGGCAGTGGTGTTTGAGGCCGTGGATGTAATCAGATCCAGTAGCAATACTTAAATCCTTAGAGTTCTGTGTCAGCCTCTATAGTGATATTGTCTCTCATGTTTTCTCTGCAGTTCCAATGGCTGATGGCTATACCCAGTTTCTCCATGACATGGACAAGACTGGATTTACTCACAGAGGTGGAACTTAATCAGTGATACAGTGGTGGTTAATGTTAATAGCCATATCTTATATATTGAATTTTATAAAGCTAAGAGTAGAGTGCTATAGTTTTTGTTATATGTGGTCATTTAGCAAAAAGGCTTACGTATCTGGTAACTTGCCAGAATGTGATTATTGACTCTAAATCATTGAAGTGTTATATCTAGGCAAGAAACTGGTTTTCTTATAGCATGAGAAAAGCTTCAAAACTGTAGTGGTTTGATTTTGGTTTGATTTACATGTACTGGTAGTTAGGGCAGAAGATACATTTATCATTGGCTAAAAAGAGTTAATACTTTGGATTCCAGTATGTTGTCTAGATGTTTGTAGAAGGTGGAGGTAAATGAGCACATTCTTTCTTGTCAGCTTAGAAACTTATCATGCACGAGACTTAGACTGAGAGGTGTGTGTATTTCTGGGACATAAAGTTAGTGAGAGACTGACCAGCTCTAGAGGTGTCATTTAGAGAAATGGAAGATAGTGCCTGTGTTGTAAATCAAAAAAGAGGCCTTTTTCTTAGGCTGTATCCTGGGTACCTTAGTTCTTTGGAAATAAGTAGATAAAGCTGAAGTAATATAGTTTGAAAAGAACCTTTGTAGATTGTCTCCAGAGGCTGAACTTGAAGAGGGGGAAGAAAGAATATATGCTAAACCTGGAGTAGCTGGAAGGGACCCCAAGCACAAGGCAGTGTGACACAGTGATGAAAAACTGGTGGGGAGAGAGTAGGCAATGATAGAGCTGTGAACAACTCTGGAAATATAATTAAAAGCAGTAGGCAGCTTGAAGTACAGATACTTCTGGGAGGTCTGCCTGTTCAACTTGCATTTTTCATTCAAAATGAAATGAAGTAAAAAACTTGGATGTGCCCTTTATTTTGTACTTGCATGCATCTGATTCGAAACCAAATGTGAACTTTTCCATCAGAATTCCAGTAAGAATAGTCAGGAAGCTGTGGATTTTGGACCTAGAGAAGTCATAACTCAGCTATTCTGATCTTTGTGCTAATATGAACAAACAAATGTATTTTAACCCTATTCTGTTTCCATTGTATTTAAGTCTTTCAACCAAGAGTGTTTTCATTTGGCCCATTTTCAACTGTGGCAGTATGAAGCAGGCAGGACTAAGTACTTGGGTGATGGTTTCTGTGTGGACAAACTTCCTTCCCCCCACCCCAATAAAAACATATTTGTCGCGTGTTGATAGCTACCAGGGAAGTTTTTGCTGTACCTTGTTGGTGAAAATGTGAAGGTTGAAACTAACAGAACGAAAAATCTTTGTTCTTGAGAGCCAAGTGAGGTTGTATTGGTTAACTTTACAGTTCAGAATACCTATGCCAGGAGGCTGTGGGCCAAGTGTTTCATTTTAGGATTCAACCAGCTGTAGTGAGATGACAGTAATCTGAAATGATTAGTGGTTGTAGTATCAGCTCTGTGCAATACATTAGTGTTTTTCTAATGTACTAAGACTTAAGGCCATTCTTGTCTCTAGTTCTCATCTAATGTAATAGCAGTGTAATTAAATAAGGCATTTCAGATAGTATGTGAAAATCAGAACCTGAAGTATTTTAGCAGTTTCAGTGAGGGTAAAAATACAACTCCAGACTAGTCTATGTTTATACTATAGTTAAAGTTACAGAATTTTGATGTCCATATGCAATATGAATATTCATTAAAAAGAAGAGCTTCTTTGTACTGTTTGTACAACATGGTCTGTAGAAAAGGCAGGGATAGCCTGTTAATGGTAATGCTAGATTATTAAGGGCACTGCCTCCAATGTAGAAAAAATAATATACCCCAATGTCCCCACTGTCCAGAGGAAATAAACTAGCATATCCAAACGTGCTAATTAACAAAGTTTCTGGAGTTAGTTTTTGTGCACAGCATCATTACACTTGCCTTTTAAGTGTACAGAACTGGAACAGAAGTTTCTTAATAGAAACTGTTTCCACATTCCCTTTTCAGGCTACTCAGGAACCATCCTCTAAAACCAGTGTGCAGTATTTGAAATTCAAAATAGCTACAATTAGCTAGAATGAATTGTTCTGTTGTGTTTTTTTTTTATAGAGGGAATGTTTTTTCCCCACACAGTAGATCTGTCTTGAAATTTTTACACATCCCTGGCATATTGAAAAGGAAATTTAGAGAAAGACACACTGTGTCCAGATCTCAAATGTCCTGTGGTTAGACGAGACTTTGTCTTGGGCTGAAGTGTTAAAGGTTTTGAACATGCAGGAGAACATTCAATTAGAAACTACCTGGGGTTTGTCATGTATAGAAGTACAGCTGTGTTGCACTAATAGGCTAAACATCAAATGCTGGATTTCTCTTGTTAATTCCTGTTGATGACAACATTGCTCACTGGGTTATCTTTTTGTGAGATTATGTACTTAAACAGTATGGAGATGTTAGAATCAAGTAGTCAATAGAGGAAATATAAGAGTAAGATGACCTTTGTAACCCATTTATTTCCTTTATTCATATGCATTCTAATACAGTCTTTATTTGTATGATTGGTTTCTTTTTCCAAGATGCCATTGCCTTTATTTCATGGTGTAGATGTGTTTCTAGGACTGAATAAGGGCATTATCTGCAGACCATACCCCTGGCTGTTGGAGAAGCTGGAAGATGAGTGGGATGAATGATTGCAGAGACAAGAAGGATGAGTCTCATGGTTTCAGCAATTGAGGTCTGATAGGTTATTTTTCAGAACCTCATTTGCCGCTTTAAATGTGTGTTCCACAGGCAGTCAATAATCCTGGGTGTTTGCAGGCAACCAGCTTAAGCTTCTTTAGTAAATTTTTAATGTATTTGCCTAGGTTTTAAAAAACCTAGAAACTGGACACAGAAATTTTATGTTGTAAGCCTTGGCCAAATCCTTCATGGTTCATTAGCATGACTGAACAGGTTAGATACACTGTATAATCTTTTGCCATTTTAGGTAGGAGAGGAGCTGGAAGCAGTACTGTGTGTGCTGTCTTCTGTGTGTGCCGGCAGAAGTAGCAGGGAAACACTCTTGGTTGGTTTGCATAGGATGGAAGAATCAAGAGACTTGAAAATGTGCTTCTGTTTTAACACTGATCTCAGGCAGTTGCAGATGCCTTTGAGACTTCTACACCTGTCATTTTTTAAAGTCACCTTTCTTGCCCTAACCTGCCTCACCTTGGTGTCACATGCTAGTCCAAACCTCCAAACTGGTCAGATCCCAATCATTCCTCTCTCTTGGTCTTTCTTCAGGGACTTTTTTCTGGGCTGTTATCTTTTCCTGTGCCACATGTTCTTTTTCAGTTTTCTCCCCTAGCTCCTTGTCTGAGGCTTTTTGCCATGAGAATCCTTTGTTGCCTTGTGGTCCGGTCAGCCTTCTCACTGTGCTGTGCTTCATCATTTTGTACTGCCTGTTTTCTCTTAGTTCCTATACTGCCTATTGTGTTTAAAAAAATCTGCAAAAGGTCCTGTTTGCCTGTTCCTACTGGAGTGTGCCTGAGTGGCTTGAGAGGCTGACTCAGTCTCAAACCTGTCCGTGAGTAAGATCTCTCAGTGGGTGGTAGCATGTATGGCACAGATGGTGTCTTCAGAAACGTAGGTGCCAGATCCTAACAAGATTCAGTGAGCACGTGCTAGCTGGTTCTTTCTCCCCCCATTTTGGTGTTTGTGTCTTGGCATGGGGAAAAAAACCCCACCACCAGCAAAAAAGGCTGGGTTTTTTCTAGGCTTCCTGCTTGAATCTTCTTTCAAAAGTATCAGGCAGTTGCACCTTCTCGTCAAAATGTAAAATAAGTCCAAGTACCAAACTTCTACAAAAAGTCAGCTTAAGGGCAAGCATGTAACAGTGCATCCTGTAAACTAAAATTTAGGAGATTTGGCAATGTTTAAAGAATTTGAAGTCAGAAATGTATAAGTAGAGAGGTTTGAATAAAAACAATACTACCAGTTAAATTTTTAATTTAGAAAAAAGGTTTTCTGAAAAGTGTTTTGCTGGTTAAAGTTTATATATATATATATATATATATATATATATATATATACACACTCTATCAGAATTAGTATTTTTCTGAATTGGGTTATATTTTTTTCCTGGAGAATTCTGTCTATGAAGTATTTTATTACCCTTAGTTACAAAAACTGTTTGCAACTATTTCTTTGTCTTCACTTCTTGGAGTATCCTCTGTATCTCAACAGATGCGGTTACATGAGCAACCATAAATGTCTGCTGGTTTTTCTTACTCATCTCCTTGACCTTGGGTCTCTGTATACTGTTCTGTTATTCACATTCGTACAAAATAAGTGTGTTACTCTGGATTTGTAATATGTTTTGCATGACATTTGGGGCCCTTTTGTCAGGCCTCTAATGCTGCTGTGGGCTTTGTTTTCCAGTTCTGTGCAAAATGTCTTGATATTAAAAGGTGGTTATCTGAATTGCATTATGTTGCTTCTGATCAAAAGAGTTCACAGGTGAAATAGTGGGAATTTTTAATGAACTTTTCTAGTTGATAATTTACTGTATCAATGCTTTCCTAGCCTTATGGTTGCATATTGCATTCTAAATATTTTTATGTACTTGAACTTTCATGTGCTTATGGGCTTAGTAGGGAAAAGAAATACCAGTGAGAATAACAGCCTCTGAGCATCCAGTCTGCAGGGTACCAGGTTACAAATCTTACCTTATTTGTTACACTTCTTGAAGGTGAGCTGCTATTAAGATTTCCTACGCAAGCGATGAGCCACTGAAGGCTGGAGTATTGCTGATTTACAGAGGCGGGGTAACTTGGGATATTCATCTGGAAAAGGAACGGGAGTGGTAACAAGCAGCAGTAGTGGTAGTAAAGGCAGAAGCAGGTTCCACAGCAGACTTCCCAGTGTGAGTCAGTGAATGCACAGCATACCAGCTAGCTGCCAGCAGGAACCCAAACCCGACTATTGCAAGAGTCGGGGTTCATGTTTATCATGCAAAGTCATGTGGTCTTACTATATCTTAACTTGCCAACTTAGCCTTAGTCCGGAGAAGATCCTTTGCTGCAGTGCTTAACAGAAAAAAAAAAAAAGGGGGAGAGAGAGAGAGAGGGAGAAAAAACAGAAGGAAAAATAAAGAAAATTGTGCAATGTTTGTTTATGCCTTCATCATGCCGAGGAGACACTTAACAGTAAATAACCTGTGTATACCTGAGGTAAGATACTGTTTCTGCTTTCCCTGCACAGTGCTGCTGCAGCACGGAGCTGATCCAAACATTCGGAACACCGATGGGAAATCTGCACTGGATCTGGCAGACCCTTCAGCAAAAGCTGTTCTCACGGGTAAGATGCATACATCCCTCAGCAGTGTAACCTGAGTTTATTTTGTGTGTATAAGTTCAGCATCAGAAGAGCTTTCTGCCTTTTCTGATTTTCTGTTGTGTAAGAGCATATTAAAACTGTCTTTTACCAGATTTCATGTTGATTTAATTGTTTATCTGCTGTGCTGCTATAGGTTTGCTTATTCTACTTATGCTAATGCTGTAATTTTCTGTTATAATGTCATTTGTTATTTACTGTGTTTCTCTGGGTTTTTTCTTTTTAATTGATACCAAATAGACAGATTGAACAGGATCCTCTAGCACCTGAAAAAAAAAAATAGAAAAAGAATCAGGTCAATTGTTTTAAGACCTTCACTGTTAGGCAAGCAAGGACGTTTGTGTAACTATAAAAGTACCTGTGATCTGAAAGACAACCTGCTACCCATTGCAGAGATCAATACTTATGTTAGATTTTGCTGCAGATTCACATGCTGCTCTTTCCTTCCTCTTCCTTGTTAGTAATTTTGGGTTGAACCCTTTCTCATCTACCAGGTTTTTTTCTTTTTTAGGGGCTATTAGCTGCAAAACAATGTTTCATGAAAATGTCCTACAGATATAACTTCGTTTTTTCAGAGCTTTGATTTTTTTTTTTTATAAATTAGCTGTTGTGGCATACCAGTGAGCATGAAAAGTATAATATAGTAGCATGTCAAATCGGTATCAAGAAATACATGGTCCTCTGTGCTGATTTTGACATCTAGGAAATAATGTTTAAAACAAAGTAATATTTGATTTTAAAATATATACAGTTAGATTTATAGAAAGGGATTCAGCAGCTGAGGTTCATTTGAAGGAATAGATGTTTTTCTTTTGCTTTTATTTCCCCTATTCTCTCCCTCTTTTTATTGACAGCTTAATTTATAGGTTATGTGCTATGAAACACCCATATTCTTTCTTCAGATTATGTTCAGAGCACACCAGCTCCCTTCACTTTGTCAAGAACATTTCCTCATCTTCTTTTTTCAGTGTGCTGAGTGCTATACATAATTATCTACAGCGCTGCAGTGATTTGAGAATGCCTTTGGAACAGTGTACTTTAAATACATATGATTTACTTTAATTACTCTCTGTCAAATTTAAACATGTTCCTACAGTGTTAACACTAGTGTTAGCTGTGCTAAGCAGGTTAATCTGACTTCTGCCTGTTAATGGGTGCGATTGTACAGATGCTGACGATAGAGAGGGCACCAGGGAGTCAAGGTACCTCAGAAGTGTTAAAGGATATATGACATATTCTTGTGGGGAACTTGACATATATACAGTGTAGGGGTTACAGGCCCCAAGCTGCTCTTCAGGCTATGCAGCTTCAGAGGATAGTAGAAGATTAGGGAAGCCTGTGACCTCATGTCTGTGCCACTGATTTCTTTGGGCACCAGATCACCTTGTGCTTTAGGCAGGGGAGAGGGCAGTGTGTTATAGCAAGCTAGTGGAGGTGGATTTGAAGCAGCCCTCAGAGAACATCCTGTGAAATGCAGCCAGCACCTGTCTCTGGGCTCACCCCTAAAGCCTCACACACAGCATCAGTGACTGAAGCCACCTGCAGCCAGTGAATGTTACCAGGGTACATGTAGACACACATGGTGCTATATACATGTTTAGTTGTTTATAAAAAGACATCATTTTTGTAGGTGTTTGTTCTTCCCAGTAAGAAAATCAGCTTTTGTTTTTATCAGCTTTGTCCTCAAGGTGGCTCTTGGCTACGCTGGGCTCTGTGCAGTGTACCTGAGTTCTGAGCTGTGCAAACAGGGCTGGACTCGGGCTGTAGCTGCCATGTGATGCAAAATAACTGAATAACCTAACACTGGAGATGTCATCTGAATGGAAGCTAGCTATTAAGAGCTGTATTTTTCTGGATGTTGCCCTGCTTTATAGCATTTCTGTTAGGCTGCCTATTTCTCATACGTTTTCCATATGTTGTTACCTTCAGGTCTTGCTTCATCCCTCTGGAAAAAGGGGGCTTAAGGGATTTCTTAGGATCTATCTGGCTGGGGATAATCTTTAGCTACAGCAATGCTTTGCAATTAGGTGCATCAGAACTTAAAGGTATTAGTGGATTAAGGATGAGTAGGATATATTATCTTAATTTTCAGTATTTAGTATTGAATGGTGAGATTCTAGGAATGCTCATATTTAGAGCTTTTGGAAGTGGAGCACAGTCTGTAATTTGTTACTGTATTTGCATCTTTAGGCAGCATGCATGTCAAGGCTGCTTTCATTGTTATTTTGGATTCCTTTTTCTGTCTGTGTCTATCATAGAATGTCCTGGCTTGGAAGGGACCTTAAAGATCATCTGGTTCCAGCCCCCCTGCTGTGGACAGGAGGCACCTTTCATTAAACCCGGCTGCTCAGAGCTCCATCCAACCTGGCCTTAAACACTTTAAGGGACGGGGCATCCACAGCTTCTCTGGGCAGCCTGTGCCAGTTTCACAGTAAAGAATTTCTTCCTGACATCCGACTTAACCCTCTTTCATCTTGAATCCATTTCCTGTTGTCCTATCCTACACTCTCTTACAAGAAGTCTCTAACCTTCTTTCTTGTAGGCCTCCTTCAGGTACTGGAAGTCCACAATTGAGTCACCCCAAAGCGTTTTCTTCTCCAGGCTGAACTGTCCCAGTTCTCTCAGCCTTTCCACATAGGAAGCATGGTAGACCATATGACCAGAATAGACTTTTCCACATTGCTGCTGAACTGGTTGTTGAGGAACACGGGTTCCTCTTAAAACCCTTTTTGACCAAGTATTTGCATAGGTTTGTGCATCTGTGTTAATTGCTTTGTGAATGAGCTGTGATTACAGTGTCCCTTTGACCTCCACCGCAGCAAGAGTAAATAGAAAACTTGGTAATGGATTAAACCTTTTCAATTTGACAAGGAATTCTGTATGTGTTTTAAAAGGGAAATTTCTGCTGCATAAAAAGCATTTCTGCTGTTCTGGCAGCAAATGCTGAATCCATAATGACTCGTTCTTTTCTTTCTTCCAGTCTAGAGTAATGTATACTCTCATTTTCACCTGGATTGCAGAAAGGATATGTAATGCAGTAGTCTCTGGCAAGATTTCTAGCCATTTTCCTGCAATGCCCTCTTAAAATACGTGTTTTATAAGGATACATAATGCAGATGAAAGGCTAATATTTTGATGGAAATGGATTTTGAGAATTCCTTTGTAGAATAAAGGGAATTTTATAGAAATTAAATACCCAGTACCAGCTTCTTTAAAAAAAAAGTTACATAATTGAGGAAAGTGCTTTTCATTGCCTAGAAAGCAGTCTATTTTCCTTCTTTTGCAGGATAGGCAGCATTTCTGTGAACCAAGCACTTAATGTTTGAGAAGGTGAATATTTTGTTTCTTCTTCCTTAGCATCCCATACTCTTCCTGAATTATGTTGTCAGAAAGAGGATTGTAATCCTCCTTTTCTCTAGGCTGAAATGGTACTACAGGCTGCAAAAACATCTCACATCTGAGAACATCTAAGAGCTGTTAAAAACGTCTGATTAATATCCTAGTTGATATTGTTTTAGTTTAATTGTCTTTGGGGTGTGTGGTTTCTGAGATGGAAACTCCTCTTTGTTACTAGACGTAGCACTGTGGCACATCCATCCAGAACAGGGCCTTTGGGAGCTTTTGCTCTACAAGTTGTATTAGTCTTCATTATTTTCTTACCCTGATTATTGCCTCTTTAAAGATTAACATCCTTTTTTATTTTCCCTGTACAGTATATAACGAGCCAGCAATATTGTTAATGATTTATGTGAATGATATTTTTGTTTGGTGGCTTTTTTTTTTCACACAGTGATGCTTTCTTGCCACTTATTCCCCATATTATCTGCTATTCAGAAACACTTTCTTAATGTGAATGGTTGTTCTTTGTACTTGAGCAGTTTCCAAAGGAGCTGTTAGCAGGAGCTGAAGGCATTTTTGTTGGATAATGTATTTTTTGTCTGTTTCATGCCAGTGTATTGTGAGGTTGTTTTTTGTTGGTTTCAAGGATTACTCCCTTGAAACAGATCAAAATGAAAGGAGTCTGAAAACTGCACCATCTCTAGATTAAAGAAAGATTTCTTAGGTATGAAGTAATGTCTTTTTTGTTAGTAGAATCAATTTTCAAAGTTAAACAGGACTCTGATCTTTCTGCTTACTATGGAAATAATGTCTTACAAACAAAGTGCTTTAGGTCCTATTGAGCATTTTACTTGTGATTTTTGAATGTGAAGGACAGCTTGATGAGTGAAAGTATAGCTGGGCTAAGGTTACTAGGGGTGGTAATGAGGATTCATGTTTTCATCTATTTCTCATGTCAACTTTTTAATTTAAGCAGGGAGCATAGTTCATATATTGAAATATATTTGCACATTTCTTTTTGAAGTGAACTGCCATTTATGCGTAATTTTCTTGCATGGAAGAGAAAAATCTTATATATCACTACAATCAGTTTACTGAACTTCAGAGAATGTAAAATAGGTTTTAGGTGCAACTTACCCATTTTAAAAAAATAGCAGTAAGAGAAGAAATTTTAGTTTGCATTAATTTTGTTTTTCCTAAGCTAAGTCAGATCATTTACACAAGGTTTAGCTTCTGTCTTTACAAAACAATGTAATAAACATCAGTAAAAAACAAAAAGTGATTTCATGGTAAGGAGAGCAGGTGCTGCTAGAATGATTTGGGCCACCCACTTGTCTAGCTCATTGTCCTTTCTGCCAGCAACACTGGATCTGCTGCCTTACAACAAAGAGCAAGAGATCCAGCAGTTGAGGAATATCCTTGACCTGCAGAAAACATTCACCTTATTTCATATAAGCTGTTGATACACATCTTGAATCAAGAGGTCTGAAGAGCCTTTTCCAGAACTTGTTTGTACTTTGAATGTATGTTTTTGTGATTGTTACTTGTTTAGGATTCGGATAGTTTTACTCTTTGTACCAAGATCTAACAGGAGGAAATAAACCATATGCTCCAGTTCACTGGTACGAGTGCCATGTGATGCTTTTACATTTGGAGTCCATGTTGATGTCACATTTACTTTCTGGAGCATTATGAGGAGTATCAGCTTTCCTTTGGGAATGCTGGGGCCGTTGTTCTTCCAGTCTGTGGGAAGATATGGGCAAAAGGTACTTGTGGCACAGACCTAGAATGTAAAGTCTGCCATTTTGGTGGCCCTCATTTAGAAGCTCTAGCTCTGGGCATTTTAAATCTCATCTTCTGTTTTTTAGAGAATATTCTAATGATAACTGTCTCAATGTATTTATAAATGTATGGCTTTTAAAAATCTCATTTAGTGTGTGGTCTGGTTCCCACTCTCCTCTTTGAAGAAAGTGCACAGAAAGCCAGGAGTTAAATGCTGCCTTCCCTCAGTTCTGGCATGGTCACATTTCAGTTCTATTTCACATTTCCTTTTTTTCTCATTGAGAGGAAAGTGGAAGAAACAGTCCTCTCTTTGTTCTAGATGTTGTGCCATACTTGGCGTGCACTTCTGCTATGTTTCTTCTCCAAGAAGAGCAGTTCTTGATCTTTAGAACGTGGACATACAAAGTTTCAGTGACAAGGAAGTTGCACTTTGGTGGTACTGCTGGAATCACTGGTTCCCTTTCTGCTTTCCAGCACTTCATTATTATTTCAAGATAATGTATCTTGATTTGAGTGCTGTGCTTTGGTATAGCATCCAATTGACTTCTAGAGTCATGGTTTAATAGCTTTCATGGCATTTTGTTATTCCAGGTTTTATTCCAGCTAAGTTTCTTTTTTATTACCTCTCTGATTGCAGAAGAGCTAAATGGTTTATGGGAGCCTCTAAAGCAATTCCGAGTTCTGAAGTTTGTGTTTTATATTCCAGTTATGATTCTAGGTGATTTATATTATGTGTGCAGTGTTTATTGCTTTGTCAGTACTCCATTCTGGTGCTCATTCCCTCGGTTTCTTCGAGGTCCTTCTAGCTTCTGCTATTTTTTCTCTGGTAATTAAATAATTTAAATATTTCCTTAAGTATGGTAGGTTATTTAACACAAGTTGCAGTGTATTTTATCCCAAAGGAAGCAAGTTATTCCGGCTTTTAAGTGTCTGAAGTATTTTGGTTCTAACTCCATAACTGCATAATTTCTTTAATCTCTTATTGAGGGACTTGTGCAAGGATTTATGTGAGCTGGTGAGTATGTTCTGTTTCCATGCCTTAATGTGCTTGGATTTATTCCTGTTATAACTTCAGCTCTGGATGCTTGTTTCATAGGACTTAATTTTAGGATAATGAGAACTTCTCTCTTTCTTCCTGCTCCATATATTAGAGCTAAGTGGTATTATCCTTATCTTTTATTTAAGCTTAGATGTGTTTCTTGAAATGGCTTCTTTGGAATGTGGGTGTCAGCCTAGATCAGGCAACTTTTCATTCTTTTGTTACCTCAGTTTAGGCAAGGAGTTAAAAGTCTAGTCTATTGTGTAGGTAGTCAAGTAAGAAGAGACACTGTGGGATTTAGGATTGGTGCTTTTATGAAAAGCATGGTTTTGATTTACACCATCCCCCTGGCAAGGTTTTTTTACTTTCTTTTTTCTTTTTACTGTTATAACAGTTCAGTAATATTTACTCTTCAAATGGAATCAAACTCTTAAGTTGCCAAAGGAGCAAATTATTTTTTCAGAGTTTTCACAGAACATCTAAATCAAGTGTTTTAGTTTTCTGTTCCTCAGTTCTGCTTTTATATAGAGTTGTGGATACTTTGAAAGCTTTCAGAATCCTAATGTACACAAATTTATTTAGCCTGTACTTCACACTGAAATTTTACAACATCAAACTGAAAAAAAAGTGTTTCTTCCAGGGTTTGTTGTTATTCATATGGACAGAATAATAAGTAAGCTCTCCGTAGCTTGTAAGTAAAGAATCCGAAATATATTTTTCATGCTGCCCTAGGAAAAATAATTGCAGAAACTTGTAAGAAGCCTTTCTGTTTCCACAGTGCATCAGAGCACTCATCTCTTTTTGTTGCTCTGCCTTGAGCACTGACCTGTCTTATCCTTTATTGATTGTTTTTTTCCCTTCCCTAAATGTTGATTAGGTAATTTAGTTCATTGTTAAATTTAGTCTTCCTTTGTTTGGAGGATTGTCCATGGATTGTCCATTGTCCATGGATAACCTTCTTGGATTATTGTACCAAAAAGGCCTTTTCACACTATATACTGCATGCAAAAATAAGCCAGGTGCACTGGTAAGAATTGAGTGAATGGAGAATATTATATCATGTAACTTCTCATTTGGTTCTGTTTGTAAATAGGATAGCTATGCTGCAATTTTAACTATTTTAAATGTAGTTTTTGTATATTAGGCCTGATTCTAATGTGTAATTTGGTCTGTAAGCAAGCATAGAACTATTAGGAAATAATTTTTAGCTTGCAGGAAAATTCCTGCCTACAAAAGCTCTCATTACTCTAGAGCAGTCTTTGACACTTGCTTTCTTCGTTTAAATATTGAAAGTGATGAGAGCCAGTCACAGCTGAAATCTGGGGAGTTTGAATTTATGGACAAAATACTTTAAATGAGGTTTTTCCAGGTTTAACAGATGAATCTTAAAGACTGTTACTGTTACGTGAGGAAAATGCACTGACTAGGAAATGGGAGAGGCACACAATCTTAATTTTGCCTTTTTTTGCATGTGTTAGGACACAGCCTGCTTATGAGACTGCTTATTGTTCCCTGCCGCCTCATTCAGCAGGATGGATGACTGTGCTCTGGGGAGGAATTAACGCAGTGTGGCCGTGCTGGGCACTCTTTCTGTACAGAACTGCTGCACCAAGTTTGTTGTGGTGAGAGTGGGCGTGTTCTTGCCACCTGAGAAGTGCTCCTGCCCTGATGAGTGATGGGCACAGGATGCAATTCAAGTTCTCTGCGACATAGGGTCAGAAACTTTGTGTCCCCTTCAGCTATACTACACATGTGCTTGATACAATTTCAGTTCAAGAGTGGTACTTTGCCAAGGCGATAATACTCTTGAAATTTAAAGGAACTTGAAAATTCTCTCTTAGAGCAGACAATTTATATTTACGACTGTAACAGTGCTGAGTGAGTTTGTTTGAAGCTCTTTGCAACTTCTACACCCCAAGTTTTGTCTTGCTCTTTCACTGGGCTTGAAGCTCACCATGTATTTGTCTTGGGTGTCCCATTTCAGCCTAGGATGCTCTGTCATAAACTGGTGGTGTGCACTGGATTCTGCTGCAAAGTTTCCTCTTTCTTGCAGTTTCTGTGTGGTTTCCCATTTATAAATAAAGCAGAGTTATGAATAAGGACAGCACAACAAACTAAGTCTTATCTGCAGAACACCTGACTGCAGAGAGTGAGTCAGGGATCTTGTCAAAGTGGTATGGTTATAGTGGAATGCACATACATGCAGGCTGAGTTTAGCATGCATAGAAAGTCAACCAGATATTGGAGGGGAATGTGTTTTCATATAAATAGATCCCTGTAGCATCACCTTTTTTAGACTTTCCCCATCACTCTCCTTTATTCCTTTCCCTTATTTGCGTAGGTATCTACTCGCTTTTCCCTGGATCTGTGTAATCCAAGCTGTAGTCTTCAAGTTTAGATATATGGACGTGGATATATCAGGTTGGCCATACTAGGCATTTCTTCTAAGGTTGAATGTGGCAGAATTCTTGGGTCATTCAAGTCTCTCTTCTAAAATACCTAGATACTGAAGTTTCTTCTCAAACAGATTATAAGAGTTCTATATTGTATTCAATTACATAAAATATTATATATGAGCTTTGTGGACAGCACAAACACTCCCTGTCTTACAGATGTGGTGAATTTATAATTGAAAAAAAAAAGAAACTAGATTGAGATAAGGAAGAAGAATTTTAGCCTGAAGGATTCAAAGTTGGCAGAATTACAGTTGGGAACTGGTGTTGAAATCATAGTTGTTAAGTAACCTTTAGTTTCCTAGCAGCTATCAGAAATGCTACCAGCTCTGTCTACAATTGGCTTATTGTAGAGAGTAGTTTCTTGGGTGAAGCTTGTTTTGCTTTCATGTGGTGTTGTGCTTAGACCACCTACCTTGGAGCCTTTCAAAATTAATTTCATGGCATAGAGAACTTCTCTAATTGTAGAAATATGTCATGGAAATGGAATTGACCTGACTTATTTGATGAACTGATCTGATTCAGCAGACTCAGATGCAGTTTACATTTCATGTGGTCATGGGTTAGATCTTTCTTTGAGACACAAAACTTTCCGGAGATCAGTGAGGTACAAGAAGCTTATACTTAGTGTCGTGTTAGTTATACCATCACACAGGCCATGCACCACAGTCTGATGTGCATCTCTTGTGCCATGGCACAAGCCCAGAGGCCAAATGCTTGAGGCCATCCACAGAACTTGTTCTGCTGAGGGGACAGTACATGGAGAAGAGAAGGGAAGGGGGAGGAAGGTAATCTGAAGAAAATGGCTGTGACTTCTTCCTTATTGGACAGGTTGCAGAGAATAGTTGGAACCTATAAAAGAATATTCCAGATACCCCTTTACAGCTGACAATGGCATGATATGGAATGTTAATGTGGACTCTGGGTACATATATTCTATGTGCAGAGTGTCCAGCATACATGACTGAAACAGAACTGCATCAGTTCTGTTGTATTTTACATATGCTTATAACTCTGGAGTGAATTTGTGCTGTTTTATGCTGGGGATGTAGTGTGTGGGGGTGTTGTAATTCTCATTCCCTTTTGCAGGGGTGAAAGAAAAAGCAGTCTTGATGACTGAATATTTAAAAAAAAATTAAATTGTTTGGTTAATTGTTAAAATTTAGTTGTCAAATAAAACCATCCTTGGCTTACCTATACTTAGAATAGAATCTAGCTTCAAAATGCTAAATCCTAAACAAACCAAGCTGTATTTATATCCTCCTGAGAGATTGCAATGAGAAAGGAAAAAAACCTATTTCTGTAGTGTTTTTCTAATTTCCTAATTTATCACTGAAAGGCAAACAGATACTGTGGTGGATAGTGCTGATGCATTAACTTAAACTTTGTAGAATACAATATATTTTATATTGCATAGGTAGCACTAAGAAGGAATCCTAAAAAAAATTGTTCAAGTAGCTGGGTGTTTCAGTTTAATTTGAGTAGTGCCAATATGTGGGTCTGTAACTGAAGAACATGGAAAATTTAGTCTAAAATGAAGAAATTTGGATGGAACTGTTTTTGAAAACTTTGAGTACTTTCGTTTGTTGAAAATGTCAGGCTCAACAGAAGATTTATTAGCTTCATTTCATGCTTTCTAACTATTCGTTGTGATCATTAAATAACAATCAAGGCTCTTTCTGTGTGATGAGAGATCACTTGTTATACTTCAATTTTCACTGGGAAGAATAAGTATTAGCATTTAAATGGAAAGTGCTGATTTCTTCTTGCATATATCCTTAGGTGCCAATCCTGCCAGATGCTGAGCCACTCTAGCTATGATCCAAGGAAAATCTGGGGTTAAGCTGGGGTTTATTCAGACATTAAATGCTGCACACTGAAGCAGGGCTGCAACGCTCACCACATCTGTAAGGAAGGAGGAGACCATTCCAATGAAGGTCTCAGTGGGTGCTGTTCTGCTCTGGGGTACCATGGGTGACATGAAGGCAGTGGCTGTAGTCTGCATCTTGTGAGGAGACAAAGCCTTGTTCCAGATTTTATAAAATGCAGCAAGTTACTTGTAAAAGGGTTTGTTTGTTTTTTTTTTTTGTTGTTGTTGTGCAGTTATTTATGTATGTGTAAGTATGCTATGTGGGTATTAAGGAATAAAGCAGCTCAAAGCAGTATTTCCCATTAGAGTAATGAGCCTGCAGACCCATTATTTTGCATTTTCTATTTTTATTGTCTTCATGAACAAAGAAACACAGTGGGTTTTTTCTTTAAAAATTGAGGTTAAATTTCTAAGCTGTAGAAGGTTGAGCTTTTAACTGTCTTTGAGCATTTTCCATGAAGGTTGTTTATGGAAGTGTTAAGGTATGAAAAGGCAGAACTTGGCCTTCAAATCATATGTCTTGATGTGAGTCAGCTCCTTTTTTCTATCTGTCCAACATTCTTAGCTGCAAGATGTTTGGCTTGGTACTCCCTGTAGAAATGGGGCCTCACATGTCAAATCCTGGGATTAACATGGGACCTCTTTCCTCTTCAGCTTTCTCCCACAGCCTCCTGCAGTCACTGCAGTGCAGTCTTCCAGTTTTGGCATGTGGTTCTTCGTGGTGGCATTGGCAGGAATCTCTGATTCAAGGGCATACCACAAGCCTTGAAAATCTTCCTGTGTTTATTTCTTCTCATTCCAAGCAGCACAAGGGGGATACGGAACAATCGACTTTTTTCTAACATTATCCTTGGTCTCTTTTTGCAGAAATGAACATTGCTGCTTTTTCTTTCTAGAGTTCAAGAGTTCTTTTTTTGTTATTATTTCCTTATCCCATGACTAGAGTTGTTATATCTAGGTTCTTCTCAAACTTCTTGTTCATTTTGCTTACTTGTTGAGGCTAATTGCCACTTTTTTGTTTGGTTGGGGCTTTGTTATTGTTGGGTTTTGGTTTTTTTTTGTTTTGTTTAGGAGTTTTTTTATTTGGGTTTTTGTTTGTTTTTCGTAGGGCTTTTTGTTTGGTTGGTTTTTTTTGTTAGATTGGTTTTGTTTGTTTTTGTTTTTTTACTGCTTTTCCAAGGCTAGGGAAGGATTTTACTGGGTAGGAGGGCTGTTGTCAGTCTCCTGTGGATGTACGGTGAAGATTCTTTCTGAGCTATAGGAGTTTTCTCTGAAATTAGACTGAATTTGTCATTCATACATAGTTACTTACCAGACTTGCATGAAGGTTCAAAATTCATAATCCAGCTAAAATTAGCTTACTGTCAAGCTTTATGCTGAACCTCTGTGTAATACTTTTTGAGTTGATTTTAAAAAGTTTGACCTCTTGGAAAGTAAGAAGTCATCTGTGTCTGAAAATGCAGCAGCTGTGGTCTTACTTTATCTTTACATCTTCCATACATAGAAGATAAACTCTGGCAAAAAAGACTGGTCTTCATGTCTCACAAGGCTGTTTGTTTCCAGTGTGCTTTAGAGACATTTCAAAATTACATTTTTTGTGATTTGTACCCAATTTAGTTGCATTTAATCATATGCTTCATAACTTCCCCCCTGTAGTGCAGTGCAACTGTTCTTATGCTTAAAAGATCTGTATGATTAAGTGCTTTACTTGCCTGGTAGCATTGAACAGTTTCTAATTTTAACATAATAGTTAATCTATTGTCACTCTTGCACGAAGACACGGCTTTGAATCGGTACCACATTATTAATGGAAATTTTTCATGCATCTGGCAAGCTATATTGTAAGTTAAGCAAACCCCTTTTGTTTTTGAAATGCATTGATAAATCATACTCTGTTATGTTGCAACACTTATGGAACCGGAATTAGAGAACAGTAGACCATAAAGAATGTGTGCTGTGCTATTGATTATCTCTCCTAAATCATTAGTATATATCGGAAACCTTTGTTTTCCACTATACTTCTTCCTGTCCCACAAAGACAGCTACACTTCTGTTCAGAGTAGAGTAGTAGTTTTCAATGCTGAGGTAGAGGCAGAGTCCTGAGACTTGTTACAGGTATGTTACAGATACCATTTATAGACACTGGAGGCATTTCACTTTTCCTTGCAACAGCTTACAGGCCCAAAACATGGACAAAAGAGATTTTATCCTGTGTTGCAATTCTTGTAGTTTAATAATTTCCTTTCAATAACAAAAGTGGGCTGCCTGTTATTTTATTAGTCTGAAATGTTTTAAGATTAGGCTTCCGTCTTTATGGATAATAAGCGTATTTCTCTGCTGCTTTGTTTCAGACTCCACAGATCCTGCCAGTTTGGGTGATAAGTGTTTCCATAATGTTAAGCACTCATTAGACCATAGGTGGTTCATGTATTTTTCATTGTTGCATGTATTAGTCCTTGAAACAGCTTGGGAAATGAATTTTGGCAACAGAAATTCTGGGATCAGGCCAGCTAAGTTTGATCTTTCAGGGCAGATCGTAAGAAGCAAATTGTAGAGTTAGAGCCTAGATTAGAAGTGAGAAATGCAAGTTATCTCAGTGAACAAGAACTGTTTTATAAAATAAAATCAACTGAGCTCCCTCACACTTATCCAGTAGATAAAAGGAGCATAAAATACTTTCGCCTTTCTCTTTGAGAACACAGAAGAGAACCTTTGAGTTAAGTCTTTGCTCTTTAGGTTTTGCATGCTTCTGTGCATGTATAATTGCTGGCTGAAGAGCTCTGCAATTGTCAATGACCAAGCTGTTTTTTGCTGTCTTCTTTTAGCACTTCGTTGGGAAATTGTTTTCATGTCCCTAAGCTTATTCCTTTGGAAATGGCAATTTATATAGCTGGTCTGTGAGAGTTAGGATAGCTTGGGTGTTGGGAGGGGTAGCCTAGGCAGAACATGAGGCCACGATACCTGTGTTAAGTCTGGACAAAGTGTTTAGAGGTAGAAATAAAACAGCATTGGTATTTAATTGACCCACAAATTTAATGGTCCATCTCTGCAAAACAAGTGAAACTTCCCTTTTTAAAACCTCAGGTCAATTATCTTTTATACAGTTATGCCAAGGAAGTTTCTGCAAAGCTTTCCTTGTCAGTAACTACTAAAAAGTTGCACCCATAGTAATTAAACTTCCAGGCACTGATCATCATAACAAAGTCCAGACCTTAAAAGGAACAAACTGACAGCAAAGTTCATGTCACTGTGTCTCTACCCTTGCATCTTCCTCAGTTCCCTACTGTACCTTTATGTTTTTCACAGCTTTCACTAAGTTAGAAATTGCAAGAGGGCCCTGAGGGTATTCCCTTCATCCCTCTTTCTTACTCTTTTCACTTCTCTATTTGATACACCTTGTTTCTAGAGGATGTTCTTGATGGACTGCAGTGTGGGTATCTGCTCTACTCTGGCACTGCGGGGGGGAATCTCTTCTCAGGCACATGCAGCACACCTCCCTCTTCTTTTTCTTTGACCTTGGTGTTTGCAGGACAGTTTCTGTCACACGTTCTCACTCCTCTGTTGCAGCTACTGTGCAGTGTTTTTTACCTTCTCTTAAATACCTCAGCACAGAGACACCGCCAGTGCCGCTGATGGGCTCACTTTGGCCAGCTCTGTGTGGTGTGTCCAGCACAGGACATGCCCGTATCCTTTCTCAGGGGGCCACCCAGCAGCACCTCCTGCTACTCAAACACTGGCACCTGCAACAAAGTCTCCTGTTGACCACATTGAGACTCAAGCTTGTTAAAAGCACTGTTAACTTCAGCTCTCGAAATGAGCCTCTGTTGTAATGATTGGCATCTGCTGTGTACTATGCATGCATTGCTGTCGGGCTGATTTGAAATACAGCCATCTGGAGTTTAACCTCAGTTATTTAATATTGCCCAGTCCAGAAAGGCCCTTGGGTCCTTGGAGTGAATGTATCAGTCATTCTGCTTCTATCCAGAATGTGATTCTTCTGCAATTTATTTATCATTAAGAAAATAAAATGTGAAGAAAGGTTCTCATCTCTTATTTTTCCCAGTAAAACAGCCTAAACTTGCAAATGGCTATCTTCATACTAAAACTTTCAATAATTTGGGATAGTGCAAAAATGGGTAGATTTCCACTGACCTCAGACTATGCAATTTACCTTTTCACATTTTACGTGTAGTCTTTTGGTGACATTTTTACAACATGAATTTTGGATTTTCCATTTTATGTTGTTAACTGTCCTGGAAAATGTTTTGCCTCTGCAGAAGTAAGACATGAAATAATATTTAAATTTCTATGATTTGAGCTTTCGAAAGAATGAATCCTGAATCCAAGTAATGATACTATTTACTCAAGCTGTATCTCTACATGGAAGAAACATATATTACTCCAAAAAATTGAAATGGATCCTTTCTGCAATAATTAATGAGATTTTCTTCAGAGCTGTAGCTGTAATTATAGACACAGTCTATGTCATTTTAAGTAACATCATCTTTCAGCTCCTGAAAAACTACTTTAATGTAGAATGTAATTGTAATTTGTCAGTGTGCATGAAGAGAGCTATAATTTTATGTTTGACATTCAGCACATACACATTTTGACTACTGTGAATTTTAGTAATTTCTGTTGCATTATGTTTTGCAGTCTGGTAATAATTTAAAAAATATATCTAGATTTCAATTGGCATTGCTGCAGTGATAGTTGTTAGTACTTATGTTAGCAAAAACATCTATAATGTTAAAAGCATAATTTTATGCTAATTAGGATAACACTTTATATTCTAAAGAAAGCATTTACTCCTCCATATAGAGCAAATATAGATAAAGCTGAGGATATTAAGTATTCCATTTAAGGGGTAAGGAAAATGTCTTGCTGTGTGACTACTTACCAGAAATTTTATTTCCTGGTGTTTATCCTGTCCCAGTAATTTCTTAATATTTTCCAGAGGCTTCACAGCTAGTATTTCAGTTAATAGTTTTTTGATTTTGTTATCACAGCCAGAACAATCATTTAGAAGTTCACAGATACGCTTCTAAAATGTCCCTGACCTCCCTTTCTCCAAGGGCTGTCACTAGGAAGCTCACAGTTCCCTGTTGTTGTGATGTTTCCACATCCATTCTGTTTTTCAGGATTAGTATAGGGCCATTCATAATGGGAACATACTGTGATGCAGGAAGCACAGAGGGATCTGCCTGTGACTTCTTCTGGTGCAAGGAGAGACCAGAGAATTTGCAGTGAAGGTGGGATTTGTTAAAATACATGTACCAGTGTGCCAAAACCAATTCTAACCTGAGAAGCAAATTGTCATATGAATAACTCAGGTACCATTAGGAGTGTTGAAAGTGAAGCTTTTTTCTGAGGTCCAGCTGCCAGGGCTTAATGTGGTGCTGCTACTTCTGTTTTCCCTTTGTGCCCCAGAGTATCTTGTGTTTCTTTCTGCAGTGGCATACTTTACCAGGAGGTCACTCCTTTGCCATGTGTTAATGGTGTTCTCTATATCTTGTGCTAGGTCTCGTAAATTTGCTTCAAAGATACTCAAAAGTGTTCCACCCAGGAAGATTTGTACAGGGAAGATTTTTGCCTCCCTTTGGTGTAGGTAATTCTGTCTTGCTGCAGGCCATGTGCACAAACCAGTAAATTTGAATATTCACTACGAGACAGTTGTAGTCAGTTTTTCAGTCAGACTTAGGTGAGCTAACTCTTGCCCAGGGTGGTCCTTCTGAGAATATCACGGGCACGTCAGAGACATGATTTAGCATGACACTGCTGCATTGCAGTCATGCCAGCATGCTGCTAGACCTACAGAGGTACATTTTTGAAAGGCTGCTGAAAAATGTCTTCTCAGTTCGGGCCTGCCTGTTTTGTTGCTACAATGTTCTTGTTGTTTCTGATGGTTGTTCCCATAAATGCTTGTCCTGGTTTCCCATATTTGATGGATGAAGCAAGGAAGTGTTGTCAGGCTATGCAGTTTAAATTGAAATTTGCTATAGGTCTGTTCAGAAAAGTCAGCTTAAATGGAAGCACTGAAATTATTTAGTTCAACAATTCTGCTTGATCTAATTTCTTTCTAAGTTGTCATTTGCCCTTGGGTTTAACAGATATTAAACTTCTTGGGAGCCAGAAATATCTGAGATTCATTTATTACAGTATCACTTAAGCCTATTATTAAAATTAATGGGTTTATGTCCTTTCTGTACTGAATAGTTTGAAGATCTGAGATGTAAAATTTGGTCTGGTGTCACAGAATTGCAGAAGCTCTTGGCTGGAAGGGACCTCTGAAGATAATCTAATCCAACCCACCTGCTCAAAACAGAGTTGTCTGGAGCAGACTGCTTAGGACTGTGTCTGGTCAGGTTTTGAAAAGCTCCAAGGATGGAGCCTGATCTAGTGTTTGGTCATTCTTTGGTCATACAGTTGAAAAAAATTTTGAAAGATTTAGTGGCAACAAAGTAAGAAGAAGTAGTTTTCTCAGTGTCTGAAATAAAATATTTCTGTTGAATTGTTTTGATATATCTATGGTTGGTGCAGAAACTTCAAATTTGGCAGGATTCTGTGCTGGATTCAGAGGTGTGCCTTTAGCTGGCCCTGTGGAAGTCCACCAGTTTGAGTGACTGTAAGTTTCAGAAGATGTTCATTTGCAAAACCTCCAGAGAACTTCTAATCAGGTTACAGCCAAAAAGTGAATACTTTATTGCTGCTGGAAGTATTTGTTCAGTTGATTTCCAAGTGGTAGTCCAGTTGGAGGTACCAACTATGCTCCAGAATGTGTTAGCAGGTATCAAAATGATGGGATATTGAGGAAACAATGCAATTACACACCAGCAAGCTTGACCATGAGCTGTTAAAGACCTGTTCAAAATATGCAGTAATGAATGTAAATAGGGTCTGTAGAGTTAAGTAGTTGTTACTGAAATACTTTGAGCACTTAGCAAGGTGACAAATCAGTTATTAAGGATGATTTTTAAAAATTGCTGTTGTCAGAGGCATATTCATTTCAAATTAAGGAAGCAATTAACATGAAGAAATTAATATGCTGTAGTATGTGCTATGTAAATTCAAACTGGGTTTTAGTTACATTTGCTTTGCATTTCTTTAGTGATAACAGTTAGGAGCTTCTTTCTTGAAAAATAATAAATAAGCTGTGTAAGTTGTATTTCCGTGATTTCCTGATTGCTGCATTTACCAAATAAAGCCACCAAGTGTTGCAAATGACAGTTGGTCAGTGACAGCAAATAGTAACACTTCTCCAAGACTGCTGCCTCTTGTTACACCTCTGCTCTGGAAGACATCTGATCTGCTGGTGGGAAACAACGTGATTAAAAATTTGTAGTTTTGTATAAACCAGTTAGTGAATGGTAAGTTGTAGGATTTTCACTTTGATTTAAGGTATAGCTGAAGTAAGAGGTATGGTGAGAACCACAACCTCTTTTTTGAAGTAGTCAGGCTTTATAAGTATGGTGTTGACAAAGGCTATTACAATGTCAAGGTTCCTGGTTTTGTCCCAGGCATTTTGTTTACAAATGCTGATTTCAGCATTTGGAAGCATCAGGTTCTTCCCAGTCCTTGCTCCAGGAAGCTTACTGAACTGTAATGGGATGGGCAGGGAAAGGCAGCTAAATATTGCCAGACTTCTCACCCTGATATCCTGAGTGGAAGTGTACTGTGGGAGAGTGTGAGATACAGGTTGAATTTCTTAATACTGGGAGACAACTTTGAAAGGGTCCCTTAGCATACTCTGCTGTTGGCCTTCTTGAATGTGTCAGAAGAGCTGGCCTTAAGCAGGCAATAGTGTCACTCTCTGTATGCTGGTGAAGTTTAATTTTAGCCTCCTCTCCTAATAAAGTGTTTATTTCTCTACTTCCAGTTCCTATTATAGGGTGAGATTATAAAAAATTCTGAAAACTTCTGTTTTTTGTTGCAGCTTTACATGAAAATCTAGAATGTCAGCTCTTTCATTGTAAAGACTTGTTAACTTTTCTCATATTAATATGCCTGGGAACAATTATCTTTACCTTTTCCCTGATTCATGTTCCTTTGCCCTTTATCTTTGCTCTGTTTTCTCCTCTGCTATATTTGCTTTTTTTTCAAATCAGGTTTTGAAATACTGAGCTTGGGTGTTGTTGGGCGTAACAACAATCAGGTTCAGTTCCCTGCTTTGGAAATAAAATACCTTAGAGGTCTTTGCTGTATCTTCTGTCAACAACTCATTAAATATAAAGTTTTTTGGGTTTTGTTTGGGGTTTTCTCAGAGTAGGGTAGCTCTGGTTTGGTTCAGTACTGTGGACTCAGCATCACTAGCAGTTACTAAGTAAGGCTGTACAGTGCATTCTTTTGAAAATTTCCTGAAACATCTCTGTGGTGCCTTCAGGACTGCTACAGCATATGCACAAACCTGCAGTAAGTCAGGATTAGGATTACTTTGAAAGCCCTTTCCAGATGTTGAATAAAATGCTTATGTAGATACACCAGAGTTCAGAAGTACCAGAGAGACCCTTTATCAGCCTGTCTTGTTACAGCCCTCTGGTTAAACTCTTCTAGGTCATTGAGCTAACCCAGACTTTTACAGTAATTGTATGGATTGGCATTGCCTTTGGCAGAAATAAGGGGAGGTGTTCTGTCTCTGGCCAAAGATATTTTCTTCTTAGAGGATTAGGTTTTTTCAGTCGCATTGTTTTTCGTTCTGTTAACGCCAGATTTATTCTTCCTAGTTCATTTGATCCTGCCTTGCTATGTTTAATGCTGTTCTTTGTTATTGAAGCATTCCAAGTTTTTTTAACAAATTGAAGAATAGCATCAGTATGAATTTGCTGGCCTTTGTGTTATTGCATAACACAGCTATATGCTGCAGGTTGCAGTGTTGCTATTGCTGTTATTCCTTCAGCCTTTGCTAAGCAAACAGAGTATGGAGGTGAGATGAATCTTGCAATTGTTTTGAGGGGTGAAGACTTTGAGGGATGTCACCAGGACCTGAATATATTCACTTTACCATCTTGCTTATCGTAGCTGTCAGGTGAATATGTTCTAAAAGCCCTGCTTCTCAGTACAGTCTTGTGAGAGAGAGAGAGACTGCCTTGAGCAGGGCCTTACTACTGGTGAAGGCAGTTTGAAGAGCTGTATCTGTAACAAGGCAATATCAGTATTCAGTGTTTTATGACTACAGTCCAGGATGTCTTAAATGTTTGGAATGGATTTGGATGCAAAACCCCTATTTTTAGTATGTTTTCTGTTTGTATATATGTTCACGGTATCCAGTGAGGTGTGCTATGCACCAAGGAAGTATTTATACATCTTAATTCACCTGGAGGATTCTTAATGTCTCTCTTGATATTAGAATAGTTCCTGCCTGTAGCTTGTCTTTCTGTTGTCCGGGACCAGCTCTGTCTTTTTCCTGTTTTGTTTCTTTTCCATCGCTGTCATAATCTCTAGAACAGTTTCTTTTTATGTTTCTAAGTACTTGTGTACTTTGAGAAAGTCGTGTCTGAAACAAGTCCTATTTTTTCCCTTGTTTTCCTCCTCCTCTAGTGATCTCCAGAGGATTGAAGTATACCTCCCCCTGCTTGGCAGTCAGGGAGAGGTTAGAAAGGTTTGAAATGAAACTGCCTGAATGAATTGAGTCTGTATCAGGTAGAAGTTGAAAGAAGTGCTTTTCCTAGCTTGTCAGAAGAGAAGAGGATTTGGTACTCAATGCAAATGCAGGAAGAGTCCAAATTTTCATAATTCGGTACTCAGAGTTGCTTATTGTTCCTATAGAGTGCTGAGATAAACTGATACCTCTATTATTGTTATTATTGTGCTGCTCCACCACTGTACAATGCATGTGTAAGACATTCAAGGAAGGAAAGCTGGCTGTGATAATGGCACCAGACAGAGCAATTGATTATGTGCTTGAGCTGAAGAGTAAGGCACTGGTTTTTTTTGTGGTAAAGAAACAAGATAGCTCATCTTTGTAGCTGCAGTTCAACAAAGTGCATTAGACATGAGAATATCAAGGTCAGTAGGATTGCTCACATCCATGCCTGCAGTTAAGCATTCTTTAGAGTGTTCTAACTATATTATTTTGGGAACCTGGAATAGTAATTTTTATATTCTAAGCTTCTCAGTAGTGGGAAAATATAAATAAAATTTGAAAAGTTTAGATGGAAAGGAAAAGAGCTGAATTTAGCTTGAAAGACTGAAGGTGCAAGTAAATGCAGAGTGAATTGATTTTTCATTTCTTTAAAATCATCTTGTTACGACTTTGATGGCCCAAGGGATTGCAAATCTGACCTTGACCATTCTTTTACACTGAAGGAGCAGAGTAAATTTTTTTTTTCCAGAAAGCATAAAGATGATGACACTTCAGTATAAATATGCAAAAGATGCAAGGACTAGTAAAGCATTGTGAGGTACAAAAGGCTTCCTGACCTGCTGCACATTTGAAGAAAAATGAATGAATTAAAATTATAGTTGTGTATCTCTGGAGCAGAATTCCCTAACCATGTCTGGCCTGGTCCAGTTCCTTCCATAGGCACAGAGTTGTTGATGACTCTAGATTACCTGTCTTTCCTTGGTCACTTCTCGATTTTATGGTTTTGATTAGGTTCCCAACGGTTTTTTATTTTGCTGTTGTAATTCAAGTTCAATTGCAGCCTTGATATTGCTTTGAGTACTGTGGTGATCAGCCTTGCTGGAGCACTGCATGAACTGGCACTGAAGTTACTGGGAATAAGTAATGCAAGCCACAGAGTAGTCTGCCCTGCACTTTTGAGCTCAGTGGTTTGTTTGTTTGTTTGTTTTCTTCAAGGGTAACATGATTTGTCTGCCGTTCAGGTTCTGGATAAGGTATCCTGTGTTTTCCTTGTAACCATTTCATCAAAGATATGTTCGGGGTAGTTTACCTTTTTGATGGTGTCATATACTGTGTCTGTCATCTTTCCTTCAGAATTGTTTTTGACCTGTGTGCTTTTCCTGAGGTCAAACATGAGGGTCTGCAGGTGTTTGAATTGATCTCTCCCCCCCCTAGAAAGAGACACTGAACTAGCAGTGTCACTTGTGGTGTATTTATGGCACTTTCTTGCCAGGTCTTCAATAAAAATGATGCACTGGTTTCTTCAGTGTTCTTGAGTGGTGCACAGATAGGCAGGTGCATGTTCAACTCTTTTACTTTAGTGATGTTATGCAGTTTCCATTTCTTTAGAGTACAATTTTTCTTTTGTCTCCACATTCTGTATTGCTTTCCTGATTAAAAACCAAGGCAGAGCTGATGTGAAGAAAGCCAAGCAGAAAAGAAGAATGCTCTGTCTTGAGATAGTGTTCAAGGCAAGAATGAGTAAAACATTAAAACCGTATTATTTCTTCACAAAGGAGCATGTCTTTTCTATCCATAAATTGCAGCTGGTTGTCTGCAGCAATGAAATGTCTGTAGAGCTTCACAGGTGAAGCATCTTCGAAGAGCAAAATGAAGATGGCAAGGTACCAGTCGAGAGTCACTGAATGAGCTGAGGGAAGCTGAAAAACTGACTGATGGTTGGTGGCTCCTTTATGCAACAAGAGCAAAGTGTTATGTTCCAGAAAGAACAGGATCATTTTTCAGGGATTGGGAAGGTACAGGTGTGGAATTTTACTCTGCAAAGAGTACAAGCAGTGATTTGAGGCTTTTTGGAGAATGAAGGGAAGGGGACTGGTTAAATAAATGTCTCGATATATAAGGACTATTTAAAATAATTTACAAACACAAAAAAGTTCTCAAATATATCTCTAGGAGACTGTTATTCATAGATAGTTTTTTTCTGTCAAGTGTCTATTCTTTGAATAGAAGCTTCATTCTGTGCAGTACTGCATTGCACACTGCATTGAGATAAGGGGACTGACGCTGTAACATTTTCAAGCATTTATTTTGAAATGTTGTCATCAGAACATATTCTAAATAGCTGCCTGTTCTGTAGGGTACAGACTTTTGAATGACATGTTTCCTTTCTCTAGTCCTGTATTTTCCTTTGGTCACATAAAAAGTAAAGCGCTTAACTCTTTTGAGGGCATTCCCTTGTGTTTTGAAATTAAACCTTCTGTATTTTCTGCTGTTTCAGTAGCATTTTCAGTTCATAATGTAATTTGATTATTTTTTGGCCATAGAACATCATGGTCCGTATCCTTCTGCACTCTGCAAATTTGTTTTTGCTTGCCTTTTAATAATACAATGTTGAACTTGTCTGTTTGATGTTTATTTTGTATAATGGCAAGAACATTTTGGCATAAATTCAGAATTCAGTTTATTCTTTCAATCTGGGCAGGCAAACAGCTCTGTGCTTACACAAGTAGCAAACTCATGGCAACTTTCATGTGCCACCTTCAACAAAGTCATTGCCTCTTGCTGTGCGTATGTGTTGGACATGACCAACCCAGGTGGTACAAGCTGGTAAGTGCCAGCTCTTCTGAATAAAAAAACCTATTAGACTGGATAGAGGAACTTGCATCTATCTAAAAATTAAAAATCCTGTCATACATATCAGTACTTTTTAATTCCTCTCAGATCCTCCTATCTACTGCTGTCAGCCCTAAAGTAGCGTCTTCTCATGACAAATAACTCATTCTGTACAGAATCCCTTCATTTTCTGTAAGCAGTCTGCTTTTACTTTCAGGAAGGTAACATGGGAAGGGGGCATAAGTAACAAAACCCAAACGTGAGATGTCATCAATTCCAGGGAAGTTGGGCTATTCATTTCTGAAAAGTTTTTGAATAGATTCATGTAGGGAGCTGGACTCAATAAAATATGCACTTTGCCTCTATGAGCTCTGTTCCTACAAACAGTGGAAAAAGAAGGCAGAGCCTTGAGAATCTTCCTGCTGAATAGCTGAGAACTGAGAATCTATTTTTTTGATTATTAAAATCCAGCCTTTACTAATATTTTTGTAAGTAATTCTAGATGAGCTTATTACTCTTCCTACTTCATTGTATTAACAATTACAACTCTAATAGACTCTGCTTAGAGGATTAAGCACTTGTGTAGCAAATACTCTTTTGCAGTCACTGACTTGCCCCAAGCCCTAAGGCAGGTTGGTGTGTGTTCTGCTCCTGCCTGAGCTGCTGCTGTGGGCTTCCCTGGAGTGGCAGGCTCTCAGTACTCAGCTCAGGAACGAGGCAGGGTGGAGGCTGCACTGGCATCTTGACTTATTTCCGCTGTTAAATTGGGCAGTCAAGAGCTCACTTCAGTGTATGGTCAGTCTGAATTCTCCTTCTGCAGGACAGACTTCCTGCTGTGGCCAGGCTATTGCAGGAATGAATGCAGGGAGTCTGCATTTCAGCTGCCTTTGCCTGCAAGGTAAACCTCGCATGTTAAAAGCAATTTTGTGCTGAAATCGAGCAGATAATCCGAGGCTAACTGCTGCCACTCAACAGAACCATCCAAAAATCTGGGTGTCCATTTTGTAGTTGTAGAAAAACTTAGCTTTTTGTTCTTGTTAAGGAGGTGTCTTGTTAAAAATGTGGGCAAATCAGACCTGTATGAAGAGACATTATTTTCTTAGTAATATATTATTTCATATGTGGCTCTGCTGATTAGTCTCTTGTCATCTATTGCCCTGGTAGCCAAGGATTTATTTTGACAGAATAGAGAAAAATAACTTTTCCTTTGAAAGAAGGTGTGCAGATTCCATTTACTTTGTAGCAGTCATAGCTAATAATCTTTCATAAGCAGTCTTTGAGTAGAGAAAGACAATTTCTTTTGTATATGCACAAGAAAAAAAGAATTCAGCATAAAATTAGAGGGATAGAAAGAGCTAAAACCCAAACCAGCGCTGTATGTAAGTACAAGATTAAAAATGATACTTGTTCAAGAATAGAGAGAATAACATTTCTGTGTTTGCATTGCTGATATTCCCCACCAATCTAAAAGATAAGTATTTTAAGTGATGACTTTTCAAATGATGCATTATTCTCGGGGAGATAGATGAGAACTCTGATCAGTGTTCTAGAAATTGTTGATCTAATTATCCAGTGAATCTTCCTTTCATGGATCTCTCTCTCTTGAAATAATATTGATCTCTGCAGGGCAACCTGTTCCTGCTCACTGGCAGGGCAAATGTAGCTCCATCTCCAGAATCTGCTTACTTTTGTCTGCCTGCATTACTGGAAGATGGTAGATAAGTGTTTTTCTCCTGAAGAGCTAGCAGATCAGAAGGAAAATAATTTATGACTTGTGTGCATTGTGACTTCTTACCATACGTGGCTGTAATTTCTCTATAGGATATTCTGTGTTTGCTAAGGCTGGGAGCAGCTTCTTGGAGAAGGTAAGAAAAATGGGAAGGAAAAGAGAAATGTGATTGTTTGTTGAGATCCCTCTTAGCTGCTGGCTAAGAATACCCCTGCCTAAAATCTGAGAGTACCATACTTCCAAGTGTGGTTTGAGTTGCTGACGGGTACCACTGAGGAAAATTTTCTTGTGAAGCACCATCTGTATGCTCAGGAATAATGTGGGCTTCCATCTAAGCATAGCCTTCTATTTGGACCAAAATGGTAAATATAAAAACTGTCTGACAAAAACCAGAGGCAGACTGACATCTTACACTGCTGGACTCGTAGAGAGCTGGCTGCCTAGGGTCGGGACTGATGGTATGACTGTGACTGTTGAATGGAAAAAGAGAAGCCAGAAATTTTTTGTACTCCCTCTCTTTGAATGTTTCCTTGCCTGTTCCTTTCCTTGTGTCCTATATCTAAATCCAAACCCATTTTGATTGCAGTAAAGGATGTTATGGTGTCCTGGTTTAGTGCAAATATTTAGGAGGAAACCTCTGGAGGGTCT
>JAHLSL010000020.1:8052890-8131619 GCA_025920805.1 Petroica traversi
GGGAACGATTGGGGATACAAACAGGCCACATGGCTAACCCAGGACATATGGCTAGAACTGTTTTAATGGCACAGTGTGATCCAGCAAGAGCTGTCCTTTCTCTGGGCGTTTGTTCTTCCTCCCTGCAGTTTTCATTGTGCTGCTCTCTGAAGGCAGATCCAGTTCTCCTGTAACCTGCCTTTGCTCTGCTAAGGGATGCTCAGAGGATGGCAAGAAAGAGAGTGAGCATCAGGAAGCAAGTTCTGTCAGTAATAATCTCCCCATTTCCTGCGTTAGTAACTGGACTTTTGTAGAAAGGGATAAGCAGGAATCCTAAAGTGGTGTTGGGGAAGGTACAGTATGATTTCTCCTTGATGGTATATACTCTCTGGGAGGAGAGGTAATGCTGAGTTAGCTGATGCTGAACTAACACACCTAGGGCACAGCAGAGAGAGTATTAACTCTTGCATGGTCTTGCATCGTCTTTCCTTTTAGGCTAAATGGAGATTTAGAATACTACTTTTTTGAAAGGTAACAATTTCAATTTTTGAAATAAAGCCATTGGAAAAATAGACTGGTTTAGGAACTGCTGGTAATCACATTGCCTAATAAGAGGATCACTTAAACTTATTTTCTTTAGTATGTTTAAGATCATTAATGGTTGTGATGAATGAGGAATGTAGGAATACTTTCTGACCGATTTTATTTTTAGTTATTTGAGGTAAGTAGAGTCTATATATAGAGAAATTTCTGAAACTGAGTGAGAAGGGAAAGCAGTATTTTTTCCTACTTCATGCAGAATACAATAAAGTTACCTTTTACTGCAGGTTTATGCAGAAACCTGCAGAGGTGTCCTGCTGAGGGTACATGCAGTTTCAGCATTTCCTTTCTGTCCAGCAAAAGAGGGAGCACGTGTTTTGGAAGAGGCTTTATTTGTGGATGTACCTGTGGCAGTAAAGTCCTTATACTTAGTTTAGCAGTAGCAGTTAAGTGTGCATGGTGTATCAGCAGTTTCCATTTAGGCAGAACTGATGACTGGCGTCCACAGTCACCTTGTATAAGGGTATGTCTTGAACAGACAGCCCTGTGTTGCATCTGATGAAACTTGCTGTGCATCAGTGAAAATTGAAGAAGTAATGCTCTCCTTATAATGGCAGCAGTCGGGTAAACTAAAGCTCTTTAATTAACAAGTTAGTATCTCCTTCTCTCTCTGACTTATTTTTTTCCTGTGGTGCTATTTTGTTTCTAGTCTTCATAATGAACCATGTTGTCATTTAGGGCAATACTTTTTTCTTTTGAAGAATTCACATGTGTAATCCTGTTACCTCTGGGGGGGCAGCTGAGGAATTTGGGCTTGTTTAGTTTGAAGAAAAGAGGGCTGAGGGATGCTCTCACTGCTCTCTCAAGTTTCCTGAGGAGGGTTCTGAGCTCTTTGCCCTGGGCTCCAATGACAGGAAGCATAGGAATGGTTCAGAGGTGTGCCGGGGAGGTGTTTAGACTGCATGCTAGCATTTCTTCACTGAGAGGCTGGTCATACTGGACAGGCTTCTACAAGATGTGGTCAGTGCCTCAAGGCTGTCGCTGCATAAGGGGCATTTAGACAATGCTTTTAACCACAAGCTTTATCTTTTGATCAGCCCTGAAGTGGTCAGACAGTTGAACTGCATGATCACTGTAGGTTCCTTCAAAATGAAATGGTTTGTTCTATTATGCATTTAACTAGTAAAGCATTTGGAACAATGAGGGTGTTATAAAGGACTGAAAATGTTTACAGAAGGTCAGTTGTGTGTAGTATTTAATTATTCTTTCATTGTTGGTAAATAATGCAACCCTTCTCAGACCTCCAGGACGTTGGCAGTAGATATTGTTATTGCTGTGTTTCCATCTTGTGGTATGTTATTCCAGCAGGAATAGCAGAAAGTGTCTGAGTGTAAATACAAAATTCATTTTTTCCCCAGCTGATGTTTTAATAGTTATTTTTTATTGAGGATAACAATTTGCAAATTTAGATTTCAATCACTCTCTGTAAACTGTAGTTTTCTTTCACCTTAGAATAAGCTCTTAGTCACTTAGGGCAGAGCTTCTCTTTGCCTGAGTGAATGTGCAGAGGCCACACCATGGCTCAGATCAGGCAAAGCTTCAGTGGAGTCACTGTCACTGATCACAGCTACCGCACACATCTTCAGAAAAGGCATTAAAGGATAACTTTTAAAAATGACACAAAACAAACTGAACAGTTGTATTTAAGTATATAATATCTATGTAATAAAATCTGATGGAGATAAGGGAGGGGAAGGATGTTTGTTACAAGTTAAGCAACTGCTCTTTACTCAGGGATACCAGCATGAGTCTTTCGTATCAATCCACTTATCCTGTTTCCAACCATGGTGTTGTCTCCTTTCTTGCCCTGGTTTGTACCAAACTTGCCCTTATTTTCCAACTGTCTTTTGACTCTTAGCTGGCAAATAAAAACCCATGAGGAGGGCAAATTTGCCCAGAGCAGCAAGGCAAAGGGGTTACTTTAGGGGAGCTACTTTGTTACCATCCTTTTGTTGTGCAGAAATGCATGTTTTCCAAAATGTTTAAACTGAGCTGTTGACAGATTAGTTTTGTGCTTGGCATGACAAAATTGTTCATTATAATAAAATCTATTACCTCTGGTTTGTTATTCTTTTAGTAAAGGACTTACTTGCTGTACTTTGCTTAAGTGCTGAATAAATATTTGTTGGCTCTTTCATTGCTGTGAGTTTGACAGGTTTGCCCCATTTCCTCCAGTTATAAAGGAGTTCCTCCCTTCTGCTCTCTACTCTGGGGCCCAGCAGGCAAAGGAAATGTTTTGTATTTTTGTCTAGGAGCTAGAGGAGTGATTTAACTGGATTTGAGTTCCTTCCAGGATATGTGCTGCAGGGCAAGCATGGCAACGCACGTGCATTTTTTATGAGGTGGCAGCCTGTGTTTTCTCGAGCTTGTAGAGTAAGTTTAGATACACAGGGCAGCTTCACACATACAGAGGAAGGATTGTATTGTACAGTAAAAAAATACTTTGGCACATATGTACATTTTATGTCTCCTGTTCATTTTCTAGCAAACATTAAAAACCCCCACTTCTTTAAATCTGTACAATTTGTCAGTACAAAATCTGTCATGCTTGCTATAGCTAAGAGAGTATAGATTTTTTGGTTAAAATAAATGCTTCAGTTTTAAATCCAGCTATGGATTTTCAGACACACAGTCCCCAGCTTGCTAGCATGTTTTATCTACAATGGGAAAATTGGAGAGATTGCAAAATTTAGTCTGCCCATATTTACTCTGGAGTTCTTTTCAGAGAAAGATGAGATGATGGAGCATAATTCTGGAGCTTGCCTTTATACAGTATGTCTTTCCTGAGGATTACGTTTTCTATTTTTCTTGCTAGTTTTCTTCCATGCCTTATGTCAGTTATAACAGGTATTTCTGTAGTTTCTTTTTAGAGAATATTCTGGGGAGTTGAGTAATTTACTTATTTGTGAATATTGTTTGGAAAGAGAGGGTGGGGAGGTGGCTTTTGAAAAGGATGCAGTAATATGAGAGCAGCTTGGCTATCTATCTACCTCTACTGTATTCGAGTCCTTGACAAAGAGAGTTTCTTAGCCCTTTGTCTTCCTCCAGAAAGTTTTCATAGAAATCCTGGAGAGAGAATGCATATGCAGGCATATTACAGAAATGAGAAAGTCATTGTGGCTGAAAAATTGAACAGTTTATTAGTTATTAATACTGAGCATGGCTGAAGTACTGGGAATTACATTGGATGATTGTTTTTGCTGATAGCAAATATTAATATAAGAATTGAAGGGGAGAGCCATGGGAATGTTGCCTTTGCAGTAGGCATGAAGGGGAGGGTAATGGGGAAGGCTGTGGAAAAAAAACTTGTCAGATTTCTTTTCCATGTATAATTTCACAAAAGATGTCATGAGTATTGAACTTCAGTGAAAAGATGAACCTTCACCCCTTCAATTTTTCCATCATACCAGTGTATTTTGAATCACTGAAGGTTTGGGTATTCTTCCCAGTCACTTGACATGATATTCTGCAATCTTTTTATCTTTTTCAATCTCAGCTTGAAGATATGACAGATGAGAGTGGTGGTATCTTCAAGATAAATGCAGTGTTCTAAAACAGTACAATTGTAGTGAAAACACTAATTTTTTCACACTAAGAATAAAAAATGGATGTGTGTGTGGTGTTTATATGCTCTACTGTGGAAAAATGAAGCTACTTGTACAGGTCCACTGAAGAGAACAGATTCTAGAATGTTTGTCAGATTTATTATTTCAAAAGAAACTATATTGTAGCATGTGCTGGCATTGTTGGAAGTAAAATGATTTTATATGGATTACACATAATGGGTGGTTTTAGGTTTTTTTTTGGGTTGGGGTTTTTTTTGTTGCTGCTTTGGGTTGTTAGTGGCTTGGGGTTTGTTCCTGTAATTATTATCCCTATCATTATTACCATTATTGCCTTGTAGTGTGATGTGTTGTGTCCTTTTTCTCTACACATTCAGGAAAATTCTTCTGACTACTATGATGTGACTTAGCTTCAACTTTGTATCTAATGATTTAAGAGTTAAGAAACTTGAAATCCTTTGAAAATGGACTTTTTTCATCTTTCTGCTACTATATAAGAAATCTGGTAGCACTGTTTTAACAAATAGATGAGCACCATTGAAAAAAGGCCCTCTGAGAAACAGAATTGTTATGTGCTGTAACTGCACATGCACCGAAGACCCATTTTGATACACCACCTAATCCTTCTTAGTGACCAAACCCCTAATGTGCAATGTGTGTAATTTATGCCTAGATATGAAGACAGCATTTGGTAACTGCTATTTCTTATATATGCTTGTGAAATAGATGTGCTTTGAGCTGGTGGCTTAATAGACAAGAATCTCTTTTATCAGGTAAGACCCTGGCAGAGGTTTTGCCAATTTGCACTAAATAAAGGTGCAGATTCTTTTATGTAGTGCTTTCTGCCAGGCCTTAGAAGAGGCTTTTTTCTCTAGAGCAGCAAATCAGGAATGCTCTGAATTTGAGCTGTGTCCACTTAACTGAAAGATGTTCCAGGTAGGATGCTGCTTGCTCAGTGGTATGGTAGGCCAAACATGTTTGCTTATTTCTTTAACTTCCACACCCCTTCTTAAAACATATCCCTGAAAGACTTCACTATTAGCTGAGTCATTTCCAGTTTTAAAATTTCAGTTACAAATGTCTAATTTGAGTCCACATGCACAGTGCCTGGCTCTTGTCATAGAGGAGTCAAGGCACCAAACATTTCTTCCTTTGTAACATTGCTCCTTGCTGAACTTGTTCTTGAAGGCATTATGTTCTGAGTTGCTTTTCTGTCACTTGCATATACTAGTGTTGCTTTGGTGTTTTTCATCCGTGACAAGAGCTTAAAATTAGGATCTTGCTGTGTTCCTGGTTGAGCCTATTAGACAGCTTATAAAATCAGCCCATTTACTTGTGAGAGACTGCTGAGCAGAGAAGTGCAAGAGGCATAAAGAAATTAACCCTAAACAAGTGGGAAGTAAAGTATAATATAATTATTAATAAAACCTGAAGTTATTTTTTGCTCCTTTTTATTCTCATTGTTTCTCAGGGTGCTTAGTTATAAATACCTTTGCCCAAAGAATATTATTTCAACATATCTGTGATTTTTTTCTTGACTTTTTTTTAGGCAGTTATTCCCACACCCTTGTGCTATTTGGATGGTTAAAAACCTTCTTGCTCTGATTTAACTCCTTATTTTAGTTTCACCTGCTAGTTTACATGTAATAAAAATTAAATGGGGAAGAAGGCATTGATGAGTATTTTAATGGTATGATTGGACCCTTCCAAAAGCAGCCATGTTGAAAATAATATTTGAGTTTGCTGAAAAAATTATGTTTAAAAAAACCTGAAACCCAAAAACTTATCCCCTCCCAGTAACCCTAGTAGTCTGTCAGAAGCACAGAGTTCTCATCATAGCTTGAATATATAAGTACTTAAATATTAATCTGAAGACCTCAGAGGATTAAAAAAGATGGTGTATGTGGATGTGTATCATTGTTCCCTCCCTCATAGGTCTGTGCAGTCCTGGAATGTAGGGAAAAGGTGTATTTTAATTTACTTATATGGAATTTACTTCTTTGCTGAACTCTGGATTGCTTTCTTTGTAGCAATGGCAGCCCAAATGCAGAATTTACATTCCCCTCCCTCTTGTCGCAGCACTATCATTGTTAAGGTCTTCATTCCAAGGGACCTGTTTGGATCCCTTGTTATGGACTGAGCTATGGATGAAGTAACAAATCTGATGGAAAAAAAAGTTCTCAACTCTCCCAGATGCATCAGGACTCTCTTGTTGTTTTCCCAACAGCCTCATGCATTCCTGTGCTATCAGAGTTTACGGTTGGAAAGGCATGGGAAACAACTTTCAATGAGCAAAAATGAGAGATTTTGATACCTGTTGTCTCTACTGCTCTGATGGAGAGCCCATGTCCTCTGTGTTGCTGGGTAATTGTGAATACTTTTTTGAAGAAAAAAAAGAAAAAAATTCTGCTAGGGTGTTCACAAAGGTCTTGTCAGTCTTCTCATAGGATGTATATTTTGAAGAACAGAAGTTCAGGTTTTCAGGACAGGCAACCAATAACAAGTGTTAGGTGAGAAGTCAAATGTAGAGCTGCCATGTTTTCTAATGGAGCAAGATTTCACCCCTGACTTCCATTGCTGCTAGACCTGGGCTGCCAAGAGAGAAGAGGAGGTCCTGAGGAGATTACCATGAAATTTAAGAAGTTGAACTCATAGGGGCCAAACACTGGCACAGGTTGCCCAGAGAAGTGGGCGAGTATCCATCCTTGGTGGAGATGTAAAAGCCACCTGGACACAGCTCTGAGCAGGCTGCTCTAGATGCTTGAGTAGAAGGGTTGGATGAGAGATCTCCAGAGGTCCCTTCAATCTCAAACTTTCTCTGACTCTGTGATACTCATGAATTTTCCCTCCCCAGACTGTGGCCATGGTCGCACATTTATCATGTTTTTTTTGTCACATGTCAGAAGCAGGGTACCTTCAGCTAGCATAAAAATTTTCACTGTTTGTAAGTCTTCTGAGGATGTCAATTTGTAATTGTGATTCCATATGATGTACAAATTCAGATGGAAACATTTTTCAGTTTGGTTGAGTATATGTTAATCCTTTTTGTTCCCATTATATGCTGCCATGGGATAATAATGGCTTGGTTTAATTTGTGTGATGTTAATTTTTAGGAAATTGTCTTCACTGTGGAAAGCTGACGTGATATGGTAAAGCAAAACCTGCTTTGTCCAGCTTGACATTTGAGATCTGGCTGGTTTCTGTATTAGCTGATGTGTATGGAGGGATAGGAAAAGAATTCACCTTGGTTTTGAATGTAGAGGCATTGAAAAGGCACTGTTGATTTATGCCATGCATTCAGATAGGTTTTTCAGCTTTCAGTATTCAGTTGAAATTTCAAGACTTTTGGGAGAGAGTGAAATAGGGTTATTTATCTGTAAAGATTGATTCATTATGTTATTTTTTCCCAGCTTCAAGCTACCGATCTGCTCAAGCACCAGGTGCAGCCACTGATGTCTGATAGTTAATAAGCATTTGCTGCTAATCAGCTACTGCAGAATGCAGCTAGGGCCAGACACAGCAGTGACAGCGTAGCAGCAGCTGATCAGAAGTCTTGGAGGTAACTGGTTTTCTCCTGGGAGAGGAATAGAAATAGAGCTAGTTAGTTGCCTGACGGTAGCTGTGATTTGAGATGCTGATTATCTGTGGTTACCAGTGGTGACTTTGTAGTTCCAGCATAAATGGAGCAGCAGTGCTGTGATCTGGAGCTGGGATCAAGTAGAGAGCTTCGTGGTTTAAAGAATGCTGAGCAAGCTGTAGACAATGAACTTTGTCAGATGCAGTGAATTCCAGACCCTGGGTGCTTTCTGCTTACCTACCAGCTCTTGCCTGATGAGATAGGAGCAGGGACACTGCTTTGCTTATAGTGTTTTCTGCTTCTCATTTCTCACCTTGTCTTCACCTGAAGAAGTTCCCAGGCCAGCTGTCTCTGGGCTACCCGGGATGCAGATGCCCTTTTGCAAAACTATAAATTCTAACCCCCCCCCCCCCCCCCCCCAAAGGAGCTCGTTAAGAGATGTTATTAGCTCAGTAAAAGTCAGTTTGACATTCTTTGAACGGAAGTATTATGTGAGGTTGATGGTCTCTATTCCTGTACTTCTGCTTAGAACTTGAAATTCATCTCTGGCCATGCATGCATGGTTTGTTTTCAAATGCTTGCAAATGAATATTTTATGAGGTGTCTGTGGCCAATTGCTGCAGGATGGCCTTTGATAAGCTGCGTAGCCAAGCGGCGTTAGCTGTGTTGGCAGAGCCCTCTGCTGGGAGCACAGCCTGTGCCAGCAGCAGCGTCCTGTGCCCAGTGCCACCCGCTTCTCCCAAATGCCACCAGCCAGACCTCCCTCAGCCCTGTGCTACCCCACCAGCTGGCTGCTCGAGTGGCCAAGGGGTTCCTCTTCATCCCACAGAGCCTGTGGAAATTGCTTGACCCTTTTATTTTTTTTTTTTAGCAAACCTGATGGTGTGCTGTAAGTGCTGGTATGATTTTAGGCTTTGATTTGCAAAATACAGTGGCTCTTTAAGAGTAATAAAGTTTGCCAATTACAAGATAATATTTTCCTAATCCTAATCGGTGTGGGAGAACCATGATGAATTTCAAGAACTGCATGTATGAATTCCAATCCTGTCTCTAAATACCTTTCTTAAAAAAGTACTGCTTAGTAAAATTAACTGATATAATTAGGCATACAGGGGGACATTTCTAAATCAAGAACCACAACTTTCCTTTTTCATTGGGCAGTAATACTTCTGCTAATCAAAATATTAGAGGAATCAGCTTTTGTGTGATAAAATACCCACTTACTGAGCACAAAGGAAAAATATTATTTCAGTTCTCTAACCTAAAATGTTCAAAAGCTTGGTTAGGACTGCTGGATGCATTGCCAAACCAGAATGTGCAAAGAGGTATTTTAATCTGGTTAGGTCTCTAAAATGTTGATATAATACAGGCCAATAACTCTACTGCAGGAAATCCAGCTGTTTGAGATTGTTGCACAAACAATGCAGTAGTAATAAACAGTATTTTTTTTCTCATATGCTGGCCAGAGCTTTTCACTTGCCATTGATTGGAAATGCTCACAGCTGTGCCCAGTATTTTATCTTCATTAAAATAAAAAGAGAGGAATGTGTACTGTGGCTTAGAAAAGGCTGTTGCTTCTGGTGTACGGGCCTCCCTTCTGATGAAGCTGGAGAGTGGTAGCAAGTGAAAGGCAGTCACATTTCTGTGCCATTTCATTTGTCTCATGATGAAGCTTTCCTTAACGTGGACATAACATATGAGTGGCATGGTGGAACTCTTTGCTGCAGGTTGTTGTGAATTCCCAAAGCTGAATATCATTCAGAAAGCAATTAAACACAACTGTGAAAGGAAAATTCGCCAGTATGATGAGATGTAGATAATGCTTTTGAAAATTCCCTGTCTACATCCAAGGGGAAGGGGCAGGAAGTGCATGGATGTGTATACTCACCCTCAGTCCTCCTTACCCCTGTATGAAGGCAGGATGCTGAAAGAAAGGGGACTCCTTAGGAGAGGGTGGATTTTGCTGTGGTTCCTGTCACCCTCTGCTGTTAGCTGGAGGAGCTGTGGTGGGGGGAGTACCGAGCTCTTTGTGATGGATGGGGACTCCAACCCTCTGCCCGCTCCCTGCAGCTGTTCTTTAAAGGATGTTTTCAGGTGAACCTTCCATCTCACCTGCCATCCAATCTGGCATTTTCCGTGGCCCAGTGGATTTCCTCACCTGTAATGAGAGTTTCACTGGAAGCTTATTACAATTACACATAGGAGGCAGCACAAAGGGTTTTTTTTCTTCTTTAATAACAGCTTCTTCTTCCCATTTTTCTTATAGCATTGTGGCTAGAGGCTTTAATTCTCTGGCAGATGGTATACAGTATGTTTTCCAAACCCTCTACCTTTTGGGTCTAGGATACGCTCTTTTCTGTGACTGCATAAAGCTGCTAAAAAGCTATTTTTCTAATTTCTGAATTGAAATTCCATTCCATTTGTATTGTATAATGTCATCATGATTCAGCTTTGTAGAATACTGTCTTACTTCCATAGGTTATCTTGTCCCATGCTCTTTTTAAAATACTAACATGCAGTTTTATTCCTGTGACGCAGCAACCCTTGTGAGTTGTCTGTTTTAACTCAAATGCAAATGTCGCTTTAACATTACTCGTGGTTATCTCTAATCTCAGAGTCTTGTAGCAAAATCTGTTGCAGAGTTCATCCTCTTTTGTCTGTGCTTTTTATTTCAAACGTGTATTTGGTTGAAAAGTGGCTGCTGATATAATACCTGGATTTTTTTTTTTTTTAATAATCCCTGCTCTTGTAAAGAACTTAGTGAAGTGTAATATTACCATTCAAATAGGCAGGTGAGAGCCTTGGAGCTCGGTAATTTGTACCTTTTCAAAAGCCGCACTGCCTTGCTTTGTCTTGGAATTTATTATGCTTCCCAAGTATAATGTGACATACTGAATAGGGCAGGGGGTGGGGACATTGTCTTCAGCTGACACGCTGTTATCAGCGGGACTGTGTTTCTGGACACAAGATTTCGCAGTCATTGGTTGTCCGAAGAAAGCCTTTCCATCTGAGGATTGGACAAGAAGATGCGTCAATTTGCTGCCCGTCTCCAAGGTACTGGTGATGCTGCCTCCACAAGCTGGCTAACGTCACAGCTCCATCACCCAGCGGGGTGTGGGCTTTTTTCTCCTCTTCTCTGTTTTAATTCTGTATTTGCTTCCTACTGCATTTCTTAATCTGTCTTCTGCCAAATGCTAACAGCATGATATTTTGCAATCATTTAGGTGAATACAAGAAGGACGAACTCCTGGAAGCTGCTAGGTGAGTGCTGCTTAGAATATAAAACATATTTTGGGGGTGGAAGCAGGCGAGGAAAAGAGATTTTTAAAATAGTGCTGTTTTGTCATTGCCTTTCCATGAAATGCTGCAAGCAAACCACTTAATTAGCATAAATCTCTTCAGACTTTAGTCTGGTACAAATGTAAAAGCCTGTTTATGTAATTGAAATCCCCCACTATGGTGGCTATAAGGTTAATATTGAGTTTTTGCTTTAAGCTGCTTAAATCCTCTTTATTGTTTTGTGACTGTTCTTTTTAGGGGGCAATTTAAATATTGGAGTCTTTCTTTTCTTTGGGTTTTTACTGCTACCGAAGGATGTATTTTGAAAATAGGCTTTATCAGAACAGAGCATAAGGAAGCCTGTACAAAAGGTGTAAAGTTGAATTGTATATTGCAAAGCAAAGGTGCTTTTCATCCTTCCCTCTGACTGCACAAGACCATTTTATATAGACCGTTAACCCTTCTAAAAAAATTTCTGGGTATCGGTATATAGTTCTTTCAAATGTTATAGGCCATATGCTATGAAAATATGTTAAATTCAGAACGTTTATTTCAACAAATGGCTTTCAGATCAGAGGATCTGTAAAATTTAAAAAAAGGAAATATGAGTTTAAGGAGAGAAATGGAGTTGTTTTCGTAAAATCTTTTGCAACATGTTTAACTGCAAATTTAGTATTCTTTTCTGTATATCCCTTTGGTTTCAAAATGTTCAGAATATTCTTTAGCCATCCAACATTCTCCCTGCAAATTTCAATATACTATACTGTGCAAAATACTTGCTAAGGAGATGGATATCAAAGAGCTTTGCCCTTTTTCCCTTCTTTCCATAATCTTCTCTTCATTTACAGGAGTGGTAATGAAGAAAAGCTGATGGCTTTATTGACTCCTTTAAATGTGAACTGCCATGCAAGTGATGGCCGTAAGGTAAGTTAATACCTGCTTTATATTTCAATTATTCAGGAAAGGCCAATTTAAGCATACTGGTAAGCATAGATGTATAAACCAAGAGAATGTATGTGGGGAGGGAACCTGTGATGCCTTTTCACCTTAAAATTAAATGCTGTTCTACTTGACACCGGCAGTTGTGACAGATTAAGTCAGCAGACGTGGGTTTTGTGTGTGTCTTTTAAATGTCAAGCCCTGGTCTACATGTAAAAGAAAGTTTAAGGCCTTTTATAAGAAAAACAAAATGTACTGTTGCAGATGAATAAAATAACTAAGGGAAGAAAGTTATTTGTATTTGAACATTGTCTGGGTGAGGTGCTTGGTATTCAGCTTAGCTCCTAATACACTGCCATGTAGACTGGCACTGTATTGCTATGTTTAACACCTTCTGCATTTTCTTAAATTTGACATTATTATTTTGACTTTCTCTGGCAGAGATGTTTGAATGAGTTAAATTAAGAATTAGGCTGAAACTGGAGGAGGGAAGAACATACGGAGTGAGAAGCAGATCCTATGATTTTTGATGTTTTAGACTTCAAGATGATATTCTGTCTAGACTGTTGGATTTACAAATGTTGGGGTTTTTTAAAAATTTTTATTTATTTGTTGGTTTGTTTGTTTTTAACCATGTACCAGAATGTTTTTAATATGCATCTGTTAAAGTCTTTCACCTGTAACAGTACATATCATTTTTGGAGAGAAATGCATGGGAGTGTTTCCTTTTATAGTTTTTTTTATTTTTGATGGAGTGTGTTGGAGAGCATAGTATAAACCTCTGCACATCCTGGAACTGTTGTGGAACAGCCCATTTTCACTGAAATCAGTGAAGCTAGGCCAATTTACATTTACTTTTGATTAAGAGGTATGTTAGTACTGAATATAAAAAATACAGCTCCATTGTACAAAAATTCCTATTTTTCATACACATTTTAAAATGTTTCTCAATTGTAATGTCTGCAATACATACTACATGACAGAAAACCCAGCCAGTTTTTTGCTTATTTATATTTTTTCTCTGCAAAGTTGATGCATCTTCCAGGTTTTGAAAACAATTGATTTTATGAACTGAGGACAGGCAATTGAACAAGGGCGTTATTTAATTTAGTGGTGTTGGAACTGATGAAACACTCCCCAGATTTTAAGATTAATCAAATTGCCTATATTTATTGAATTTCCTTTTCTTTTTTTAAGACTTTGCTGTTCAAGTGAAAGTGTATTTAGGTATTAATAGTGCCCTGTGTTATAATTAAACGGGGTTGTGTACAGTAGTGCATTAATGAGTAATTGAGCCCCCATCACTACTTATCCAAGGCCAAATGCAGAGTTATGATTTCTGTCAACAAGGCAAGGAATAAGTCCTTGCAGGTGTTTTCTTGAGCATTTATGACTTCAAAGTAAAAACAGAAAAAAAATTACAAAGCTTTAAAAATTCATATTGAGCTAGGAGAAAGTATTTATGTCTTATTGCAGCCTCTGAATTAGTTAGAAAATTTATGCCCAAAACTTGGAAAGCGTATTGCAGCTGAAGCTCCTGTGCGTGGACAGTGAAAATATTTATTTGGTTGGTTGTTGGTAAGTGCACTGGTTATTGAAACTCCTTTTAAGACGCCTTGCCACTGATATTAATTAGCTCTTCTAAAATTATGTCTACCCGATATATATTTTTCTACCACCACATATATACAGGTTGTGGAAGGATTACTAATGCTTTGTACAAGCATACTATGTAACTGTAGAGTATTTAATTTGTAAAGCAAAGCTTTCAGGTCCTGTACTCTAGTGGAAGATCAGTTGGAGTTTGATCATTTTAAACTATTCTGCAAATTCAGCCTACAGCACAGAATTCCTGTAAATGGAAGTCTCCACTGGTGTAGCTGCTTCCAGTTGATCTGTGGTGATCAACTTGCTGAGAATTTGCCCATTTTGTAAGTTGGTTTTTGCATTCAATGATGCTTTCAGTAATTATTTTTTGCAGATCTGCTGAGCATTCAAGCCTCAAACTTAGGACAGTGCTAAAGCCACAGATTTAACGCAGCTCTCAGGCCAGGAACGCAGACTCTGCGGATTGGCCTGAGATTCTCAGCATCACCTTTACTCTGCAGTACAGCTGTAACCACAAACTCTTTCTTCAGTCTGTGCATTCCTAGATTTTCTGAGATGTCCAGCTCCAGTCTGATAAGGAAACACTTAGCTGTGTGGGTAAAGAAATTGAGTTCCAGTACTGAATGGTAATTATTTTTTCGGTTTTAGCAGGTGGTGGTATTTTTTTCCCCCCTACTTTGGAGTGTAACTGTATGCAGTTTACTTGTTTCCCCTGGGGATTTTTTCTGTGTCCCATCCATACTAACACCTGGAGTTCTGGATTTCTCAAATACCACATATGCTGTGAAGTATTGCTTTATAGAATGGGTAAAAGGGGTGGAAAACTCTTGATGATATCTTACTGGTTTGAAACCAGCTAGGGTTGGAAATAAAAAAGATTTATTGCCTTCTGGGTGCTGCTTGCAACCTTTTTGAAAAGCATTGACAACCAGAGCCTGATTCCTACTGGACAGGATTCCATGACTCTAAAACAGTTACAACTGGTGCTGATAACCATTGCTCCATCTGTTAGGATAGGGGTCAAGACAAATAGGAATGAAAACTGAATTTCCTTCTTCCCCTTCAAAGTCACAGTTCAGGTAGGTTATGGGCATTGTAGAAATGTTCACATTACTGAAGTTTTTGAGCTGTTGTCTGAAGAGGGAATATATTCTGTGTGGCTTCTCTTGTAGTTATTTTCTGGAGGGAAAAAATGAAGGAGATGCAAAACAAAGAGCAATTTTATACATCAGCTAAAGCATTTCTGCTTACCAAAGATCACAGTATTTTTTTTGGGTTTTGATGACCAAGGAAAATCAGCAATATCTCAGGAGCTACAAGTCCATTGAGCTAGGTAATGATTGGTTTTTGTGCAAGTACTGGCTTATGTGCCTATTGAGTTTATATGAGGGCACAAACGATGAGCTGTACAGTGCAGAGCTATATGGTACAGTGTAAGCAAATGAATATTACACGAGGGTAAATTTCACAAAACCTGTTTTGTCCTATTTGTTTACTTTTTAAAAAGCAATGCTTGAGCTGAAATATAATAGTGATTTTTCATGGCAATTAGTCTTGCTTTGATGTTGGTTTCTTTTAACAGGAGACTTGAAAATTCGTGGAATTGTTAGGGTGCATTATTGTGTGTAAGGCAACATTTACATGTTGCATCACTTCTGTTCACATTGCCTCACAAAGTATTTGCTGTGTCAGAACAGAACTCAGGCACAATTCACAGCACCTATGTGTTGCTGTGGGTCTGAAATTTCCAGGCATCCTGCCTGGGAGCTCTGCTGCTCTCCTTGGTCTTTAGGTAATCTGTAGAAGTAACAACTTCTAGAAGACAAGCCTATGGTGTTGGTTCTGAATTCCACACTGTTAAGAAGTCAAGATATCTGTGTCTATCTGTGTAAAGTGGTATAGGATTTAGAGCCCCTGTTATTTTCCCTCAAATGTTTTCCTCTGGGGTTGTCTTTTTCAAGACTTAGTTATGAGTGAATTTTCAAAAAATATTTTTTGTCTATTTAAATCACCAGGTTCCTCTCTGCTGCTGGAAATTAAAGCTGTATTATTTGTCATGGGAGCAGGATTTCTGACTTAGTACACAGTCACTGCTTACCTAAATCACTGGCAAGAGAGAGGTTTAAAATTGCTCATATAATGGTTACAGGTTGAGTAGAAGCTCTTAGCCTGCTCATTTCCTTCAGAAAGCTGTTGTGAACACTTGAAAGCTGTTTAAGAAAGAAATTGATGTTGCCTCCATTTTAAAAATGCAGAAGTATCTGAGCTGATAAGGAAGCATTGGTTTCAGCAATTCAGATAAGAACTCCTTTCTACAAGACACTTCCCACATGACTAATCATAGCTTTCCAAAGTGATCTGCATCCAGCTGTCATGGTAGCTATTAGCAATAGGAGGCTGGATTTTGTTTTGAAGTTGGATTTCTGGTTATACATAATATCCTGCTTCTGTACTGCATTATACATGCTCAGATCATGCTGGCACTAAAATACTCAGGTGTTGGTTGAATAAAACCTTTTCTCATGCAAGGGAATTCAATTCCTTTGGTTAGGAGTTACCCAAAAAGCCAGTTTGTTTGGTGGTCTTCTGAGGGCCAACTCTTAAAGTAGAGTAAATATCTAATATTTGGAGCTCTTAGGAGCATAGAAAAATGATTAACTGAAGAATAAAATGTTTGTTTTGTACTTTGAAAAAGGTTCTGTTGCAGCTGCATTTTGTATTTACATTTTGTATCAACCATATGAAAACCAAAGAATACAATGGCATTACCTATGACAGTGTGGTCTCAGGTATTAGTTCAACTTGAGACAGGAATTGCTACCAGAAGGTAGCACAGAATGCAATTCCTCCACACCTGCATTGTTTTCCATCCTGCACTGTCCCTCCCTGCCTCCTTCCTTAGAAACTGGCAATGTTCTTTCTGCAACAGGTGGATCAGGGATCCTGCAAACAATGCCCCTCAGTTTTTCCTAGCACTGGGCCATCCAGTACTGTGGATAATGCAATGATTCCATGGAAAAAAACCCCAAACAATTAATTAAAACACCATTTCTATCACATACGTGGTCCTACCTCACTTATTTGCACTATTGTCTTCTGACTTGTAGTGTCCCTTTCTTTGTTTATTCCCAGTTTCCAGTCCTTAACAGCTCCCAGTACCAGTCTTTGTTATTTTGCATCTGCAATACTTTTGTTGTTATGCCTTTCCAAACCAGCTGTAGACACCATGGATCCAAAATACCCATAGCAGATCTTTTCATTAAACTTTGGGAATCAAAGGAGACATACTTGCCTCTTGGATTTGATTGAGGCTGTTGCTTCACCCTGTTCTTTACTGCCATAGAGATGTTGGTTTTTCTCGTGCACGGCATCGTTCAGGTTCATTGGCACAGGGTTCAGATGTGTGAAATCCAAGTCTGAGAAGGTCTGCAATGCAGTGCTGAGTAGCAGCATCCTTGGCCTGAGGTAACCACTGCAAAAGGTCTTGAGAACAATGTGTGCCTCAGCTTTTGCTGTGGGACATCTCTGATACCAAGTAGCTTTCTGCTGGATGAAATTACAGATTCTTTTTCTTACTTTGTCTGCTTTTTTCTCTCTATTGAGAGATCAGCCTGTAAACTAAGGGCTGGTAAAGAGAAATTGAATTCTAACAAGACCAGGTAAATCATGTCTCCTCTTACAGGGAGTCTCCAATTTGCTGCTGGTAGGTGAATTTGCCAGCCCATTTCAGAACTCTGGTTGTTTGTAGCCATTTTCAAGAAAAATCCTACGATCAGAAAGAAAATTGGTATACCTTCCAATTTTGAGTCTGTATGGAAAAATCAATCCATGTTTTCACAAGCTTTCCCTTTACAGTTATTAAGCCTACGGACTTGGGTAGAAGTTTAAATTCCCTTGTAATATTCTTGGCTCTGGGAGCTGGGGCTTGAAGAAAAATGCCGCGTACTGCAAGATGTGAACACATTGTGTGCTAGTGAAACTATAAACCTTCACAATTTTGTGCATTTTTCTTGTACTGTGGAATAAAAATTAAAACTAATACCACATAAATCCACAGGTCTGTTTGTTCTGTAAATCTGTTTCAGAGATTATATTCAGATGAGTGTGGAATATATTTTGGAAGAAAGTATTTCACATACAGGAAATAAAGTTGTTTCTGAAAATTGACTTTTCTATGGACAAAAGACGTTTATTTGAGCAAAAGATTTGTGAACAGATAACCAGTGTAAGGCATTTTTTGTTATGCCCAAGGGTATATCTGAATGTCAGTGTGGACTCTACACGTTTGGGGGTTTTTTCCACATGTAATATCATAGCCTAGTTTCACAAATTGAATTTCATCTTTCCCAAAGTTTTATGAGCTCTTCTGAGGGTATACATTGTTTGTTTGTGTGGTTTGAAAATACAGTCTCTATTCTTAAGGCTTACCTACCACAACAAAAAATTATTAACTAGTGCAAAGGAGAGGAGCAATGGAATCATACAGGTTAACAATTTACTGTGTAGTATTCTTGGTTCAGAAGAACCTTCTTCATTATTATAATAAAATTAAAAGATGAAAAATTGTTTAATGAAATGTCATTTTGTTTCAGAAAAAAGACAGATCCACAAATTCAAAACCGTCATTTCAGAATAACTGGATAGAAAAGCCTTGCTAAATCTGCTCACTTGCTGGTTACTAGCATAAATGTCAGCCTGGTTTTGATGAAGTGCTATAGACTCAGTTTTGTGGGTGGGAAATGTGCAGATTTTGGGTTCTTCATTTGTGGTCTTGCAAAGATTTGTCAGAAGTTTCATGATGTGGGATTGCAGCACCATGGAGCTGCAGTTACCAAAATAAGTGCTAACCACACAGGCTGTTAGCTGAGGTTTGCTAGTGCAAAGCTGGCCCTGGCTGATGGCCTCTAGACACTGCAGTCTTTGTTGGCATTGATCTTGTACATGTTTCATGAAACATGGTCTATCAAGGTTATATCTGGGGGTGGGAGTCAGTAGATTGGTAAATAGAATCACAGAATGTCCTGTCAAGATCATCTAGTTCCTGCCTCCTTGCTGTGGACAGGGACACCTTTCACTAGGTAGACCAGGTCAAATATCTGAGTCAAATATTTTAAATCAAATCCTGCACACAAAACTGAAGGTCTTTTTTGGATTTAGTTATTGGTCCACTGTAAAAAAGGTGACATTTCCAACATTACAGGAAGACTACAATGCAAGTGTCATGATTGTGTTCTACCTTGGGCAGAAGTGCCCAATGCTGTACACCCAAAAAGAACATTCAGAAATGGTCAGAACTGTGTTTTGCCTTTAAAACACCCTTTTATTTGTAAAAAAAAAGATTTTTCCCAGGCTTCATATGTGTTAGAAAAAGTGACAAGTTATACATTGTCTTATGCTGTGACCCTGTCTTACTTCATCTGCCAAGCCTGGTCACAGTGGGTAACACAAGAATCCCTCTGCAGACTTTGTGTGGTGTAGATGATGTGGCTTAATTTCTATCCCTGGTGTCACTTAAAACCTTTTCTATCCAAAGATGATACTTTTTGAATAAAATGTAAAGTTAATCTTCTTGCTTTTAAGTTTCTGTTACAAGATCTTAAATATTTTCCCCAAAACATTTCAGCGTGTATCCCTTCACCTATTATTTGAAATGTAGTCTGTCATGTCCACAAATAGAAATTGTGCACCAAAGGACTAGAAAGAAATTGTTAACTCTGTCATCATTCTCTTTGTATTGTTCTCTAAAATTCAGGAAATCTCATTTGTTAGGTCTTAATTAATATGCTCTTCAGAAAGTCTCGGATGTGTTGAAGGCATGGGGGGGTTTTTATACCTGAACTGTTTTCCCCTTGATGATTGGCTTCACACAGGAGATGACTTCCCGCATTATGCTATTATCCATCTCTTGTCAGGAGAAAACAAGTCAAACTGGCAGATTTGGGCACAGCTGCCATGTAATATTTTATGCACATTAACTAAAAGCTGTGTTCTGGATTTGGCTCCAACAGCTCCCAGAGCATCCAGAAGTCGAGTACTGATAATATTTCTTCTACTGTGATCTCAGGAGCCCTTTCCTTCACAGAGCTTGCTGAGATTGTTTTGTGTTGAAATGCAGCAGCTCAATCCATGGACTGTGTGCATTTGATTTCTGTACATGGTTGACTGTAGTGAATACTGTAGGTGATATTTCTATGCTTGCTGTCACTTCCCTCTCAAAATCCCTGCCTGTGAGCATAAGAAGTACTGAGAAATGAACCAATCCACTTTCTCGTTGCTTTTTGCTTTTGAGTGTGATATTGGTGTACTTTGTGGCCTCCCTCTGTTGTGACATCTATCATTTAGTTATACACAGTTTCATATCTCTACATGCTGTTGAACAACCACCTGAGGATGTAACATCATCTTCCTTTATAAACCATTGGTGAGGATTTAGTTAAATAACCTGTTGAATACCCTCTGTAACCTCTATCAGTTGGCTTACCCTTATACATGTGCTTGTTGACTGCTTCAGAAAACCCAAGTTTTAAACATGGAACTTCTTTTAACCATATTTCTCTTCCCAAGCAGATTATGTTTGTACAGGTGTTCACTAATTGTATTTTTGCTCATATAGACATCAAGATTACAGGCCTGTATGTAGTTCTCCAAAATGTGCATTAATGATCAGTTTGTAATTTCTGTGTCTTCATGTACCAAGGTACTCTTAAGTGAAGGTCACATACCACTAGTAATTCACCTGTTTCATTCTCCAGTGCGCTCTTAAGTGGATCCAGTTTGGTCCTGACAATTTATTGCTGTTCATGTTGATTATGGGGATGACTGCCTCTTCTATGCTTAATTTAGTTTCAGACAGATCCTTTGCCAAGCTTCTCCCTGCTCCCAAATATGCACACTCACTCACCAGGATCCTGGAATAATCCTGTTTCTTCTAAGATGGTATACGATGGAAAAAGTTCCTTTAGTTCTTCACAATGCCTTCTTACCTGTAAGACCTCCCATTTCTTGCCCTAGCATCACCTTGCCCTACTGAACTGGCTGGTGCATTTTGTGCTTTTAGTGTGTTCCAAGAACTTATGTCTGGTTTGAATTCCTTTCACCAGTCACTACTTAAACTGGTTTTGCCTGTCAGTTTGTATTTTTACCTCTAAACTACTGGAGTTTGTGGTCCTTGTGGTTTTCTCTAACTCGTAAATTCAGTTTTTTGAATGTCCTCTTAATTCTAGTAAACTCTTTTAGCTTGCTTTTGGTCATACTGACTTCTTTCATTATATCAAGCCCTACCCAATATGCATTAGCAAAGTGTCTCCAATATTATCTTTGTTAGCAGTTTTAATGCTGTCTTTATGGTCATAATTTTCTTTCCTTCTGATTCTAGCGTATTTTAAAAAACTTGATTTTTTTTTCATAGCTCCACTTTCTAAAGGTTGGTGCATCACACTGGATTATTTTAGCAAGCATTTCCCCTGTAGATAAATTAAATCTGCTATTATTGATATGAAAGACAACTTCAGCTGGAAGGTTTTGCTTCAGTATCACTTTGTACCATCCCAGTAGTTGCATTTACTCTTGTGGCCTTCCCAGCCACTTGCTCTGTAGAACAGTCACTGACAGCATCCAAACATTTCACCTCTTAGGTCACCCAAAGCCCCTGTGTTTTCTGCCCTTGCTGCCTCTCTGATTTCTCCCAGCACATCAGTTATCACTTGTTCATACAACCCTGTCATTGACTTCAGAGGTTGTATGGATAATTCAGTGATCAGTTTAGTTCTAAATGAAAAGAACTGCAAATACTTAATGTGCAAGGAGAGATGTATTTACATAATCATTTCTAAAAGTATTGTTTAAGTTGACTGATCAGGCAGCAGATGAAGGATAAAAGGGGAGGAAAATACCAAAATAAGGCATTGTAATTGATGATGGATGTGTCATTGATGAACAAGAAAATTGAGGTGATTTGATTAGTCTTTTCCAAGTAATAATATATGTGACTACTTATAAAAGAAACTTATTTCTTACAGATGAAATTCTTTAGAATATTCATATTCTAATAACCATTACTTTTCAATTGGAATTACAAGATAAATTCTCTGCCTTTTCCCTGCTCTTCAAAGGAATAGTGAAACCTATTTGATTGGATTATAAAGTAATTTAATTCTAAAATTTTTAAGTTATCACTGTAATGCAAATGTGTATTTAATTTTATTAATTATTTTATATTTCATGTTTTAATTAAATTCCAAAATGTAAGATATAAATACTTATTTCATACTCCACACTGGAGCTGAAATGCAGTCAATGTGCAAGTGTTGCTCATAACAGTTTATTCTGACCCCAGTTTCAACAAAATTAATCAAGTGCTGATTTGAAGCCATGTTAACAGACAGAATGGTCGAATTAATTTATTCCTTGTTAATAATGTGAAAATATTATTAACTGAAGCCTAGAAAGTTTCTAGTTGGAAGAGGAAAGTGGGGAAGCAAAGTAAATACATAATGATGGACTAGGAAAAGCAGTAAAAATAGTAAGATAGGTAAAAAGAAAAGGGAAATAAAAGATGGTTAGTTGATTGTAGTAGGAAAAACATTGATGTACATACAGACTGGGGAGCTGGATGAGAAGTGGCTGAGGTCACTTGGTCTGTTCAGCCAGAAGGAGACTGAGGGGAGACCTCCTTGCAGTCTGTAACTCCCTCATGAGGGGAAGAGGAGGGGCAGGCACTGATCTCTGTGGTGACCAGTGAATGGTCTGAAGCTGACCCAGGGTAAATTTAGGTTTGATATCAAGAAAAGGTTCTTCACTCAGAGGTTGGTTGGGCACTGGAACAGCTCCCCAGGGAAGTGGTCGTAGCACCAAGGCTCACAAGTTCAAGAAGCATTTGGTAAATGCTCTCAGGGACATGGTGGGACTTTTGGGGTGTCCTGTGCAGGGCCAGGAGTTGGACTTAATGATCATGATGGGTCTCTTCCAACTCCACATATTCTATGACTTTGTGAAAGATTTTGATAGCAGGTGATAAAATAAGAGAATGCAACTGCAAAAAAAACCCAGGAGTTTTGGTTCTCTAGTGTTTTAATTTACATCTTCCCATTGCCAAAAATGGCCATGCTGGACACAACAATTCTGTAAGTAGTTTCTGTGTAGTGGTCTGCCATATCTTTCAAGACAGCATAGATCTCCTTTCAGTGTTAAATAACATCAGCCATGATCCCTTAGGAGAAGGGAGTGGATCTTTACTGTAATTTTTTCTTTATGTAGCTCAGCAAGCCACTATTCCCTCAGCTGTCAGCATCTATCACCAAAGAAACAGCGTACTCTCCTCTACTTCTCTGATATTCCATCTCAAAGTTCCTCTCTCTGTGCCACTAAATGCTGCCAGAGATGTAGTCTGTGCTTCTGAATCTGGGAAAACTACAAATGCTACTTCATGGTGGAAGCCCTATGATTTCTTTTTCATACTACAGTTCTATCTGCAGCTACACATTCATCATTTGCATGTAGAAATGGAAGAGATTCTTGTAATGATCAGTTTTCTGAGAATATACTATGGTTGTGTGAGGGGTGTTACTCAGTTTTCTTGACACATCCTCTGTGGAAATTTTTTGCCAAATGGTGTTTGAGATACATGCATTTACAGAAGAGTTTCGGGGAAGGGAGGAGGTGTGGTATTTTAATTCTTGCTTAGGAAGAGGTCAGAGATTCCTAGTACCTCATTTATGGGATCTGCTGTTTGTGAAATCCTTCAGAGATCAATGGTGTTCCTTTTTAAAGACTTAAGTGTCTCTTCTAGTCCTTTACCTTTTTCCCCTTAGTCTGTGCTTCTTGGTTTGTCTCTGAAAGTAATGGCAGCACCTTGGTATGGAGCAGTTAGGCAGCTAAGCTTCCTGATTACTATTTGAGGAGGGAAGATCCCTTTGCCATACCTGCTTTTTCTTGTCAGTCAGATTGATCTTTGCTTTTAAAGTTATTTCCAAACACAGTTGTTGCCTTCTGTATGACAGTATCTCTCTTCTGGCCCTTTTGCCCTTTTTCTGCCACATAGTGATGAGAAGAAGGGTTAGGGGGAGTTGTGGTTATTGGGGTACTGTGAAATAATAGAGTTTTCAATATTTGATGAAAGAAGGAGAGGCATCAACAAAACTTCCGTGCTGGAGTTCCAGAGGGCAGACAGGAATGGGCTGCCCCGGGAGCTAGTGGAGTCACCATCCTTGGAAGTGTTAAGAAGAAACTGGATGTGGCACTCAGTGCCATGGTCTAGTTGACCAGGGTGGTGTTCAGTCATAGGTTTGACTCAATCTCAAAGATCCCTTCCAACCTAGATAATTCTGTGATTTCCCGTTAGCCTTGAGATGGAGACACTCCAGTTATTTCTTTGTCTATCCCTGTGCAGGATCACACTTGTCATCCTGTCAGTCCTTCCCTACCCTAGGCACGTAGGTGATTGAAAAAGTTTCTCTCTCATAAATCTCCTGCCCCCTTATTTGTCAACGCTTAGCACAACAGGGTCACTATGTTAATGTGTGGAACTGATGCCAACCCTTGTCATGCGGTCTTAGAGGTTCAGATGTACAGTCAGAAAATTGTGTTGTTTCTCAAAGGTCAGATCTACCAGAGAAGCATTCAGCAGTCAGTGGTTTGGACAGTACAACCCACTGAGAAGGAATAGATTTGAATATTCACTGGATATGAGGAGCTGGTCTGTCACCCAAGTAAACCTCTTCCAAATGAGGTCTTACTCTGTCAATGTATTTTCAGTATTTTTAGTCTTCTCTTTCTGTGTTTTCTAACTCTTCTCTTTTGCTCTAGTTTATGAACATTCTTGCCCATTGATGCACTGCCCTAGCACTGCTGTGTCTGTGAAATCAAGCTGTTTGTCTGTGCTGCTTTTACTGCTCAAAACAGTTGGTTCCTCACCACCACCACCTCCCACCTGCCAAGAGATCATCTGATATACCAGACCTCTAAATTAAGATACTGTGTGACTTGCAAATTGTGAATTGGTGTGCTGTTCAGTTAATTCTCCCTGTCATTAGCTGTTAGAAAGCAGTATGTGCAATCTATGGCATGTTTTTTGTAATTTTAGTATACTAAGCCTGTCCAGTTCAACAGTCGAATTTATTACTACTGGCTGTGTTCTGAAGATGAAGCAGTTAACTTACCACTGGAAACAGTGGAGTGAGAAATGTCTTCCTTAAGCATTTTGTAATTCTTGTCTTTAGGAATTTTGTTTGTTTGTTTTTTTATGGTTTTTTTTTTGTGTAAGAAAATTAGTTTAAACTCTTCATCCCTGTGTTTATCTGCAGAGTTGCAGCTACAGTCAGCAGCCTGACATTACTTGTTTTCCTGAAGCAGCATCTATAAGCTTGTCCCTAAAGCATAATTGTCAACCATGAATTTAAATTACTCAGTACTGCTATAAAATAACCAAGGAAGCTACATGATTAGTGACAAGTCATGTGGCTGGTGAACAGAGGCACTGGCCCTTTCCTTCTCATTAAGAACATAATTCTTCAGCCAGGGTTATGGAACTTTATAGTACCAAATGTGTAAGAGCATTATAGCAGGAATATACAATAATTATTTTAAGTTATTTGATATACGTTTTTATAGAAGGAAATATTTTTGTATATAAGTTCACTCTTGGTACAATACAAACAAATGTTAATGAGCTATTTCCCAAGAAGTCTTCCAAATTTAAAATGGGTGCAGTGTTTAAAATTAGATTGCAAATTGGTATCTGAGAAGCAAAAGAAAAGCCACAGTAGAAAAGTTTGGGAATATGTCTGCAAGATTGTGGTGTTGTTGCAACTTGTTTTCTTACCCCATTAATCAGAATGATAAAGTGGTGACAGGAGGTTCTCCACTTGCATCCGGAATGTCTTCCTGATGTACCCTCATGATTGATGTGGTTCATTTTAGAGATGTCTGCAAGAGAGCAGCATCAAGCACAGACTATTGTGATTGGAAAGAAAGATTCTGTCATAAATTATAATACAGTAAAGAGAAAGTTGTTTGCTTTGCCAGGAGTCAGGACATCTTTCAAAACAGTTTTATGCAAAACTATGAAACAAAGGTCCCTTCTGCGATTAGAAACCCCTGTTCTCTTCCCTTAATTTGAAGGAAGCGAAACACTTCTCTGAAGGGAGTTTGTATGACAAACTATAAAAGTGTTAAGATATTTTATTGCTGTTTTCTAACGGCAGTATGATCTGATTAGAATAAAGATTTTTTTTAACTACATTTATTAAATGGGAGTTTGCTGCATACCTGCCATTTCCAAGTCTACTAAACCTGAAGATAATTACAGACATGGTATAAAAAAGTCACAAATATTTAAGTCTGCATGAAACATTTTAAAATCCCTCCTCCTCTCTCCTTTTTTTTTTTTTTGTGTCCTCTGTCAGCAGGGTGTTGTAGAAGGGGTAACAATAAGCATACAAGTATCCTTCGGTATTTTTTGCCAAGTGTTACTTGTTTCTCCATCTATGTAGGAGTCACCCTTATGGTGTATCCCTGTGGGGACCTTCTGAGAACGAGAGCAGCCATATGTCAAGGCTGGAGCTGGCCCTCAAAATCAGCGTTGCCTCTTCGTTATGAGAATGCCCTTCCTGTTGACAATTAAATGAATTTATGATAATTCTAAATCAGTGTATAGAGTGTAAATAAGATGTATAATAAAGCATCATTTATGTAATAAGATTGTTGTTTGCTGATTTTAATGCCTTTGGGTTGGCAAATTCAGAATGAGAGAAACACAGATTAAGATTTTTATCAGATAGCATTATATAAAGATTTTGGCAGTAGAAAACAAGCATAGGAGATATTAGTTCTTAAAACAGTTCCTGCAGCTGTTCTTAATCATGAAGATAATGCATAATATAAGATGGTTACATAAGATCCCTCGGTTTAAAGATGCCCTCAAAATGTGTAATTTGAATCTGAAATGAAACTTTCTTCTGAGGCAGTGGCAGCATTACTGTCTGAGAGCTGCTGAAGACTCTTTAGCAAGATAGGAAGGGAAACGGATGGTGCTTGGATCGAGCACTCCTACATTGCCTGTGGACAGTTTGTTCAAACAAATTTCCAGATTTTAGCAGAAGCTGCTCAGAGCCTGCAGCACTGGAGATCCCTCAGGGCTCCTTTTGTTTGGTGCAGGTGAACAGGGGATGGCAAGTCCAAGGCGGCTGACCTTGAGCAGGGGTCGTCATATCAGCTGCTGGTAATGAGGCAGTGCAACAATACCTAAGGCTCACTGAGATCAGTATCAAATCTAAGCAGTGCATTTCTTGTATTCCCAGTCAACACATTAGCAAAAAGACTGCAGGCAAAGGCACATACCTTGCTATAAATAGTAGGTATATGGGTTGACAGCCATTGCCATCTTGTGTACAGTGATGTTCCTTGAAATGCACAGTACCTGCTTTGGCTCAGTTACAGCTGCCATAAAATTTTCAAATAATATGAGCATTTTGCATGATGGTCTACTTTACTTAATAAAAACGGAATTATACTCCTTTTAATTACACTGGCAAGTAAGACAGTGTGATTGGACTGGTAACTGTGAATGGGAGTCTTGGAAAGTAAGCACCCTCTAAGGATTTTTGTTAGTAAATCTTGCCAAATTTTGCAAGATAGGGGAGGAGGGGTTAATTAATAGCTTTATTAAACCTCTTTTCTTTATCTTAAGTAATTAATTTGATATACATTTCAGGTGTAGGAGACATTGCTGTTAATGATATTTAGTTGTTACTACTACTACTACTACTACTAATAAATATAATGCTAATTTTAAGAATCATTCTCTACTGCCATCATTCACTTTTTTTTTTTTTTGAGGGCTCATTATGTCATCTAATGAGTAGTTCATGTAGCACAATATTATCTTTTAGGTATCTAGATTCTATAATTAGCATACAAAGTTGTAACTCCAGAATAGAGTATTAATGGAATGCTCTTTCTCATGAGGAAGTTCTTAAAAACCATGGAGACAGGATCTTCCTGCTTTCTCCATCCTGAAGCATATGTAAGCACAGCATTTATAAGAGCCATTTAGCCTAATTAGTGAACCACTGGGAATGCTGTCTCGTGGATACAGGGGGAGCAGCACTCCAGGTTGGCTGCTCCTGCTCCTGCACGTGTCTGTATTCACTTGTCCTTGCCCATCAGTCAGATGGCCTCCCCAGCCCTGGAACTCCCTGCCTGTCCAGCACTGTGTGTTTGCAGTTGCTGAAGCCTTCCTGGTGGAGATCTCAGCCCCGTGTCCAAGGATGGGCACAGGGACCATCAGTTGTTCCTCCTTGGAGAGGTGGCCACAGCACAGCACACAGCTTTGCTAAAGCTGCTGTGGGCCAGAAGGGAAGCACACCAAATGTCAGGTGCCTGGCTGCTGATAGATAATTCCCACTGTGGTGGGCAAGCCGAGATACTCTGTATTTCAGTCCTGGGCCTGGGGTGTCTGTGTGTCCTTGTTCCAGAGGAGAATGACGCAGCGCACCTTCTGATAGACAGGGATCTAAGTTGTCTGAAGATTTGAGTTAACACTGATTGGCTTCATTTATGCCGTTTGTTATGCAACTATAAACTTGAAAAGCTTTGTGTTTCATCTCTAATGAAGTTATTTGCCACATGCAGGTCTATTAACCCTAGAAATACGAAGTGCGCAGTCTCAGCCCAAGTCACAATAATTTTTCTTTTAATTTTAAGGAGCGAGCAAGACTCTGGGGTAGTGTCTTTATTGAGAACATCTCTGTTAATAATGTTTCATATGAGTATCGTTTTGGAAATCTGCCATCATTGTTTTAGAAGTGGTGCACAGACTAGAATGGATATAGTTTAATTGTAGCAAGGTTAAAGGATCCTGCGGTGTTCCAGACATTTACTTCTTGGCTCCAGTTTCTCTGGGGTCTAGACCTTTGAATAGACTTGACTTTTCTGTAGTCCATTTCAAATTAATTTCAGGTTTTCTGAGTTACTAAATCAGTTGATAAAACTGGATTTAGAAACCGAACCAAGGCAACTGTCAGAATAAACAGTGCTGAAGAATTCTGCTGCTGTCAATAGCAGCATTATCCTTATCCACATTTTCATTAGTGTTTATGATATGCAGAAGACAGTACTTTATAATGTGGCAGATATAAAAAGAATATAATGCCTTCTGGATCAGACTAAATTGTTAATTCAGTAGTAGAAGTCTTGAACAGAGCAATAGATCCTAATAATTTGTGTGGTCAAACACTTAAAAGGTTGGCATGTTTGTTGTTACTAGTATTTTTTATCTTGGAAACACTCTGGGTATCTTTATGTTAGGAATGTTAGAGGTCCTTATCTTGAATATAGATAATTCTGAAGGCAAATCTTATGGAAGTTTGCATAACTGCTTCCCTAAATTTACTGAGTTTCCCAGGTGCTTTTCTAAGAGATACGCTGTGCTGCCATTTCTGATAGTACAACCTGTGTCCTCAATATGATACACAGGCCATGTGGTAGTTGTCAAAGTGGTTACTCGTTTGGAAGCAAAGTAGGAAAGTGTTGAGACTTTAGTAAAATATAATACAGACTGTGCCCAAGTTATAGACATAACAAATATGTCTGGAAATCCATACTGTTTATGGATATGTAGTACTTCCTTCTGTTTATCATAGATGAGACATTTGTCTTGAATTTTCTTGTTTTGTAGCCTCTTGGTAGTAGTGAAATGTGACATCTCCTCTTGTAATATATATATATAAGGATGTTTTAATGCTGACAGTAAATCTATACTTGGCATAATACAGTGAGATATGTAAGTTTTTCCATGTTTCAAGCTCCTTTATGTGTGGGGAGTTTACTCTAAGAGAATTGTATCATTTGGTTGCATGCCACAAAATAAATTGCAACAAAGATCCCTTTAAAATCGTCTGCTTCTCAGCCTTTGGAAGAAGGAAACAGCATCATCCATTTGTGTAAAACAGTCCCTCCAGGCTGAAACAGCTCACAAAATTTGTTTCATAATAAAAAGCTTTGAAAAATAAATTTCCAGGGGAATTACTGTTGCCAACTCAAAAGCTTTCAGTTGAAATTCATATGAGTTAGCCATAGCGATAGCAGTTATTACTCTGTTACTATGCAGCAAGGTGCATTACTGCTGAAGGCCTGTATTTTGCAGGAAATCTGCATACAATTTGCTCTTTGTCTTACCAGAGCATAGTACAGCACATGTATGGACACTTTTTTTGGTGCAGAGATGATGGTGATGACATTTTAAAGCAGCTTTAAATTAAGAAGCTGTTACTGCCTTAGGGGTGCCTGTACTCTTACTCACCTTAAGGCATATTTTTTTTGTTTGACAACAGGAAGGGCCTGCATGTGCTGTGTTTTTGTTAATTCAGCGGATCACAGAAGGGTACTGTAACTTACCTTGGGGCAATCTATAAGAGAAACTAAGAGTCTTTCAATGGCAGGAACTACAGGACTTAAAACTGATGTGGCTCCCATTCTTCATCTTCTTTTGTTTTGCAGTCCACTCCTTTACACCTAGCAGCTGGCTACAACAGAGTTCGGATAGTCCAGCTTCTGCTTCAGCATGGTGCAGATGTACATGCAAAGGACAAAGGGTATGTCAAATTAATTGATTTATTATCTGTTTGCAGCAGTGGTTTTGTATCAGTCAAGGTAAAGAACTATTTTTTTTGCTTCATGTTGCAGCATAATCTCAAATAGTTGTCTAAGAATGCAATATTTGCTTCCAAAATCTGTCTGTGCTTCAGGTTAGTTGTGAGTGCACTTGTTTCAAGTACTCTTTTACACCTATAAAGTTTTTTCCAGACTTTGTTCTTTGCTTCCATTCACAGACTACCCATTGAAATTATGGACTAACAGCATTATTTTTGGAAAAGTGATGGGGAGAAGATAGAAGGGCTTAGTTAAAGATGTGCATTGAAAAACTGATCTATGGTCTCATTATCCTGTTTCATATATATGGATGTAATTCCAAGTAACATCAATAAATGCACGTGTGCTTGCAGCTAGTGGTCCTTGTAGATCTATCTTCATTGAAGCTGACAGCAAAAATCAAGATACAGTAGAGGCTAAGCTGTTCTATTTTTGCATTAAGGATGGTAGTTATGTAAGGTATCAGAAAAGTGCACAGCAGTCAGAAATCTGAATAGATATGTGCTGTGCATGGTTCTCAGCCATACATTTCTGATCTCTAAGATGATGATTTTCATGATGGCTGGATAGAAAGGCTTAATCCTAACGTTGTAGAAACTGGGCCCCTAGTTAAAGGCATACATTTTATATTCAGTTCATAGAAGTAAGAGATGTGTGTGTCCAGTCTCCAGCAACAAACTTGAGGCACTTCCTGTATTTTCATTTTCTGCTGAGTCCAGCCTAGTGTTGAGAGATTTTAAATTAACTTCTTGGCTTCTTTACTTTTATTTCCTTTCTCTCCAAAACAGTCCTAAGTGTACTTAAACTCTTAAAGTTTGACTAATAGTAGCTCTTTCATCTGTCCATTTACCCCAATAACTTTTTTTTCACAGTACTGTTGAGAAAGTCAAGAAACAAAAATATACCCAAAACTCCCCACAAAATCTCCAAAAAACCAAAACACAAAGAACCCCAAAGCACCTAAACAGAAAACACAACAAAACACACCGCACCCCTCCACCTTCTCCCCCCACCCCCAAAAAAACCCCACAAAAATAAACCACAAAAATCCTACAGTAAAGCTCCATATAATACCTACTTAGGTAGATCCAGCATTATTAAGCAAGCTGAAGGCATTTTACACCTTTCCAAAAATTCAGCAGCAGTTGGTAGAATATTCCAGTGTAGATGCTGTAATGAGGTTTGAACAATTTGCTTGGAATGTGTGAAAAGTAGTTAAGTTGGACTTCAGTTGGGAGCTGGAGCAGGAGGGGAAGGAAAGCAAACAAAGAAAGGAAAACCTTTAAATACTTACTCTGTACTGAACTTTAAAACAACCCAAATATATTTAGAAACATCTAACATCCTAGTAAGCGCCCATGTTTTTTTAGTGGCATCACACATTTAGAATCAGTGTGGTGGTTTGTTCTACCTTGCTGTTTCTTATTTATACATAATTTACAAGTAAATAGGCTATAAATAACTGCCACTTTTCATTTAAGGAGCTAAATTAGGCTACATTGATTTTATAGAACTCTTAGGTTCTCTTCAATGGAATCAATTCAGAGAAAGTGCTTAGGGACTGTGCTGCAATTTCAAAATGGTCACCACTTCTAGTTACTCTAGAGAAGCCTGGCTGAGGAAGCAGCTCTTTTTCCACTGGTCTTTCCCTTACAGCTCTTGTACTGGAAGAGGGAAGGGGAGGTGATGCTGCAGAAGTGGCCAGGTGCAGTGCTGCAGTGAATGTCTTTGCTGACGGGGCTTGAAGCCCTCAGTCCTCTGAGATGACCATCATTTTGGAAGGGGGCAGGTTTTTTGAGTGCTCTGTGGAATGGATAGTCTCTCTCTGTCTCATACATCCACCCATAAATTGTAATTAAGAAAAGTAATTAAGGAAAAAACAGTCTGAAAAATGTCCCCCAAACAAATTTTCCTCTCCTGTGACAAATGTGTTGCTGCTTCTGAGAGCATCCACCTTAAAATTAAGTTTACTTAATTGCAGTCTACTGCTTGCTGTCCTAATTCTCTCTGAGTTGATTTTGGAGGCCTGGGAATTACCCTCTTTATTTTTCATAGGCGTTGAGGGGTTAATTATGGTTTTCATGTATTATGTTTATTGTTGAGCCATAACTGGCCTGTCTTGCTTGCTTGAATTAAACTCATTTTGTCCTCTGCAGTAATTGCCCATCTTGCGTCTCTTTTTCAATGCATTACTTTTATTACATCTTGTGCTTGTGACTAAATCCCTGTTATTTACTTGGCTAGTGTCATTTTTAAGTATAGCCTGAAGTAATATAGCTACAAAAATTACAGGGACTCCCTTAGAAGTATCTTGAACAGTTAAATAGGTTGTACTGTAAAAAATAGAGGAAAATCAGGTCATTCCACAGTCTAGAGCAGTAATTTGAGTCTGCTTTCTATGGATTTTTGTACATCTTCATAAAATACCCAGGAGTTATGTTAGTGTTATCTGGGGAGTTTTGCCTTTCACATAGCATTTTAAACAGGAGTTCCTTTTTCAGCAGAAGCAGAACACTGTTGAGGAAATTGAATGTGGAATGGGACTTTCCCCCCCTCCTTAATAGCTTCAAGAAAGATCACGTCAAAGCCAGTAATGCTGGTCTTAATGGTAGATTAAACATCTGTGGCCTGTTAAGGAAAAAAATCCAAAGAAAAACCCCAAAAAAACAAAACCACATCAGAAAACCCCTCCAAAAACCAAGCAACAAATCCCAAAATTTTAATGCCAGCTCATAAGTAGTGTGTTGTTGGGGAAGTCAGATTTTCCCATTAGTTTGTAAATCCTAATTTTTAAATACTTAACTATTTAAATATTTTAACTTTAATTAGATCTTTTCATCTCAGTAGGGAGAAAATTGTTCCTCCTTTAAAAATGCTGCTTTAAAAAATTTGTCATTTGCATTCTTCTTCCCTGCAGTGGACTTGTGCCTCTTCATAATGCGTGTTCTTATGGACACTACGAGGTTACAGAGCTGCTGCTTAAGGTAAGCAGAAGGTTGTAAAATAACTATTGTTGATTTAAATGTGTCAGATGAGATATGAACCGTTTATATTGAAGTTGAAAAGTAAGATTGGTTTTTTCCCTACTTTTTGTGGATATAACAGTATCTTTGTGTATACTGGTATTTTTATTAAGTTTTGTGTGTGTGTGTGTCTGTGTTCATGAGTGATCTGAACCAATTTTTATAAAAAAATGAAAATTTGCAAGCTTTTTAGTTGTTGAAGATGATTTCCTTCTAATCCAAGGCTTTTTTTTTGCTGTGCTAGCATGGTGCCTGTGTGAATGCTATGGACCTGTGGCAGTTCACCCCGCTGCACGAGGCGGCTTCCAAGAACCGTGTGGAGGTCTGCTCGCTCCTGCTGAGCCACGGCGCCGATCCCACCCTGGTCAACTGCCACGGCAAGAGCGCTGTTGACATGGCTCCAACGCCTGAGCTCAGGGAGAGACTGACCTGTAAGTGTTTCCAGACTGAAAGCACTCGTTGTGGGTGGAAAGGGATGCTTTCCTTCCAGGCCACCTTCCTCCAGCTTCAGAAGCGGATGCAAAGCAGCAGAGTGCGCTTTGAAATGCGCAGGTACCTCTGATACATCGCTTGTGATGCTGGTTTTCTGAAGTTTAAAATCATTAAGGCACTGCTGAATCAGTGACTTTTGGGGGTTTTTTTATGTTTGAAGTCCTTTTCAGTCACACAGGAGCCTCTACATTGAGGCTCTATATTGCATTTAGAAAATTACAGAAGGTAGATAGCTTCAGTGTGCAACCTCAGAGATGGAAATTCCACCACCTTCTTTTGTTGTCTTTGCAATCCTTGTGCTGTTTACAAACCAATATTTCAACTCTAATTTTAATTCGCTTTTGTTTTCCTCTTAGGGGGATTTATTTCCTCACTCTTACAAAGTGTAAAAGATAATTGAATGAGACGTATATAGAAATAGAGCATTATGAAGTTACAGAAGACTTCTTGAGAATTAGATTCTCAATTATAAAAAAATTTTTGGTTCTGTCTCTCACCTTTCCAGTATAGCAGAAGCCCCCAGACACTAACAAGGTGATGCTGCACTACTCACAATCACAGCTAGTCAGGTTCTAGCAGGACTAGAAGAGTCTAGTCACTCTTCTTTGCAGAGGAAGATGGTGAGATCATGTGCAGCAGAAAACCTTGGTCTAGGAGAAAAGACGAGGGCATTAATATCTTTTAGGTACATCTCTACTCTGAGTTCTGGGATAAAACTTCTGGCTCTGAGGAAGGTTAGTTTAGCATTTATTTAAGTTAACAAGCAAAAAGAATCAATTTAAACTTCGGTTTATTTCTGTATTTAGAGTTTCTCATGAGCATTGAGGGAAGATTAATATCCATTAATATCCACTGAAATTTGTAAACAAATGTGAGCATTATGTCAAATTTTACAGTATCTTGATGGGATAACTTGTATTTGCATCCCAAAATATAATGACTTTTATGTTCTTGAGTTGTTTGGTCTTATACTTTGGGAATAAAGTTACATTATATTTGTTATTTCAAGATTCATTTGCACTTGTGCTTTGAATAATGCTTTCCTTACAAAGAAATTTGAACCAGGCATTAAAATAAAGGCTGGAGAAGAAAAGCCCTCTTTAACAAGCTTAGGATTTCAAGCTTGCTTATGAAAGAAAAATATTTATATTTTTTCTGAAACTGAGGTAGTTTTTTTCTAGATCCCAGGGTCAGATGTAATTTTTGCAAATCTACTTTTCATCTGTATTGTTTAAGAGAAACATTTCTTTTCAAATTCTAAATTATTTAAAATTAAAATTATCTAGTTGCTGAGCTAAACAAGATCTGGAAATTGCAAGTACAGACAGCTAATTTTGCTAAGATATACCTGCTATCAAAACTTGTTTAATCTTTGGAGTAGACTGGCTTCAAATGCTTAGCTAGTTAGCTTTCTTTAAGATCAATAGTTTAGTATTTTATGTTTAAATTTAACATATATATTATTGTTGGTTTTGTTGTTATTTATAATTTTATGGAAATTTATATATATACTTCGGCTTTACAGTGAATTATTTGTCATGCAAATGCAATAAGGTTTTTGACAAGGAACTGTAATGCTTTGTTTTCTTAAGAATGTCCCTTAGCATTGTGCTCATTTGAACACAGACGTGCTTAATGTGGAGGTTACATATGCATTTAATGTCAAGTGGGTGGAGGATAAAAGAGGAAAAAGCTGTAAGGATTTGACTTGGGGAATAACTTCCCTTCCTCTTTAGCATGTCCCTTTGGTTTAAGCAAAGCTTCTTTCATGTTCTGTGTCCCAGGTCAGCTGCCACCCAAAGGAGTGCAGAAGCACTCCTCTCTCCTCTTAATTTAGTATAGCTGTCTTTCTGCAATAACATTTATAAATGTGACATCTTGCTGAATATTAAATGTGTCTTTTTCCTCTAACAGATGAATTCAAAGGACACTCTCTACTGCAAGCAGCCAGAGAGGCAGACCTAGCCAAAGTGAAAAAGACACTTGCTTTGGAGATCATTAATTTTAAGCAGCCACAGTCTCATGAGACTGCACTGGTGAGATTATACAGTCAATCCATTTGGTTTATGATAAATGTGCTGTAGCCTGGAGTGAAGGAGTTTTATTTCTACACTGTGAAAATACATTCATCATCTGAGATGGAGGATTTGCTATTGAACGCTTTCTATCCTAAAATGAAATCACCATTATAGAAAAAACACCATATAATTCATTTTATCACTTTTTTCCTTCCCTCTGGTAGATTTCAGGAGCTCTCCAGCAACTCTTCACCTTTTGCTTTTTCACTTCTCTCACATTTTTCCCTATAAGCAGCTTTTTTTTGTTGATTGGTTGCTGTGTTTTTTTATGAGATTAAATTTTATTTCTGTAGCCCAATGTTTCCTTCATGTTTTATGTGAGCAAACTTGGATTAGGAATTTTCTTCATAGGATATGTAAAGTTGTGGTGAAAATGGGTGTATATCACAGGGTTTTAGAGATTTGGAATGGTACTGACAATACCACATTAGCTATAGAAACAGAGTTCTTTTGAGACTTTCCTGGCATTATCTTGCTCTTATTTCACTGTTTAAAGGAGCAGTGGAAGCAAAGAACACAGCCAGTATACCAGATGTAGTGAAGACTTTGAAGCTGAGACTGGTGGCACAATTAAAACCACTATAGTTATGATACTTTATTCCAGTCAAACATTTTCTTCCCAGCAGTAGGTCTCAGCTGCAGGCATGCAACTGCATATTTAGTGTTAGAAACACTGTGATTGTGATCAGAATGTTGTATGTTGGGTACCAAGTATTCATATGCTCTTTTTCCTCTGTGGAGGACTCAGCATCCTTGCCGAAGTTAGAAGCAAGATAGAGAAGAGAGGTTTATAGGCTGAATGTGAAGACAGTATGAAATTTGGGATGATGCTATCCTTTTCTTTGTGAGTTTATCAGCTGCTGCTATGCGGCATCTCTTTAGCTGTGTAATGATCAGTTCACAGTCCTGTGATGTTCTTTGCTCTTTCCCACGTGCTGGTTTTGCAGAGACATCTGGACCAAATGAGATATTTTAGCTCTATTGATGTATTTGGTTCACTGTTCACTGAGTGCTTTACTGTGATTTTTCAGTTTTTGGCTGCTATACATGAGATTTCTGAATCATCTCTCGTCCAAATGGAAGAACTTAGCTTCCAGGATCAGATGAGGTTATGTGTAATCTAACAGAGCTGTTCCTACCCTAAGCATGATAACATTTACCATGGCCCTCTGGGGTCTGTGCTCTATTAGCCAAAAGGCCAAAGCAAGCACCTGATGTAGGTTTTAGTGTTGCTTGGAGGTTTGGCAGTACTTCAGCATTTGTGTGTTCCAGGGCATATCATATTGGCAGGAAATACAGACAGGGTATTATCTGCAAGCCTTAAGAATGCTGCCACTCTTCAGAGCTAAAGTTGATCGTAATATTTATTGACAAAGCTTGCCTTTGCAAAATTTGGATGTGATTAACTGCTGATTAATTGCAGTGTGGAAACTTGAGTGGAAGCTACTTCATAATGGAGGCTGAAACTGGGCAAAAGATGGTTATAGGTACCAGTAGTACCTGTTAGCATTCCATTTGGGGTTTGTCTAATTGTAAAGGCTGTTGTTTTGCTATTGGAAAGTTAGAATACTCTTCCAGGAGACTTTCTACCTTTTATGGGTTACTGATTTAAAATATGGGTAAACATAGAAACAAATATCCAAAAGTTTCTCCTATTTCCCATGGTCTGCTGTCCTGAACTTGAAATAAGCATTTCTGGACTGAATGCTTTAAAGCTGGGTATTCAGTCTTATCTGGAACCATGCTGGTAATTCCAGGCTTCAGGAATGCATTGATAGGGCCACTGTTGAGAAACCAGCAGACCAACAGATGCCAGCCACATTTAGGAGAACAGTTACACCTAGCAAAGGGCTGTATGCTCCCACAAGGGCAGGCATGAGCCCTGTGGGCAGGGTGTATCTCTCTCATAGCATAGAAAAAAGATACTCTAAGAGAAATGTGTTGTCTGTTTGCCTTTTACATAATCTGTAGTTGGGTGCATGACACAAATGGCCCTTAACCAGGTCAGTACACCTTGGAACAGAAGAAACAAACACATGTTCAAGTCCTGTCAATCTGACAGCAGAATCTTACAGACCCCTTTGGAGACCCTCTGCAAAAAGTTAGGGAGTTTCAAACTCTTTGTCTCTCCTTTGTCCATTATGTGTCAGCTTTGTCCTGATAGCTGGTTAATGTAGTTGGGACCATACTGCTTTTTTCCTAAGTGACAAATAGCTTTAAAATTTAAATGGTTTTTCTGAGTAGAATAATTTAGCATTGATCACTAACCCTTTTTTTGTTCAGTATGATGAATTCTGTTTGTAAATTCTGTAGTCTGGTGTTAGCAGAATAATTATGAGATGAAGTAGTGTATCTTTAAGGTTTTTTATCGTCTGTTTAGTTGAAATATAATTTATATTTCCTTTTTTTTGCAGCACTGTGCTGTGGCTGCTGTGCATCCGAAGAGGAAACAAGTTACAGAACTATTGCTCAGGAAAGGAGCAAATGTAAATGAGAAAAACAAAGAGTAGGTTTCTGAAATTTTTGAATTTTCTAAAGGCCTCTGTCATACTAGGAATATAAAACTAATACATCATTTTCATTCCCCCTTCTAGTTTCATGACACCTTTACATGTTGCAGCTGAAAAAGCTCATAATGACGTCATGGAAGTTCTGCATAAACATGGAGCAAAGGTAAATATACTTGTATGTATTTTATTCAAGACAAAGGGCAAGAAGAAGGGTTATGTTGGTTATATAACAGCACATTAAGTTTTTATTATAGTTATTGCCTTTTATTCTGTATGCCTTGTGCTTCTTGTGTTAACCTTGAAGTGAATTTTATCTGAAGTAAGTACAGGATCTTCAGGAATCCCATTTGAAAATTACTTATCTCCAAGTAATTGAATACAGATTTTGAGAGTCTAGCTTACTCATTTTTAATGAACCTTGATAGTAATTTCTAATAAGTGTGGTTACCTAGGTGCTTTGTGTTGTTTTATCTTGTTGGCTTGATAATATGATGCCTTTTTCCTGGTGTTAGGAAAATGAAGCTAGACACGGTTAAGAGGGTTGGGGTCTTTACCTCAGTATTTTAATCAGGATCCTGTTTGATGCATCCACTTCATCCAGGTGACAGCGTGGCAAAAATGCCCCCCCCCGTCAATCACACACACCAGTTATAGACTTTACACATCAGCATATCTAACAAGGGGGCCTAATAATGGGGTTGGGGTGGGTTTATCCCTAGTTTAAAGAATCTCTCCTGCCAGGAGACCTTGGGTTCCTGAGATAGTAGGAATGTTTGGTCTCCCTGGCTCTGCAGCTCTGGGGTGTTCAGTCTCAGGCCTGCAGAACACTTACAAAACACTAAGCACTAAACTAAGTAAAAGGTTGCAAGTGTGCATACTGCTAAAACTTGTGGATACAGAGAACTGTGCAAAAGGTATATAAAAGAAAAGACAAAAATCATTCTGGCATCAATATCCAATGGCTGAGGGTACTGACACCGAGTTTAGTATTCTAGTGCTGAGTATTCCTTTTAGCCCTTGCTTGCTTCTTATGCTCTTGGTCAGATTGCTTTGCTGTGACCTTTAGCTATTGATGGGTGCTGACCTTTCACAAGTAATTACAAATTACTCACAAGTAATTGGTGAGCTTCTGGTGAAGCTTGCTCAGGATCACGTTGTCCAACAAGTTATTAAAGGTAGAGGAAGGTAAAACTAACTTTAGAATGTGGTTTAACCATCTTTTGGAAGTGTTTCTGAATGATCTTTCTATGAGTTTTAGAACAAACTTAACATTCATAGTGATGATATATATCGCTTAATTTTCTCAGAAACTCTTCTTGATGGATGCTTTCTTTGCATTGACTAAAATAGGAAAGATCTCCTTATTTCTGCTTTGAATGGGGCTCAGATTACTCTCTGTGAGTCTGTCTTTTCTTTCAAGGAGCTAGAAATGAACAATTCATTGTTATGGATTATTACCTGTTGTATTATGTTATTGCCTGCAATAACAATCAAGTGTCAGTCTTGCCATGATAGGAGGTATGAGCAATGTAGTTGTATGCATAGTTAAGTGTTTTATTTTTAAACGATGAATTTTAATTTATAAGCCTGCATGAGAGTTCACTGCCAGATTTCTGATTCATGTCCATAGTACTTTAATGGCATCATAAAGTAGCTTAACAACAATACCACGGCAGAGTTTATCATATTTGAGAGACCTAATGCACTGGTGACTTCCACGTTTTGCCTAAAGGGAAAAGCATGGCCAAAGTTTTTGATGATAGTCATTAAAACTATTGGTTATTATTTTCCCAGGTTCACTCTCAGCAGCATTGAACTGAAAGTAAAAAAAATTCATTTTGCAATAGGGATAGATACCTCATAACTTCTATGGATCTTCTTTTGCACAGGAATTCAGTACTGATGGTATTTGGTTAGGCACTGAACTGAACATGCTGGAGTTTGAAATGTACTGATACCAAAGTACTACCTGCTTTGAAATACAAGGAGCTTCTGTGTGCTGCTACTGTACTCTCGTTATTTAAATTAGTGCTCCCTTGAAAACCTAGCTCAGTTGTGGTCAGGTTAGGAGTAAGCTCAAAGATCACATCCTTACTAGAATGGACCCATTTTGTTTTGTCAGTAGCATATTCTGATGATAGCTTGTAATTCTTTTATATCATGAAGGAGGGAGTCCTAAATCATGATCCATGAGTCACTTGTGGACTGACTAATGTTGTTGAGTGGTGCACAGTTATCTCCTGAATGACTCTGAGTGGTGTGCTCTGTTGTTTATTCCACCAGCAGTATGCAAATAGAGTACATAGTGATCATTAAACCTCATTCTTCATTCATATCCCATATTCTATGTTATTCTGAGGGTAGGCCATTCACATTTATAATCTGGCAAAGCACTTAAGTGCATGACAGGAGACCAATCAAGGTTAATATTAAGTGCATATTTCCATACTGCAGTGAATCAGTGTCCAAAGTTTCTTAGCTGTAAAACAGTAAATAACACACCATAATTTTTAATGAGAGGTAGATCATTAAGACTTTACGAAGCACTTTGAAGTTCCCAGATGGGATATGCTCCAGAGTATTAGTTAGTTAACTAGGCATATTCAATCACTCTAAAATGTTTGTCTTGTTTGTATATTATCATTTGACCTCTTGCTCATGCTTGGACTGTAGGCATTCGATTCATCAGATACTCTTGACATTGGTATTTCTTTGTTTCTGATTGTTGTGACATGGCAGCTTTCATTCCTGAAGCATGATACAGGTTTTGATGTTTTCCTTTTGTTGTGTGTTTGGAAGTTTTTCCTTCATGTTTTCTGTTTTTGTGTCCTGAATTTTAGTTACTTCGTAAGATGAAATCAGGTATATTAAGCTCTTTGATCATGTCTGGTTGTATATTTTACAAGAGAGGGTTCTCATGAGCTGGTGAATCTAGTCTCCCTGCAATAGTAGCCTCCCAGTGAAGATCCATTTGTTCTTTGAACTGCACCCTCCTGCTTTTTAAATACCTCTCTTCTTATTTGATGGTTCTTTCAGTGAGGTATTTGCAGTGAACAAACTGATTCTTCTTAGCCTTTGTTTTGGTAGGCTAAAAGCCTCAAACACTTAATCTTCCCTCATAAGGGGATGTAGCCTTTTCCCATTCATCCTTATAACCCTTCTCTTTACTAGCACCAGAGGAAATCTTGGAGTTCAGGCAACAAGAATAGAATTCATCTCCCCACTGCCTCCCATAACGGCACTTCCATTCCTCTGTTGTAAGTGCTTGACTAATGCTTACTGGGATCATATTTGCCTTTTTAATAGACATTAGACAGTAGTACTTAGATCTTTCCTATAATCTTGCACAGAAAATACTGATTTTGCTGATATTTTATATTTGTGCCCTTCAGCACAATTCTCCTGTGCTAAGATCATTAATGCAAATAGTAAAACAAAATTGTCCCACAATCAGCCACCATGCAGCCTTCTCCTTTTCAAAATGTTCACTGCTTCCATCTAAGTCTATTTTTTCCATATAAAATAAAATAAAAATTTCCACTGTGGTCTCATATAAAATGCTCACTAAAGCATGTATGGATTGATACCTGTCATGTAGGTTTTTTTTACTTTGCAGCCATTTCTTCTGTCAAAGGAGAGGTACTGTTAAAGTCAGCTTTAATCTCCCTTCTGGAAGCCACTACTGATTACTGAGAGTAAGAATTTGAAAAAGATGTAATTAGGGCTTCAAAGAAAGTAGGACTTTCTTCTGAAATTCCATGGCAGAAGGCAGACAACTGATTCACAGAACAACCAGCAATAATAGCTTTAGGAGACAAAGCCACATAAAGTTCTGTAGATTGAAAATAATTTCTGATTGTTTTAGCATTTTATAGGAAATTCTTCTTATTTCACGAGGAGCAGCTGTGTCAGACAGAAAAAGTGAGTTCACATACAGTGAATTATGTATGTCTTTTCTTGTTCTATGGAAAAGCCTAAAGCATGAGAAAGACTGCTTTAGGGAATTTGGGATGTACAAGGGATGGTTCGTGGTCTTGGAGCTGGATTTAATTATCCATAACGTTTTCACTGTGTAAATTTGCTATTTGAAATATGTTAGATGATAATAAACAGTGAAGGACTGCTTGAATAACACGTGCTTGATCGAGACTTACTTTACAGAAGGAACATCCGAGAACATCGTTATCTTCACTCTGGTGATCAGTGACCCGAGGGAATGGCCTGAAGCTGTGTCAGGGGAGGTTTAGGTTGGATATTAGGAAAGGTTCTTCACCCAGAGGGTGGTTGGGCCCTGGAACAGGCTCCCCAGGGAAGTGGTTGCAGCATCAAGGCTGACAGAGTTTAAGAAATGTTTGGACAGTGCTGTCAGACACAGTGTGACTCTTGGGGTGTCCTGTGCAGGCAGGACCCATCGATGATCCTGATGGATCTCTTCCAACTCCAGATATTCTGATATTTGTATTGGCAGGAATTAACCTATTGGCAAGCAATTAACCATAATTTGCTTATTTTGGTATGTCTTGCTGGCCTTTACTGACAGCACAGACTAGGTTCTTAATGTGAGCTGTGGAGAAGTCCTTGTGCACATTAGTTGCACATCAACGTGTTATGTCTAAGCACCACACGTTCCATGTAAGATGTTTTCAATAGCTTGGTACTTGAGTTTGCACAAGTTGACTGTCAGTTTAAAGAACAGGTGAGAAACCTTGGGATTTCTTAGAATTTTCATCAAGAATGTTGAGCATAAATATTTGTGGTTTTAAATGCCAGTTTTCCCTTGCTTGTTTGCCCTACAGTGTGAGATAGCATTTCACACCAGTGCTTATTTGGTGTGGAATATTCTAGAAGTAACATATGAAAACTAAAAGCAGAGCATCTTCCAAGAATCCTCAAACATAAGCAATTTTTGTGAGACCCATGGTCAAATCTTCAAATACAATGATTTTATCTTTGAAGATGATCAAAATCTTTAGTTTAAAAAATAATTTGAAGGTGGTGAACTAGTGAAAAGTGGGTTTCATCCTGTTTTGTCGTATTTCTTGATAGTTGAGTATTTCATATGACTAAGTTCTTGTCTGAATTTATAGACACATGGGAAGTTAATGTGTTCAGAAAGACATTCAGCTTTCTAGCAGTGCAGAAGTAAAGGATTAGAATATTTTCTGAACTGGAAAGATTGTTAGAAAGAAAGACCTTCAAGTGTGCGAATTCACTAGTGTCTTGGGCAAGTGCAGAGATGTCATAAATGCTCTTTAATTATGACATGCCTCTAAAAGATACTGTTGAAGCTATTCTTCTGCAAGAGAAAATGAGTCTTTATAAGGTCATGTTAGAGAGAGAGTGTCCCTATTCATGATGGTAGCAGAAATGAATTAATTCTGCTCTGCCAGGAGAATCTTGCTTTGTGCATCTCTGCATACTACAGTTATTTCTGTGCATTGCAATAGTATGTTGCCAGCCTTTTGTGATCATGGATTTGCACATGTTCACCATTTATCTAGACCCAAACAACAAACTGAAAGATTTTTGAATAACCTTGTTGTGTAACACATTTGCTTCCAACATTTCAGCCAGAGGTATGATTTTCTCAGGAAATAGTAAAAATTGAAAAATTAAATTGCCTTTGAGAAATATAGCAGATTCTAGACTATGATGATTAACAACTAAAGAACAGTGTGATCTGTTGTGATTGAGTGCTTCAACTTTCCTCACTGCTTAGACATCTAGACATTCTGACCTTAATCTTAAGCTTTTATGCAGAAGAGGTAATTGTGGAACATCTGACTGGATCCTGTAGGAGCTTTCAGAGTGAAACTGACCCCTTTTTTCCTGCTTTTTTCTGCTGACCAAGCTTGAAATTGTCATCAGTGCTTCTTCACTCCTGTGTTTATTGTCAGCCAACAAGACACAAGACATACTGCAAGATTGTCTTAAGAATTAATGCAGGAGGAGAGCAGTTAGAACACTTGCATTGCAGGAAGGATACTGTGATATGGAACTGCTGGCAGAGCATAAGTTTCACATGTGGATTTTGGAATGTACATCTTATAGAAAGATTTCACAGAGAAATTGTAGTGCTTGGAAGCTGTTGCTTTTTGTGCTGCTGTTTGTAATGTCAAGGAGTAGAAGAGATATTTATGGCCTCTGATCTTGGAAAAAAAGCTGATAAAATTATGAAGTCTTGCAAAAAAAAGTTTCCTGAACAGATCTGAACTGTTGAGCTGCCACAAGTGCCTGGCAGCCATGGGAATATTGCCATAACTGTGTAACACTGCTCCAAGAGAGCAGCAGTGAGGGAAGGGGAAATCTCAGTAGTGTCTGATGATATGTGGCCATTTTCATTTTGCTACTGTGTCTGTTCAGGATGAGGAAAATGAAGTTAAGGGAGGGAGAGGAAAGAACAGAAGAAAGTCTGCATTGGGAAATACTGAATAGGACAATATCTTTCCCTGAAAATCCTAATTGAAAAACTCCTTTCAATTGATAACTGTATTCTGCTTTTACGTTGCATTTTGAGCAGCAGAATGACTGCTTTCATGCTAAAAGGTGAAGAAATTGGATCCAGAGCCAGTGTGCTGTGGAATAAAAGCAGTCAACCCTGTCATTTTTAACTCCTTGCAGAAAACTTGTCTGTAAGATAATTCAGAGCTACAGCCTTCTAATTTCAGACTGCTTATAAAGGGGACCAAATTGATATAAATCTTTTTTAGCAAGTGCAGCTGGAACAATCAGGCTACTCAGTGCATATGTAAGGCAGTACACCTTGCATATTTCACATTTTGTTGAACAGAGTTTAGACTTCAGCTTTGAATTTGAAAGGGCACACATTTTTGGACCTTGTATTGAACATTGTTTTATCCAGGCATATGTCTTACCAGGTCTGATTTTTATAAGACTTTAATCTCAGTTTTGGATTTCAATTTGTAGTGTTTAAGTTGAGTTTCATCTGGAAGTAAGTCCTCTTGCTTTAAACTTTAGTGAAGTGTATTCTTTGGTTGTTTTTAGAGAAGTGCTTTGTTGGTGAGAGAAAATCTGCCCCAAAGTGAGCATATTCCCAATGAAATTGCCCTACAAAGCCCAATTTTGCTCCTGAGGTAAAGAGCAGCTGCATTTGGTGCATGCATCCCTCTGTCAGCTGCAGCCCTTTTTGACTCAAAAGTAGTCAGGTATTTCTTCAAATGGCTGATGTTCTTCTGCCATTGATTGTTGGGAAAGATAATGATTTAGAGGTGAAAGGAGACCTGGATAAGACATATGAGATGATGGCTCTGATGACTCTGCCAGTGTTCTTTTCAAATGAATATTAACATTTTTTCCAGGGATGTAGTCAGTATCAAATTGTGCACAGTGAATGTCTTGCTGCTATTGCTTCTGCAGTTTGTTCAGTACAGGCTTGTTTAATGCAGGAATTCAGTATTAAAGAATACATTACTTATGATTTTCTTTTTTTGATGAACGGAGTGTTATCAGCTACTTTGATAATTTTATTCTAACTTTACCATCACTAAACATGTGTAAGCCCAGAGTCCGGCTTATCTCTGTGCCCTTATCAGTGGTGAAAGGTATCCAGTGTCCTGAAACAGATGAGGATCATCATCTGAACAAAATGATGGATTTGGGACATTCAGCATCTAGTTAATATTTATGATAGCAGTAAGTTTTTTACTTGAAACAAAACTTTTAGAGCAATCCTATTAGAGAGCCATGAGCTGAGTGCAGTAAGAAGAAAGCAGCCCTATTCTCCTGTCCATCTTGCTTCAAGAGAGGTTTGTGATCTGAGAAATTCTTGCTCTGTCAGTCCGTAAAATAGTATCAGACAATATTGAATCACTCTTCTCTTTATTTATTTGGTTGTTCTTTGGGGTTTTTTGTGGCTTGATGTTGCACTATTGCAGGTATTTTACTTAATTTTTTTTACCTTATCTGGTAGTGAGTCTTTGCATAGTTGATTTCATTTAGTTATAGTTAAATTTCATTTAGTTATAGAATATGTGTCCTAACCAAAATGTTTCTTCCTGGTTTCATGGAAGGGTAGTAGGGTTTGCATGCTGCATTTTAGGTGAGAAATGGCAAGCAAAACCTTTGTTTGCTGTCACTACAAAGATTTTGAGAAGGTAAAAAGGTGGGTTTTATACAGTAACAAAGTTTATTATTCATGCAGTTCACAGCCTGCAATCTGTAGGCTTGGAAACAGATAACAGGTTCTGAATTGCTTGCAGAGAATATAGAGTAGTTCTGTATTTCATAAAGTGGTAAAAAAGCTGTTGGGCATTTGCATTTAAATTTGTCATGAATCGCTGCTAGGTGCAGAGTATCTTCTTAAAAGGTTATTTTCATGGGGGTGTTTTTCCGCTTTTTAAAGCTCTCTGTTATTCTCTTCCTTTTTTTTCATAGTGCACTGAGGGAGATGCTTCTAGTTATTTAGGTGCTCTGTTAGATCTTGACAGACAGATATGTTTCCATTATATCATACTCTTTAAAAATGATACTCCATTTTGCCTGTTTATGCAGTCTTGTATTGAGAAGAATTATATCCAGTTATACTTAACATTTATGTAAAGGCGCTAAAAGTGAGGAGGAAGTGTTTGTATCCAACTTTCTTTTCCCCAACTCCTTCATAGAATTCTTAATTTGATGTTTTTGTTTTGCATCAGTTCTTGGTAGTGGGTAATGTTGAGTTATTCTCCTTCTGATGATGACAGATGGTAACTTCCTTAAAGCTGCAAGATCCTTGAATTGTTTGGTAACAATTTATGTCAAGTTACCTCTTTCTCCTCCTGTGATAGTGTTTATTTTCTTGTACAAGGTTGGTCTTCATCAACCTTAGAGTCAAAAGCTTGATCACTATTTAAAGTGTAGTTTTGGGGATTCTGTGTTATCTGTTAGCCATGCAAACAAATAACATGTGTTGTTAAAAGACAGGATAACATCTGTGGTAAATTATTTTTCCTTTGGAGTGTTTGCCTGTTTTGTCATTTGGTTTTGTTTAATCGCAGTGCAGAAGAATTGATAGATAAATTTGTATGCCAGAAAATTCTTCTTATTGCTGTAAGGACAGAGAGAGGTGCAGCCTTTTAATTACAACAGTGTTTTATTTTATATTGCTGCTGCTTTTTCAGATGAATGCACTGGACACCCTTGGTCAAACAGCGTTGCACAGGGCTGCCTTAGCAGGGCACTTGCAGACCTGCCGGCTGTTGCTGAGTTACGGCTCTGATCCCTCCATCATCTCTTTGCAAGGCTTCACAGCAGCACAGATGGGAAATGAGGCAGTGCAACAGATCTTAAGTGGTGGGTAAAAATAAAGGCTTGTGTATTTGAACTTCAGCTCTCCCTTTACAGCTTTGAATCTTCTTTTTCAATGCAAGAGACTTGCAGTAGTTTTCTCATTTCTCCTTTCTGCCTTCAAGTACACACAACTACAGTATGTATTGTGTGACACTTGCCAGGAAATAAATAAACAGCTCTGCTCAGTTCAGAGATTTTGTGCAAATCAGGAAGAAAGTAACCATCTTGTAGATTTAGAACATGCTGCTGTACAAGGAGACTGTAGGAAGGCTAATGTAGAGAGTTTTGGGATTCTTTTGGTAGCAAGCTTCAAGGCAACTATAATATTGCTGAGCATGTAAGAAACCTTTTTCCCTGCATCAGCCAACCTGTTAGGTACTCCGTGCTTCAGCAGTCATAAGCAGAGTGTTTTTGGCAGAAAAACACTGGTAGTTGCTAAACTGTGTGAACTTATACTTCAAATCTCTTGCTTGCCCAGCAGAGAGATATTTTTTTTGAAAAGTCCTCTGGATGCTGCTTAGATAACACTTTGTTTGAAGAGGGTGCCACTATTTTTCATGCAAGTGCTTAAGGGTTTGCATCCTCTTACCCATGGAACATTTGAATTTTTGCAAATACAGATAAGAATAATTGCATCAGTAACTACTACATAGCAAGTAACTCACCTTACAGTGAGATGTGCAGGTAGTCAAAGGCAGATTTCCAGATACACGAGAGACCCATGGTAGCTAGAAACTCCATTCCTCTAGTTTTTTCTACAATATTGCCTTAAAACAGGACAAAACAAGGAAAAAGCATTTTACAGCAGTGCAAGGAAGGACTGTTTTGAAGTGTACCCACTCCTGAGATGTAGCTGGTTACGTGGGTCGCATTACCTGTTAAAATGTGCACATGAATATATATATATGGATGGAGAGAGAAGAATATTGGCAGAATAATGTGTGCTCTAGAGTCCAAATCTGACTGATTCGCTCTAAAACTAAGGCTCCTTATTCAGCCATTTTGGCAATATGAGCTTGAACATCACAACCCCAGCTGCATTTTCATAAGTAACAACAGACCAACTTCACCCCCCCCCGGCTTTGAGCACAAGTTAATATAATTTGTATATCCTAAGTATTCCTAAACCATCTTTTTCCCTATGTAGAAAGTACTCCTGTGCGTACATCTGATGTGGATTATCGGTTATTAGAAGCATCCAAAGCTGGAGACTTGGAAACTGTGAAGGTAAGTTTGAACAATCATGTGAATTTTCTACTCTGCATTGCTATGCAAGGCTTGTGGAAGCCTCTGCTACATGAGTTGTGGAAGCAGTGCCCAGTGGATGGTAAAGCATAAAAAATGGGAAGGTGTGGATCTTTCTCTTTTTTTTTTTATTCTAGAAAGTAGTGCATTAAGATTTGCTTTCTGCTTGTTTATTTTGCTAGTCCTTCACACAGTCATGTCTTTGATGGACTCAGATGTAGCTGTAACCCATTGAAGCAGACCCAGTGACTCTCAGAATCACAGTTTAGTAGAAACAGCCCTCAGGTGCATGATTCAATCAGATGGCAAGCAAACACTGTTAATAGGTAGCAGACTTCATATTTTAAACCATCCTTAATCTGAAGGTGAAGGGTCAGGTCCTGGAATCCCAACATCACAGGAAGGTTTGATCTTGTTTTTGGTACTTGGTCTGTGGACAGAATAGCCTGCAGATGGACTGTTGTGCCTGCTTTGCCACCTTGAACTTCAACATGATATACATTAATATTCAAACAACAGCAGTTTTGTGCACCAGCAGCTCATTTGACTGCTAAGCTAAATATTTCTGGTTTTCTGAAGGCAGTATAGGCCATAAATGGTAATATATCTGCAGAAAGTTACATGACCTTGAACCTGGTACTTGATGATATAGAGGTTCACACTTTCTAATACATTAGGAACATCTTCACTCTGCTCCAGTCATTTAAGTCTTGTTTGTTATAGAAGTACTTTGAGCTGTAAATTTAGATCTGTTTTTTTAAAATTTTGCTTAAGTGGAAAGAAATTTCCTGATACTTCCAAAGACTTATATAATATAAGTGGATCAAATTTTGTGTTGTGGCCTTTGGAGGTGGTAGTTTGGTTTTATTCTTTCGGGTTGGTTTGTTTCATGTTTTGTTGCTGCTGTTTGGTTTTGGGGAGTTCCTTATTTGTTAGTTTTAGTTCTGTACTAGATCTTAGGTTCTTTTGTCTTCACAGCAACTTTGCAGCCCTCAGAATGTGAACTGCAGAGATCTGGAAGGCCGTCATTCAACACCTCTGCACTTTGCTGCAGGATATAACCGCGTCTCAGTGGTGGAGTATCTCTTGCACCATGGAGCAGATGTGCATGCCAAAGATAAAGGGTACATTTCATTCCATTATATGTTCTGCTGTTCTCTGTTATATACCACCTATTCATTTTGCTTCAGATTTCAGTGACTATCATGTTTTTCTTTTGAAAATTATTCTCTTTCCTTCTTGTTCTGCATTGTCTCCTGAAGGGAGATTTATAGACCATTGCAGTGTACTGTGCTTTGTGGAAAAGCCATTATCAAGTACATACCTGGCACTGTATTACATGATGCTTCTCTTCCCCTTTTAGCATATTTTGGAGATTTTGTTTTGCTAAAAAGCAGCCTTTAACTTGTTTTAGGTCGCCTAAAATTAGTTTTGAAAAGAATGGGGTAAAATACCAGGGTTATCTCTGGTCATATTTCCGATTATCTTAGCTTTTATTGTTAAGTTAGTTATTTTTACCATTAATATTTGGTTAGATTATATTAACTAGTTACAGGCTTTTGCATTAATTGTGAAGCAGCATGGTTATGTTCACGCTTTAGATATTAGTTCAGGGTGGAGGATAATAAATTTTCAACCCTGGATTTTCAGGCTTACCCTAGTGTTTGGATATTTTTCTGTATCTGTCACATGTGCAGTACTTACTAATAACTGCACTTCAAACACAATATGTAGTGTTATGTGTTTCTTGAAATTTACACTCAAATGTCCAAACTCTGAACAACTGTGAGTCTTGCAATTTAGCTTTTGGCTGTTATTAACAGCATTGAAGTTGCTTGTGGAAGCTGTAACATTTGGGCTTGCTAAGTATTTAAAAGTCTTGTGGATGAGAACTGAAGAAGGATAATTAAGTTTTAATTAATGTTTTAATAGATAGAAATAAAGCCATGAAAACTTGCAAGACTGAAAGATAGCAATAATGTCTGGGGAAAGTGGAATTTTATCTTCTGATTGCATGTAGGATTTTATTCTCTAGCTATTAATGCTTTCTCTTTGATTAGTGGCTTAGTACCCCTGCACAATGCCTGTTCTTATGGACACTACGAAGTGGCTGAACTCTTAGTGAGGCACGGTGCTTCTGTCAACGTGGCAGACCTGTGGAAATTCACTCCTCTACATGAAGCAGCAGCAAAAGGAAAATATGAAATCTGCAAACTGCTTTTAAAAGTATGTGCTGGAATTCTCAGATGTATCTTTAAATGCATTTATGTTTATTTTTTCTGAAGATTAATTAATGCAAAGTTAATTACATTCAGTGACTTCATTGTGGTATCTTTGAATCAGTTTTCATGTTAAAATTGTATGGTTTCTTGTGTAATATAATTGACTTAAAAAGAATCATTGGTACAAGTACTGTTTCCAGCACATGTCCTTCTTGGCTAACAGTACTAATACAACACTGTGAAATTGGAAAAAGTAGCTGAATTCATGTAAAAATGAGAAATCCTGCCTTGTCCTCTCCATCCCTTTCTGAAATAGTTACTGCATATAAGTAAATTTTATTAATACTTATGTAAGAGTGTGTTACAGAGCAATAGCAGAAGGTGGGTTCTAAGTGCTGTTTGTTATGAGAGAAATTTAAAACTGTTATGTTAATGTATAATTTATCAAGCTCTTGGAGGAAGTGCATGTTAATATACTGTGGTATAAATATTCATTATACTTAGAGGAAGAACCAGTAAAAAGCATGAGGTAATGTGAAGATGTTTTCAGTGAGAAACATGAGTTTGAAAAACTTCTTAACATAAGGTCAGATCCTGCCCTGGCAGGGTGAAAGGGGATGCTGGAGTACAATTTTGTGCCAATCCTATTTCCTCTTTCAGCCTTGCCTACATGTGTCCCTCTGAAGCATTTAAAATAGGAGAAAGTCAGAATTTGGATAATCTTTAAATAATGAGACTTTTCCTCAGCCACTTGTAATTTGCTGCTGCAAAGCCCCCACTATTTCCCTCCTATATCATTAATTATTTCACTTGATTACCAAAAAAAGCAGCCAGAGAGAGGAGAATGATAGTTTGAAGTACATCTCCAGCAGAAACCAGGAGATATTAAGAGATATCTGTGGACTAGGCATGGTGGTGGCCTGGAAGTAACACCTTAATAGAGATCTTAGCTAAAGCTATAGGAATACTTGTAATCACTCATGCACAGTGTTGTATTATAGACCCTGGAGGTCTCTGGCCTTTTCTTATCATTCCACAGGGAATTTAGGCATGTTTTGTCTTCAGAGGATCCTGAATGGATGTACAACAGGAAATAGAAAAGTACTGAAATTTATTTCTTTCTAAATCGCTCTTGCACAAGAGTTAAATATGCCCTTAAGGTGACACAGATGTAAAGTCTCTGGGTGTCTGTGGATATGTGCTCACACTGCTGTTTACTCAGGGTTTCTCCTGCTGTGTGTCCTATGCCAGCTGGCAGTGCTGTCAGTTCTGCTGAGTCCTGGATGTTGACCCCTTCTGACTTGTGCTCCTTCTCTCCTGGTCTGCTTGAAGAAGAACAAAAATAAACAGGCGTTTTGGAGACAGTATCTTTTCAACCTTCTTTGAAATTACCACCTTCATTTGTTTCTATGCCTTGGAAGGGGTCTCAGAAGATACTGCCTCTTCATTCAGATATTTATTCTGGAGCATATTTGAATAGTTCCAATTTTGATGAGTTTTGAATTAAAAATTGCAGATCATATCTTGGAGAAGTCATTGCAGTCTAAAAAGCTTTGTGCAAAGAATGCTCTCTTCCTAAAAGAACCACAGATGTGGAAACTGGTCCTGTGTAATCAGTACTCTGTCCCTTTCTGTTCCTTGCTCTTTATCCTTTATACCATGAACACAGCTGTACTGCTTCCAAATACAAAACAGTTGTTTCTTCATGTTCTCCCATTGATTTTCTCCCATTCCCAGTCCAGTGGCAAATGGCAGGGTAGACTTGGTGGCAGGGATTGGACCCCACTGAGTTTGACTGTTCTGAAGAGGTCAGCCAGAGGGCTATAGTGCCAGCAGCTGCTTCTGCTTTATCTATCCTTGTTTTCTCCCACTGCTGCTGGGAGTGAATAGGGAAGGAGCTGTCCTCCCACAAAACTGAATGTGGACATGACTCACACCATATGCTCTATGTAGTTGTATTTTCCCCTTCTCATCCCCCTGTGCTCATCACTGTGTTTTCATCACTGCCTGATGTGCATGTTTGACCTGCACAGATACACTCCACCAGTTGTCCAACTCCACTTGTCCACCAAATTTTTTTTTTTCACTTCCTTCACACACTGTAAACTGCTTAAGATTGTGCTGTTATCTATTGGGGAAGTGAAGAGAGAAGAGTGTTTTTCTACAAATGCATTTCAATATCAGGGTGACATTTAGAAAACCTCAGAGCCTGGCTTTGCTAGCTCAGAAAGTTGTGCTCAGGAAATACCTCTGCCAACCATTTGATTCCTGCCAGTTTTCAGGAGAAGGAGAGGACTGGCAGCAAGGTACTTGCAGTTGGCTTTCCTGTCACACTGCTGTGACAGTAAGAAATAGCTATATCCAGGAAATGCTTCTGAACATACTTGAGTTGCAAGTGGAGCAGGGACAGCTCTTGCAGAGGGCTGCCATTCTTGCCTGTGGGGTTGGGATTTACACAGCTGTGTTTTAGACCAGTGCTTTTAGGCCTCAGCCTTCTGAATTTATTTTCATGTGCATACTATTTTATACAATAATTACTTCATTATGGTAAGTCAGCAAAATCTCATCCTGTTTCACAAAATGTGCCCACTGCTCTGTGCACGATTGTGACAGTCGGGTTCTGCTTTGCTCTTTGCAGCATGGAGCTGATCCAACGAAAAAGAATCGAGATGGGAACACTCCTCTAGATTTGGTGAAAGAAGGGGACACAGATATCCAGGACTTACTGCGAGGAGATGCTGCCTTGCTGGATGCTGCCAAGAAGGGGTGCCTGGCACGAGTGCAGAAGCTGTGTACTCAAGAAAATATCAATTGCAGAGACACCCAGGGAAGAAATTCAACGCCGCTGCATCTTGCAGGTGGGTAACATGCTGAGTTTTGAAGGCTGTGTATTTATGGTAGGTCTTCAGATGTCATTTGCCAAAATCAGAATTGGTATAGGAAGAGTTTCACAGAGAATTGTCCTTTACAAAGAAGTAACTATGGCACTTGTCTTTCAGGAGGTAATACAATACTAGGAAAGAGGAACTTTTGCAGTTGAAAAATTGCCTTATCTTTTCTCTCTATATTTTTCTTTAGTTTAACTCTCCTAACACCGAATTTCTTTTCCTGTGCTTTTTCTACAGCTGGTTACAACAATTTGGAAGTAGCTGAATACCTTCTTGAGCATGGTGCTGATGTAAATGCCCAGGACAAAGGAGGGTTAATCCCCCTACACAATGCAGCATCCTATGGGGTAGGTGCAGGCAGTCTTGCCATGAGTAGAACAGCAAAGGTCTCCTTAAAGTCATATCCAAAGCCAGCTATTTTGCAGATGCTTTGCTGTGAGCATAGTTCAGGTTTTGGTGAAGTATTTGTTGGGCTAAGTTGTTGTTGATAAGTTGCTCCTCCATACAGGAGTAGGTATCTGTGTCCCAGCTGCACAGATGCCTAATAGATCGCTTGTAAGCAGTTGTTAGTTGTGCATTGGGTGAGAAAGAAATCTCTTGTAAATAACTGTACAGAGACAGTGCTTGAGAAGCTTCTAGCACTGTGCTTACAGTAAGACAGAGGATATGGAGCTCATGAAGTAATGGGTTTATGGTATCATTGTACGGTTTGTCTGTTACTTACCTGGCCCTGGCACAAGTACAGCAAAGTCTGGGAGAGATGACCATAACAGAACCTTTTTTGCTTTTGAGAGCAAATGCTTTTGAGAGCATTTGCTTTTGAGAGCAAATGAAATAAAAAGCGCAGTGTTCACCTTGTTTTTAAAAAGAGCATCAATGGAACTCAATCTACACAATTTGTATTGGTTCTTTATATCATTCTGGGATCCCAGTGTCCCAAAGAGCAAATAGCCCTAAATCCTGATGAAAGATTGGAAATGCAGCACAGAATTATTTTACGTTACAGGATCCTGATACCGAGTGATATTGTTTATCAGTGTCTGCCATAAGTGTTAATTCACTGGATGTTGCTAAGATCTAGAGATAAATTCTGTTGGAATTACTGTGGTTTTTTTCTTTGGCATGAGAACCAAAACACACATTTTACACAAAGCCAAAGCATTTCTTATTGGTATACAGAAATGTTAGAGATTGGTTTTAGCCAATTATTATTTCTAAAAAATTATAATGCCTATCTAACCTGGGTGCCTTGCTTTCTCTAGGAAACATTAAAAAGGCAGTTTTTGGTGCTTTTTCATTAGCTTATTTAGTTAAGAGTTGCTGCATACCTTTCCTGACATCCCACACTTCTCTCTGAGCTGTCATCAGCCTGTTAGATCTCTGTGATGGGAGGCAGTGAGGAGATGAGTATGGGTTTCACAAGTTCAGAGCTGGCAAGTTTCACAGGCTCTGCCTTTTCCTCTCAAAGTTTCTTCAGTTCTCCCACCCAACTCTTCATGCCATGTGTCCCTCAATAGGGCTTTCTGTGGCAGAAGAATCACAGGAACAGCAATTGCTTTAAAAGTTTGGCAGCGAGGAAAAATAAAGTTGGCAGAGACAAAGCTGTTTTATGAGAGCTGCAAAGAGTCCCTTAATTGTCATTGAGGGGAAGAAGGGAATCCATTGGCAAGTTTTTGTGCTTCTGCCTACAATTTCAGTGTTTTATGGTACTACCCACTCATTTTGACTACCTGCTTTTTTTTTCTTGCTCAGAAAAAGAGGTAGGCAAAAAATTCGTTTGTCAGTTTTCTCTTATTTTTACTTGAGAGACTTCAAGGACAGAATATTGATGGAAGCATGGGGTTATAAGTTCATTACTTTTATAACCCATGTAAAACAGCTGTCCCTTGGGACACTCATAATACATTTTATCTATTACAGTTGTCATAAAGTATGATTGAAGATAGAACAGATCTGTGCTGCCACAGATGAGTTCGAAGTCCCGCAAGAAAGAAAGAAAGTGCAACAAAGATTTCTGTGTACATACAGGGGTGGCTCAGTGTGGCACAACACATTGATCTTCAGAGCTTCTAGTATGGTGTCACAGAAGTTGCAGCCCTGTAAATTTGCCTGTTCAAATTTGTCCACAAATAATTTTTTTTGCAGGGTTAAGTATCATATCTGCTCCTGCAGCTGGCACAAACTTCATGCTGTGTACTTGGGGTGATTGGGCAGAAATCTGTCTGATCTCAATTCTGCATGTACTGGTGAATGATGTGGTAGTGCACAGACACAGCTGGCTGTGGAGCTGCAGTCTAAATTGGTGTCTGAGAAGTGTGCTGCTCCTGTGACACAGGAGGCACAATGAGTTACAGGAAAGAGAAACTGCAAGAGTCTCTAGGCACCATTAGCTCCTAGGAAAACGAATATATGTTTTACCAGTGTCGTGTTGATTAAGATGTTCTTGTGTTTTCCAGCATGTGGATATAGCAGCACTGTTGATCAAATATAATACATGTGTAAATGCAACAGATAAATGGGCATTCACACCTTTGCATGAAGCTGCACAAAAGGGAAGGACACAACTCTGTGCTCTGCTGTTAGCTCATGGAGCAGATCCAACCATGAAGAACCAAGAGGGTCAGACACCACTAGACCTTGCAACAGTAAGTTCATGTTGGCCAGCCACAGGCACTGAAGGGTTTACTCTGCATACTAAATTAATTTCTATGGCATCAGCAGCCCTCAGCTTCCTTTGTGTTGAGGTGGAGAGAGAAGTGCATCTCCTAAGTGCCTGTTTGTGGCTTTTCTATCCACGGGTACAAGCATTTTCCTTCAGTGGACATCTTAAGATGGCTTGTGATTTAAGGTTTGCTTCTCCTTAAGGATTCACTCCTGGGATCAATCTCCTCATTCCCAGAAATAAAAGTCTCTGAAATGTCTCTGATGATGGTCAGTCTGTGTACTGTTGGTGATTATTTCCGTGAACCTAGGAGGAACACCAGATGGGCCTTTAGGGGAATGGGAATGTTTAGTGGATTATTACGCTCAGTGCCTCCATATTATCTTAGTTCCTTTTTAAAAATTAACTCCAGCATTCCGAAGAGTTCATTCTACTTCCAAAGATTTGTAGGTGGCTATCAAACTTTTTCTAAGATTGGCATCTGTAAACTTTCTTGTAAAAGGTGTCTAGTTTAAAAGCCTAATAAGGTTATATGAACATGTAGGCCCCAGCTTAAACAATCTTGATTGAATAGATAATGCAACCAGATTGGATGCTGTGTCTGGTTTCAGTGCAAGTGTCTTTAGGGTTATTGATTTATTTTTGGAGAATTCAAGAAATATCCTCCAGAGTAATCTGAGCTCCAGAAAACTTGCTTTGTGATGAAGGATATGGAAATTACTTGATTTCTCTGGGGGAAAATAAGGATGTGTTAATCATGTTCTATAAGAACTTTTAAGGAGGATATTCTTGAAGATGAGTCTATTGCTTAATTTAGTCAAGAAAGGCTAAATCCAGTTGGTAGCTAAGATCATACTTCTCCTGAGGTCCTGTCCTTTCTTTTTTTCTATTCTAACCCTATGAGATGTGATTATAGCAAAGGCAGGGTGTCTTTCCACTGAAACCTCCAGGGCAGCTGAAGTTGAGCCAGACAGAGATATTAGGAAGTTGCATTTCCTGTCCTAGGTTCTGAAGGATTTAAAATAAAGTTGCTGCATTGTTCCCCCTGGCTTCTATACCTATAAAGTCATTGTGCCAGGAAAAAAGTTAGATATACCTTCTCACATACCTTTAGAAATTGGGAGAACCTGATTCACCTATGTCTTGAGTGGTGAATCAAAATATTCTTGGAACCGTGAATTCCCCTGTTACAGAAGTTGGCAGTTTTCTTTCTAATGGGGAACACAACAGTCAAATAAAACAATTAAAAATTCTTTCCAGACATTGGTGGCTTATGATAGCAAGACCTCATGTTGGGTGTTCTTTCTGTGTTTCAGGCTGATGATATCCGAGCTTTGCTGATAGATGCGATGCCTCCAGAAGCTTTGCCTACGTGCTTCAAGCCTCAAGCTACTGTTGTTAGTGCCTCTGTGATCTCTCCAGCATCTACACCGTCCTGCCTCTCTGCTGCCAGCAGCATAGATAACCTCACAGGGCCACTGGCAGAACTGGCTGTAGGAGGGGCATCAAATGCTGGGGATGGAGCAGCAGGAACTGACAGGAAGGAAGGAGAAGGTGCGTTCGCTGCTGGACAGGCTAACATTGCAGTATTTAAGTATCAAAATAGGCCTTGGTTTATCTGAAAAGCATTTCTGGCTAGCCAGAAAATACTGTGCAGTTTGAACTGTTGTCTGTGTTTTAAAGTGTCTGATGCTTGCTAACTGTTCCCTATTAACTGTTTATCCATGTTTGCTATCACTGATAGGTCTGACTAAAAATGCAGATCTGATTAGGTGCCCAGTTCATTGATTTTATAAAGAAAATCCAATGAGAATTATTTTGATGAAGGAGTTACGATTGTGATGGCTGTGGGATTTTGCTAAGGCTTTTTAAACCCTTTAATTAATGTCTGGAGTCCATGCTTTAGGTCAGAATGTAAGGGGATCACATAGCAAAAATATACCCATCCTTCTTTTCCTTCTCTTTGCAGTATGACTCTGTCACAGATGGTTTGTGCTTTTAATAGTTGATTCTGAAGAGGGAACAGTGATGAGCTTTGCACAGAGCTTTGACACATGGAAGTAGTTTGTTTATTACAGACATAGTCAAATTGATTGTAGAAAGAACCAGAATTTGGAATTTTGAGAGAATCAGTGGTATTGCTTGATTTTTTTAAAGTTGCTTGGTTTGATTTTTGTTAATTCAGATGTATAGGAAATAAACACTTGTTTCTTCTTTTATAGTTTCTGGTCTTGACATGAACATTACTCAGTTCCTAAAAAGCCTGGGTCTTGAACACCTTCGAGACATCTTTGAGACAGAACAGGTAAGTGGCAAGTCTCATCTCGTTCTGTGTTTAGGAGTTAAACTAACATCATAAATTCGAGTGACATTTTCATTTTCTAATTGAAAAAGAGAAGGAAAAAACCCACCCTTCACATTTACAGATAACAAATTTCTTTCAGTTTTCTGCAAATGAATTGCCAGATACAATATGGCGAAGTTGCAAAACTTAAAGAAATACCTTTTCTTGTTGAATTCAGATGTCAAGTAACTTTCACTTATACATACACTGTGACTGCCAATTTGCCTTGTATGCTGAGAGTTATTTTTGACCTTTTGAACTTTGGACATGATGACTAGAATGAAGTTAGGTTGAAATGTCACCTGCATTTGTCCTTCAGCAGTCTTGGCAGCCAAACCACCTGTAGTGCTGGGTTGTGATACTTTGGTTAGATCTAGGAAACCCTCCAGTTTGACTGTATCCTGAAATAACTACCTAGAACTGGAGAAGTCACACTACAGAATGCAGAAGCTACATTTCCTATTAGGTTAGGACCATAGCATTAACTGGGTTTTGCCGGGCTAACTTAAAAATGGCATTGAGAAACAGGGAAAAACCTGCAGATTTATCAATAATTCACAATATATGAGAAGAGTCCATGTAATTTAAGTTTTTCAAGCTTACATTATGTTTTACTGCAGAAGTACCTGGAATGTGTTTGTAGATTTATTTTATGTACTGTTTCTTAAATTTAACATGTTGCAGTTAAATAGATCTGTTCACATGAGTGAGATGGGTGTACTGGTGGAAGTGAAAAGTAGAAGTGCAAGAGACTGGCTTTGATCATTGTTTTTCCTGTGGCCTCTGCTGGTGATCTTTTATTGAGGAACAGGATACAAAGGTTTAAAATATAGTGTGTTGCTTATAGTTCCACTGTTTCTATAAAATGTTCTAGGAGGTACCTCTTCAAGGGTAAAATACCAAGTAATTTTTTCCCTTCTAATATATGAAGCATACAATCTTTAATGTGGAACTGTTTCTATTCAGAAGAAAACCAACCTCAAACCAACTTACACTCTTTTCATGTTTCTCTTATTTTTCACACCTTCCTGTTGCCTAGCTGGTTTTGTTCTATTTATGCTTCCTTAACTCCTAACCTGTTGTTAAGACCTTCCCCTGTTAATAAGTTGTAATAATGCAAATCGATTCAATATATACATAATTTTAAAATTACCTAGCTCTTCTTGTACGTTTCTATGTAGAAAAAACAAGGTCATCTTCTTTAAGCTTGTTCTTTTAAGCTGGTTTTTCCAAGCACTACCTTCACATGCACTTTTTCACCTTGGCTCCTTATTAGTAAGCTTGAAGAGTATTAATTTCTGCTTGTGTAGTGAAAATAATGAATTGTACAAGGATGTGAAACTTTGAACACTTCAAAGGTACTCCCATATTTGTGCCAGCATTTCAGTGCATCCCCCTGCTGCCTACGTAAAAACGTGTGTGAGAACCTTCTGCAAAAACCAGCTCTTGTTAATTGGTGTGGAGAAGTAAAAGTTTTGCACAACTTCAGGCTGTAGCAGCTGGGTATGGTCCTGAGATAGGGAGAGGTTTGCCAGAAGGTGGCAGCAAGTAGAAGTGAAGCAAAACGTAAACTACCTTCATGCACTTGGTTGCACCATGAATGCTTTCCATTTTCTGAAGTGATAGGTGAAAGTCAGGCCAGGTTTGGCAAGTGATTTTTGTGATCTTTCACCTTTCCAGATAACCCTGGATGTGTTGGCTGACATGGGGCATGAGGAGCTTAAAGAAATTGGGATCAATGCGTATGGACACCGCCACAAATTAATAAAGGGTGTGGAGAGACTTCTAGGAGGGCAGCAAGGTAAATATGACCCTTCTACTGGTTAGTCTAAGTGTAGCACACAACGGGCTCTCCCATAAGTCACCTTCTCTAAATGCAGGCATTATCCCCAGGACTTGAAAGAATCTGAATGTCAGGAAAGTGTATTTGCTGCAGACATGGTATCTGAGTGGGTTGTGGTAGCTAAAGAATATATTAAGGAGATACAGGACGGAGTGATCACTTGCCTTTTCAGAAAATGGATACCCCTGAGGCAGCTTTGGAAGCTGTGACCATTTCTCAGGATGCTGTTTTACCCAGTCAGGAGTTTTTTGATTGATTTGCCCTACGTACCTACCCACAGGCCAGTTATATCCTCGGGGGGGGGCCTGATAGAGTTTTAGCTGCCCCACGCTTCTGAGATGTTTTTCTTGAAAGAGGAAGCAATAAAGGGCAATTATGTCCCACATGCATTTTTTTCCTCTCTCTTTTAAAGCCTCTGCTGCTTATGAAAGCACTTTTATCTTTTTGAGGTTGTGCTTATGCCTTGTGTTTATTTTGCATTTCCTGCTGTACTGGGGTTGTTTAAGAAGAACAATGATGATGATGATGGATACAAATAGAGCTGGTATTGGTTTTTTCCTGTTGATTTTTGCTCCTTTTCATTCCTTCTCTTTGCAGGTACCAATCCTTATTTGACTTTCCACTGTGTGAGTCAGGGGACCATTCTCCTTGACCTTGCTCCTGACGATAAGGAGTATCAGTCCGTAGAAGAGGAGGTAATCCAAGTCCCTTTCTTAATGCTTCAGTGGCTGTATATTTTTCTTCCCACTGATAACCTGTCAGAGCTAAAGTGTACAATACATGTTGAAAGTGCTAAAATAGGCTTTGGTTATGAATTGCGTAGATCTGGCATGAAATTTAGTGTTCTTTGTCCTTTCATATATAGCAACGAAATAGAAATTATTTTGCTCTGTCCTGACAATTTTTTTAATAAGTGGTCCCTGCACACTTAGTGTTATCCCAGTTTTATTTTGTTGTTGTGTTTTGGATCTTGTTTTGGATAGTGTCTCATAGGGAGGGCTCACACAGCTTTCCGTAGATAGGTGGACCTGTGAAAATTAAAAGCTGTGTGTGAAAATGAAGGGATCAAGGCCTTGCAATTCTCTAGGCATTTTCTGTGAACCAGCTTGTTTTCTCTTGTCTCAGTGGCTTAGTTAATCAGTAACCCAGATAAACAGCTCTTGGATAATTGAGAATTGACTGTAATTTTGCCTCCCACACGCACACATGCTCTTTTATTTAAGTAAACTACAAGCACATACCATTTTGAAAGCAAAAATCATAACAGTAAAGAGACTTCCTGAAGAGTCGTGTTTGGAAGAAACTCCATTTTACTGTGAATTTGCTATTTGTGTCATGTTCCTACACTACAGCACAGAAATGTTTGGAGTCTTTAAAAAGGTCTAGATAATCAGGATTGCTGCCGGGCTTAGATGGGAATATTTTTTATTAGTAACTTCATAAACTGGAGTTTGTGCGGATCTTTATTATAAACTTTTCAGAAGGAAAGGGTCATTTGTCTTCCATAGTAAATGGGAATATTTATTTGAACTGTTAAAAAATATTGTTGCTGTACCTATAAATACTTCTCTAAAAGACATAATGAAACTATTTCTGAGGGAATCAGAAATGCTCTGCTAATGACATAGGAGAATTTACAGTGCAGGTATTTTCCTATTACTAAGAAATGCAAACTAAACTCATTAAAATCACATTTGTTATTACTATGAAGTGGTCTTTTTGTATATTTATTTTCAAAGATTATTTTTTTCTAATTTAAAGAAGGTTTTGAAGTTGTATTTTGTCATTTTGGTAGCAAGAACCATTATTCTCCTTTTTCTTATGTGGATTTTTATTATAAGGCTGGATGATTGCATCACCCAACTTCCTGATGGTGGAACAGTATAGTGTGTTGTGTGCTTGAGAAATTAGGGTATACCTCAGTTTAAAATTGAGGATTGGGTTTTGGGGTTTTTTTACACCTTTTAATTCATTTTCCATCAAGATTTTCTGTTGCTGCCAGTTATATACTAAGGCACTGCATGGATACTTTGCCTTGCTAGGAAGGTCTATGTGCTGAACATTCAATTTTGGTTTTTTGTGTAGATGCAAAGTACAATCCGAGAGCATCGGGATGGTGGAAATGCTGGTGGGATCTTCAACAGGTACAATGTCATCAGGGTAAGTTTCAAAACCTCAATTTTATGTGGTAAAGTATGTTAGTATTTATGCCAGCAGGCAAAATCAGTTTAATGGTTTGGCTTTTATATTTCAAGTTCTTAGTTGAAATGATATTCAGGAACAGAGTTAACACAGGTACTAAAATGAATATATGCTCTGCCCATGGAATGAGGGAGAAATGGGCTACTAAAGGAGTCTGTAGAGCTGATGCTGAAGACAGAGGTGGTGAAAAACCTGATGGAATTTCAGAGGCCCAAACCTTCTGTATTTGACCCTTGCAGCACAGATTCCCCCATCCCCCCCCCACTCCAGTGTAGTCTTTTCTTGCCTTTTTAAAGGAGACTGGGGTGGGGGGTTGAGGTGTGGGTGTGAAAGGATGATCATGACCTCTAAGAAGAAGTTTCTATCTCCCTATGCAACTTCCCAGCTTGACACCACCTCCTTTGCCCTTGCCAACTAGAAAAAGATATTTTCTAAGCTGTGACATTTCAGAAAATAGTGTTGCCTTTCTGAGGGAAACACTTCTGGTTTCTTTTTTGGGGAGAGAAGGAAATAGAGGAAATCAGAACAGAACTTGATTTCTGAGCTCCAGCAAACCTGTGCTGCCTGTCTCTTTGAGGAGTAAGCCTGTGCAGAGCCTTTGCAACTTGATCCAAGAGATCATCCATCCTGAAGTAAACTCTGCTTCCATCCTACTCCCAGCCAGAGGTGAAGTCCTTTACAGAAACCACAGTGGTATTAGAACCTGTGGCTGAAATTACATGGATTAAACAGCACATCTCCTTACTTTTTTCTCAGAAGATGGTGCTTTTCATAAAAAATAAACCTAAACTAGACAGCAGGTTTCAAAGAGCTGGACAAGATCGGTCAACAGAGCCCAAAGCAGAGAGGGAATGAGTTTCAGACAGTTTGTAGTTCTTTGTGGTATTGCAGGTTCTGAGAGAAGCCTGAAAGTTGTCCTTAAACCTGAGATTAGGCTGCAGTTTCACAGTAGTTTTTACCATTTAGTAAGTATGTGCTACAGAGTTGTTTGAGAGACTTCACCTTTTGAGCAGAACAGCCATGGGGTTTCTTCATAGCCTTCACTTTTCTTGCAGTCAGTTTCCCTGTCAAATTAATGTGAACTCCATGAAACTGTATTTAATTTCAATTGCAATTCAAATAGGCATGAGAGATTGAAATGTTCCAGTAACAGCATGATTGGATCTGTTGTTCTACTGCAGATTCAAAAGGTAGTGAACAAGAAGCTGCGGGAGAGATTCTGTCACAGACAGAAGGAGGTCTCAGAGGAGAATCACAACCATCACAATGAGCGCATGCTATTTCATGGTAAGGAAGCAGTGTCTCTTTGTGTGAATTGGTATTTTAACAAAAAAACCCAAACCTTTCAAGGACCCACAGGCAATGTTATTGTTGCTGTGTCACCATCCTATGCAAGTAATTGTGGTTCTACACTAGAAATGCAGGGGGTACATTGGGGGATTGGGGGTGGTGGAGTTACTCTGGTTACTGCAGTTCAGAAAGTCACACTAGATAAGAAATACTTCTATTGTGTTTTGGTTTTTTAAGAAAGAGGAAGGGTTTTTGCTAAGTTGTATCTTAATAATTTCCAGTAAAGCTGTTGGGATGATGTTACATTGCTGTGAGAAAAATATTGCAACTTCTAAATAAGGGGAGCAGCAAACAACGAAAAGTGTCTTACCCTCATGCTTCAGGCAAGCATCAGGGAAAAGAATCAAAACCAGCCATGAGTTTCAGCAAGATTTATCTAGAAAGGCCTACAAATGACAATTGCCTGAAAGTCCTCTGCCCTATATTCTTCTGTGATTCTGTAGAGGAAATTGGTTTTGGGTGTGATTGTCCTGACACCTTAACCAGTGCTGACTTCTGGAGAGAGTGTGCATTGACAAGATAAATTGCACTGAAATATGAGTGGGGGGGAAAGCCATTTAATGAGATCTGTGAAATGAGTAAGAAGTGAGTCACACGTGGGATTTTGGTATATAATGATAAATCCCACACATCACTGCATCCTGCTGGGTATCGCCCCCTTCCAGCTGACTGAGTACACTTTCTGGTATTTAATGGTCTATTTGAGGCAGATAAACTCTTCTTGACATTGATTCTTGTATTACTATACAACCTAACAATTATGTGTCTTTTTTGTGTCACTGTTCTAGGGTCTCCTTTTATTAATGCTATCATTCACAAAGGATTTGATGAAAGGCATGCATACATTGGAGGAATGTTTGGAGCTGGAATTTACTTTGCTGAGAACTCCTCAAAAAGCAACCAGTATGTGTACGGAATAGGGGGAGGAACTGGCTGTCCCACACACAAAGACAGGTCCTGTTACATCTGCCACAGGTATGAGTCCAGCAGAGTTCCCCACACATAATTCTGGCTGTCCTGGTTTTTATAATCCTGGCACAGGGTGACCTGCAGGGAAAGAATGGCCACTTGAGCTTTGTCATGGCAGGAAAAATGCAGTTTTCCATTTGTCAGCTGAACAAAAACGAATATAAATGCAGCAAGTCCCACAGGAAGGTCAAAAATTACATCTGAGGATACAGAGAGTATAAATCAAAGCGGGCTGTGGCTCAGGAAAGAGGCTTGAAACAGCAAGTTTGAAAATGAAGAGTCAGGGGAAAATAGCAATTAAACTCCAGGCACACTCAGGACAAAACTACAGTGCAAAGTGGTGGTCAGCAGTACAGTGTTGTACTGTGGATCAGATAATTTTGGAGGTAGATCATTTTGGAACAGGACTTAATCACAACTTTGTTTTGTCCTGGAGTAGATCAATGTGTTTGTCACACTTTCTCACCTGTCTATTCCCTGCTGATAGGAACATAAAGAGTTTCAGCTTCTTTCAACAGCTTTATATAAAATGAACTAGAACAGGCTTCCATGTGAGGGTTAAACAAACTCTGTGTTTTCCCTTCTGTGTATCATGAAAGATTTTTTTTGTGACAGGTTTGATACAGTCTTAGAACTGGTTTCTAAAAGTGTTTCTCTAAAAAGCCTTGAGAAATTAATTGTAATGAAATTACAAAAGACTCAAAAAGTCTTTTCTCAAAAGACTGAAATCATTCTCAAAGCATACAGCTCCTAGTAAGATGTTTGAAAATGAAACTCTCTCTTTTCATTTTAGACAAATGCTCTTCTGTAGAGTGACCCTTGGAAAATCCTTTCTTCAGTTCAGCACAATGAAAATGGCCCATGCCCCTCCTGGGCACCATTCTGTTATCGGCAGGCCAAGCGTGAATGGACTTGCATACGCTGAGTACGTTATCTACAGAGGAGAGCAGGTAGGAGGCTTAGCAGGGACAGAGCTTGCAGCTGGAGGTGGGGTGTGGCTGCTTTCCAGATCAAGTGTGCTGTGATAACGCTGCTGATTAGGTTGTTGGCTTTTGGTTTTTTTAATTTAAATGGGGAAATAAACCGTGAACTGTATCTAGACAGCAAATGCTACTCCTATCCACTGATCTGTTCTGATTTATACCATGCAGAATTGCCTAATTTCTCCTGTGCAGCACTGATGGAGTCTGTTAAGAATTGTAGCTTCTCTCAGTAAGCTTTCTTTCTCCCATTGCATTTTACTGGCATTACTGCAGTATCAAGTTCACATGCATTTCTGGGGCTCTAGTACATCTTGAGGATTCTGGGATTTTTACCTTTAGATTCTCTGGAGTGACAGAGACTACCCGTAAATGGCAGCTGAAGTAGCACACCAATCTTCAAAAGTTGATTTTTACTCTGAATAACTCAGCTAGACTCTGACTCAAAAAGTGTTTTGGTTACTACCATGGGTGGCTCCCAGATCAACTGATGGAACTGAATAACCAGAAGTCTGTGGGGCCTGATGACAGACATCTTGGTGTTGCCAAGCCACTCTCCATCATACCCTGAGATCATCTCAGTTGGTTGGAGCGTGCTCCTACCAATACCAAGATCATGGATTTGATCCCTGTATGGCCCATTCACTTAAGAGCTGGACTTGATGGTCCTTGCCAGGTCCCTTCCAACTCAGAATATTCTGTGGTTCTGTGATGTTTGAAATGTTGTGGCAGTCAGGCAAGGAGACCAGTGACTGGAAAAAGGAAAACATCACTTGTATTTTTTAAAAGGGGACAAAAGTAGACACAAGGGAACTAGAGATAGGTGAGCCTCACCTCTGTGCCTGGGAAGATAATGGAAGGCATATGCAAGACCAGGAGGTGATTGAAGACTGCCAGCACAGCTTCAGTAAGCACAGATTGTGCCTGACCCATCAGTATGTTACGGGGGCTTATAAAAGAGAGGGAGAGAAACTTTTCACATAGGCACATAGTGACTGGACATGGGGAGGGAACAGTTTTAAATTAAAGAGGAGAGATTTAGATGTTAGGAAGAAATTGTTTATTGTTTGCCCAGACAAGCTTTGGATGCTCCATTCCTGAAAGTTTTCAAGGCCAGGCTGGATGGGGCTTTGAGCCACCCAGTCTAGTGGAAGGTGTCCCTGCCAATAGCAGTGGGCCTCAAACCACATGATCTTTAAAGATGCCTCATATCCAAACCATTCTATGATTCTAAAATAAGCACAGGATGCTCATAACGGTTATTCCTGCCATGGCACACTACTGATTCTGCTTTAGCTTGCTGTCACCATCAGCTTTTCAGCTGAGTGGCTTCTCACCCTGCAGTGTGACAAAGAATTCATCTCAGGTGCCTTTGCCCTTGCTGGGTTACATGAGGCTTCTGTAGGCTCAGTCTCCTCTCATCTGTCGAGGTTCATCTGAATGGAGTCCTGCCCTCCATCAACTTTAGCTTTGTTCTGGCTACCAGCTGTCTTCAGAAAACGCTGACAGATGGACCCATAACTGACTGGGTTATGTGCTTTGGGTGGGCCAAGTCTTTTACTGCCAGTAAAGGCATTTGCAGGTTACATTGCAAGTTATTGATGCTTTTGAGGTGAGACTTTTTCAGTCATCTGAGATTTTTGAGTAACTTAGCAGGCTCTGATTTGTAGGATTAACTAACAAGGGTAGTAACTCTGAATTCCTGTTGCACACAATTTCTGGTAGTGTCTGTGTAGAAGAAACATCTTTCTTTCTATTTCTGTATTAAACAAGGTGTTAGGTTCATCCAGCAGTTCCACTTAGTGCTAGGTAGGTTTGAAAGCCACTTTTTCTTGCATGCTGTGAACATAGAGCTGATTCTTGTGCTGTCCTTCCTGGTCACTGTTTAGTGAAATGCAAAAACTGCAACTTGCTGAGTTACCGTTGTATAAACTGGGGTTTTCTTCTTATTTTACTTTCAGGCATACCCAGAATATCTCATTACATACCAGATTGTGAAACCAGAAGCTCCCTCACAGACAGCAACAGCAGCAGAACAAAAGACCTAGTAGCTTCAGAGCAGTGGAGAAGGATGTGACTTCAATCTTGGACTGGATGGATACGTGTTTCAGAAAATCAGTATCACATAAAATTCTTAACAACCTGGAAATAAGCTGTATGTCTTTTATAAAGCAGTGCTGTCTTGATGAATATGATATGAGTAACTCTTGCATACTCGATTGCTACTGTTCCTCTTGAGGAAAGTTTACAAGGGACTGCCTTTTAATAACATATCTCAGGCTCCTAGTCTCTGCAGTTACCATGTGTAAAATAATATTGTTTTGATCTAGACCTTGGGAACATTATTGTGCAAATGGAAATCTTTATTGGTGCCATCTCACATGTTAAAATTTCAGACACTACTTTTCTAGTTATTTTATTTGCAGATAAATTGCATTAAGCCCATCATTTTCTTTTCAGCATACATCATTCATTTCCTGTTTTCAAGAGATCCTATTTATTCTCCTTTTGTATTCTGAAGTTGAGCCGGAACCTTCTTGAAGATATTTTGCACAAAGTCAAGTCGACTAAAATCGTTAACAATGCAATATAAATTTCATCTGAGGAGGGGCTAGGTCAAGTTCTTCTTTTTTGCACATGTCTGAGCAAACGATAACATGAGTGAGTGTTACTTTAGAGTGGAAACAAACCATGTCAGTTTGCTGTTTTGTCTGCGTGAGTTTTCTGGGGGAAGCCCTGGGAAGTGTTTGCAAGGGTAAAACCAGCTCTTGTGCTTGGAAGAACTTCATGAAACAGGTCCATGCCCTAAAAGAACGTTTTATAAGGCTCCTGTTAAGTACATGTAGCTTGTGAAATGTTCTCCAGTTACAGCAGTGTATGGTTTTGCTGGGAGAAGCATGCGAAAAGTCAGAAGATTTCGTACATGAGGGCATATCTAGTTCATGTCCCTCTGTAAGATGAGACCCAGTACATGGGTTTCAGGCTGGTAAGGGAGAGTGTATTACATCAGTTTCCTGTCACATCTTTGGGTGTGACATCACAGTCAAAGAGCTTAAGGGATTTACAAAAGTAATAATTTTTTTAAATATCGATTTTACATTTTGATGAGAATAAAATTTTAAAGTATGAGTTGGCAAGCAGATTTGTTTGCAGGTATACCAGAGAACAAAGGTAGGATTTATTCACTTAATACCCTTCTTCCCAAATTCCCGGGTTTGTTTTGCTGGGTAGGAGAAAGTTATTTTTAAGCATTACATAGCACAGCATCAAACAGTTTCAAAAGTCCCCCTCATGGTGGATATGGATTTATCAAAAGTAGAAACTGTTTCTTTTTTGTGGTGTTTTACAGTTTCAGAGAAGGTTGAAGATCAAGACCTGTTCATTTTTTTCCTAACAATCAATCATGTTGACCATGTAACAACTGGAGGAAAAAGTATTCCTTTGGACACAACACGCTGTACATTTCCGTATCAACCAGCACTATTTAGTATCTGATGATCCAGTTCATGCATTCAGGTTTTATCCCCCTTAAAGCAAGGAAGCAACAGAATAGTGTGCTCTTAGTTCATAAAAATACACTTGCTCCCCACAAGTGGGACTTTGCTAACACGTTTGTATAAAACAGACTTAAACCTGAAGAGCTTTTCACTTTCAGCATTAAGACACAACGTTTTTGTTTTTCACGTTAAGGCATTAATGTTGAAGCAAGTCATCCTCACAAGAAATTTCACCCACTTTAAAATCAGTCATTTGATGCAATATGGCTACCTGAACGTCATCTGTTTGTAATATCTCTAAAGAAAACCTTAGAAATAGCAATACTCCAACAGAACTTGAACTCTGAGTTTTACTTTTCTTGAGCTGACAGTGGATATGGTTCTCGCTTCATTTTGTGACCTGATTAAATATGTAGCTTTGAAGTCCCAGCCAGGCTCTAGCCTAGTTGTCCTGTTAAACAAATTTCATTAATAAAATTGGGTGCTTGTATTTTGGCTATTTGTTTCATAGTGTTAGGATTGCAAAGATCACCACTAGGCTTTGAAGCTTTGTATTCACCATTTAAGTTTGGGGTTTGTTTTTCATGTAGTTAATAATGGAGTGAGGGGATGTGCCTACCTGCACTAGGGTCTCAGATAGCGGTCAGAGCGAGCGCTGCTCTCCATCCCCACTTAGACATAGTTTTAAATGGTGAAACAGCTGTGCTGCTTAGGTGAGCAAAATGGTTCATGTGGGTGTGAAAGTTAAAAGCTTTACATCTTCCAAATACAAGAACAAATCTAAAAAAAAAATAACCCACTAAGCCTGCACCGGATGCTGTTCTTGCTTGTTATTTCCTGTGTGCTGGTTGAATGAATGGCTAGTCTGGATTCCTTTTGCAGCCTGGAACTTAGAGAGGATAAAAAATAGCCTTGAGGATACTGAGTGGAGACCTCATTGGGGTCTTCAACATCCTCACCAGAGGAAGTGGAGGAGCAGGTACCAGTATCTTCACTCCTGTGACCAGTAACAAGATTGGAGGAAACAGCATGAAGCTGAGTCAGGGGAGATTTAGGTTGGATATTAAGAAAAAGGATTTTCACCCTGAGGGTGGTTGGCACTGGAACAGCTCCCCAGGGAATTGGTCACAGCACCAGCCTGACAGAGTTCAAGAAGTGTTTGGACAATACTTTCAGGCACCTGGTGTGACTCTTGGGGCTGTCTTGTGCAAAGCCAGGAGTTGGAGTCAATGATCCTGATGGGTCCCTTCCAACACAGCATATTCTGTGATTCTACTTTCCGGTATCTTTGAACTGCCAGTGTTATTGTTTCTGATGTTCTGTGCAGAGTAAAGGTGCTGTGAGGAAATCATTTTGCAGTGGTTTTTGTCTCGTAATGACGTGATCTCATATCCGTTTGTGGCCAGACACAGAGGAATATCCAGGCCTGATGATGCATCTGTGTGTTGTAGAAACCTACATATGTTGTCATAGCTCCTCTTATAGTTCAAAACAAAGTGAGGATCTGCCCATCAATATCAAAGTTACCCATGAAAAACCTGGTTGTGGTTTTGGTGGTAGAGCTGCATTTGGCAGGCTGTTAACGGTACAGATGCTGCTGCTTTAGCTGGGAGAGTTAACTACCATGGGACCTCAAAAATGCCATGACCCCGTAACCTGGCAGTTTCTGCCTCCTGAGAAATGAAGTTTTTGACCTCCTGAGAAGAGCAGACCCCTGGTACTGGGATGCTCATTTGCAGCGTTGGATCACCAGTGGAGACACAGTAGGAGCTGAGGACGTAAGAACACTGGGCTAGGCCCTCATAGGCTTGGGAGACCAGGGACAGAACTTGGTGTCTGCTGGCACATGGGACAATAAGTCTCTCAGGCCTGTTGATCTTTGTCACAATGTCCCTTTGAGGCAGCGTTTTGAAACTTCTGTGTAGTTTTGCAACAGGACCTTAACAGACAAAACGGAAAGAAAAGTCACCACCTAACAAAGGAGGGAGGGTTCTGCTCTCCAACTGTTTCCATGAGACTGATGACTTAGATATCTGGTGCAGAGTGACACTGCACTCTGAATGCTGTCAACAAAACTTTTGTTAGGATTAAAAGCAGACAGTACAGTACCTTAATAAGGTATATTTTATTTTCTCATTCTTTTTTTTGTCTATCAGTTGTGTTTGATCCCAGCTCCACAGAGACTGTTACAAACCTCTTACGCTAGTTCCACCGTGTTGCAGTCACTGTTGGTTTTATAACCTCTGTTTTGAGTGTTTGTGTGTGATGCAATTGAATCCCCCTGCATTATGTAGCAGGAATTTATTTTACCTGCAAACTTAAACTTTGCTTGTTTGTTATGGGAGTACCCCAGAAGAAAATTCTACACTGAAGCAAAGAGAAAACCCTGCAAAATGTTCTGCACTGTTGGGTTCGGTGGGCAGCAGACACAGAAAAGGCATGTGGGATATCAGAGGGAGTAACTCCTGGAGAAGGGCACTTTCTTGGCTCTGGAAACCAACTGTTCCTACTGTTTGTTGTAGGGTAGAGGAGGTGTCTGCTCCCTGTGAATGTGTGAGGTGCTGAGGGATGCAAACGTGTGCCACTGCATGGCCCATGAGAGCTACTGAGGATGGTGGCAAATCTCCAGAAAGCCTCCTGCATCCCTGCAATGGCATCAGAGCTTCTGCACAGTTCATGCACTGCTTGCCATTTCTGTATGGGACTGTTCACAGAAATTGCCCTGAACAGGTTTTTTCAAGATGGGTAAAAGGAAGGGTCCAGCCACAAGACAGATTAGTTTGAACATTGCTAACCATTCTCAGAAACCGAATGTCAGGAAATGTGTGACTTTATTTTCAGTGGGATTTCTCTGTTTCCATGCTGCTTTGCCACAGCAAATCTATCTCAGAAATCTAAAATTATGTGCATCTGATGCTTGCTTCAGTTACATTAAACTGAATATTTGTGCAGCACTGTAAGCTACACTGCAGCCTGGACAGGGAAAATCTGGGAAAGCACAGATTCAGTTCCTGCCTCACGTAGAAAGTGGCTTGTGGACCTCCAGACTTGAATCCATTGGTGATCAGAGGTGGTGGCTTGGCAGAGTCCAGAGCATGTTCTCCTGGTCCTTCAGAGAGTGGCAGGACACATGTGCAGAGATGGAATGGCAGTGTTCCCATCTCTTGAATGCGGATTAGATGTGAAACCCAGGACTGGGGAACACTGTACACGTGTTAAAATCTCTGAAGGAAAGTGAATGGGCCTGGGAGTCTGTAGGGGACATGGGAAGCAGATGCATTTCCATTACACTGACACACATGCCTGTCAAGTCACATTATCTGACTGGTTTTGATGTATCGGTCTTGCTGAACCTGTTGGTGGCAAGTTTTAATGCTGGTCCCATTAATTACTAATGTAGATTATTAGAGTCTGTGTTATGACAAGATAATTTTGACAGTTTCTTAACATCTGCAGAACTTGCTTCAGCTTTGGAAATTGAAATGGGGATTTTTTTGTGCTGCAGTCCCATGAGCTTGTGCTTTGTCATTCCTAATTGCTTTCTCTGGCAACCCAGATGGCAATGTAGCTGAGGGTTGAATTTCTAGACCTTTTTTTGTGTAACTTGTTTTCATAACTAGCCCTGTATGTGTCCTCTCTTGGTTGCCAATTACCTGGAGCTGGGATATCATTTATTTATTTCTTCTTTTACCTTCTCTCTCAAAATTGAAGACGATGGGCAGTTTCTCAGCCTACCTACATGGTGGACTTTAGGTAACATCTCTGTAACAACTGAGTTTGATCTATAAATGTGCTTGGCTAAATGTCTGATCTGCAATACTTGTAATAGTTTAAAAGTCAATAAATACATTTTTAACAGTTGGTCTGTGAAAATGGAATGTGTGCACAACCTGCTGTTCAGTCTTGGTCTTAGGACAAATTTGCTCCAGCCAAACTGCTGAAAACAGTTTTATTTTTATTTTCTCCAAACAATGTTTTCTCCCTCCCTCAGGCAATAAATAAAAAGTTAATTTCTAGAAAAAAAAAAAAAAGAAGAACAAAACCATACATATGTACATCAGCCACACAGGCATCTTGTGTGTTGGACCGGACTGGAGGGAAGGACAGAGGTAGGGTGGGAAATAAGGCTCCAGGTGGGTTGAAGATGAGGCATTTTCAAGGCTTGGACCAAAAGCTGCAGAAATGTTGCACAGGTGAACAAGACTCAGCACAGGAAAAGGGCTGATCATGGGGTGGGAGAAACTTGAAAATGCTGGATGAATGACACCTCTGGGCCAGCCTGTCCTCCACCCTGCAGCTTCTCTCTTCCATTTCAGCCCACCCGTGACCCATCCTGCTGCTTTTGGAAGAGCAGCAGTGGGACCGGTGGAGAGGAAACTGCACAGAGTAATCAAAAGCAGCCCAGACTGCTGCCCTCACCCCTTTGTTCTCATCTTAAAGCCACAGGAGATTGGACCTAAGTTTTATAGCAACCAGTGATCCACAGAGGCAAGAAAAGGCATTTCAGAGTACATCTCTCCCTCCAAACCACTTCCCAGCCACAGAGATTGCTCTCCCCCACTGGACTAGGCTCAGCTGGTGACTTGGCAGGTGCCTGCCCGCTCCTGCCTCATCTCTCCAGGCCCTGGTGGGGCTGGGGTTGAGTGCAGCCACCACTCCTGTTCGCCCCAAGGCTCTGCCTGCAGCTCTGCTTGTCCCAAGTGTGCCTGGCTCAGGTCAGCAGCACCCACCACACACACAGAGGTCTCTGTATGGGGAAAGCTGCTGCACAATAAAAACAGGGTATGTTCCCTTGTCAGTCTAGATGAGCTGGGGGCAGAAACATGGGGAGAAGGAGAGGTGTAAAAAAAAAACCAAGACAGTAAAACAGGGATGGAAACACATGAAGACCAGGCACTTGAGGAAACCCAGTATTCTATTTTTTTTCCTCCCCCTAAGAGCCTGGACAACGTCAAGGTTTGTGGCTTTTACAACTTCGTGCTTCCGAAACATAACGATAAAAAGCAAACAAACCGAGATGAGGTAAGAAATTTCTCTACGAAAAAGATGTCGAGTCCAGGGTGAACGGCAGTGTCCGGCACTATTGCTTAACACGGCAGGGCTCTGTGCCCCTGCACGCCTGGCACTCCCTGCCCGGCGGGCCTGGCCCGAGCTAACAGCTGGGCGACGTGGTGATGGGGCTGTGCAGGTAGGGGAGGCTGCTGGGGGTGGCGTGGACACCCACGGACACGGGGAAGCTGAAGACAAACTGCGAGGTGGGGGTGGAGGTGGCCTTGCCCCGCTCCCGCAGCGTCCCCGAGGGGCTGACGGCTTCCACTGCGTACGAGGTGGCCAACACCTGCGACTCGAACTGCAGCAGCTGCCCCATGAAGCTGAAGTTGGGGGAGATGATGCTCCGGCGCTGCTTGACAAACTCGAAGGCCTCCTCTAGCTTGACACGTTTCTTCATCATCAGGTAAGCCAGGCAGATGGTGGCTGAGCGGGAGATGCCGGCCTGGCAGTGCACCAGGACCCGGCCACAGCACTCCTTCACCGAGTCTGGAGGGAACAGGGATGACATGTGAGACCCTCACCCTTCCAGCACGGCCCAAGACCTCACCAAACCTGCGGGTGATGACTGACCTCCCTCCCACCAGTGCCACCAATGGGCACAACATCTCGGCCCAGGCACTCACCAATGAACTCAATGGCCTCCATGAACCAGGAGCTGATGTCAGCTTTGTGGTTATCCTCCACAGGGATGCACTTGTACTGGTAGAGCCCCTCGAAGTGGTTGGGGCAGTCTGAGGAGACGTTCAGCAGGGCAGTGATGCCCAGAGCATCCAGCATGTCCCGCCGGGCCGCGTGGTAGGCGCTGCCAAGGTAGAGGAAGGGAAGGATTTCCACAGGCCCACCCTGTGACAGAGAAAAACAACAGATACGGGGTTGGCCAGGGGACAGTGGAAGGCAGGACACGCATTGGGATGGCTGGGACACACTGAGCTGTGCAGCCACCTCGGAAGAGGGAGCAAAGGCTGCCTTCCTGGGGTGCTAAACCTATTTCAGCCCTGCCTCTCCCTCTCTTTGTCCTGTTCAGAAACAGGCAGGTGTGGGTAAACAGGATTTGGGTTTGTCCACTCTTTGGGGCACACAAACACCCTGGGATTAGGAGGACCACCCTGAGAGGGAAGGAAGCAGGGCTCTGGCTCTGCAAGCCCCAGGTGAGGGAGAGGAGAGAGACTCCCATGGGCTCAGGTTGCAATACTGGAAGGGCAGGCAAAATAGCTAAGCACTGGGCTTCTATGCATACCTGGTCATGGAAGGGGGTCCCACAGGAACTGCAGCCCAAATCCAGGGGCTCAGCACTGGTGGGGGGTGACACAGTGCTCAGGGACTTGGTTTTTGCACAGAACTCAGGGTACTCCGAGGAGAAGCGCTCATAGCCCCCCTGCAAAAAGAGAGGCACGAAGTGTTATCCCAGACTGCATTCACAGGACCACAGAACGGCGCAGCCAGAGATGCCCTTGGCCACTAGATGATGCTACAGCGATGGAGAGTGGCCTCCTGCCCCAGGACGAGCAGTCGGGCTCCCGGCAGCAAGGGGGGAATCCCCGAGGCCCCACTATTCCCTTGGAGCAAGAGCACCAAGACCAAAGATTGTGGCCACCCCAAGGCTCGGGACCAGGGTTCAGTCCCCTGCACACTGCTGGCCAAAACCCCAGACTGAGGCCGAGGTTGCCCTCTGAGACAATGAAGAGAGGATTTATCGCCAGCGTACTCAGACTTTAATGGGAAAAGCTGCTCCGAGGCCAAAGACTGCTTGGTTCTCATCTTCCCTTGACACATCATTTTGTCACAAAACACAGGTCTTCCTTTCACAGCTCAGAACTTCCAGCTCCCAAAACAGCAGACCAGGAAAGCACTGGCTCTGGCCAGGTATAGGCAAGCTGATCCCACAGCCAAGCTGCCCTTGGACAGAGGTGTCGCTGCCTGCCAAGCACACAGGGGTGAGCTGAACATGGAGCAGCTCGTTCCTCTGACCTGCTGCCAGGGGGTAAACACAGAGCACTCCAGGGCTTCATCACAGCAGGCAAAACAAGAGCAAACCCCACTGAGCTCCCAGGACAGGCAAACTGCAATGTCAGCAGCCAATAAACACTTTTGGTGAGATTTCGTACTCTCATTCAAATCAAAGCAACAACCCTGACATCTTTTTAGGGTCTGACTTTGAGCTTCAAAATCAACGAAAATCAAGTATTTTACTATCACTGTGGGACTACAGCTAGACCAAGCCCTGACTCCCATGACGGTTCCTGAAGACTCAAACCAGCTGCAGGACCTATGCCTGCAGGTTTTGGCTTACCAGAGCATACAGCAAGACACATCTTTCTCATTCAGCCTTAGCTCTGAGGCTGCTGTGAACAAGGCTGGATATTCAAGACCAATGGATGCAAGTGTCTCAAGCAGCCCAGGAATCCCTGGGCAGCTAGAGCTGGATACTGCCAGCATCCCAGTGTCCTTTGTGGTTTCCTCCCCCTACAAAAGGAAGGGCTCCAGTACCTTAAAGCAGAACTGTGCAGATGCATCACTGCATTTCCATTGTCCCTCCCACGCAGCCAGGACAGTTTGCAGAGGCTGCATTTCCCTGGCCTGACATCCCTTTACAGTCCTGCTTTTTCAATTTGAAAGAGCATCCAAATCCAAGAGCCCTTGTTAAACAGCTTCCAGGGATCTGGTCCTAAAATCCCTGGATCTACCCAGTGGTCATCACACCATGAGAGGGAAAAGCTGCCCAGGGTGATGGGCAGAAACCTCTTGGAAATAATGTTTCTTGGAAGGAAAAAGAGACCTTTTCAAATGTTTTGCTTTAATGAATCTCATCAGATTTAATGCCCTTTGAGCCACACACTTCATCCAGCAGCTCCAGGCTGTGCACACCGTCCGTGCCCAGCACAGGAGCCAGGCAGAGCAGGTGCCCATGGCCAAGCAATCCAGCCAGGCTGTGCCACAGGGAACCTGGCAGCAGCCTCACCTGCACAAAGCACATCTGAGCCTTCACTGTGCCCTGCACCCAACAGATGTGCATTTGGGCACGCAGAGCTCCGGGTTAGTGCAGCTCTCATGGAATCACAGTGAGATCATTTTAGCAGCTCTGTGGCACGCAAGAATAAGATTGCAGTGCTGAGACTGAGTCTCTCAGAGCTCATTCCTTAAAGCTCCCATGAGAACCACAGAAGCTCTCAGCTGGCAAAGGGCACCCCTGGAGCAGAGCGTTTCCTGCCACATGCGAGGCTCCAGGAGCACGCTGGCTCACGGCAAAGGAGCTCCTGAGCGAGCCCTTGCTGTGCGGGCACTCCCGCAGCAGCACATCGTATCACATCCCTGGAACAGCTCCTGCTGCTTTTACTGTATCTAGTACAACTCAAGTGCTAGCTCCCCCATCTATCAACCCTCTTAATGGATTTGCTACTCTGCATACACATCCTCACCCCTGCTGTAAGTAAACCAAGGAATAAATTGACTCTCAGGCTGTAAACAAAAAAGAAAAAGCCCCACAGAGCTCATCCAGGAACCCCAGCTGAGCATCCCCCGCCCCTAAATCATCTCACGGTAATTCTCAGGACCAGCAGCTCCAAATGCGCACAGCCTCTCATCTGACACACGGCGGAAGGGGGAAAGCCCTGAACCCTGCTGTAGTGGCAAAAGGAGCACAGAGGCATCCCCGTGCTTTCAGCCCGCTGCAAGGGGACACCGGTATTTGACCCTGCACAAACACCTTCTCCGCGCCGTGGGGCGGGGGATGAACAGGAACAAAGCGCGGGGGGATTTCCCCGCACACACTCACTTCCCTCAGGTCCCAGCCAGGGCCCTCTCGGTGTTCCCCAGACCGCGCGGGGCTGTCCCGGGACCCGCGCTCGGGGGCAGCGCATCCCGGTGCGTGCGGCCCTCCCGCAGCTCCCAAACT
>JAHLSL010000020.1:8136619-8228377 GCA_025920805.1 Petroica traversi
CCAGCCAGGATACACCTCAGGAGGAGAAGAGGGATCTCCCTCACTGCAGTTAACTCAGGAGGAGATCTAATTAACTTTATGTATGGAGGTATTAAGATGGGAGTCACCAAAAATGCTTGCAAAGCAGAAGCCACAAGGCAAAAGAAGCAGGACAGTTACCTGGGGTGGAGGGGCAGGGCGTATGGGAAGGACTGGGGACTGGAGAAGACCACACAGCTCTATATCCTGACTTTGTAAACTCAGAGAAGTGCAAAGGCTACTATTGCTGTCAAATAGCATCTGTATGGTGCAAACTGAAATATATCCCACTGGAAAACAAACAATACAAAGAAAAGAGAGAGAGAGCAAGAGACATTCATTTCCTTTGCAGCAGAGTCAAGGAATCATCTTTTATAGGGCCCTGGCCAGAAAAGGCAATTGTTAAAAGAGGCTGAAGGGAAATGAATTGTCAAAGGAGGCACATATTTGGATGATTAAATGTCAATATGTACCTTGAATTAAGAAAAAGGAATTTACACCTCATCTCACTGTAGCAGTGAAAACCAAATTAGAGTCAGACTGTAAATTTTCCAGCCAATAGATACCAATTTGTTTGGCTACCTAAAGGCCTTTTCTGCCCACAAAAATGCTGAAGCATAAGTTCCTCTGGGTGGGCAATAGTTGCTGTGGACAGCTCTGAGCTGCTGAGCTCTGCCAGCCCTCTGGGCTCCTCCAGGCTTTGCTGGCTCTGCTCCCCTGGCTCCTGTGCCCTCAGTGCCACGCTGCAGGTCTCAGCTACCTGACAGATGTTTCTGCCTCTGTGCCACTGGGCAGGAACACTGGGCAGGACTTTGTTATGCTGGAGTTTTCCCAAGAGCTTGGTTCCCTCCATCCCCTGGTCAGCCAGCGAGGCTGTGGATGGACAAAGCACAGGGGCACATCCTCACTGCTCTTGGCACTTGGTGACAGAAGTTGCAGCCTAAAGATGCTGCCACCTTTCCCTGGGAAGTGGTTGGCCAAAGGGCTGAGTGGTTTGCCCTGGCATGTGCAGGAAGCCTGTGGCAGAAATGAAAGGCAGAATCAAGGTTTTAGCAACTTGCAAGTCTGCACTTACCGACAAACCCATCCCTCTGGAGTGCCACAGGGGTTCCCTTCTGTCCTCATGCAGCACCTTCCAATTCTCCTGTCATGAAATCTCCCTTCCTCACAGCCTTCCAGGCTGGGAAGCACCCTCCTGTCCACAAAGGGAAGTGCAGCAGTGAAATAGTTAAAAGATTCATGTTAATAAATTCAAGCTGTCTTTTCCTCCAGGGCATATTTACATATTAATGGAGGGGAATTGTAATGAACCTGTCTAGGGAGGCTAAAGGGGAAATTATGCAAGGTTGGCTGAGGAGGTGGAGGAGGGGAAAATGTTCATTTTCAGTGCTTTCCAACCCCTCAGCTGCAAAATCATGTGACCAACCTAGGCTCCAGGGCAGCCCCTTGCCTGGCACGGGTCTCCCCGGGAGTGAACGGAGAGCCAGAGGGCAGGTAGCTGTTCAGACCCACCTGCATCCTCCTGCACTGGCTTCTCATAGCTAAGCTCCACACTGTCCCAGATGTTATTTTAAGCCCAGAGTCACAACAGCTTATTTCAGCAAGCATGTCCCAAATCATCTCCCCATCCTCCAAGGCATGCAGAGAAAATGCAGCTCTTGGTGGGAAGTCACACGAGCAGTTCATCCACAACGAGTTTTCAGCAGACAGTGTCTCAGGGCTTTTCAAGAGCACTGTGTGTTCTTGGTGCATGAGGCAAGGGAGCCAAAGAAGGGGATTTGTCCCAGGCTGGGCTGAAGTGCCTCCCTATCCCATCCCTGCTCCTTCCCACCAGGCTGCTTGAACCCTGCCCCGATCTCTGTTGCCTCAAGCCCCAGAGCTCTCTGCATGCCAGCCCAAAAGCCTTTGACAGCACATGAAAAATGCCAGGAGCTTTGCCAGGTCTGCTTTCTCTGCTCGCTGCTGAGGCCTCAGTGTGTAATCCCCACTCCAGTGAACTGCCCTACAGATTTTATCTCAAGAAGAACAAATAATCTGTTGCTTTTGCCCTGCAATATCAGATAGAGCTATAAATCACTAGATAGGAGACTAATTACTGGGTCCTTGATCTAATTTAGATTGGAAGATGGAAAAAGCAGCCTTTATTCCTGAAAGCAAAGGAGCACTTCTTCAGAAAAGTGATGGGTGCTCCATGGACTTCAATATCTACAAAAGGTTTATGCTCATGCAAATGAGACCAGGGCGGGACCCACCCACATTAGCAGGATACAAAGTGGCCTGCAGATTTTCTGCTGCAGATTTGGTTTCCTCTCTCTCTGTCTCAGCCCCCTGCTTTTTGCCACTGCTTCACCTCTGCTTGTAAAAGTCAGCACAGCTCCAGTTACCCTGGGTGAGAAATGTGAAGTCTGATCAGCGTGGTCAGTGAATGGGAGCAAGATTTTAAGAAGATCAGTGGCTTCTGCTCGGGGAGGGTTGTTCTGCAATGGTCCTAAGTGCTGCCTGCAGAAACAGAGAGCCTTCCAAAACCCTGTGCTGTTTCTTTTTGACCTGCCTGGTTTTGGTGGGAAGTGTGAGGGGACCCCAGCTGCAGAGTGTGGAGGTTTGCTGCTGGTGGGACTCCTGAGGGCTGGATGGAAGGAAAGGGCACGCAGAGCTGATGCATCCATCACTCCCACTCTGAAGGACTCAGGAGCCCCATGTCCCCACAGGTGTGGCAGGCTTGCCCCTTAGTATCACCCTCGATAGCAGCAGGACCCAGAGACCAGCCCTGAGTCGGGTCCTGGCAGGTGCAGAGCCAGCCTGGCTGTCCCCTGGGCACAGCATCTTCCAGCACGGGGTTCAGACTGAGGGTGTTTGGCTGGGTGCAGGGTGATTGCTGAATGCTTCTGCAGCCTTGGTGCACCAGGGTAACCCACCCTGGGAAGCTGCTTACTGGCACGAGGATCTGCGTGTGCTATCCTTAGCATTTTGTCCTTTTTTTATACAAATGTGGTGCTGTGCTGGCTGTCAGGCCCCATCAGCATCCTCTGCCCATCCCCTTCCATCTCCTGCCTTCCACAAAAACCCTGAAGCTTTCCCCATTCCAGGTGTCAGGACACACATGGTCTGTGATCATGTTATTACAACCAAGGATTATAAAGCAGATGTACGTGAGGTGGATAAAACAGGCACATGGGTCCCTTAATCCCAGAATTTTAAGTGCCATGGGGATTAGTCTTATATCTTTGGCTGCAGGATTTGGGGATGCAGCAGAGCCAGGAAAGTGAATCTGTGAAAGCAAGTTGATCCCCCCCCCTCTCAGTTTGCTGTAAGACAAGGGCAGTGTAAGGGATCTGCTTTGAGAACCAGATTGAAGCCAGTAAGGGATGTGGCATTTTAACCTTTAACATCGCCTGTGACATTTAGCCTTTAACACACATTATATCCCCCATGGCTGTGAAGCCAGGGATCACTCCTGAAAGCTCTCCAGCCCTGGTGCAGTATTTAATCATGGGCACAGAGATCCTAGCAGCTGCTTTCTTTGGGGACATCACTGTTTGCCAGTTGAAAGAGAAATGCCTCGCTTGAATTTCCCAGTGTTTGGTTAAGCATCCGGCCTCAGTGATAGGATTGAAGCTGAGCTTTGAATGACGTTTTTTGCCAGGAAAAAAGGGCTGGGGAAGAGACATTTCTCCCTTGGGCTTAAGATCATAAATAAGGCAGTGTTATGTAAGTGTGACTATAACCTATTTATACATAGTGTCAGACTCATACACTCAGGCTATGAATGACAAATCTCACACTAATTTTTATGAATGTAGCAGTGGTACCTGTATGAGTTTTGAAACAGCAGAGGAAATGCAGGTTGTTCTGTCCCAGCAGTAACTGGGACACCCCTCCGAGTTACACTGAGGGAGGGATGACTTGTGTCTGCCACTTTTTGTACAGAAACAGAGGGTGCAGTTGGTTTCAGGGAGCCCTTCCAACCATTCCTGATTCCAAGGCCCAAGTGGCAGGCACCAGGGGAATGGAAACTTGATGCTTTTCCTGGGACAAATCTGGTCTCTTGTCCCTCAAGCGGCAGGCTGGGCGGTAGCTGGGCTCCTCAGGGGCTCTTCAACAGGACCATGCCCTGGTGTGAGGAGTGGAGATGCTGAGGGTTCACCCAGGGGGCAGAACATGGGAACCAAAAGTGTCCTGTGGCAAGGTCAAACCCACAAGAGGAGCACTAGCTCACACGAGGTGTTAACCAGGGAAACACCTTGAGTTTACAGGTGTCAAACCTAAAAGGATAAATTCCTGGAAGTAAAGCACATGGGTGGTTACAAACACTGGGAGATGCTGAGCTGGAACAGTTCAGAGGCCAGAAGTGTAGCAGAACTCCTTCTGGCACACAGTTGTCTCATTTCTGTCTATCTGTCCCTGACACTGCTCAGGGTGAAGCTGCTGAACAGAAGGGTCAGAACAAAGGTGGCCTCATGTAGGCCAACGCAGCCCTAGCTGTGTGCGTCTAACTTGGCTGGCATGGCCTCATGCCTGCCTGGGACCAAGACAATGGCAACTGTGTATAAAAAAATCAAAGGAGGATTTATACTCAGAAATTACCCCTGAGGCGCAGAGAGTCAGTCATAGTAATTGTGACAAGACAAAACCCCAAATCAGCTTCAAGTTTAAAGAGAGGCTTTTTCCTTCTCCATTGCCTCCCAGTCTGGGCTCTGCCTTGAGCGCTGTCTCAGCACAGCAAATAATCACACATCCCTGTCATGGGCCCTGTGCCAGCAGCCATGGACCCCAGAGACCTGAGCATCACAGCCATCCACGGGAGGTTGTGGCAAGAGGAGAAAGTCTGAAATCCCCGTGGGGCTTCTTTGTGCCTCCGGTTAATCTCCCTTCTCTGTTCCACAGATTATCTCAGCTCCCGCTGCGACCTGATCACACAAATCTGGCAGGGACATGTGGCCCTGGCTTGTCATGTCCTGCTGTCCCCTGCCGGAGATGAGGCAGCCATAGGGTCAAGTGTGGAAGGCCCAGGGGGTCAGAAGTGACCGCAGCTGCCGTGAGTTTTTCCTAGACACCCCCAGCAGAGCCCTGTGACTGATTCACCTCCTGTCTTGGTGCATCAGGCATTGACTCACACCCAAAAATACGTCAGATGATTGTGCCCGTGAAGGTCTTCACGGACTTTGCCCCAGGCGTCCCCACTGAACTTTAAAGCTGGGTCTTCTTTGAGAGGTGGAACAGATGGGAGACCTGTACTGGCGATGCTCTGAGCCTCTGGAGGAACGTGAAATGAGGCTGGACAACTCTCCCAGCCTCCTTCCATTCACTTCTCAGTGGTTTCCTGTGCCAGTGTGAGGTCTCTCTCATTAAGAAAAAGAAGACCTTATCTTAGAAAGGCCTGATCCTGCTGTCTTTGCCTTGATAGTTCCATCAGGGGCAGAGGGAAGCAGCAGAGACCTCGGGCTTTCAGGCTGCTGCCAAACATATGCTCTCAGGGCTGAAATCTACTTCTGCAGCAGTTGGCATGCAGACAGTTAGGCACATGCCACAGCTTCACTGGCAAGAGTCTAGGCCCTTGAAAATCTCTCCCAGAAGCTCACTTTTTCTGCACTTCACTTTGCCCAATGAGTTCAATAAAGGGAAAAGAAAACCCCAGCAGAACAGGAAACACTGACAGACCACTTGCTGGCCAGAGCCCATCACTGACCTGGTGACTTTCTGAGCAGCCCGTTCAATCCAGAGAGCTTAAGCCACCCCAGGAGTGTTGTCAAGCACCAGCAGCAGAAATCCAGGAAAAAACCCAGTAAAGACAGTAAGTAGTAGAACAGCAGGAACAGCAGAAACAGTAAAATTATGTGCTAAATAGGTGCACTTAGATGTCCCACCCAGTCCAATAACATGGGGAGCCCTCAAAGGATGTTCATACTCCAGCCAGAATAAAGAGATGTAAAAAGTCCAGCTGGATCAATGACCTGGCTGCAAGGGCAGCTGGCCTGCTTCAGGCAACTTGGAAACAGCATGAGCCTGAGCAAGTGAGCCAGTGCTTCCCAGGCGACTCTGCCCATCCTGTGCGATGTGCCTGGGGGACTTCCTGAGCCAGCGCTGGGATCTGTGCCCCTAATAACCCCTAATAGCTATTTCCTCCATGAATAGGCCTGGGTGCTTTTTGAACTCATGCAAATGTTCAGCATCCACAGCATCCTGCAGCGAGGAGTTCCACTGCTTCATTATGCCAGAGCCACTTCCTTGGGCTTGCTTTGTACTTGCCACCCCCTTGTTTCACTGCTGCTCTCCATTGCTGTCCTGGAAGAGATGGTCACTTCAAACCCATCTCACCTCAGCTATAGGAGCAGAAGGAATGGCATCTTACTCGCTGCCCTGTTTGGGGACCTGACAGTATGGGATTGAATTGCCCAATAATATCAAAGCATAATTCTGCTCAACAGGTTGAAAAATATTTCTCTTTTTGTGTGGCAGCTCACTCTGCCACAAAGATGCGTTGACCTGTTTCAACTCAGCATTTCTGGACTGCTCTTCTCCATAATTGTGTCAAGAGATCAACTTTGAGGGTGACAGTGTAGAGCACCACGCTCTTCTCAGTGGATGAAAACAATTTATGGCAGTGAGGGCTCCCCAGGTTGCTGGTTGTTCAAGCTGTGTCATTCTGGACTCTGAGCTCCAGCTCAGTGAGCTCATGGGGTGTAACATGACTAGCAGAGAGGAAGTTGTATTTTGTAGAGTTTGGCATGACATGGGAGCCCATGCACATTTGTGCTGGTCTGTGCTGCCAGCACACCTCACCAGTGGCTTATAACAAAGGGAGACCTGGCCAAACAACCCCCTCTGAAGGCAAAGATGAATGCAAAGATAGGCTCTAGCAAGCTTTGCATGGGAGGCAAAATGTAAGGGTGTGACAAGTTGTGAGCACACACAAATGGATATGTCAGGTCTGGGGGTTGCTCTCGCCTGTTTTCAGCATCACTGCTGAGAGCCTTCAATGCACAGCTCCAGAGACAAGGCCATCTGTTTTGCCATGACAGCTGGCAGCTAGCTGCAGCCAGTATGAATAATCTGCCTCCTCTGGAGCCAAACTTGCTAAGAAAAGCAATTTCAGCCATGTCAGATGAAAGCCACCTGCTGCCCCAGCCAAAGGCATGGCACGTGTGGGCACCAGGGCACCAGGTTCTCCCAGCTTCCTACCACATCCCTCTTGTGCTGCAAGGCAGCAGGATCCTGGAAAGGAGGAGGTTCCCAGAAACGTCTTTTCACCCTTTCATTTTAGCAGGGAGAAGCTACAGTAGACCTGTTCGCTCTGGGTGAACTTATCCTGTTTCTATAGGGTTTTAAACCTTTTCTTTTGAAAAATAAAGGGTTTTCCCGTCTCTCTCTCTTTCAGAATCCCTGGTGTGAGCATTGCTCAGTGCCTGAGAGAGCGTGGTGAGTAATGGTACTGGTGTGAGGAAAGACTGACATAGGAAATGAAGTGTGGAGAAGGAAGGGGTGCAGACAGTGCGGCCCCACAGGCTCTCCAAAGGGCAGAGCAATTGTGACAAAGTGCACAGAAGAGGAAGCAAAAGAAAAAAATGGGGAACTGCCAGCCTTCCACTGGACATTCTCTGGGGAGCACATGCAAGACAAAGTCCCCAAAGTGAGTTATGCAGCAAAGTGTGGCCAGCTGGTGTAACACTTACTGGGTGTCACAGCTGCCTGCTCCAGTACAGTGCCACCTCTGGAGGACTTCTTGGGAGACCTTATTCTACCACAAATCTGAATCCCTTTGGCTGGTGTTGATCCCACATGCCTTGTTGCAAGGGGAGAGGGGTCATCTGTAATCACAGAGACCCCTGGGGATGGCCCCTTCCTTCCCAATATTTGCTAAGCTTCTTCATGCAGGGAAAGGACCTGGCACCTCTTCTGGGAGACACAGCCCCAGCTGCTGCCTTTGCACCATCCTACAATCTTCAGAGAATCCTTGAGGCTCTCCTGAATAGAGGAACAGCCAGCTGGTGGGCCTGGCCCAAGTCTGAATGCACTGCTTGGAGAAGTTAATCTGAACTATAATTTCAAATGTTGCCATAAAAAGATGGTCAGACACAAGAAGTATTTCTCCAACAGAAATAGGAGTTTCTGTGAGGGAGGGATGGGCCCATCTGCCAGCACCAGGGATGCCACCAGGAAGCTTTGAAGATGGGAAACTGAGGCAATTTTCTCAGAAGCAAGGACTTCAGCAAGGTTACCACCACATTAAAAGAAACCTCAATCAGGATTAGTGCCTGGGGCCTCCCACTGAGGTAAAAGCCAAAGGTTCAATTGCAACCCATGGCAGTCCATGCAGCCCCCTTGCAGCACGTGATGGTTTCAAAACTCCTTCTGGGCTGACCTGTGCCAGAAGAGGAAAGCCAGAAGAGGAAAAGAATGTTTCAAATAGAAGGGTTTTTCAGAGCTGTTCCTTGTGTTTGTTTGGCCTTGTAAAAACTCACTTTTATCTGCAAGAAAAATCTCTGTAAATGTGGTCACAGAACTACCTTGTGGAAAATATTTGAGGGCCACAACGGCACCTCTCCTGCAGATCTCCTGGGCCAAGGGAAAACCTGCCTGGCTTCCCTTTCCTGTATTTGGAGAGCAAATTAGCAGGGATATACTTTTACTTCCTTACATGAGGGTTGGCCTCCCTCTCTCTGTGTGCTTGGAAAAATCTGCAAAGATCTCAGGACAAAGCTGAGCTTTCTAATTCTCATCAAATCTTCTGGGATAATTTTTACCTTTTCCTCCCTGTGTTACACATGACCCTATCAGCTTGGCTGCCGTGTCCTGTCCGTCAGGACATTTCTTATGCCACTTATTGCTTTTTGCTGAACTTCTTTGATTGAACCTGTTGGAAGAAAAACAGCTATGCCAAAGTATTAGGGACTGTAAAGGGCTTGCAAACACCAGTGAGGGCAGAGTATCCTTTTCCCCAGCAAAGTGCAACCATGGCATGCAGCAAGCACTGACACGCACATGCCCATTGTGCAAGGGTCTCATGGGGAAAAGGACTGGGATGAATGAGTGCTTTTAATTGTACACACAGCTTTCTGCCCCAGACTTACCAGCTTAGTGCTATTTTGGGGCACATACTTTGCTTAAGTATCGCCAGCGCCTGTTGCACGGGGAGCAAAGGCACTCTTAGCCGCCATGGACTGGGTTAGGGTTAGTCCATTTCCTTTTCCCTGACACAGGAGAAATTTGTCTTGCATTAGTGTTGTTTCCTACCCACTTGGAAAGGAAGAAGTGGGTGGTGGCCACATCCCCTTCCCTGAAGGCTGTCCCTGGTGCAGGGGGCCCTGGGCCGGAGGGGAGGGAGCGGAGGGGGCCCAACTCCCCATGGCACCCGCCCAAAGCATGTCAGACTCAGCTTCTAACCTGCCATCCCCCAGCCAAGGGTCAGCCCTGCCTGCCACACACCCTCTTCATCCTCATCTGGCTGTCACAGCAGCACAGATTGTGTTGCAGACCTGCTCCCCCCCACAGCATCTCTTCCTGAGTATGAAATCCCCGGCAGGCATAATGTCCTCTTTGTCCCTTTCTGCCCCAGAAGCTACGCCATCCTGCATTGTTCATTGCTCAGTGGGAAGTTTTCTGGCGTGACTGCAGGCACCAGCAGGGAGGTTGTGTAGCTGCTGTGGCCACTGGCCATGAGACACAAGTCCCAGCAGGGAAGGCTGGCCAGGCTCGTGAATGACCGCTGCTTGCTTGATGTAATGAGCAAATATTGTTAACAAGCAGCTGTAATCTCCTGGCTTTGTGTGCACTCCCCCCCTGCTGTTCCACACACAGAGGTGATGGCAGGGTGTCAGGGAAGACATGTCCCTCCTTGACACCCTGTGAACTTCCTCCCTGGGATCAGCAGAGATGTTCTCTGGAACCACACCAGCCAGCAGCCCTTTTCCACCTTCCCTTGGCCCTGCGATCTTTGGGCCAGCCTGTGATGGTGTGAGGATGCATCTATTTGAGCCCAGACACCCACTCACCCACCCAGGACAATTGAATGCCCCTCTCACTCAAGTATGGGGTAGGGGGGAAGGGGGCAAACCCTTAACTCAGGCAGATGTTCAGCCTTGCTGGCATATTTAGGCCATAGATGCTCCCTCTGAGGGACAGTGCTCTTTGGCATTAAGGGCTGACTCCAGCATTATCATTTCGTTGTCAGAAGAGATGTTAGGATTAGGGGCAGGGGAAAGAAAGGGCTGGAAACGTGCTCCATTTCCTAGAGACGGACGCTTTTTTTCTCCTCCCAAATTGCCCAGTCAACCACAAGATGAGTCACTGGTCTCCCGCATTTCCACCTGACCCACTTTTGGCTTGTCAGGGCTGACTGCAGAGCTTTTGTTTCTGGGATGCACATATGCACAGCCATGGAACTGTGATGCTTTGGGCTTCTCCTGTGTGAAATAACTTGCAAGCAGGGAAGCTTTTCAGCCCTGGGCTTCCCTTGAAGGCACAAAATTATGTCCACCCCGGGCCACCATCATCCAGGCTCTGCTAGGAAGGTCCTGGGGGCCTTGCCTGAGCTCTGCAGGGTGCTTTGATCCCTGGCAGCTCCAAGCTGAGCCTGGGGGTCCGGGGCTGTGAAGCCGTTATCCCATAGTTATGTTTCCCTCTGGGAAAAGCTGAAAGGAATAAACAGCAGATGGGACAGCTTGTTCTGCTTGCCTGATAATGGGTTTCAGTAGGCTGTTCCCAATTTTATGCTCCTGTCTGTGAAAAGGTACTATCATGAGTCAGGACACTCACACAGCCCAAAATAAAAGCACCTCAGAGGAGCAACTGTGCCCAGCAGATCGGTGTTTGCCTCCTCAGTGCTGTGCCTGGCAGGGACCTCTCCTTTTCCAAAACCAGGAGCAGCACTGTGTTGAACCACAGTTGAATTGGAGAGATGAGAAACACAGATTAGTGGCAGAGAGCAGAAACAGCATCCCAGGCACAGGAACAGCCCTGGGCAGCAGTATAAATAGTCACACGCTTGCTCCGTTTTGTGCATGGTGGTGTCATTTTTTTCCACCACCCAAGGAAAATTCCCAGGGGTGAAATGTCCATCCCAATTGTATTTTCCATGTCCAACTCATTGTACTTCCTCAGCCTTCACATCTTGAGGGATGTTGCAGGGGACTTGCCTTGCAACCAGATCATGTCTTGCCTTCACCTCCTTTTGCTGGCCAAAGGCATGGCTTGTTCCTCTGTCCTGAACTATATTTGCGTGCCAGTCTCTCTCTGGCTCCTGGTGCAGAACCTCTGTGGCTGCTTGAAAGGGTCTTGCCTGGCCTCTGGCACCTGCAGCCAGTCTCTGGCTTACTTGCCTCTCACCATGCTTTGTTTTTGTTGTTTTTGTTGCAGTGTTTTAGGATCCCAAATTCAGCCAAGTGCCTCAACAGCTCTAGCCAATGGTTATGGCCCTCATGGCTCACATGCAGGGCAGCAAAAAGTCCAAGCCTACCCACAGGGCATGGTGTGATCTCAGGAAAAATCCACTAAGAGGGGCAGCAAAGGGGAAGGTTGTACTTACTTGGCTGCTACAGGTACAAGGAATAGTCCTTCTACCTTAGAGCTGCAAAAGCCTTGTTTAACTCTGTACCACACATGGCAACATCCGGGTTATCCCAGACCCAATTGCAGCTCCACTTGTTCTGAATGGAGGACATTTAGTGTTAGCAGGAAAAATCTCCCTAAGCCAGCTGCTGACAGCTGTAGGAAGTCCATGTCCTTGCACTGTCTGTAGCGTACCCCAAAGATCTTCACAGCCCCCCCTACACCAGAAAGTGACAATGTCCTTCTTTTGGCTGTCCCCTGACCCTGGCAAACCCTGAGAGCAGTGGAGCCAGCAAAAAAATAACGCGGTTCCTGCCCACAGGTTGTAAAACGTGGGAGAAGGAGCCCACACATCCCAGCGAGCGGCTTCCCAGGCATCTGACCACGGTGAGGGCTGAGGGCTGGGTGCTGATGAAATGGCCTGTTTATGTTTTCAGTGCACAGAGCACTAATTACTGGTGTCTGTGCTCTAATCCATGCTCTGAGGGCAAGCCAGGAGGTGAGGCTGGGCACACCTGCCCAGCGTGTGGGACCCAGCCCTGGCAGGGTCTGGCAGGGAGGTGAGGTGCCCGTGCTCCACGTGTGCAAGGCACCCAGCTCTGCCCCAGGTCATGCCCACCATCCCATGCAGCAAAGCCATGCTGCCCAGCATGAAACCACCCAGAGCCACCCTGAAGGTCATGCCAGGCCCTGTCTCCCAGATTTTGTAAGGATTTGGGGTGTCAGGCATTTGCCTGTGCTGGAAACGTGCTGATCAAGGCAGGGCTGTGGCTAAACCCGTGCCGGAGTTGTCTGCACCCTGGCTCCCATCCGAAGAGGTGGCTCCCTTGGCCAAGGTACACTCCTCCACAAATGCTTACAATATTTGGCACTGGCTAAGTCCCGGAGTCTCTGCGCCAAGATTTTGGGGAGTGTGACAGCTATTCGTTACACCCTGGAAAAGTGGGAGACTGCGTTTGTTTGGAAATCAGGGGTTGTTTATTCAGCTCTTCCCATGATCATCTCTGACAAATGAGAAGCTGTTTCATGAGGCTTTTTCACCCCCTTTTTTTTTTTTTTAATGGGAATTACAACTTCTCATGTGACATTTCTCAAATGTCAGATTTCTCAGCCTAGAACCTATGACAGTCCTGCAGCTACTTGCAGCCTCACAAACCAAAAAGAACCAGGTCCTTTTCATGCCTTTCCCTCTTCCCCCAAGATCAGCTTGTATTAGAATCCGATCACATCCATTCCATTAAGTTTCTTTTCACTCCAGAGCAGGGCACACAGACTGCTGACCATGTTTCCTTCCCAGCCATAACCTAACACCGTGCCACACTGCTGATGTCCACATCTGGAAAACTCCTTCCTGGGTGACTTGCAAGGATAGAACCCACTCCTTGTTTCAGGATCTGAAAGTACATAGCAAAGTGCTAGCAGGAGGTGCAGATGTGACAAGCAAGACTAGCCAAGTCTGGGAGCATTAATGAAGCTGGCCTGGATTTACACTGCCACAGCAGAGCAAGATTTAGGCTTTGATTAAAAAAGAAAGAAATCAAGGAAATTCCACATAAATATTATAGGTTTCAAAGGAAGATGATGGTTTTTCAGTGGTGAGAAATATAAAATTGCACTGAAAGTCAATTAAGTGAGCAAGTCGTATGCTTTTCTCCAGGCTTCAATTTGGGAATCACATCAATTCCCTAAATCTCCCTTTGGAAATGACTTTTAGCTCCACTGTTAAATAGCATTCTGGAACTGCAATGAGAAGAAATCAGTGGAACTCACTGATATATGGACCTGCCAGAAGAGAATGGGGTTCATCTGAAAATGGGGTCATAATTCTTCTCTTTGCATTATTTCCCCACTTCCTGCACTTTCCTGCTTCTCCCGTTGTCCATGAGTAGTCCAGGCTGAACCCCCCAGCTCAGCTCAACCCCTCGATTGCAGCAGGAGTGGGGTTTCTCCACAGAGACAGGCAAAATGGGACACCCACGAGGGGGATTGAGCAAAATTTGAGCTGAAGTCAACTCCTGGGGCTCTCCTCAGTCCATAGGGTGTAGTTGTGGAATACCCAGCAGTTCCTGAGCTTAGGCTCCAGCCCCCAGACCCTGGAGTGCTCCCTTCCTGCAGTGCCTCAGCTCACCCCACTCACCCCATCCCTGGGATGATGCCTGCAACACCCAGCCATCACTCATTTTTGGCAAGCAATTTAGCAGCCCCTGGTTGCTCGTAGTGCAGCGAACATCCTGTGAGTGCCAGAGGCGAGGGGGAGACCACAGGATGTGCAGAGCAGAGCTTATCAGAAATGCCCCCACAGGAAACGCAGTGATGAATATAGAAACCTGATCAAACCGCAGCCGGAAATGGGCTGCCGAAGGCTCAGGGAGATGCTGAGCTCTCCTGTGACCTGCCAAATAGCTGTCTGCTTCCTTCCAACAAAATTAAAGGGGGGGGGGTAATGTTGTCTGAGGAGGAAAGTTGAACACACATGGCAAGAAGGTGTCCAGCCCAGCAGAAGTGTGTGTGAGTACCTGCTTTTGCAGGAGCCTGCTGAATTTTAACCCTCCCTCATACACAAGCCAACTGTGCTGCTTCACCAGCTGCTAGGTCAGATCCCCAAAACAGGAGTACATCTCCAGGGCTGGCCCCAGCCCCAGGGTGCTGCTCCCCACTCCCACCCATCTCCCACAGCCCGTGCAGCCGCCTGGGCTCCTCCACGTGCCTGGGGCAGGACCCACTCATGTTTGGCAGGGATGTTTGGTTCTGCCCCACAGTGGGTGTCAGCTGGTGACCTTCCAAGGCCAGTGCCTCGACAGACTCCAACAGGTGCATTGCTTGTGGCTGAAACACAAAGAGTGGGACTGCCTGCAGGAATAATAGCCTCAGCTGGCAGGCTGGAGGGCCCCACTACCGTGCCCCTGATTGCTGAGTCTCTGCCTGACTCCAAAAGTGGGATCTCTATCACAGTATCTTCAGTCCCAGTGGCTGCCACTGAACCAAACCATCTCATTCACCCTGGGAGCCCCGAACTAGAAAGCAAAGGAGAAAGAGACATCTTGGCAGTCTGGGCCCAGAGAGTCCATAACATGTCACTTAAAATGCTCCCCCTCCCTGGGGATAGTCTGTTGGTGTTGAAATTCATCTGCATTAGCTATTTTAAGTGCTGGCCTCTTTCTCCAAAAAGCCCTGGAGCTGGAAAACTTCTTGAGTTACCTCATGCACTGCTCCTCTCTGGCTCATGCCAGTTCTTAATACTTTCTGCCTCTCCAGTAAAACAAACAGGTTTTGCCTGCAGATCCCAACTTATCCACTGCATGCCACACAAACAAGCTGGCATTCATCTTGCTCGCTGTGCTGTCTCTGCTTCATCCATGGAGAGCCATGGAGTGAGATCCCACACTTATTCACCTGGGCCTAGAAATTAATCAGCTAGTAAGGGCAATGGGAAAATGGCACTCAGTTCCATACACAGGCACATAATGGCACAATTAAATCTCCTGAAGAGATGTCAAATGACTTCCTTAAGGTAGCTGCTAAGCTCAGGCAGTTCAGAGAGTATTTAATACCAGATGCTAATGGGTTATGCTCAAATATAAGCCTGGGTTAATTAAATTGTGCCATATCAATCAAGAACGAACACAGCCTAGTTGGCATTTCCAGTTTATTGTTAATATGTGACCCCCAATAGGCCCAGAATTAATCAGTACAACCAATTATTCTGCCTCTGCCAGTGACACTGGTGCTCACCAGGCCCCCTCACGGCAGGCGCAGACCAAACACAGGTTGTCTGGCCATTGGAAAAGCAGAGTGCAGGGGTGACAGAGACCCTGCAGGGCTCACCCTCATCTCAGCACCAGCAGGTGGGGAGGACCTGGAGCATGCCCTGGAGACTGGAGACTGGCACTTTAGCAGTGGGGAGGGGCTGCAGGGAGCCTGTCTCACCCGCAGGAGCCGGGGAGGAGGGCAGGGAGACCCAGGGAATGCAGCAGAGATGGGCGAAGTCTGTGTTCTGCCAGAGGATTTGAAGCCACGTGTCAGCAGGCCTTTCTACATGCTTGTTTCCCCATCTGTAATAAAATAAGTAAAATAGCACTTAGTTGCCTCATAGGGTGTGTGAGCTGTTCTTAATTGATATGTGCAAGCGATTTAAAGGTTCTGGGAACAGGGGAGAGTTGAGAGGATCTAAATGGTGCTCCTGCTGTGTTCCTGTGTACTGCACCCTTCAAAGGGTGAAGTGCTCCATGACCACTTCTGTTTGGCAGTAACCCCCACTCTGAAGCCAGGCAGAGACACCCTGTCCTGTCCTGTCTGGAAACATGAGATCTCTTTGTAACCTTGACACATTGATCATCAACATGCAAGGGTCTGTCCTGACTGAGGGAGACAGGTGTGCTTTTTGAATGCAGAAAACAACTGTAAGTTAGGTTGTAGTTCAAAACAAGGGATCTCAAGGCACCAGAGCAGTTGGGTTGGAGACAAACTAAGAGAAAGCTGGAGGGAACCTGGGCTTACAGAGTGCTCCTCCTCTCTGCACTGGTGCCATGAGACAGAACAAATGTATCACTATTTCTGGGATGTGGCTTTTAGTTTCCTTTGCACTAGTGCATTGGTAGCATTATTCAAGAGCAATTTAAAATACAAAATAAGCCCTCTTTTCCAGGTGTCATGACATTCACCCTGTTTGCTGTCTTGGGCTGCACTCTGAAGTGTGTTAGGACACCCTCTTTTTCCATGTGCTCCATCTCCCTGCCTCTCTGGATGATGTCAAAGTTTAATTTGCCCTTGATTTTGCCTCATCCTGGCCCCCAGTAGCACCGAGACCTCCCAGCACAGGTTGTCTAAGCCCCCAGACTTGCTGGCTGCAGGCACACCTTCACAAGCCATTCCCTGGACATGCCAGCACCTGGTCTCCATGCACCAAGCCAGGTATGGTCAGGTAAGGTGTGCACAGAAATGTTTGCACAGGGACAAAACAGAGTTTTCGGGGGTCCTTGCTGCCATGGCTGTTCCTGCCCAGAGGAAAATAGGTGTAGTGACAGGCACCACTGCTGTGACAGTCACTGGAATAGTCTCATTGGGATGATGGGGGAGCTGCTCTGTGGGTTGGATGAAGTAACGACCACAAAAGAATCCTGTAACAAGATAATGGGCCAAATGAACCAGGACTGCATCTGCCAGCTCCTTGTGCAGCACGGAGCCACACAGTGACACATGGCTCCTCACAGAGTAGCTGTGAACTTCAGAAGAAAGACAGAGAAAAAGAAGGTGATGAAGAAAAACAAAATCAGCTGGTTCAACTTAGAGCCATGAACAGGCAGAGTCAGTCCCTGCCAGAGATGCAGAGATGACCCTGCAGAGTCAGTCCCTGCCAGACTCAGAGATGAAGAAGTGAAAGGACAAGGCTCCTGCCATTGCTCTCTTGCACCCAGCCACTCATCAAACTCAGGCAGGATACTCTTTTTACACATATGCAGGTAATTAATTCAGACCTCTGAAAAACGTCACTGGAGAATTACTGCTCACTTAATTAAAGGAAATAAAATGCTTAGCCATGTCTAGAGATGTGCAGACACTGGTAAAGGCCCTGCAAGAAAGAGAGCCCTCTCAATCCTGTGAAGTGTTGGTTTAGGAGTCAATTCATCTCCGATTTTTTGCTTCCTCCCTTCAAACCCTGGGGTGTGTTATCCCTCTGTGCTCTAGGATGTAAAACACAACATGGGAAGAGATCTCAAGGCAGTACCCAGAAATTAGTGATGGCTGGTACCTCTAGGTTGCTCTTGTCTCCCTGGGCAGCAAAGTTCAGCCTGCGTCTCAGGAAACCAGCAAAGCTCCATCTGTGGGCATGGGGGACACTGAAGGCCACCTCACATGTCATCTCACAGGCAAGAGAAAGAGACCCAGCCACCGCCAGCCAGTGACTCACCCTCCTAAGACTGCTCAGATGAATCATCTGATGCAGATATCTGCTCCTCTGCATCAGCCACAACAGGACTTCAGCTGTCCTGCTTTGAGACATTGGCTCTTTGGCATTACCCATCTTGTGTGAGACCTTTAGCAAGATCAAGTCTAGATTTACTCAGCATCTGAGGAGCTACTGAATCCTGATCTTCCCCGCAGGCCTTCTCATCCGTGTAAGGGTGTTGAGCCCTGGGCTGGGACAGAGGGTTTGTGATGTTAAAACAGCTTAGCTGAAGGTTTGCCTTTAGCATATCCCAGTTAAGCACCACCACCCTTCAGTGAAGGAGGGCTGCACTGTGGATGGGACTGAGTCTGGAGGTGATACTCAAGTTACGAGCCACACTGGCCTGCCAGGGAAGATGGGCCTGGAAGAGGTGGCTAATTTAGCATCCTTCAGTCTAGAAGAGAATTCTTTCACTTATCCAACACTTTGCTTTCCACACAAGCCTTCTTTGAAAGTTTGTTATTAATGCAATTAAGTTGGCTCTGGCTATGGCTGGGATATCTATTCCACTGGCCTGTGATGCTTTGGGTCAGATAACAATATAAATAACCAGAGCTGGCTGAAATTAGGAGTCCTGGCTTGTTTGAGGGCACCACTATGTCTTGCTGGGTGTTTTCAGTTAAGTCATACCCTGAGTCTTTCCCTGACTTTCCCCATCCATCCAGTAAGAGCTCCTGCCCCAACTTCCGAATTCCTCAGGGGCTGAGGGTTGTTCTTACATGAGAATTGTCTTTTGTCCTGCCCTTAGCAAGAAAAAAAATTCCAAATGCTGGTTTTAAACTTCAGTGGGAGTAAGGCAGGAGCTCAGGGGGTCAAGATTCTCCTTGAGGTGCAAGGTGGAAACATGAGCCTGGCCAGGAATAGGAAATCCCCAAACTGAACATCTCTTGTTCTCCCTGCTGTAGCTCATCCCACCTGTGACACTGTTTAGTCAGCACAGCATTCACAAACCTATTAGAAAAACAACTGAGTCATAAAAATGGAACCTAAAATCCCTAAAACTCAAGCCCACAAAATGCAGTTATCCTTGTACAGCTCTCTCAGGCTCTGGTAAAGCACCTTGTGCCCATCAGATTTAACAGGCAGCTAAGATCAGCCATGCATGTGGAGAAAATAAACAATCTGTTTAGGCATTTCAAATGGAAAAAAAAACCCCAACAAAACCCCACCACCACCACTGTTCCCACAGCTAATGCCATTGTTAAATTAAAAAAAATAAAATTTTAAAGTAGTTATTGAGGAGCTCAGAGATTGTTCAGAGAGGTTGTGGAGTCTCCCTCACTGAAGATATTGAAGAAGTGTCTGGACACAATCTTGTGCCATGTGCTCGAGGATAACCCTGCTTGAGCAGGGAGGTGGAACCAGATGACCTATTGTGGTCCCTTACAGAATGACTCATTTCTGTGATTCTGTGAAAATTCAAAACAGCTGACACATACATAATGCAACTAGTTAGAAAGCTTCTCAGAAGTTTCTTGCCATCTCAAGGCATTAATCATGGGAGATACTACAGACACATTCAGCAGTACAGGTCCATTCTTTTCTCTGTAATTAAGAGAAATAAATAAAATGCAGGTAAACAGGGCCTGATCCTTGGAGGTGTTCCCAGAAAGCCCCAAAAAGCTCATGTGGTCAATGAATCTTCTTCAGTGATGTGGTAAAGCCTCCTGTATTGTGCAAATGGATTAGGATTTACAACAAACTTTCTGTAAAACCATGCAACAGTTTATAAGATAATGAAAGGGCAGAGGAATTGTGTGAAGAGGAAGCCAAGGACATGGAGGACATCAATGTATTTAATAAAGGCTACCTGTGAATGCCAGGCTGATCCTTTTAACAACATTAGAAAGCCACCTTTTCCGAAGAGAGTTGATATTTAGGCTTGTTGAGAAACCTCCTTCTATGGCAGATCTTCCCTTTGCCTGATCCTACTCCTGATGAGAGCAGGAAAAGGTATTGCAGCAGCTCAGCTGTGCACTTGGCACACAGGGCATTGCAGGTAGTGTCCAGGGCTTGCTTGCAGCTGATGACACCAATAACGTGTGAGGTTTAGCCTGCAAAAAGAGGATTAAGCCATAATCATAATCATTATCCTTTATCAATGATTTCAAATCACCTATCATGTACCTTTTCAATCTGGCATCAGCAAACCATGGATGTGACTACACTGACTCAGTTCTAGCTACGGTTACAGATCCTGTAAGTGCAGTGACCTACGAGGAGTCTCTGTTTGGTCCCAGACACATGGCCCAGGCACTGGGCTTCCTTCGGAAGGGATTGGGATTGTTCTTAATAAAATATTCCATTGCAATTCCATTTCCTTCACGGCTCAAAGATTGCCTCTTCTAGTGCCTATAAATATTCTGGTGATCCTGTCCTTGACAAGCCCATTCCACAAACTGATTGTTGTAGCAAAAGCTGACTTAGGCAGCAAGACCACAAAAGGAAAAATTTTAGACTCAGAGCTATGCACAGCCTTAGCATTGACTGAGTGACACCCACAGCGATGTCCAGCTCCGAGGCTGGCAAGACTGATCAATTGTCTTAAATGGACTTTCCCTGCCACATAAAATTTATCTTGGCCACAGCAGAGCTTCTTGTTTGTGTGCTGGTGGCTAATCTCTCAAAGAAGAGTGGGCAGGAGGAGTGCCACGGGGAGGAGCAGGCCTGGGCCTGTGCTCCTTGGCTCACATGTTGGGGAGCTGGATAGTGCTGGGGTCAGGAAAAGCAAATGGCACCAGCTGCCAGCTCCCAGAGAAGGGACATCTTTGCACAGTGCACACTCACAGTGTGGACACACTGAACCACAGGGTGCTGGGCATGCTAAAAGCTCACACAAGTTCAAAGAGCAAATTAGACAAATTCATGACAGAAAAATCCGTCAAGGGCTATTAATTGCAAAAGCAGAGCCTGTGCTTCAGGAACTCCCTCAGTGGCACACACCTGGAGGCCAGGACAGTTCCCTGGCATTGTACAAAAACACGCTGGCCCCATGCTTTTACTTCTTGCTAGGCATTTGTTTTCCAGCCCTTAACAGAGAGGGGATGGATGAGCTGAGTAGTGCTGCTCTCATGTCCATGTGTGGCCATGAGATATTGGCCTGGGAATGTCCCATTCTTACACAGGACTTCCTGCCTGTGAAGAAAAAGGGTAGCAATGTCATATGACTGCAAACAAAATTGTACAGGAAAAGAAAATAATTCTGATTTTCTTGGAGTGTATCTGTGAGCTCCGTGGAAGTCCCCAGGAGCAAGACCTATTGCTGATGGGAGGAGGCAGAAAGCTGTGCCATTTTGGCTGAACTGCCCCTCTGATTTGATGGTGTCACCCCTACCTCCTGTTGATTTTTTTCTTCCCGGAGGCTAAAATGCACATGAATCATTAACAAGCGTGTAGAGTCCATGTGTGCTATCATAGCTTGCGTAATTAATCCCCAGCCAGTGTGATTTGGTGAATTAATAAAGCTGCTGTTGCTGGGGTGGAAATTCCTGTTACCTGCAGCAGGGCTGGATTTGCTGTTCATCTGCATCTGCACATTTGCAGATATCTGTGATCACAACAGCAGGAGCCATGTAAAGGATAGGGGGAAATATGCACGGAGCAGAAGAGAATGGGAAGAAATGCCTCATGAGCCACAATTTTAGTGGCTCTTTTTTCCATGAAACAGGGTTTTCATCATCACTCCTGCGCAGGAGGTCGGGTTTGTCATGATGAGCTTGGGAGTGCATGCACCACTTCTAGAGCCTGAGAAGAAGTCTCCAACACTCTGGTCTTTTCTAGCAATTCAAGTGGATTTTTTTTTTTTTTTTACTTAGCACCTAGTCTTAATCACCTTTATCTGAGAGATCCTTGTTGAGAGGGGCAGAGAAAACCAGCCTGGATAAAAGGGAGTAAGTCTGTAATCCAAGGCAGGAGACAAGCCCATGTCCTCTCCCACCACTGTCTGTCTGTACTCTGGCACACAGAAAGCAGAGGAGATGTGCAAGTTTTATGTGAGTTCCAGAGCTTGGTTTGATTTCAGAACATTCAGCTGTGGAAGCAAGCTGCACATGCTCCAGACACTAAGTTTTATGCAAACCCCTCTTCAACACGTGGCCAGTGATTCCTCCAATACCATTGTCCAGGTGAGCTGTCCTCATTTGGCCTGAATTTAAGACACTCCTGTTGTTGAATCCAAAAATCTGTCCACATCTGAGGACATCAAGATCCTGTTGACCATCTCCTCCTGGAGGGTAATTTTGTTAATTCCTCCTTTGTAGCTGCTAAGGACAAGTCCTGATCCTGCCAACGATCTACTAGATATGAAAGGTCCCAGTAAAATGCTGAGGATCTGGGCTGTAAACATTGAATTTGATGATGTCCCACTCTCCCCATGCATCTTGGCCACTGGGTTAGATGTCTGTAGCTTTTATTGATCCTTTGTTTGTTCTTTCTTGAGAGTCAGCAGGCATTTGTCCATGCAGCCAGAAAAGTGTGTCTGGCACTGTCTGAGCTGCTGTCCCACCTCCCTGGGCACTGAGCCCACCTGCACAACACGAGCCATGCCTGCTTCTCACTCCAAGGCAGGAAGATGTTGTGTTTTCAGTGAGTGAGCAAGAAAGGAGTCATATAAATACAGTCACACAGCTTCCTTTCCCAACACAGGTTTCACAGACTCCTTGGTCACCATTTGCCAGATATGGTCTGTCCAGTCAAGCAGGAAGGTCTGAGTGTACACAACTGTATGCTATTTGAAGTGCTCTTTTTCCTTTTTTTTTTTTTTTTAGTTTTTAAAATACAATTTGGTTTATTTTACGGTCAAAAGTGAAACCTGGGATTGAAGTACTGAAAATACAGCACAGAAATGGAGAGCTTACAAAAAAAAGAGTGGTGAATTTTATATCAGTGCTAGACTTCACCCTGGTATCTGGTGATAGAAAAACTCCACAATATGTCCTGAGCAACCTTCTTCTCACCATCAAAGGAAGGAAAAATGTTATTTGTCCTAAACAGAGATGTGGCAAAAATAGGAATTGAATCCTGGGTCATATTTAGCATTTCAATTAAATGACCTCGTTTTTTAACAAGCGTACCTAGATGATTCACATTTTAGAAAAATCAGGTTATATACAGAGCTGTTCAAATGGGAAAATAAAGCTTGCCCAGATAGAATTGGAAGATTAAACACATCCTGAGTTCACATTTTCATACCACTGACCAGATTTCAGTGGTGGTGCCTCTGCCATTCCTTGCTTCTGTTTTTCCCAATAGATTTGGACTAAAATCCACCTTGTGCTATGACAGCTTCACAGCTCCTCTCCCCAAAGTTAAGAGAAAGGAGGTGCAAGGCAGCCCAGCCAGATCTGTTAGATCTACAAGAAAAGGGAACAGCACGTGCTTGAGAGGCCAGATGAGATCAGGGCAAAAACACAAAGTAAGGCAAACACAGACGAGATAGGAGGAAATAAATCTGCTGCAGGAGAGCAGGACTGGGGCCCTGGATTGGGGCAGGGTGGCATCTCCATCCTTGGGGACCATCCACCATCAGACCTGACCTGGCTGTGAGGGAGAGAAGGGGCAGAGAGACCCCCCAGACCACCCTTCCCACCTAAACCCTCTGCAATTTTACAAACCTGCAAACCGCCCACATCTACCCCAAAGGATGGGGTTGAATGCACCCGAAAATTAAACATAGGAAGCAAAATTTTGGCCCTAAAATTATCACAGAGGTGAGCTGTGGAAACAAAGTGATTGTGTTAGCAGATTGGCTTGAGCATTAGTATAAGCCTACCATTCTGTCAGAATGGACAAATATTTCCTGCAGAGTTAATAGAGCTCTACTGGGTTGCTCTTAATAATTGTTTATTTTATTTTTCACTGTTCATAATAAACCTCTGTGCATCTGAAAATAGCTCTCTCTAATTACTGTGTGAGTACCTGTGCATTATCAGTGAGCATGGGTGTGTTTGTGTGTGCTGATGATACCTCAGGTAAATGTAGAGGGATACTCAGCTTCACTGAAAAACGTGTATTTACTAAGAAATCTGAAATGTTTTTGGTTCACAAGAGTTTCACCAAATCCAAAACTGGGTTAGCACATGATTGAAAACCTTGGCAGTCACTGCCAGATCTCTGCCTTTGGCAGACATGTACAAACAAAATCCTGCAAGGAAGGCAAGGGACAGCTGAATAAAAACCCAGAAAATTTGGGGAAAAAAAAATAAGGCTTGCTGTTATTCATGCCAAAATTAACTGTCAGAAAAATGATGTTTTCCCTGATCATGAAGCCTTGCTGTTCTTTTACTGAAATACTCCAGTCATATGCTCTGCCAGCTCTCTCTTGAGATTTTTGTGGCAAATTGCCCTCCTGATAAGATTCAAGATCCTGACATGTAAAATGAGACAAAGAAGATGGATATGGTGGGCTGGTGATCTTCAGCAATAAATCTTGGTGCTACATGAAAGTGTTAAGTAAAATACAGCATGTCTTCTTAATGAACAAGTTGTGTTTCATTTTGGTTAAGACATTTCAGTTCATCCAGGCACCTGGAGGACAGCTGGGTTGACTTAGAAGCAACACATGCTCAAAACCAGGATTCAGCTCAAAAGCGGTCAGGGGGTGGGATGACCCGAGTCACAACAGACAAATTTGACTCAAAATTTTGCACAGGATTTGGTCAATGTAGAGAGAGTCAGTGCTGGAGAAGGAAGATAGGTGAATTACTTCAGTGGGAAACAAACAGGGAGCATGGGTGTTTAACTGAATGGGGACAAGATATTTTTAAAGGGATCCTGGCTGAACCCCACGTCTTTATTTTTGTCTGGTTGAGTGCAGATGAGAAAGTAGTCATGGACAGATTTGCCCCTCATGAATCCCTAGGAGACTACACCAGTGACTGCCCCCATTCTGGGTAAAAGCAAATAAAAAGAAGTCAGGGCCAATTTACTTGAAGATATTTTCCAAGTCCAGCACTGTCTTTGGATTTTATCTCTAAGCCCACCTTAGATCCAGACTACCCCCTTGGTGAGGGACTATCCAATGCATAGCATTAGATGTGCTTCTTTCTTTCCCCTGCCTTTTTACAGGTGACTTATCTCTAGAGTTACCATCTGTGCTGGGGTGTGCCGCCACCTCTTTATCTTATCCAGGGGTCTCAGTTGCAGCTTGTTTTCTCCTTCTTGAGCTCTTCAAAATGAAGTCCAGGACTGGAAACGATGATGCCTGCTGAGAAATGTGGGACCAGATGACTACATTGTTCAATGCAGCCTTCATTGTCTTTTTTTGTCAGAGTGAGGGGTGTGAAGGTGATTTCAAAATGGATGACTTTTCCATGGGATAATTCTACCCTGCTCTGAATTGTATCCTTATTTCTGTCCAAAACAACTCTGGCCTTTCAGCTGGGGCACCAACATTTCTACTGAAAACATTCAGGATTTTTTGGGAATGGGGTTGACTGTGTGGGTCATATGTGCTGTCATTTGGTGATGGGGCAAGTCTGACAGTGCCTGGGACATTGCTTCCTGCTTAACGAGTTTCTGTGTGTGCACTGCTGTACCTGGGAAAGAACAGACAGGAACGTGATCTAACTGTGGTGGTGCTGGGCTCCTTCCCTCTCTGTAGCAAGCTGCAATGTGGGTCACAGGCTGCTTTGCAAAAGCTCTCTCTTGCCCTGTCTTTCCTCTGGCTGATGTGCTTTAAGCACCACCATTGCCAGATCACGTTCTCTAGAGGAAGCAGAGAAACACCGGGTCTGTGCAGCCAGCTCAGCATTCCACACAGGTAGCAGCATCCTTTTTCTGACTATACTCAGGCAACTGAAAGCCAGAAAAGTAAAAAAAAAATAATAATAAAAAATGCCATCCAAGTCTCCATGATTTGCAGGCAAACACTGCTCAGTGCCACTGTGCTGCTGGCAGGGCAGCACAGAACCCATAATTTAGTCCCAAAACCTTCTCTAGTAAATCAGCAAAAATGTAGGATGCCCAGATAATGGCTCTACAAGGACAGAGTACCTGAGAAGAAAGGACCTTTCAGAACAAAACCAGGAGTGTTTGGTTAATGTGGGATAACAGGAAGGTTTCAAAGTTTTGAAGGATGCATATGGACAGAAAGAAAATCACTCTTTCACATGAAGGAATGGTTCTTCTGTGCCCAGCAAGAAGGCTAAACCCTTGCCTGGTGTGATGTTTCTCTTCCTTCAAAACCCAGGGTCAGTTTCTTGTTCTCTCTCTCTCTCTCTCTCTCCCCTCCACTCCAGTGCTGGGAAACCTGTCATATTTTCAGGAAAGCCATTGAATGGAGATGAAGTGTTTGAAAGAGAGACTGCCATGGGAGCACCAATCCCACTGAGATACAGCAGCTGGCTTATTTTACATGTAGACAAACAGCCATGTGGGAGCTGACTGGTGAGTTTGTAGGCATCTTGGAAATCCCCTGGAAAGGTGCCTACCAGTCTGGTGTCCTGAAGTCCACCTGGCTGGAAGCACCCCCAAGCACTGCCCCACTTCCCATGGTGAACTGCTGTCACTGCCAGAGCACAGGTCAGAGCAGCACCCATGCCCCAGCCCCAGGAATAAGGTGCTGGGGAGGCAAAGCGGAGATGGAATTTTCTCTAACCCATTCACTTTCACTGCAAGATGAGAGAAGGGAAGGCCCATTCCTTTGTGAGCAGTTCCCCAACAATCCCAGCTTCTCAAATTTCATCCCTTGGAATCTACCACTGGCTGGTCCAAGCACTGCATCCTCTGCCACACCAAGACACATAAATCATGCAAACAAGTGACATGACCCAGCTCACAGCTGGTACAGCACCTTTTCTAGCCTGCACTCCATTGCAGAATGGTGTTGGGGCAGTTAAGCACCATTTCCCTTTTTCTAAGTCTGTGCTGATTCTCCTGACCACCTCCTTGTCCTTCATTAGCCTGGAAATTATTTCCAGGATTAGTTGAGATGAGGCTGGCTGGCCTGTAGTTCGCCATATTTTCCTAAGGACAGGAGTGTCACTTGCTTTCTTCCAGTCTTGAGGAACTGCTCCCAGCTGCCATGATAGCTAACACACCAAAGGTGGGGGAAGCAGTGGACAGGCCCTGGATGTCATGCTCAGCAGTTCCTCACTTCTTCACTGGTATTTCCTCAGCCAAATTACACCAAAAACCAGGGCTGCTGAGATCTTACCGAGTTTTGACCTCTGACTCAGGATTTTCTTGCCCTGTGTGTTGCTTTCTCTGGAAAGCAGAGACCAATGTGACATGCCACTCCAAGCTCTGCTGAGACAGGGTTTGCAGCTCATTAGAGAATGGGTTTGTCTTTAATTGACTCAGGTGCTTAAATTTAAACTCATAGTTAGGGACATTACTGGATGTGAATCTAAGGGAGTGGGAGAGGTTGCTGCTGTAAATGATCCCACTGCTTATCCTGGCCACTTCTACAGTCTGTCTTCTTACCCACACTCCTCACTGCCCCTGTTCACACGTGTGCCCCCCCACCCCTGCAGAAACAAGAGCAGCACTTTAAACCTTTAAAGTAATTATTGGTTTAGCTTCAAAGCATATACACCCTGCCTAAAAGAGTTTTGAGCTCACACCCAAAAGCAAGAAAAGCCACATGGGGATCTCTGGAAGAGCTGAAGGAAAATCTCTTTAAAAGCCTCAGGTTTTGAGAAGATGAATAAACATTGTAAGTCAGCTGTTTGGCATTCACTCTGGGCTCTCTCTGTGTTTTCTAAGTGCCTACCAGCCCCTAGGATGGAGCAAAGGCTGACGCGTCTGGAGGGGTTGATGAAATGATGAAGCTTTTACTTCTGCAGAAAATTACAAAGCCATGGCCATGGGGAAAACAAACACAGGAAGTCTAAAGAACACAAAAACCCCACAAAACTTGACAAGAAAGCCCCCTTCTATTTTGTATTTTCCATGAACCACAATTCTACATTCCTTTTTTTTAAAAAAAAAATATATCTTCTTGAGCCCATTATTGGGATCTACAGGTTACTGACTGCCTTTACAATTCTCACTCCTCCTGTCAAACCAAATCAAAGAACAAATCCCAGTCGTGCCCCCCCAGAATTCCAGGATTGACAGATATTTTGGCTCTGAAATCAGATTCATGGGTGATGGAGCCTGGCCAGGCAGTGCTGGGTCTCCTCCGCACGCAGGGCAACACGTGAGGAACAAGGGCCCTGCCAGGGCTGGGCAAGAAGGAAGGCATGTGGCAGAAAGGCAGTCTCCGTGACCCATGTGGGTGGATTTGGCTCCTTTCTTTGGAAATGCTATCCACAGGGGCAGACACTCCCTCTGGATGCTACAGGCCAGGCTACCAAATCACCCTGACATGTGCAACGTGGCTCTCTCTGCTTCTGCCAGCCACAGGCTCCCATGGGCCACTTGCCAAGCATGGAGGGGACAGGAAGCAAAGGTGGCATGACGGTCTTCACTACTGGCTTAGTCTATGGGGTAGCAACTTCAGAAAACATGGAAAAAGAATGATTTGAAGCTACTTTTTGCTCAAGTCCCCACTGGTTGATGATCTTGAAGGGATTTTGTACTCTCCTACCAAAGAACTGGGAAGTCTTTGGGAAATATCCCTGTACTACACAGCAGTGTCCAGATGCACAATGTTCAGAGCAGCATCTGCCAGGGTGAAGGTCCCTCAGTCCCCTCTGATCCCCCAGCTAGGATGTGACCTCACCTTGGTGATGCAGCCAGCAACACATGTGTTGAAAAGCCCCAGCAATTCCACCCGTGGGAGACAGCAGTGATCACCTGGGACAGGTGAGTGCACCCTTGTGTATTTGCTTTCTTTCTGAAACCAGTCATTAGAGAGGGTGTCACTTGCTTTCAGCTGACAGCAAGCAAGGCGTTGTTACAGGAGTCTTCTTTACATGTCAGAACTTTCTCACGGTCAGAAGCGCTCCTGGGCATGGGAAGGGTAGAGCAGGGAGTGGTGCTGCCCTCTGAATGTGTGTCTCATGCATTGAGGAAACACTCACACAAGCCAGGAGGAACAGGAACTCTGCTCAGGTGATTGCATCAGGTCCTTTACATCAGGATCTTACCATGCAGCCATTTCTGTATGTCTTTCTTTGTCCTGACTTTCTTACCATGAGGAGGGTTTTCCTGCAGATTTTTCAAGCTCTGCTCCCTGCTTACAGGGCACCTTGTGCTGTGACTTGAATGAGCCTGCAAGGCCCCCTGGTACCATGAGAGCTGGTCTGCTTCTAGGTATTTCAGAGCAATGCTAGCACCTTACAGCTCATCTGGAGAAGGCAACTCCAAGGGACGAGTACTGCTGTACCCCACAACATGCAGCTCTCCCACTTAGGGGTACACAGACTTAGTCCTCCTCCAATAGCCCTTCTTGTTGCTCTGCTGTGAGTCCTGACAAGCTGTCCCTCTGTGGAGCCAACTCTTCTTTCCAAATTCTGCCACATTGCTTCCAGGCTCTCCTCCCACCCTCCTTCAGCACAGCACACCTTTCTGGCCAGAATCCACCCAGTATCATCATTAGAAGGTTTGTTGATCCCCAAAATAACACCTGCACGTTCTTTAGCAAGCACTGAATTTAGTTGGTGGCTGTTTTGCCCTACGTGTATTCTCACTGAGTCACACACTGCTTGCTGACTCACTGAAAGCATTGAGGTGGAAAGTGGCAAGAATGGTAGGATGCAGGCTGGATTGTCTCTCTCCCAATGGGAGGTGGATGAGGCTCATGTGTTTAGCTAAGAAAGAGACCACATGTCTCTATCTGCATCCATATCCAAGGAAGGTCTCTGACAGCTGAGAGTTATAATTTTATAGGCAAACACAAAACAGAATCTAGAGGTTGGACACGGACAATGGACAAATGCAGGCTGCAAGAAGGGAGAAAGGTACACAATGTATGCAATCTCAGCAGCTGCCCTGTCATGTAATTCTAATTAAATCTTCTTCCTTCCTTCCTTGTGTTCTGGTTGAACATGACTGTTTTACCAGAGACATGGTTCCTGTGCTCTATGAAGGGATGAGGCACTTGCAAGGCTCAGGGGATACCAACCCTGCAGCCCTCCATCCACACAGGCATCACAGCTCTACCTCTGACCATTCACATGTTCAGAATGGACTGGCAGACTTCTTGTGGGGCTTTCCAACAGGAAAACCTGGTCTGGTGCTGCTTCTGTACCCACAGTGCTCACTCTGGGACTTTAACACTGTAGCATCTCTTGCAAGTTCCTTTCTGATAGGATTTTGACAAGACAGGACAGCCTCCACTGGAACGAAGGCTGGAGCCAAGACCAGATAGAGCAGGTGGAGTGATTTATCAAGCTGGAATAGCTATTTCATATTTCCTAGCTCAGCCCTTTTGCATGGCTAGCAGATATTCACCGTGGGTGTGTGTTTCAAAGTCCCCTGTGCCTGCAGAACATCCATGCAGCTTTGAGAAGGTCCCTAATCAAAACATCAGAAGCAAAGCAGATGTGATTTCCCTGGCTAACAGTGTTGGACCCTGAGGCCTCTGCAAAACTGTAGTGAAGTTCCTACAGCTTTTGGGATGAGTGAGACCACATTAGCGGCACAGAAGGGGTGACAGCGAGCTGTGAGATTTGCTGGCTGCACGTGTGTTTACCTCATTCATTCACATCTCACATGTAGGGAGCTGTGGATTCAATTAGAAAATAATAGCCATTTGCAGTTGATTGCCTGAGACATCAGCTTTAATAGCAGCTGGAGAGAGTTAGACGCCTGAATTGGTTCTGAGCTGCACTTCCTAGTTATTATGCTTCTAATTATGGCAAACCTGCTATTTGTCAACAATGTTTTATCAAAGGTGGGGAGACATGACACTCATCTTTTGGGAGGTGGCTCAGACTTTCTATTAGGTCTTACGCAAGATGGAGTCTGCCATATCCCTGTTTGCCTTTCAAAGAAGCTTCTGAACCTTTCTTTTTGTGGCAATGTGCAGAGAGCCCGTGAGCTGCCAGCCTGGGAACTTCATGGCATGTGTGTTTCTCTTCTGATATACAGGGGCTTACACCTACTCCAACATATTTTTCACTCCATCTGGACCAAATCTGTGAGAAGATCTCTTCTAGAAGCCATTAAAATTTTCATTCATTCAATCAGGTCTGCAGACAGCTGTGAAATGGTCTAGAGCCCAGGACAGAACTTTGCTAACAGGTTATATGTGTGTAATGAGAGAGAAAACATTACTTCTTGTTCCTGCTGCAGCAACTCAGCAAGGATTGGTCAGTGGATCTTGGTAGCTTGGTCTTGGGGATGCCCCACGACACAACTTCTGATGGAACTTGATTGAGAAGAGCTGCACTTGTCCATTACACAAGTGTCTGCTATCCATTGCCTGGTTTGATGCAGAATGTACTGCAGGAGCTCTCAGGCTAATCCTCCTGCTGTCACAGGCAACCACTGTAGACTGCAGTCATTCCGCCCTGACAGGAATACAGGGTTGCACCCCATGGGCTACAGAGCAATTCCATTGCTCTTAAGCAACGTTAAGATTGTCTACCAAATGAAGAAACCCCAAAAGAAACAAAAATCCCTACTCTAGGAGGACAGCAAGATGAAGGTTTTTGCCAGTGTTCTCAGTGCCTGCAAAGGAATTTGCCAAGTGGAATTGCCACGTGAGCCCAGTAAACAGACCACATCCCTGTAACAGAAAGTGAAACAACAACTAGCCTAACCCTGCTTTTGCTATCCAGCTTGATTCAAATTCCTTCCTGACTCCAGGTCTCATGCTCTGTTTAACTCTAGTCAAGACACACAAGCTGGACACTTGGGAAACTTGGTAGCATCCATAGATGCATCATCATCCTCCCTACTTAGCCATGGTCAACCTCCAATGTTCAAGCAGTGTGTGTTTCGCATCTCTCTTTCCAGCTCTGCTGGCCTTTTTCCTGCAGCAACTCTAATTATGGCCAGTGCCTCAGACTCTGACAAAGCGTATGTCAGGACATGCAAACACAATTCCTTTTGCAGTGTCCTTGGTAACTTCATGATGAACAAGCACCTAACTTTTGCAGAGGGATATGAACAAGTCCATTGGTGATACCAGACTCTTTCGGGAAAGGGAACCAAAGAATCCTAGGAATTGGAGCTTCAAAACAGCAGCACTTACATTCCCCAGAAAGTTCTTCCATGGTGAACAAATGCCCTTCCTGTGAAAATCAGAGGAACCAGCTCTGGTCAGGGCAGAGGCACAGTAAACAGCTTTCACCTTCCTGTGACCCTACTGCACATCACTGTAGCCCATGTGCAATATATTTGGGATATATAGTAATCCCACAAAGAGCAGATGACTATAAAACCAGAAAATAGCAAAAGGCATGTAGTTAAACTATAAGCTTAATTGTTAACATGTAATGAGGTCTCATGGTATTTCCTACAACATCTGAAACCCTGAGGCCTCAGGATCCTGTGGCTCTAAAAAAATCTCAATGCTTTACTTAAAATATCTCCAGAAGATAGATATTTCTTCCCAGTTCATGAAAAAAAGTTTGAGTTTGTTCTAAAGGCATTTGCAGCCTCTTTTAGAGCTGAATTTTTAGGGGATAGTAACACATAAGCCATCTTGTTAATCATCTGGATTTATGAAACTGAGCATACTCTCTCCAGTTTCAAGGATGACTCCAAACTGGGGGAAGAAGCTGACATTGGCAGGAATGCAGAGCTGTGATTCAGGAGGACTGCAGTGGGCTGGAACACTGTGCCAGAAGGAACTACACAAAGTTTAAGCAAGGCAAGAGCAGACTCCTACACCTGGGATGAAGTGGATTTTTGCACCAGGACAGGCTGGGAGATGGATGACTGGGAATAGCTCTCTAAGAAGGGCCTGAGGGTCCTGACAAACAAGGAGTTGAATGTGAGTCAGCAGTGTGCTTCCACAACAATGAAGCCCAACTGCTCCCTAGTCAACATCAGCAAAAGCACAGCCAGCAGACTGAGAGAAATTATTATTCCTCTCTGCTTCACGCTGATGAAGGTGCATCTGAAGTGCTGTGTCAAGATTTGAGTCCACTGAGTGCTACAGAAGTTTGAATAAACTGGGGCAAGTCTGGCAGAGGCCATCAGGATGGTCAGGGCCCGGAGCACGTGCCATTTGAGAAGCTGAAGGGGGCTGAGAGACTTGTCCTTGTTAAGCATGGAGAAGAATCTGACTCTGTTTTTCTTGTAATCCCCCATTCAGCAGAGACAGACAGCAGCTACATCCCTCCCCTACACACATCCTTCTCTTCTCCAGGCTGAGCTCACCCAGCTCCCTCAGCACCTCCTTGTACATCATCTGCTCCTTCTCATATCCCAGCTGACTTCACTGGCTTGGGAGAGCTGCCAGCACTGTAGTTTGTGAATGTCACCACGGGGCCAAGAGCTGGGGTCTAGGGGGAAGAGGAACAAATGAAATCATCAAGGAAGGCTGATGGCAGCTTTGCACCAGGGTTCCTTTGCTTTGCAGAAGCTGAGAGCTATGACTAAAAGAGATAGAGAACCCACACTGCTTCCTCCAGCCCCATCACTGATGTGCACCCACACAAGCTGCCTCTCAGAAGACGGTGAGGTTTTTTTCGCTGTACTTCAGGCACACCATGAGCTATGAGCAATCATTTGGACTGGAAGGCTGTTCTGCAATCCACTGCCTACTCTGGGGGATTAGAGTACCTAATGAGTCTCCTGCCTCTTCTAATTGTTGCCCCTATACAATTACTGAAAAACCTGCCTCAACATGACCCAATATTCTCTCCCCACACTTGCTAATTGCCACAGGTCCTTAGTGTTGTGCACGTGGCTATAGCTACTGGGAAATGTTCTCTTGCTCAGATAAAAATTGTAACACAGGTATTTAAACTGGGTGGCTTTGTTTATTCATTCAGCTAGGAAAAAAAAAATAGGCGAGGGAAGAGCCAGCTAAGCAAACAGCATTAGATGAGGTGAGACACCAATGTTTTGTTTTGCCTAGGCCGTGCAGTAGGGTCTAGAAGACATGTTCCCAGTGAGGGGTCCCAAAGGAAATTAGTCCTGACCTATCTGTGGTCTAAGAAGTGGCCCACTCTGGGATCCTGAGCATGGACTGTCTCCAAGAGAGCAACAAATCTACAGGTGTTAAGTTCCTCTGAATGAGCCTAAGGATGGCTGAATCTTCTAGTGGATTAGAGTACTGGCATTACTGAGAGAAGCTGGAGTAGGTCCTCAAGGTCCAGCACAGATACTACACTCATGGGTACCTCTATTATGCCAGAGATAATTTGCATTCTATTTTGTCTACTGATCCCCCTGCCCAAATTTCTTAGACCTGGCTCTGACCAGGTGCTCCCCAAGGCTGAGAAGTGAGAAGTCACCTGAGATATATCATCTTCCAGCATCTTCAGATGTATTTGCTGCCATAGTGCTGAGTTAGGGGACTAAAAAAGGGATGAGGTTCTTTGATTTACACATTTAATTTTACTGAGGACAGTGATGAGAATGGACAAGGACAGTAAATTCTTTACCTACAACAGATTTGCTGTTGGGGTGAGCCAAGTCCCTGAAAAGAGGGAGAAGTTTACAGACACCACTTCCTACAATGCCCCCTTCTCACCAATAGTTAAGCAGTCACCAAGCAGCAACCTTAGATTGCAGACCCCCGAAGCCAGGCAGAATGACCCCCTCTCCTGGACCATAATCATATATTCACACAATCATGAGATTATGTTAAACTGAATCCATCTCCTGTCTCTTTGTTTTTTGTTTTGTTTTAATTTCATTCAAGCCTTCAGAGCAAAAACAGTCAACTCAGGTGTACCACCAGGAACCAAATATGCCTGTAGTGCACCATCCTAAAATCTTGCTCAGATTCATCTGAAAATATTTTTCTACTCCCCTAACAATCTGGATACCAATCAGATTTGGTAGTACAAGTATGTGCAGAAGCACATATGTTTCAGATTCTAGGAGGAAACAACCAAAAGGTGCCTAGGAGAGGAATCACTGAAACTCGGTTGCACATGGAGATGAATCTCCCCCCTTTCTACTTCAAGGGATTGGCAACTTTTACTTAACAGGCCATGAGCTCACAAAGTGCAAACTCACCCTGAAAAGCAGAATGAAGAAAATCCATTTTTGGTCTGTATGGGCCATATTGAACACCTCAGTGCATGCTGGCCACCCATGTATCTCAGCAATGACTGTTCAAATTACACCTTGAGGAGAAAGTAGAGCCAGAGAGTATGACTCCTACATTGAACAGGCTGCATCTAAACACAGTAATTAAGGTATTGTGCAACCTCTCTGGTACTTAAGTATCTGTAATAATTATGCACCAGGAAAGTAAGCCCAACACATGTTCACAGTCTTCTCCCAGCACATGGATTGTTTACACATTTAAGTTCCCATCCGATCTTCTTGATAGCCTAGGAAAAGCAGAAGCTGAATATGAGGCCACTGATGACACCATTTAATTCAGAGGCTTTTGAAAAGGAAAAGAACCTGGAAGGTAGGTTCAAGGCTGAGATATGAGTTTCTACCCTTGTACATTCCAGTAATTGCCACCATTCCATGTACACCAGCTTCAGCATCTCTTGCTGGTTTTTAGTCCAAGTCTTGTGCTCTTGTTTCCCCAGAGATTGTTACACTCACATTCTAAAGTGAGAAGTCCCAGGGATCTTGTCTTGCAGACTCCAAGTTCCTACCATGAATCAAGTCTGGAAAAGATGGAAAAGTCCTGCCTTCCTGTGAGAAGGCTCAGTCATGGGGAAAGGGCAGCCAAGAAGATGCAGAGATTGGGCTTTTACTCAAGCCCTGCTGTGTGCAAGCAGAACATCCATAACTAGCCCAAACCAGCTGTGACTGCCAACTGAAGTCTGCTCAGAAACCTGGTCAGGGTTAGCCAAGGTTGGGCTGAATCCTGCAATTGATAGCCTGGAAGCTGACAGCTGGTACAAACAAACAAAATTTCTTCCTTGTTTTAAGCCTGTGGTTACTAAGGTCCTCCCATTATCACTTCTCTCTCCTGTTCATGATTTTGAGGTCCAAGATTTAGCACTCAATTTTAACATGGGAATGCATCCAAAAAGCTCACAAATAAAAGATTGCTATATACTGCCCCAAAATAACAGAAGGCCCCGAATAACAAATACTCCTGAGGCCCTTATACTGATTTTTAAACACAGTTCTTTCCTTCACACACCAGCTATTTAATCTGAATTTCTTGTGAATCTTTTCCATTTCAAGACTGTTTCACATAGGTGGATTTACGCAATGCTGTAAGCAGGGCAGAAGGCAAACACATGGAACATGGATTGCACTGTTTAAGTAACCAGGAAGACAAGGAATGGGCTTGTTGAATTCCTTCTGCCATAATTTCACCAATTTACTGCTTGTGAATTATCTACAAAACTATCTTTTTCTTCAGCCCAGTATCTGCTGGATTGAGTCTTCCAGTGGACACTCAACTTCACCTGAGTGCCAGTGCATTTGTTATTGAGCTGTATGATTGGTCACTGAAGTAATTTCATAATTTCTTCCAGCTCACTGCATAGTAATAAACCACAAATAAGAGCAGTTCCTGTTGAAACAACCTGAGCTTGCCCACAGACCTGAGGCTTTTCAAATAGGACAGCCTCTCCTCAGGGGACACTTGGTAAGCTATGATCAAACCCCTGCAAGCTGAACACTGAGTATTTTGAATTTCCACAGTGGTAATGCCATGAGCCTGAGCCACAAGATTATACAGAAGTAGGAGGAAACCCTTCCTGGAGAAGTGGCCTCTGAAGAGATGGTAACGAGATGAACCCATGTCATGCCAAAAAATGTGCCTGTTGTTTGGAAGGACACGGCTCTTTCTGGGCTAATATTTTGGGTAGATTTGGGCTTGTGAAGTCTGGAGGTCAAGGTATATTAATACTCAGCTATCTCTTCAGTCTCTTGATTATTAAGAAGGAAGGAGAATATGTTCTCATTCTTGTCACCATTATTATTATATATAGAATAGGAAAGGATTTCACTCTAATTTTCTCTGCTCATTGCTGCTGTTTATGACATCAAGGGCGAGCTGGAAGAAAGGTATTGCAATATTGCATCAATTTGGTAAATTTAGGAACAACCCAAGGTCCCTGGGACTCTTTGATGGCTGCCACCACCCTCTTTGCTGGCTGCATGATCCATGCTCTGTGCTGCCTCGAAAGCAAGATGGATTGGCCACACAGAGAGGATGTAAAGTGTCCCAGACAAATCCAGATAAACTACCAAATTTGGGAATGCCTCATGGAGCCCAGCCCACATTCCAGAACTTGTTGAGGTGCACTCCTCTTGACTCATAGCACAAAGTTGACAAACTACCCACAAAGGGCTCTGAATTCTCTCTGTAATTAATTAGCCACAGGAAAACCTCAGAGAAGGGAGAAGGGAGCAATTTAACACAGCTCTCTGAATGACACAGGATGCTGAAATGCTGAAGAGTTAACCTGTCCCTTCTTCTCACCAACCTGCCCCTTAACAAGGTGTCCCAAAGGCCACCCCTCTGAAGGGGAAGGTCCCTGCTCCAGAGCAGATGGTGATTCTGTGGTTAGATTTCCAAGTCATGGGAATGGCTTCCTTCCAACCTTGCAGGTTTTATACTGTAGAGGACACAAACAAGCAGCCTTACTCAGTGGAAATCTTCCCACTAACTTCCACAACAATTGGAAGAGGTCTCATCCTAATGCTGATCTTTCTGAGATGCCACTGCTGAGATAAGCTCTGTCCCTTTGCTGCTTCCAACACCTTGTGATGTCTTAAGATCCAGATCTAGATAACAACATGCCTGTGTGCAAGGCTTCCTGCTTCTCCCTCCTGCCTCCATCCCATGGCTTTATTCATGATACTAGTTTGGAACAAAACAGGAGAGCTTTTCTTAAGCAAATCTTCATTCATGGGCATCTTTGATCACATCATCCTGTTTGGTTGGTATTTCCCCCCCAAAACATCTGCTTAGAGGGTTTCAGAACAGTTTAAGTCTGCTGAGTGAAGAGGAAATAGTAAAATTAGGGGAATTCCTCCTCTCCCCTTCAGCCTGTCTCTAGTGAGTGAGTTCACCTCATTCTGGGCTTTCATTTGTAACCATCTGTGACATTTAAGAAAAAGCTGAATGAATTCATCATCACAAGATGGTGTGCTGCAGAGAGCTCATAATTTCCCAGTCATTTTCTTAAATTACTATAGAATAAGGAAATTAAACTAAATTACAATGGGGAAAAATGAGAAAAAGGCCTTGTTGTCTTTGATTTCAATACTCCACCTAAGTGCCAAATTTACTACCTCATTACATCTTCTGATGTGTTCAAGAAACAGGAAGGAGAGCAACATACGTATGCTTTAATCACTTATCCAAACTTTCTACTACTTTTAGAGTGGGAAGATGGGAAAGAAAAAAAAATGTCACCTCCCAAACTTATACTTCTAAAATGGCATTTGATGTCCACTTCCCTCCTGCCCTAGACCATCCTCCTGTCAGCCAGGTGTGAGTCATCACTCAGCACAGGTCCTGCCATGGTGGGGAAGCCCAGATTGGCCAGACATCTGTCTGTGCCTTGGCTGCTCTGTTAAACCAGCCTCCTGGGAAACCAGCCTCCAGAAGAAAAGGCTGGACAGATGTGGCCTTGCTTTCTGGACTGTGAATAAAAAACTTCTAAGACATGGCTCAGGTGTGGAAATGGAGAGCTGCAGCCAACCCACTGCAGAACAAACAGCATCCGGCCTGAGAAGGCAGGCTCTTCATTTTGGATGGTTTCTTCTAAATTTCCCCTGTTTGCAGCACTCTGATTCCCCTGGATGACTCAAGCCACTCTGATTCTTCTTCTGTTGGAACAGCTGTGTGGACACCCAGCAGGTTTAATATTGGTGGATTATTCCAGACCTTTGCCAATACATTGCTCCAAGCCAGCCTAGTCTCAGCTGCCTTTCTACAGGCTTCTGCAATTGTCTAGTGCAGCTTAAAGGGCCAAACTAGGAGGGCACATCTGCTTGTTGAGGGCTGGGCTGATTTCCCAGAGCCCTCTTGTGGCAATGAGGGAGAGCCAAGGAAAGGGCCTCGCCTCCCTGAAAAACAAGAGGATTTTGGGAGGTGCCCTGGATGGGTTTTGCCATCCTGCAATGGCACACCAAGGGCTGAACTCAGAGCTGACCTCAGCAGACACATCTTTGCTTGGCTGGAGCAGAAATGTTTACACCACAGGCTGGCTGACACAAGACCCAAAACAGTCTTCTGTTCTGGGTATCTGCTGCTGTGCCTTTCTTGGTTTGACAGGGAAGGTGTTCTAGATGATGCTGCCAGTGTCTTTTCATGGCTTCACATTAGAAAAGGTGAAGCAATCCAGTAATTTTGAATGGGTTGGGAGCTTAAAGAGGCTCATAAATTTTAACAGAAATGTCTCATCCGCTAAATATGGATTGTTTGCATTTCCAGGTTGACTTACGTGTCAGCACAGTCAAGCAGGACTCAAAGCTTACTTCAGCCAGTGAGGAACCTAAACTACATCCCAGATTTTCATCCAGATCCTTTCTACAGACTGAGATGTGGCAGGCCATGACCCAGGTAAAAAGCAGATCCAAGACACTGACATCAGCCCCAGGAGCTGGGTCCAGAGCAAAATTGTACAGTGGGACAGGTGATGTCACTGAGAGCATCCTATTGCTCCTGCCTAGGAGTCCTGCAGGGCTGGTTCTCAAGGAAGGTATTGATTTATAGCTCTTCCTCACCTCAAGACACAGGCCTGCATCTTGCTTTTCTGCAGCTTACACTGAAGTGGCTGTGGGTTTTTTAAGGTTTATCACTGCGGTCAAAAGAAGCAGATCCTCCATTGCCAGGCAAATAAAGCAGAAAGCAGTGGACTTACAACACACCTTTTTCCCCAAAACACAGAATGTCAGTGTCATAGGAATTCCTGCTCTACTTCATTATTATATCTGTGTAATGCCTACTAAGAAAAACATCTTTATCGGTGATTCAGAAAAAAATGTATGTGATCTGAAAATACCCTCACAGCTGAAGTACCACAAACCTGCCATTTTTGTACACAGAACAGTTTGATCTGCCAGGAAAGGTGCATACAGCACAAGCTGTTATCCCTGCACTCAGTTCTGAAGAAATCCACCCCACAGGGAGACCAGCATCTTCAACTAGAGCCAAAGACAAATTCTGTTTGGTCTCGACTTAAAAAGTCCACAGGACAAAATGTCCTTCAAACTGTATTGGCGTGGTCTTCCTGTGACTATTTAAATATTTGTGCTGTTAAAGATGCAGGTTTGCATTTATTTTTACTGTGCACATGGTTTTTTAAACAAGATTCTTGTGATTTCATATTGCAGGATTGGAGAGATGTGAAAACATCCTAAGTTTATTTCATCCAACCTCTGCAAGCCAAAGAAGTCCCACCATCATCTGATTTTGGGAGGAGGGAAGTTTTCCATTTAATGGAGATAAGAGGATACATTTTCCAAGCAACATATTACTTTCTTCCTCCTGAATGATAGTTTCTCTTTTCTTTGCCTCTCCAGAAACACTAGCTAGAAGACAGACAACAATGCTGTTAGAGCATCTCTGAGTCCTGCCTTGATTTTTGCAGCAGGACCACACTGACAGCTTACATCCAGTCTGTGTTCTTCTACAATCCCCACATGTTTTTCTGAAGTACTGCTCAGACAGTTATTTTCCATTCATATAAAGATCATAACTCGCATGCTCACAAGGTTTTTAATTCTGTCCAGATAGCATGGCATTGGGAATTCAACTTCTTCTGAAGCGTAAAACATTCACCTGTCTTTTATCAAACTTTACCCCACTGATTTCAGACCTTCTCTCCATTCAAGAGATTATGCTTAAATCCCTGCTGTCAAAGTTCCTGTAATTTGGCCCCACAGATTAAATAGCAAGCCACTTGCTATGTAATATGTCTAATTCATTAACAGAAATTTGAAATTGGTATTAGACTGTGAAGATGGATCCTTGAAGATGGATCTCTAAAGCCCTTCAAGTTTGACAGTTACCAGCAAACTCTGGCAACTACCCTTTTCATTTTTCTCATGAAGACACATAAGGAAGGCATGTCCAGTAAGGAGTGGCTTTGGGTTTGTCTAATTTAGAGAAAAGGAGGTTGAGGGTGACCTCACTGCTCTCTACAACTTCCTGAGGAGGGGAAGTGGAAAGGGAGGTGCTGAGCTCCATTGCCTGGTACCCAGTGACAGGAAATGTGGGAATGGCTCAATGCTGCACCAGGGGAGGTTCAGACTGGATGTTAGGAAGCATTTCCTTACCAAGACAGCAGCCAAGCAAGATGTGGTCAATGCCCCAAGGCTGCCAGTGGTTAAGAGGCATTTGGACAATGACCTTAACAACATGCTTTAGCTTTTGGTCAGCCCTGAAGTAGTCAGCCCAGATGATCACTGTAGGTCCCTTCAAACTGAACTAGTCTGTTCTGTTCTATTCTATTCTGTATTTTAACAACAGTCTGACCTGTGCTATCATCTCTGACTTGATCCTGAGTCTGTGTACCAGGGGCAGCACCAAAACATCCTCTGTCAAGGCATATCACACTTACGATGAGCCCAGATTTGAAGGGCAGCTGACCTACTATAGAAGAAAGTTTGGTTAATGTGATATAATCTCCCAAACTGGCCACAAATGTATTGGCAGCACTGAAATGTTTCCACAGAATTTCAGTTTCATGCAGCATTTGCTCTTGCTGGCTTTTGATAGTCAGAATGATTTTCAGTGAATGCTTTGGTGGAAGTACAGGTTTGGATTTTGACCATGTCTATTTTATAGGTGCATTAAATGGTAGGACAGAGCCAGAGAAAAACACATTATGCATTTGATTGTCCATGTGATATCCACTCATTCTTGCTCCCCATCTCAGAGGCCACCAACAGGGATGTCCCCACAGAAAAGGGTGCAGCTCTCCTGTACATCATCTGTGGTCACAGCAGGCCAGCAATGAGAACAGTGCTCCTCATCCCATCATCATTCAAACTCACATCAGAACCCACCAAAAAAATAAGCCTGAAAAAAAGCATAAGCTTTGTTTTTCCTATACTGCACCATTTAAAGGCAAAATGATTTTCCTTTCCCATAGCAGATGGAAATAATTCCTATGGTTTCCATCTGTTAGTGAGTGATACTGCCCTGATAATGCACAAAACCACTCCAAGACAGAGGCATCAATTGCACCGAGAAGCACTTCTTAGAAAATAAAAATAAAAAATGTTTCCCAATTTTACGATATAATTAGAGCATGAGGGGAAGTGGTTTCTAGTCCTGTTCTATGAATTAGATTTTTCCATTTTCTGCTAGATTCAGGGAGGCTTGGGAAGCTGTTAGCATGCAGATAGCTAAAAAGACAGTAATTCCAATTTGATTCAGCCTGATGCCTAATTCTCAGAGAAAAAGGAAGAAGCTTCTTAGAGCTTTCCCAGTTGCCATTTTTCCTGTGAGATACCCACATATTTTGAAACCTTTGTGACAATTGTTTCAGACGTTTGCAATAACAAAGCCAAGGTCAATAACAAATTGAGCCATTGGCCAGTGTTAAAACACCCCAGACTCTCTTCTAAAAATTCCAGCTACCAGGTTATACTTTCATTTCTTCTGCCCCAGTTTACGGTGTTACTGAAGACAATAGAAGGTTTGCCAGCCAAATCTACATGGAGACTAGGAGAAGAAAGTTCTTTCTGAGCATTTGAGCACAGAGGTCGCCCAGAAGTTTATACATTCACCTATTTTTGGAAGTTTTTTTTCACCACCCTCCTTACAAACTGCAAACTGCAGCAAAAACCTTGGAAGTTTTAAATTTGTTTTTTTAGCTGAGGAAAGACAGATTTTTCCCCAACCTCACTTTCAGAAATAGCCAAGTTTGTTCTGACTGAAAAAAAATTCATCCCAAGGCAGAGGGTGACGCTGAGAATTCCACTTTTGATATTCTGACCAAGTTAGATGCAAGCAGAATAGGGTTTTGTGAGAAGCACCAGATAATCACAGAAGAGGCACTGCACCCAGTGCAGCCTGTAATACTATCAATTATCATATAGATTGCTATTACAGAGTGTTTTAATTGAATTTATTACCAATCGAATTAGAGTAGAATAATGAAAAATAAAACGAAGACTTAAGAAACACTTCCACCCCCCCCCCCCTTTTTTTTTTCAACTTTATTCCTGATTCCCTGCTCATCCCCTCAGTGGCAGAGGGGGTCAGGAATGGGGCTGCAGTCAGTTCATGACAGGTTGTCTCTGCTGCCCCTTCCTCCTCAGGGAAATGACGCCTGCTCTAGGAGATTTGAGTCCTTGCCATGGGCTGGTGTTCTTCATGAACTGCTGCAGTGTGGATCCCTTCTATAGGATGCAGTTCTTCAGGAACACACTGCAGCAAACGTGCTGCAGTGTGTTTTATTCGTAAACATGTTATCACAGAGTCACCACCAGCATCAGTGATGGGCTCAGCCCTGGGCAGCTGTGGGTCTGTCCTGGAACTGGCTGGCATTGGCTCTGTCAGATATGGGGGAAGTTTCTGGCAGCTCCTTACAGAAGCCACTTCTGTATCCCCCTGTCACTACCAAAACTGGACCATAAAAACCAAATATGCTCTTTGTGGAGCTACTGGTACCTTTTTTCTCTGAAAAGATACAAAATATTTTCCCAGCAATTTGTTCTCGATTTTTCCAAAGCGGGGATTTAGTGAGAAGGAATTTAAAAGGCAGTTGAACTCTCAGTGATCAAAGGTTGACCTCATGACCCTTTCACTGCATTTTGGAGTTGTTGTCAGCCTCACAGGGTCACATAACATGCAGGCACCACAGGGACATTCCCTGGGCAAGATCTGATCCACTTTGCTTGGGAAACAGTTGCTGAAAGTGTGCCTTCAGTCCCTGCCAGCGGGTACCCAATGCCCCATCTGCTCATAAGCTCAGTCTGTCTTCAGATGCGCCACTTCTTCATCACCTGCTCTTTCGTCATTGCCTTTTCCACCAGCAATTTCCAGCCTTTCCAGGGAGCTATTGGGTCTGTTTGCCATCTGTCCTTCTCCTTCCCCTGAGAACACTTGGACAGTGTTTCATTTACTTTTGTTTTTTTTCTTTTTTAAGCAAGTTGAACACTTTTTGATAATAAAGTGCTCTTGATATCCCTTGGAGCCACTTAGATCTCCTTTGGTGACCTCTTGCTCTTTCTGTGCATTACCATGTCTTAATGTCCACCTACTCTTTTGCCATTTCATTGGTCCACATTTGACGCCAGAACAAGTCATGATTCTGAGTCATGATCCTATTATTCTTCTGGAGAGTGCTCACTACTACCCAGAATTATTTTTCCCCTTAGCATTACTCTTTTCTCGCATTCTTTTTTCTCAGTGTATATGCGTGTGTGTTCTTCATTTCATTCCTTGATGTCTCTCATCTTTACTTCTGGCACTCCCCTTTCTTCTGCCCTTCAAAAACAAAGATATTAAAACCTATTGCAGCTTTCTAGATAAGATTTTTTCCTAATTAACTTTTTATTGGTTTTGTTTGAGAGAATAAAAAGTATTAGTGTATACCGAGCACAGAAAGGAATAAATACGGATAAACTTAAAGACTCTTCTAGGTTAAGCAAAGGGAAGAGTGGACAAAACTATATTTAAGGCGATCCACGGAGAAAGAGAGAACAAGAGCAAATGAAAATAGAATCTGGGAGTGTTTTCACTTAGCCAACTTCTACAGAAAAAAATAAAGCAAAGTTCTTCTAATCTGATAAAAACATAGAATTGGGCAAATATATCACTTCATCTAAGAATGAATTTTGCTTCTCTTTTTTTTTCCATGCTGGGATTGATGGAATTTTTCAATTTTCCTTTAAAATATTATTTATTTAAAAACCAAACAGACAAACAAAACCCAGCCAACTAACTAACCAACCAACCAAAACTAGCTGTGAAGTTCTCCACGGATGATAGCAGTATACAAACAGGAAGCAGTCTCAGGAGATTTCTAAACTCATCCTGGTTCCTGGACTGGCCCTTTCCTTTTTCCACTTTCTTTTCTTCAGAGGCCTGTTCCTAGCTTTATTTTTGATGGAACTAGTGAGAGCTATAGGGCTTGAGTCTCTGGGGGGCTCCAATATCCAAGCTCTCCTCTCCTGGGCAATCCCCTTGCCACTGAGAGCTATCTCCTCAAACAGCAAGCAAAATTGAAGCAGGCAACTCTCCTAGCTTACCACACCAACACAGCCAAAACAGTACCTCAGCTATTGCATTTCAGTAGGGAATCCCAACCATGCCTTGCATTTTTTGTTTGGGATTGTGAGAGGGTGGGTTTTTTACAGGGTAGGGATTACACCCTGTAATTGTGTATTAGTGTTCAAGCACTGAGCTGGTGAACTCCTTCTGGCTCAAGTGAGTGACAGAGAGAAATTCTGACTCATTTGCAACCAGGAAGGAAGCAGAGTATACTGTGTGCTCAGAATTAGGGACAGCCAGCGAGATTATAGCTGGAAAGGCTGCCTGCTGAGAGCACAGTGTATTTAGAAGCATCTAAAATTATTTGTGTGACTCAGTACTGTTTGCCTAACACTGGCAGCAGCATGTGGTAACTCTCCCCCTTAGGATGCTCTTTTTATCCTCCTTGGATTTTAGCTTGTGGATGAGGAGGAGGAAGAAAAATGAAGAAGAGGGAGACTTTCTTTGCTGTTTATCAAAAACAAACAACGCTTTGCACTTCTCCAGCAATTCAAGGTGATTTGCAGATGAACTTGGAGGTGTTGGACTTGGACCTGGGTAGGTATCACATAGTGTCTGCTGTTGTATACAAGAACTAAATTATGTGATAATCTCTAAGCTGTTCTGATTGAGCTGAACAGTTTGTTTGTCCTGGAACAAATCCTTTCCTTTCTGCCAAAGACAATTTTACACAGTTAAAGCCATGGTAATGTGTGGGTGGGCACCACTATGAAATCTGGAATGTCTAATACATTAATTTGAGGAGCCAGGAGGACCCAACAGTAGCAGCACCAGGAAATGGTATAGGGAGATGGTAAGAACTCTACCACAACTTGTTCACTTTCATATTGCAGAGGTCTTTGGTGATCCACTACTACCAAGCAGTGTTTGATTTCCGTCCCATTTATGCCAGCTGCTCAAACAAATTCTCCCATCACTCATAACAGTGTGCCCCTTCAGAAAAATTCATCTGATGGCATTATGTAGAAAGAGGTACCTGTTCTCAGCTCAAGGACTTAGAAGAATCTACCACATGAGCTGTCCCAGGGTTTAACCTATTTCCCAGGCAATAAAGCTCAGTACCACCCATCTTTTCCTAAACTGCTTCACATCTGGATTCAGCCACTACAATTGCCTCTGCCTACTGGATCAAGCAGCACTTGGCAGGCAGGAATGCTCTGTAGGTTCCCAGTGGTTGGAGATCATGACTGAGCTGCCTCTTTGCCAGCTCATTTGTGCCCAGAGCTTTCTGGGAAGCTTAAAGGAAAGGCAGTTTCATGTCCCAGTGTGTTTCTGCAGGTCCAAATGGACCTCACGCTGGGCAGGTGAGTAGGCACGGAAACTGCTGTGTGGCTGTGATGATAACATGGCAGAGTCTGAGCCAGCTATTCCCTTCAGTGATTCATCCCTTCCCCTCTTATCTCCTGCCCTAACCAGCTTTGCTGACAAAATTAGCACCATACCTGCTGTATGCTTATTGCTACCGTTCACAGCACAGAAGGAAATATTAATTTGTCATAAATAGAAGCAAATGGACCCACATTAAGCTGAAAGCAGCTTATACTTGTATTATTGCATCAAGGTGAATGGTATGCTTTGAGTCATCTAATAGAGGCCATCTCAGAGAAGAGCCTGCTAGGCAGAAAATAGGAAGTCCAGATCTGGATGAGAAAGCATCTAGTGACACCAGGAGACATCTCTAAAGCTGTGCACATGTCAACCACAGCATGTTGCTTTCTACCAATCCCCTTCCACATCCTGTAGCTATCTGGACTGGAGCTCCCCCTGATCCATTCAAACCATGGAAAAGGCAAATAGGCCCACAGCAAGAGACATTTTAGCCTTCCCCCTCTCCATAACCACCTCCAGTGCCTAGCACTTGTTCTCTGAAACTAAAACTGAGGAAAGCAGAAAATCCAGCTGAGAAAGAACATGGACTAATGTGTAAGCTATCCAGATACCCTACCTGACTTATTTTGGATTCTGTTTTTGTCTGGGTACTTGCCAACTACCCGGTATTTACTGGTTGAAAGAATCTACTCCATTCATGGAAAAGACTCACCCTAGTGCTAAAGGGAAAACACCAGAATGAGTACAATCTGCCAGCAGGGAAATGAAGTCTGTCCATGTGTACAACTGACTGCTGCACACTCCCAGCCAGAACATCTGCACAGAGATCACTGCACCAATGAGTGAGGCCTCAGTCATGTCCTTTTCCATCAGTCTTTCAGTCATACTGCAGAGGACACAAGGAGTCAAAGAAATGCTCTTCTTTAGGAGCACACATACATTGATGAAACAATTGTTCCACGTCCAATGCTCCCACCTTTCCTCCTTTCCCTAAACTGTTATCCCCAAAATTAGCATCCCAACAAAAGTGCATTTCAGCCTACATAGACAGGCTCCAGATATGATGGATTTTCCTTCTTTTTCATTCAAGGTCAGCTTCAGACCTAAGGCACTGGCTTATTTTTTTTCAACAAAGCATTACAAAACCATGGTAATGGGATCGACCTCTGCCTGCAAGCTGCTAATGACTTCCTGGGTGAGCACCCAGGGAATGGATCCACTCTGGCCCGCACGCCGCTGGGGGAATTAATTCACTGGAAGAGCATTGCTTAGCTGACTTTCAGCACTTCCATGGAAAAAAAAAAAAAGGGGCTTGGCAATGGCTGGCTGAAACCTCCAGCTTGCCAGGGGGATTGGCTGTTGTCAGATGTTGTTAAATCTCTCAGTGCTGCATGTCCCCAGCAGAGAGGGTGTTTTCATTCAGCAGTTATTTGGGAGCAAAGTGCACTGAGTACCTTGGGCAAGCATTGTTATTAACTCATTGTTATTATTCATCACTGTTTTGCTATTACCCTGCACCTAAGAGAGGGCACAGTGACCAGAAGGCCAGAGAAGGAATGCACAGAGCACAGAGCAGGCATGAGCATGGCCCAAAGACCTTGCATGCTGCCTACAGCCCAGTGCTGGCTGCAGAACCCTCCAAGGGCACAAGGCAGGCATGTGAGAGGAGGCTGCATCCCTCATTCCATGTGATGCAGATCAGTGAAAGAAGAGAAAGGCAAGAGGGTTCTCCTGAGAGCCAGCACACCACAAATAAAACTGAGCCAGGCTTCTGTGTCAAGCTGCATTGTGAATAAGGTCCAGCAATTGAATTGTTTCTTCAGAAAAATAAGTAAACTAAATGCATGCTCAAACCAGGCCTGCTCCTGTTGGCATTTTGGACCCAGCTCCTTTCTGAGCTCTAACTTGCATAGCCATTCTGTAAGTCCAGAGGAAGGAGGAGATGATCTTCTCCACTTTGAATTGCTCTGAACAACCTGATGAAGCAGTTAGGGGGGCCTGCTTGATGAGGTTTTGGAGTCAACTCTCCAGAAGTTCTGTTCCACCTAAATTGCTTTATGATGCTATGATCTTCCCTGCTGGCAACACAGGAAGGGAAAAGCACAACTTTCTTCCAAATTTGCATATCTCTTTTTTTTAGCACAGGTCCCTTTAGCCACTAATGGCCAGCAGAGGCCTCTCAGGAAGGGTACTCTCCTCTCCAAAGAAAGATGCATATGCACCAAGTCTTCTATCACTCTCATTAGCACCTTTTGAATGCCCTGTACTTTCCACAATTACTGGATAAGCAAAAAGTCAATAACAGTTTCTCTTATCCTTCAGCTAAACTCACAGAAGGATCACTTTTATCCTGGAATGACTCAACTGGCTTTGCAGCCATACAGCTGCACAGGGATTCCCAGGGACCTACAGAGAAGATCCAACTTGAATATTTCAAGTCAATAAAAATGGGAATTCAGTGCATTTGATTTTCAAGTTTCCTGGTTTATTAACTCAACAGTATGGTCCATTTGCCCAAAAAGAGGTCTGTGAGCCAGGTTTCCTGACTTGCCAAGGCCCTGACTGCATATAAACATAGTCCCACCCAATGCTTCCATTTAAGCCCAGCCCTGGATCTTCCTTTCCTGTTTGAGCTGTGCTGTGGTTTTGCTCAGCCACAGCTGTGCCCGTTCCTGGCCACAGCCCTGTGGCTCTGGGCTCTCACCTGCAGGCTGGGCTCCTGAGTTACCCAGGACATATCACCAGGAGCTTGCCCAGTGCTCTTCACTCTGGCTAAACTCCTTCATGGAGGCCTGCCTTGCCTGGGGGCTGTGAGTACAGAACTGGGGTCCTGTTTGCAGAGCCCCAGCCCACAGCCTGTGTTACCACCTTTGGCTCCTCCTTTAGGGAGGATCTAAGGCTGACCCTCTCTGCTTCTGCACCCTAACCCTGGGGCTGAGGTCCCTCCTTGTGGAAATTGTTCCTATCCATGCCTGCTTTAGCTCTGGGGCTCTTCAGTTTGGCAATTAATGATGGATGGGGACTGCAGTCTAAGCCAAGTCCGAGCCAGCCTGGTATCTGGTTGTCCTCCCTCTGGTTGTCCTCCCTCTGGTTGTCCTCAGCATTACATTACATTTTTGTTCAGGGTTTGTCCTAGACTTAGCTGTTGTTCACATGAAAAAGGGGCTTGTCACATCTTGAACCAACAGTAATGAGGAGAATCAGGATCATCAGAGCCAGGCTGGGTATTGTGAGCCAAGCTTTTGGCACCAGGAGAGGAGATGGTGTGGAGCTGAGAGGTGTTTTGTGGGGACACAGAAGGTGGGCACTGGCAGAAGTGAGACTTTGATTTCACTTCATCTGTGGTTTGAAGATACACAAGCAATTATTTTAGTTTTGTGAATGTGCACCAAATGTGTGGCCTTCTCATAAGAAAAAAGGATCTACTTTAAAACAAATCAAGATCACAAACCTAGTTCTAATACTGCTTCAGCTTTCAGCTCAATGGGCAATCCCTTTCCTCCATGAAGAAGTGGTGGGGTTTTTGTGCATTGAGAATAAGTTTCCCAGGGCTGGCAGATTTCTCCCAGGGCTGAGAGCCCCCGTCATCTTTCCCCCCCCCCCCCCCGCCGGGGGAAACACCTGTACAGCGGGTGGATTGGTGAAAAACAAAAAAGAAAAAAGAAAAGTCAAAACCTAGGTTGCTATGCCAGTGTGACAGCTGCAAGTCTGTAACATCAGATTTGCTTATGAACCTTTTCCCTGGTGTCTGATGGATCATCTGACATGCAGGCATCCCAACTCAGGGAGCTGATGTAGCTATTTCCAGATGGGCTTCATCTCATCCCAGGATGGATGTATAAGCTGCGTGGATGATTCATTCTCTGCAGGTCTTCACAGTCTTTACAGTCCTATCATAACCTTCAGAAAAGGTACTTTGTTCTATTCCAGCACCTGCTTAAAAGAAGCAAGTACGAAAACAGTACTTCCTCATTGCAACAAATCATCAAATTTGGGTCTGAGATCTTACGCAGGGAGATGTAGGTGAGCTACACCGCCATCCTTCAACTCAAAAAGTTGAACAAATCAGATTTTAATGCTAACATAAATGGAAAAAAATCCCCACTGGAAGAAAAGAGTTAAATTCAGTGGAGTCATCCAAAAAGAAAGAACAGGGTAGCTTTTTAAAGCCTTTTTAAAATTTTTAAATCTTCTTTCCCCAAACCTTTTCCTGAGTCTCTCTTTCTTCATTCCCTTGGAGAACAACAATCCTTTTTCTTGATCAAGGAAATAATAGCAAAAGCAAACAACTACCTTAAATTGCTTGGGCAGTGGGAGTGGGTGGTTCAATTAATTGCCTTAACTTTGCAGAAACATCTGGCATGCTGTTTACATCCTGTGAGAAGCAAACTTCCATTAGGAACAGAGTAAAGAAGATGAATGAAAATCGGCAAAGCCTCGCCCGCAGATTTTGGCAAGCAAAAGAACTTTAGCCTGCTGAAACCGCCCTGCAAATGCACCTGCACACACAGGCTGAGTGTCAGAGTAATACAGCTTTCAGGTGCTTGCAGCAGCTTTGATCCCAAGAATGGCAGCAAATGGGGTTGATAAAAACACCAGTTATCCTCACTATTATTGCAGGGAGATGATCTAACACTGGAAAGTGTTCCTGGACTTCATCTAGGGACAGTCCAGCAAGAACACCAGAGACAACATGGTGCAAACTAAACAAGGCTCGAGCCTTCATGCAAAACCTGGACCTCTCAGCTCATGGAAATGGAATTGGGTGACCAGCATGGCACAGAGGGCTTTATGGGGTTTATGGGAAAGGCTCTGTGTGTGACTGAGGCAGGAGAAACTGCATAAGTGGCCACAGAAGACAATGAAGAACCAGAGCCATTGTTGTATATGACTTGGCCCCTGAAAAAGAGAAATTCACTTTCTTCATTGCAGTACTGGCAAAAGGAGGTTTCAGCTGTTTCCTGACTTCACTTTCAGGAAACAGAATGCTCTCTCCATCCCAGAACAACATTGCTTATCATCAAATGGAAGGGATGACTTCTAAAACACAGTGGTGCTCCAAAATTTTCTGGCCTTGCATGGGCATGAGTATGCATTTGGTACTCTGAAAAGTAGTGGGCTGGAAAGGCTTATCTCATACATCATCTGCAGCTCACTGCTGGGACTGAATGGAGCTTGCTGGCTGCAGGAGATTTAATTAAGAGGAGATGTATGGTGCACTGGGGACAGGGCTCTTGCCTTGGCATGCTGTGTTTCTATTGCACACTTTTGACACGGAACATAAATGTTTTTCCTTCTTCCTAACATCAATTCTTACTCCAATAAAACCAATGCCTGACTGGTCCTGTGAGAGCACAAGTCTCAGTGTATTCCCTTAATGTGATGGGGAATCCATCTTGAGACTCTCAGACCCCCTCGTCCCTTTGTTTCTTGACAGGAAGGCTCATGCTGTTCCCAGAGACAGCTTCAGGACAGAGCAGCAGGGGTGCAGTGAAGCCTGCTGAGGTGTGGAGCCCTGATGGGAAGCCCAGGGACACCCACTGTTAGCTCTGGTCACAGCCACTGCCTGAAAACTACCCCTCCAGCAAGCATCTGTTTCCCTATGTTCCAGTGCACTCGCACACAGGAACATTCATCATGTGCAGGCAGCAAAGCTGAGCTAAAATTAGAAAGAATAATTTCTATTAGATTAATAAATTAAGAGTGTCTTTTGCAGGACCTCACCCTGTGCATGTTAGGGGGTGTTTTGGCTTCAATTTAGCCGTGACATATCAGTCATCTCACCTTGTGCCTTGCCTCACATTTTTCAGCTCTTCCTTCTCTGTCATTAACACCAATTTCAGTCCTCTTTCTTGAGGGGGCAGTTCATGTACACAGCTTCTTCATCTGGCTTGTGTAAATGAATATTCAGAGATAAAATGGCCGTTTTGGAGTGAATACAGGGTAGTGACAGCCTCAGAGGACTCTGCTGACACCGAACACCGAGGCCATGGCATTCACAGCCAGAGAGCATTAGCAGAGCCCATTCAGAGGTTTGCTTCTCTCAGGACTGGTTTCTGTTCTTTTTATTGGTGGTAAATCACTTTCCAAGCTCCCCTGTGAACTGAGGAAACATCACTTAATTTTAAAATGATAGATTGCCTCGATGTCTCTGACTTCCTCTCTGCTCCCTCCCAAAGGAGCAGAGTGGAAGCCCCAGTGATCACCACTTTGAAGGCTGTGATGGCCCCCACATTAAGGTCTAATTTTAACAGAAGCAATCTCATTCTCTGAGTGGACAAAGATCTTCCACTGCCTGGAGGTCATTCTCAATGCCATTTTTAATGCAGTCTGTGCTCAGCCAGGGCATGGCAGCCGTCAGCTTGAGTTCACACACTGTAAGTAACACTTCTTATACAGAGAGTCTGTAGCCTGCTCCCCAAAAGGCTGGATCCCAGAAACCTGTCCTCCTCTTTCCCAAAACCTTCAGCACAAAAGGACTGCCACTTTATCCACTGGGGTGATGGGGGGTTGGGGGAGTCTTCCCACCTGCTTTCAGACATTTTATTCAAGCCAAGTATTGTGAAATCCATGGACACAGCCAGGTCCTTCCACACCGGGAATCTTTCTCCCTCCCTGATATTCAAGAGGGAAGAATTGAACTCCTTCAGGAGATGAGGTATTTGGACTAAAAACTGTGCCTGTGCTGTTCCAAGGTACAGATGCCATTCCCTCTGGGAATGACCTAACAGTAGCAAATCTCCTCTTTCCAGAGTCATCTTCTGGCCAGGATGAACTTTTCTTGGGCTCTCTCAGGTTTTCTCCAAGCTAAGGCTGGGCTCTGGGACTATGTCAGGGACATGCATTTCACAGACAGGGCACCAGGGCACCTGAAAAATCTCCCCTACTGGAGGCAATCTTTGGGCTCGGTGAACCCAAGCAGGACTGGACTTCTGCCTCAATCTACTTCCCAGAAGTATATAGAACTGAGTCACAATGTATAGCCCAGCTGGACTAATCTAGTTATGGAAAACATTTTGGTATGTACCCCTTGGTACAAGCTTTGACCTCCTTATCTCATTCTCATCAACCCACAATTGCTAAAGCACAAGCCAGAAATAGACTGTGGTGTTGACTCAGAAAGGGAAAGAAGAGTCATTCTGACTCAAATACCAAGGTGGGCCTCCTGAGGATGGCACACAGGACCCTGCACCAGCACTTGCAGCTCTCCATGTCTCAGCTGTCAAAGTTCCCTCCCTAGAGACTGCAGCATGCTGGAAATGCTGCTGCTTATCTCTCCAGCAGAGGAGGGAGGTGATGCTCTGCTGAGTCTATTGTGTGACTCAAAGGCATCACTGCTTCAACAGGTCTTGACCATGGCCTGAAATCTGAGCAGCTTTATCTGGGCTGGGAAATAACAAGGGCCAAGGTTCCCTCTCTGGCCTGGAGCAGCACTGCAGAATTTACATCCATACAACTAAACTCTCTTCTCTGTCCCTGAATGTTTCACCTGAACCATATGCAGGCAGTGCTGCAACCTGGGAGAGTCTGAGTCAAGACAGAAATGTGGATGGGCTCACAACTAAGCTCACAACCCAGTTCTGATTAGGAAAGCCAAGGTTACAGAGCACTTATATTTAACTTTCCTGAGCTGGTCTGACTCTTGTTAGCACCAATGGCCCTGCTAACAAGCATCTTGTTTTCATACAACCCTATTCCACTGCTCCACTTTCTGAAGGCACCACTGAATAGGAAGGAGGCTTTTCCTTGGGAAAGAGAAAATTATTTGCAAGAAGATAAGCAGACACATTCCTTAGAAGGAGGCAGCAGACCTTACCATCTGAAACACAGTCTGCAGCAGTGTTAGTTCCTCTGACTGGTTGTAAAAGGTCAGCAGAGGTCAATCTATAGGTGAAGAAGCTGAGGAGCCCTCTGGTTCTTGGATACACATCTCGTCTGTCTAAATGTCCTGTTTTTTTGGAAACTGGAGACTATGACTGAGGAAATATCTGCCCCAGACATTCCTTCCACAAAACTCAAGAGGAAATTTCTCCTTTGAATTGGTTACAGCAGTATTGAGAGTAGTTTTATGTCCATGGCCACCTATAGCTCATTCAGACCCTTCCACTCTGGAATTGCTCTGCCCAAAACATTCAAGATGCTCTTTGCAACCTCCAAAACACTAAGACATCTGTGGTCTGAGCTGAGCAGACTTATCTGCTTTCAGACTCTATCTCTATGTTCGATATTTTACAGCAGGAGGTTTTGACTAAAAAAAAAAAAAAAAAAGATAGCTTTGATCAGTGCAACCTCTAGGTAGAGCTAGAAAAGCATAACCCTGAGCTGACTTTCTACTACCAAATATCACATTCTGCTTCAAAGCAGAAAGAGTCCTGAAGATGTCAGAAGTTTTTTAATCCATCATCTTGCCTCACCTTGTTCCAGGAAACAGGCAACTCATCCAAGCTGCACCTTTGCAAGTATATCAAGCCTTGGCCAGGTAAGCACTAAGGGCATCGTTGCTTGAGTGAATAATCTATTCCTAAAGATCAACCCCATCTTTTAAATGGAAATATCAAGGAAATACCTGTGCCCCTTTCTGCAATCAGACCAGTGTAGTGCTTTCAGGGAAAGAAACCAAGCTGCTGCCCAGTTCATTATGCTGTGCAGAACCACAGCCAAAAGCTTTCCCAGCTGGCAGATCACATCCATGCAGGCAATGTGCAGCCACTGTAATTGCTCTCTCATGCTTGTTTTTCCTAACTTTTCAGAAGTGAGAGACCAGGTCCTCTGATTTATAAAGAGCAGCCATCCAGTGCTACTGTTCTTTAATTTAAACAGCCATTTAGTGTCTGATCACAACAAATGGATCAATATTTTTAAGGTGCTGCTGAGTAACAGCAAAAAAAAAATAATCCCAAAACAATTTGAAATACAGACAGATCCCTTTTCTCAGGATATCTGAGAGTTTCCTGAAGTTTATTTAATTCAGCAATTTTGGAGCAGTATTCCTGGTCATACCAGTGGTGGGCATGTGTGCACAAGTGCATTCCTCTAATTTATTTCTGACCTTGGTTACGCTGGGGTTATTCCAAATTTGTCCATAGCTGGCCAGGAGGGGCTTCAAACTGATGCTGTGATTACAAGAGTTTCCTCTGACAACCTTGTCATCATGTAAGCAGCACACAGCAAAACAAAGCACAACAATTCTCTGCAGTGTGCATCTGTCACCCCTTCTTGTGACACCCCAGTTTTGAGTGTGAGCCAAGCCCTCATCATGGATGTAATTGACTCTGCAGTCTATTGAGATGGACATGTTTTTTCTTTTGTTACTGCTATCTGCAGGTTAACCACAGCTGACCCTTAACATTTTCCCCTGTGCACAAAGGACTTCCAGCTTCTGTGGTCTGAAACTGTGACACAAAGGTTTGTTGCTAAAAGGAAATTAAGCCAGTCATAAGCTTAGAGGAGCTTACTCTCCCACTGTAGCGGCTTATAATTAGCATAGTCCAACTAATAAAGTGATGTCTGATTGCAGTCAGGCTTCTGGAAACTATTTCTGGGCCAGACCATCAACTAACTGCCCTTCCTTCACTCAGTCTGATGTTAAATTGACTTACCCCGTGCCATTTCTCATTTCAGCAGACCAACACAAAAGTCATGCGTTTGGCATCTCAGCAAAAGGGAGGGAGGTGTAAAGAAATAAACCCCTTTATACTAGATGTCTAGGGGTCACAACAGCAAGGGCCATCACCCAAGACATCATGGGAGAGAGGGCTGACAACCCTCTGGAGTTCCCTCTCACAGTCTGGGATAATCTTCCTTCAGGATTGTCATTTTACCCATGGAATGTCTTCCCCAGTCATCCCAGGAAACGGTCATCACTCAATCCTGACCCACAGGCAAGGGAACAGACTCCAGGGCAACACACTGGCTAGGGGAAGAACAAACCTATGTCTTTCCCAAGGTTTTGATAGCAGCTGAGCAGGATGGTTGAAGATCTGCCTGATGGCATTTTCTGATGCTTCCAATCTTCTTATTTTCCTCTTTACTTGCTTGTCAGGTGGAAGACACTACAAGGAGAAGCAAGGGGAGGAAACTGAAGTGCTGAGCTCCCACAGTAAAAGGGGCCATGCCCATAACTCAGGGAACCAACTTCCCAACCTCTCACATCTAAGGAACGCCCCATTATTTGCTCCTTACACCATCCCTTTCTGACTGAAAGCTTGAGTTGCCACCTGGAAAAGACTTCCTGGAGCAGGTGAGAAAAGATCTTCTGGGCCACTGGGAAGCAGCTGGAGAGAGTCAAGCTGCCAGAGGGCATTGTTCATAAAAATTGTCCTGGATGAGGCCCTGACATTTTGTTCCTCTTCCTGACACAGACTTGACACACATGTAGTGTGGGACCACCCGCCCAACCTGATACATGCAGAAAGATGCATGACCCTGCTCATCCCTGCTCATCCCTGAACCTGGCACAAAATTGCACCTGGAAGGACCCAGGGTATTCAGAGTGAAGCTGCCAGAGGGCATTGTTCACAAAAATTGTCCTGGCTGAGGCCCTGACATTTTGTTCCTCTTCCTGACACAGACTTGACACACATGCAGTGTGGGACCATTATGGACCACCAGCCCAACCTGATGCATGCAGAAAGATGTATGTCCCTGCTCATCCTTGAACCTGGCACAAAATTGCACCTGGAAGGACCCAGGGTATTCCTTGCTTTGGAGAGGCTGCTTAATCCTGCTTGCTTTGTGTGAAACTCCTTACCAAAGAAAAGCCCTAAAATGAATTAACTGAAAGAAATCAAAGGCTGAAATGTCTAATATTTCAGGTACCCATAATCCATGCTGGCATGTGTACTTAATGGGTTTTGAATGTATCAGAAAAGGAAAAGCCACAGGGTTGATATCATTAAAGGCAATAAATCCATCCTAGGAAAGACAACAAATTTAATCTGGTTCTAACATTTCTGATTAGCTTTTCTTCTTATGAACACTTTGGTTATTGGAACCTTGCCCTTTTACTTACTGATTATTTAATGTAATTAATACTCATTTCAACTTTGCCATTGAGAGGATCTTTTCATTTGCTTTTACAAGCAGAAAGCTGATGTCTGCTCTAATCAAAAGATGCACTCCAGGCACATGAAACACAGTGCCACAATGTGCATTACAAGGATCAATGATAAATTACATGAACTCCTTATTCCCAGGAGGGATTTATTACTGAGCTAAAAGGAACAAATGGTTATAGCAAGAGATGGTTTGTTTTCTCTTGCTGATTTATGCAAAAGGTCTGTGCTGGCACTCACTGAAATGAAAGTGTTAAGGAAAGAATGGACTGTCACATGAATTCATAGAGAGAAAAGCTGTGCTGCTTATAGAAGGGATGCTAACGATGCTGTTTTCATCATTTGGTTCAGTTCGTTGTTTCCACCAGAAAAAAAAAAAAAAAAGGTTGGATTGTTAAGTGTGGACAGAAATTGCAGGAACCACACCTTATTTTAAAAATGCCATGAAGAAAAAAAAAGTATAAAATACCTTTAAAAGCAAAGAAAAAAAAGAGTGGATTCCAAGTTACTCTAACAAACTTCTCTCTCATCATGATATTTTTCGCTTCTTTGTCTCATCTTTAAGACCTTTTCATTATCATTCTAATCAAGTTTCAAGAGAAGAGCAAAGATTCACCATAACCCGCTGAATCATTGCCTGATTTCCCCCCCCTGTTCTCAGCAGGGCTTGAACAAGAGCACTGACACCTGAAGACCTCTACAGCCTTTATTCCCACCATGAACTCCCAAAGGAAATCCAGCCTCTCCCCCCGCTGCCTTGCACACATAAGCAGTGCTTCAGGGCAGTCCTGGTTGTTGGATGCATCTGCCTGGAATGCAGCAAACAGACAGGTCAGCTAATTCATCATGGCCACAGATGAAGCAGGATATTCACATCTTGAAGAGACCGCACCAACTCGTAACTTTGACTGAGGAACATCAAAAATCCATGTTTATTAGGCTCAACAAAACTGTCACGTGTGGTAGGGAAAATTAGCATATGACTTCTGTCCCATCTCTCCTTGAGTCTTTGTGTGCCTTTCTGAGCCACCCTGTATTTCTGCAGTGTACCTCATAGTTTTCCAAACCCTGGACTAAACGTTCACCTAGGAAGCCTCTCCTGGCTCCCTGCCATCCTTTTGCAGTAATGAACTCTAGCACAGGAAGTTGCCTCAGCCCCAGGCTGAGGTCTCTCCTGGAGTAAATACTGCCTCATCTCTTAGATGGCATCAATCATTCATAGCCTTGTCCTGCTCCGAGCATCTGCTTCCCCTTCTCTTCCTTAGTTTCCTCCTGATTAATTGATGAAATTGTTAAGTGTGGTTGCCTCAGAAACTGCCATTTCCTTAAGCATTTTTGGCCCCCTTTATGGTGGAAAGCAGGAAATCTTCACAGGAACCCTGAAGGGACAGAAAGGTTGAATAGGACCAACCCTTCACCAGGACAACACAGGCAAATACACCAAAATAAATCCTGGCTGTTCCCAGGCTGTCTAAGGGCAGAGAGCACAAGGAGGGGAAGAACCCTGTGCCTTTCCTGTCATTCCCAACATCCAAGTGACAAATACACCATTCTCCAGGAAGTTTTCCCCCAGACAACATCTACAACAGCTCTCAAACTCCCACCCTTGGCATCACATGGACAGCACAACTTGCACAACCACTGCCTGCCCTCTTCCACTCCCACTGGTCAGCACCTGAACCCCCTGGCTGCAAAAGCTCAGTGCTCCAGGGCAGCTGGCATGGGGTCAGCCAGTGCTTTTCTGCCATCCTTCTTTGTCAGAAGTGTTTGCTGATCACTGACAGGGCTCATAATATGTTGTTTTATTAGGCGGACTCTCTCTGCTTTTATTTGGCTGAAAGACAGAGCAAACAACATTCTGGCAGCCTAGAGATGCTTATGGTCCCACTAGCTTTCACTCGCAACAGCAGAACAAGCATTAAAAATGGGGCTTACTTTCTACTTGACATTAAAAAGTAAGTGCTACAACCACTGGAGGCTGACGAGAGATCATACAAGATAGCAAAATAATTGAATTTTGGTATTAGTCAGCAGAGATGTTGCAAATCACAGAATGGGTCAAGTTGGAAGAGTCCACAGGGGGTCATCTCGTCCAAACTTCCTGCTCAAGCAGGGTCATCCTAGAGAACATGGCACAGGAATGTGTCCAGATGGTTCTCCAGTGAGGGAGACTCCACAACCTGTTTCCTGTTTCACCTGCACAGGAAAGAAGTTCTTCCTCATGTTCAAGCCGAAATTCCTGTGCATCACTTTCTGCCCATTGCCTCTTGTCCTATGGCTCAGCACCACTGAGCAGAGCCTGGCTCCATCCTCCTGGAGCCTCAACAACATTTCATTTTCAAGCAGGCACTCCTCCAACCACAGGAGACCTCTGGATGAGTCTCAGAAGGTACAAGCACTGATATGTCACATGCCATGGCTGCATACGGGAGGGGGCTTGTACCATGGGCAAAAATCAACTATTACAGCTCTCAGGAGCAGCTCAAATCAGTGGAGAGGGGCCTTATTCCCCTTTCAGGGGAAGTCAAATTAAGCAGCCTGTATGCAGAGGGAGTCCTGGATTGAGGACCAGGAGTTCAAATTTCTAGTTTTGTCACTCACATTGGTAGTCTTGGGCTCTTCTTGCATTCTCTCTGGCTGCACAGTCTTTGGGGAGGGACTGCTTCCCACTCAGCATATTTAGTCCCCATGGCACTCTGAACACAATACACTAAATCTGCTGTAAATTGAAAACAATAGGAAAATACGTGCCAGAGCTCCTCTAATGCCCAGCAGCAAAAAGTGCCCAGCCTAGGGAACAGAGGGCTTGCTGAAGGAAGGAAGAACCTGCCTAGTTTAGAGGAAGAAATCCGTGAGAATTCTTTAATGAGGATTTCAGTGGAAACAAATTGTTTCCTGGGCAATGGGTAATGACAGCTAATAGGGACCCCAGAAACAACTTGCAGCACCTTCTTATTTCCTGTGGCCTGTAATCACAGTGTTCAGCTGTTATTTTCATCCTTCTAAGTAGTATAATGGACAATTGCATTCACATTTCCTTTTTTTTTTTTTTTTTTTTGCCAGGGAGATGTTACTACTCCTGGTATTTTCTATTAGCATAGAAAAGCAAGATTTCTTCCGCCCTCATTGCTTCAGTTCTCAACTAATGTAAAGAGGCAGAATCCAGTGAAAAGTTTATTAGCTAACCTCTCTGGAGAATCAATTTAGCATAGTTATGCATGATAAAGCTTTACTTCCTTTATTTTTCCTTAAATAAAAAAAAAGGATGGGAAAGAGAGTTGTTTTAAATTTATGAGCTGATGCGACAGTGAGTAATGGTGAATCACTGTTTAATATTTCAGTCAACCATCTGCAAGGTGAGCTGTACTCCCATTTCACATTTCTAGAGCTAAGAAGTCACCTCAAGTTTCATGAATAGAATCAGCTTTGCATCAACCCCAAAAAGCTGTATTCAGCACCAAATCCAATCATTGTCCACCCAGAGACCTCAAACACTCAGCCTTAGAACACAGGGGAAAACAAGCACAACTATAACCCAAAGTGGGAGGGTGAATAACACACTGAATAAAAGAAGCTGCAAGGATGAAGCTGGCTTTTTTTTATGTGAGTTCCCAGTCATTCTGCTGGCAGAGCTGGAGGGAAGAGCACCTTTCTGGCTGTGCATGGAGAACAGTGATTTTCTCTGTCTTTGTGCTGTCTTGTGATTGTCTTGTCTTGTACTTCCAACACCATTCCTAGCACCCCAGAGGCACTAAACCAGCTTGGGACTTCCCAGGGGAGCTGAGAAGCAGAATCAAGCTTCTCTCTCTGGATACTTCTTCCTCCAGCACAGAGGTGTAAGCAGAATGTCTCTGTGCCTCAGTATCACAGCCACCCAGGAGAAGGCAGTGCTTGCAGGGAGGAGGATGCAGTGTCATCCTGTGCAGAGCGGGTTTGTCAGCAGTCGGGCACCTGCAGATCCACAGGACCAGGAAACACACACCTTGTGTGGATCCAGCACCTGCCACACCTGCAGGGACAGCACTGGAGCCGGGAAGCTGCAGAGCCAGATTAATCCCTTCCATGGGATGTCTCCCACAGGGAACAACCCAAAGACACTGAAATTCCAGGTGGCTCGGGAAGGTTTCTCTTAGACCTGCTGTTTCCAAATTTCCTCTTCCTCCAGCTCCCAGTGCTGAAATCGTCATCAGCCTCTGGGTCTTAGCTGTTTCCATGATAGTGTGGTCTGTCCAGACTGGCAACTGAACTGTCTCTTGCCCATGGCTCATACACAGCCCCTCTGCTGCCATTGACCAGAGCTGTTTCTCTAGCATGTGCCACCAGCAAAAAACAGGCTCTAGGCCCAGCCTCCCACTCTGCCTTTCTCCAAGGGCATCTTCAAGTTCCTTTCCTTGATTAATGCATGTTAAGACTGACTAATTTCATACCTTCCATCGCTGTAGCTGCTTTACAGAGGGGGAAAATGCAATTTCCTCTCACTTGTCAAGTGTCACGAGTTTGTGAACCATGACAATGTACATTGCTACTGCTGCACACAGCCTGCCCCTCCCCCAATCTAATGGAATATGAATAGCAGTTTTGCAATAAATGTGAGTTATTGAATGACTACAGGGAGCCAGTGCTAGAGAGAAGGCTACCAAGAGCCTGTGTGACCCTGCAGAAATAGAGCTCTCTGTATAGCGTGGGCAGAGCACAACTGCTCCAAAGGAAACTCCATCAGCTGCCCTGGGGCTGATTTCTATGGATAGAGGAAAAGCCTCACACTTTTCATTCCTCTTTAAGATCTGGAGGAAGATCTCTTATGTCCGTTGTCTCTACATTATTGCAAATGACGAGGAACTGACACATCCAGCTCCCTCACTGTGTTTTATACTTATGAACAAGCAGTGTAGTCTCAGTATTGGTTTGCAAAGCTTTCTACCCCAGCATGTGCTTCAACCACAATGCAGTGCAATAAGACATCAGCATAAAGTCAATGGTCCTTCCTTCTCTCCTTAAAAATAGCCTGCTTCATACTGTGTAATAGAAATTTTGGAAAGCTTAGGTGAGCTGGCTTTGACCGGAAAGATGCCCTCCCTCACTTTTCATGCCAATGGTTCACCACCCACCTGTTAAATAGTACACAAACTTTATTTGCCATAGCTGTTTCTCAGTGCCCTTTTTTATCTTTTATTTGACCTGACCCTACAAGGAGCCTTCTGGCATGTAATGTCTTATCTCTGACACTTTCTGGACTTCTCCCCTAACTGGTCAGGTTTGGCACTGGTCTAGTGCTGAAGAAGTTCCTGATATTATGGCAGGATTCTTTCCTCTGAGAGATTATCTGGCACTTAGAAAAGTGTCGATTTATTTACTGAATCCTCTGGTTCCTTCATAAAAATTCAAAAAGCTGGTTCATAAGCTTGAAGGACACATATTGAAGGACAGTAACAGAACAAAAACAAATATTCAAAGAAGTACTTTCTTCTGCGTTTTTCAAGTCTTCCAAGTGAAGCAAAATAAAGAACAAGAGAGCTTTTCACCCTCTCAATTTCCCAGACATAAAAGATCTTGAAGCAAGCACATTTTCCTGTTTTTTGAGGTGAGAGAAGCAAAGGAAAGAGTTGGTAGAGGAAAAAAAAATGTTCTCTATCTTTTTGACATTTAGGGGAAAGAATTTTATTGATTGTTACAAATGAACATGAAGCTCTGTTACTTTGGTCCCTCCCCCAAGCTGTATGAGCTTTGGTGTCCTCAGGAGCTTCTTCTCCAAGTCTTCTCTACTGAGCCACCCTTAACTCTCCAGGCATTCACAAACTCTGTGGTGTGACACTGTGTGGGTGACAGTGGCCACACAGTGAAAGAAGGGACCCCATCTTCAAGCCACAGCAACCCCCTTTTCTCACTGAATCCATTACAAGGCAGGAGGGACAAAAGAAATAAAAGGGATGAAATCACTATCATAATGCTCCAGTTAAGCCAGGAGAGTCCAGCATAAGAGTGGAAAGAGACACCCTCCTACCAGCAAGGATGGTCATTTTGCTTCCCTGCATTTGTCTGAATCTCTCATTGTTCCCCTCTCTCCACTCACTCCTTGTACTGCACAGAGCTGTGATCTGAGCGTCTCGTGTGTATTCATCAGTGCTTCAGAGCAGATGATTCACCCACCCCTCTTTATAATTTTATCTCCCATCAGCTGCAAAGTCAAAGTCTGAATAATGCACCATTGTTGTTTTCAGGAGCGGGCTTGTCACTGTCATAGGAATGACACCAGGAGAAAGGTATGATTTGAATCAAAACAGAGGGTCTGCAGGTACCATCCTAAAGCTCTGGAACTGGCAGATTAAAAATAACAGTGAAATCGTGTCTGCTAACAATGAGGAGGGAAATAATAATAATGATGATAAACACAATAGCCCTGACTGCGGCACTGCGTGGGAAGGTGAAGATGTATTGTCTGTTCTGGGCAGAAGGTAAACAGTGCTGCTTGTTTTACATCCTTTACAACCAGTTGTATCTACAGCCAAGCTCTGCCTCCTCCCTGGCTCCCTGAGAGCCATCCTGGTCTCCAAAAGACGAGCTTTGAGAGGGGCACCTGCCCTGAGGGCCAGCAGCTGCCCAGATGCAGCAGCCAGGGACAGGAACGGAGTGTCCATCTGTGCCAGATCCAGCTCAGGCTCTGCCATGGGTTGTTCACCCCTGAAGGGCATCAGGTAGGTGTGCAGAAGAATGGATTAGCCCCTATAGCAGGGAAGTCTGACACAGTTTTGAGTGATGCACCAGGACTGAGGTTTTCTGCATGTTTAGCAAACACCAGTGAGGTTTGCTCTACACCAAAGTGCACTTCTGTCACAGATGGGCAAGGAGCAGCTCAGGTATCATCAGCCAGGTATCAACCACACCTTGTAGCTCTTCAGAGATAAGCTGTGCTCCTCTGAGCACCACTGTGCTTTTTATTCACCTCAGGGCATCTCCCCAGGTTCAATAGGAATGTAATCTTCTGCCAGCTCCAGAAAGATCCAGGCTGGTCCTTCAAGGTCAGAACCCCCAAGGTGGGATTTCAGATTTAAGGCCTGGCCTGGCTCATGACTTCTTTTGACAATGTCCTGCCCACCATTTTCATTGCATCAACCCTGAGGTTTGTGGGAGGCAGGAGCAGAATCAGGGAAGTGATATTGCTCTGTGTGCAGGTGTGTGTGTGTAACCAGCTCCCCAAATGATGGTTTGGTAAAGGGAGATAAAGGGAAGCAGGAGGACATACTCAGGGAAAAAGGAAATCTTTGCTACTTCAGGCAGCAAGACAATAGTTTGACTATAGTCAAACTATTTCCTAGGTTAGAAAGTGGCCCCTCAGCTCCACCTGTAGTTGGAGAAGGAGAAAAGGATGTATAACAGCTCCCAGGCTGGGCTCTGGCTCACAACCATCCTCCCTGGAGGCAACATATAATAAACATCTTAAAAGAAAGAGGTGGTGTGAGCATCCTCCCACAGTGGCAAGAAATCATTCCCTGCTCTGAGTCGTGGTTCTGCACGGGCTGGATTGATCCATCAGCACAACCATCATCCCCTCTAGTATGTTCCAGCCTTAGTGACAAAAATCCTCAGCACTTTCTGAGGAGAGCTGTGTCACACACCCCTTGCTGCTTCATGGCATGAAAGAGGGAGTAACCTGAAAAGAAATGGCTCGCAGAAGCACCTGGTGTTCTTGGAAAATGCAAGCTTTGAAACACAAATTGGCTGAGAAACAAACATCCCGCAAGGACGGCCAAGAACTGGCATGCTTCTTGGACATGAGGTGCTCAGGAAAAAATAACAGTGGGTTATCCTGCTCCACACAGCCCAAAATTCATCCCTAAAAAATAAAACAAATACTACTCTAATAAAACGAGTTTCTCTCATATAACCTCCAAAACAGTTACCCTCTAACCTTGTGTCCATCAAGATCACTTACTACCTTCCTAATGATCAGCAGAGCAATGCAGTCAGGTGTGTGTCATGCAGACCTGGCCAAGAGAAATCTGAAACTTCAGAAGCTCCATCCCCTGTTGTGACTGTTGCTTGCTCACCACAAATATGGCACACCCCAGAAATCACATCTGCACTTATTTCTGAATGAGAGCCATCCTGCAAGGCAAACCAGAGCACAACATGGTAGTAACTATAATCCTTTCTCCTTAAAACAATTTCTCCTTTTGCTCTAAAATTCTCAGCTTGAGAGTAGCACTTATTCTTTTTTTGGTAAAGCCAGAATTTATGCTCAGAATGTACTCTGGCTAAAAGCAACTCTACACTTTATCACCAGATCAAAGCATTTTATAATACCACCATTCCAATGGAGAGTCCATCATCCACTGCTTTCTAAATTTCCTCTATCTCCTGTGAGAAGTCTCTATGGCATGGGAATCCTCTGTAATGGATGGATCTATTTTTGCTCTTTTGTCTGATGGATGTAGTGCTGAGCAACTGTCTCCAAAAACTATTATTTTTGGAAACACACACTGCTGGGATAAAGTAAATGGGTTAATTTTTCTTGAGAAGGACCCACCAGAAGATAAGGACCTGCCTTTGTTTACTGTCTGCTAATTCACCTCAAACCCATAGGAAGCTCAGCTAACGAAGACTAGCATGAGTAGGGAGCATGCAGAGGATTTCCAAGCCATGCCACAGAGATAAATAGAGATGCCTAGAGATAAATACAGAGCTGGTCTGAAAATACAAGGATTTTGCAGTTACTGAGTGAGCAGGTCAAAGCACACCCTGTCTGTGCTCCATTTTCTGCAGAGAAACTCCAAAACAGTGCTACAAGGTCTTAAACCTCCTCCATCTGCAGCCCGTGATGGTGCCTGGACCACAAGGAATGTGTTGCCACTTCCAGCACCCAGCAGTGATTGATGCTGTGTTAAGAGGACACCAGTGGTTCCGGTCTATTTACATTTCCAAGGAGCTTGGCTGGGTTTTGTGCTGGCGTTTTCTTTTGGAACACCAGCTGTGGGAGACCAAAGGGGAGAAAAATTACTGCGATGCTCAAGCGAGGAAATGCTACTGTTGAGAAAACATCCTATTTATGCCACATTTTAAAAGGAGCCCATCTTTAAGAGTTTTAAAGAGCTGCCACTGGCAACAAATGAGGCTGCTAATTTGGCCTGGCAAGCAGCGTTTGCTAAACACCATTTCAGGTTTTAATTCATCACATGTAGATTTGGAATTGGAATTCTACTAGCAAAACCATCATCAGTGTGTTTTTGCAATTCCAGCTCCCTTTCTTTTCAGAAACATCAAGCCTCCCTCTCTCCCTCTGTCTTCCACAGCTGTCAGCTGTCACCAGCCAGGAAGGCAGATGAGCCAGTCACAGCCCTCAGATCTGATCCAATCTCCTGCAAAACAGATGCCCAGGCCCCAGGTCCTCTTTGCTCACCAGCCCCTTGTTTGTCTACAGAAACTGCATGTACTGCCTGCCCCCTGCAAAGTGGGGAAGAATAATTGACTTCCTGGGAACCAGGCTAGGGACAAAAAGCTTCACACATCTGCTCACAGTGAGAATTGAGGTCCAAGAGCCTGCTTGTGCCACTCAGATGAGGCAACTACTTATCCTCCCTTTCACCCAAGCTGCCTCCAAGCAGCTCCCACAGGAAGCTCTTCTCAGTTTCCCTGCTGTGAGGTTGCTCAGAGAAGGATGCTTGCTTGATTCCGGCTGAGTCAAAGTCATGGCAATTTGTGAGGAAAACCTTGAGGAGTTTGCTCCTTTGTCCAGCAGAGATCTCTTCAGGACTGAGCAAGCCCTGCCAAAAGCTGTGTGACTAAAATTCTACTTTCTCCCCACACAAGCCACCACAACCACAGCGTGGGGGAAGGCTGCAATGGTGCCAGCACTAAAAGTTCCCTGTGGAAAGAGTTCTGGTACCAAAGAGAGATTTCTGAGGAAATGTGGCCCTGTTTGGGCTGTCCTCCTACACAGCCATCTTGCTACTCTGATTGACCCAGTAGCTTTCCCTGATCTGCCCACAAGCCAAAAAAACTCCTTAGCACCTACAAAACAGACACCGTGATGTCCTCTGGTCAGGAACTAGATAAAGGATTCGTGATTTGTTCACGCAAAAAAGGGTCATCCAGCATGCCATGCTGTCAGCACCCTGCCTCCCACAGCAGCAGGAGTCCATCTGCATGCACAGAGCCTGCAGTGGGACAAGCACAGAGCCACCTTTTCCCTGCCATGTCTTGCCAGGTACCTTAGGGATATCCGGGGACAGAATTTATATGCTTAAAAGAAGGCAGTTAGATTTACTTTGCTCCAGGCTCCTGTCTTCACAAAGGAGAAATAAAATGTTTAACAGGAAAAAACCCGAACCAGCAATCTCTTTTGTTTCACGTTGCTTGTATTGTTTATATCTATTTATTTACTGTTTTTCATGGCTTGCTACCGCAGAGCCCAGGAGATGAACATCACATTGGAGCAACTTCAAAACATCAGACCCTGGCTTTTAATGCAATTGGGCTTTTGAGAATTAAGGGCAAACCAAGGAGTGGAAGGTGCTGTGCCAAGGGACCTGAGCCAGAGGCCAATCAAGAGCAGGAGGAGGGCAGGTTTCCCACCCTGCCTTTGCTGATTGGGGCAGGTGGGCTGCTGTTCCCAGGGAAAAGATCTGTCTAGATACAAGAGAAGGAGTCATGTTTTTGAAAACTGCTTTCTGAATGAGTCAGCAGAGCCGTCTCCCAAGGCACTGGAGGCTGCCAGAGGGAAGAACAGATAGTTTTGTTGGGTTTTTTTTCCCTTCTGCTGTTGAGGTCGATCACTCACTATCTTGAAGTACGTCACCAGCCTTGGGAAGCCGTTTTCTGAGTAGAATACTTCTTGACTTTTCTATTTCTGAGGAAGTTTTCCAGCCTGCCTTGCTTCTGTTTTGTCAAAGCCCGTATGTGACAGCAAGGTCTGGAGGAGAAAACAGAGCAGGCTAACATGTTATCCCTGCAGGCCTGGCCTAAAGGTGCTTTTCCCTTCCAGGCAGGGAAAGCTGCAGCCATTACAACCCTCTTCATCAGGACCCACTGAAATCTCTCTTCTTTCAGAGGCATCCCCTTCCACTTCTCTCTTGCCTCCTCTATTTCACAGGTATCAGACACCTTTTTTTTTTGCAGAGGTGACCTCACTAGTATACACCTAATGCAATACTGAGCAGCTTGGATTTAACCTTCAAGTCTGCTGCTTCTATTACAGACCTGAGGAATGACCAAAAACATGTTCTTTATCAACTGATACCTATTGCTTTAAGAAGGGTGTGCTCTTTCTTGCTTGTGTTTTTCCAGTCAAGGTCACTGACGTAGATAAAACGACTTTCAAGGGACACAGTAAATGCTTCAGCTCTTCAAGTTAAGAACACATTTGGAAGATCCTTGAGCCAGAACAGACCCTCCTCTGTGCTATTCCTTCATCCTGGCTATGCAGATTTATGCCCCTCAAAGGGTTGGCATTTCTCACCTCTATCATGGCACAGGGCTACAAAGGCAAACCTCTCACTCTTGGTCACATTCTGGCCTGGCATTCTCCTGATTATTTGGAACCCATGGCTCTGCCAGGCACAAATCCACGGCTGAAAGTCAGTTTGTGAGTAGCTGGTGCAGAAGATAATGTGCTTGCTCAGGTCAGGGATGTGCACAACAGCTTGGCTATGAGATGGTCCAAACCTGATCCAATCCCCTGGCTGTCACGATGACAAATGTGAAATGGTCCCAGGGATGAGCTAGAGCTTTCTCTGTCAGTGTGTGGAGAGGGCAGGGATCTCCTCTAACACAGACAAGGAACACTGACGCTCCAGAGTCCACAGCACCAGTCTGAAGCAGGCAGTAGCCAGAAGAAACTGCATCTCCATCGGTTACCTGTTCTGCCACATGGCAAAGTGTGAGCTCTGGATGAGCCTAAAATCTAAAAATCATAACCCTTACAACATCTAAAGTCACAGGCACAACCAAAGATTTTTATTTCAATCTTCCCACCACCTCTCCTCCCAGCCCAAACTCAGCTGATTACTAGCCAAGCCAGCATCCTTATCCCTCTAATTGCTTGATTGATTAGCATAATTAAGTTGAACTCACAGCAGTTGCTCCTGACCAGCCTCTACTTGGAAGAAGCACCTTCCATGCCTGACCTGGAAATGGACTCTGTGCTGGCAAGCATCTCTGGCCCCTCCCTGATGTATCTGTCAGCCCTGTAAAAGAGAGGAGCTCTTCCTACAGACCACGCTCCAGTGGCTTCCCAAGGCAGGATGCTCGGCTGCTTTTTGCAGGCCCTGTGCCATAAATAAATGTAAGTCACTGAGAAACAGATTGACGGTAAAATGGTCAGAACGGCAATGTATGAAAATCGGTGTCTGGCTGCACTTGGCTGGGATTAGCTGCATCAGATGAAGCACAATTAATGCTAATTAGCTGCTGCTGCAGCCAGCTTTCCTACCTCTGATGTTCTGTGGGAGCAGGGATTACCACTGAGCTAACAGGGCCATCTAAAACCAGTTGTGGCTTACTGCCGGAAACAAGTTTTACACCCGGTTCTTTATAGTCCTGTGCCTTTTACTGTGATCCTTTTAAAACTAAGCAGAAATACTGTGCCTTATTCTCATCAGCGGAGCACAAGCCAGGTGATTTTGACCATCAATTTCTGCACTGACTTTATTAATTTATGATTGCTTAGGAAAGCCAGCCAGTACCATGTTGTTTCCTGTAAATGACTATTTTTTCCTACAGATCGGTTGCTGAGGTGTCCGATACTCTGCAGCATCACATCCTGACTCAAATCTGTACTCAGACCCTTTTGCTTTGGTGGAAAAACAGCTGAAGGTGTACTTTCTCCACAATTCCTACTTCCCTGGGCTCAATGCACCTGCAGCAATCCAAAGCCACAGAAACAATAGATATAATATTAATATCCAAATTCCATTATAACAGAAGGCTCCTCTCAGCGTTTTCCGAGTTAGTATGCTATGAAAGATGAGATACAATGTCGTTAAAACCCACAGCTAATGCATCCTGAGGGCCACAGAGGAAGGTTCAGGGTACACTGGTATATCTCTGAGGTTTTTTGTGGTTTTGTTTTTTTCAAGTTTCTCCTTCCTGGGATAACCTTTCACCCCAGGCTTTGTGCTCTTTGTGTGTTTATCAGCAAAGCACATCCAGATGCCCTTCAAGGGAGAAATGACTCATACCTGACTCACAATCGCTCAAGCAAAGCTGCAACCTTTAGTTCATTTCCTGGGAGAAGCATCTGTTAGATTCATCTTGGAAGATTAAGCATTTCTCACTGTCATTTTACAGATGGAGGCATTTGTGACTGGCTGGGGAAGGGTCAACTGATTCTCTGCAATGGATGGAAAACAAACTTCTTTGGGCAGTAGAATCAAGGCACCGAGGGCTGTGAAGATGCTCTTTAGCAGGTGCTGTCAGTCCCTTCCCGGCCGCTCTCGCCTTGCAGAGAGACCTCCAGTTCCCTTGCACGCCTCCCTTAGGAATCCCCCTTCCCGCGACAAGGGCCAGCTGCGCGGAGCCGGGCACGCTCCCTGCCCCATTATTGTCCCTGCTGTCGCTGCCTCTCTCCCCGGCTCATTCGGCGACACTCAGGACATGCAAACCTCCCCCCCTGCCCGAGCCCCTGCCTGCAGCCACAGCTCCTGAGCCGCCCACCTGGCAACAAACAACAGACACACCGGGAGACCCTGCAAAAACCACCTTGTTTCACAAATTCTCACTCCAAAAGGTTTCACAGCTGTTTTTGCACAGCCAAGGCCCCTTCATAATATGACCTTTCATTCCCAAAGGACAAAAAAAAAAAAAAGCCAAACCAATAGATACATCAAAAAAGGGCAGTGCTGGAAATCTATTTTTTTCCATCTCCCTTTGAAGAAATTTTCAGCTAAGCCCTCATTTACAAGATTTGAATTCTAAAAGATATATACAAATACCTAGCAATGTCCCTGACCCATCCTTTGGATGCACAAGCTTAGGATCAGAAGCAAATCACCTATTCCTCCCCATAAGAACTTGATCACATGGATGTTTACACACAGACATCCCAATAAGCCCTGTCATAGTACATGGTATTGCTTTCCTCCTTATGCTTCCAAACAGTATGGAAATGCTAATAATAATGTGTAGCCCTTGGTGTGCACATTCCTCTGCTTACCACTGTCTCCCTTCTTGGCTGAATAATCACAGATAATTCACTTGTCTGGAAATGACTCACAGCTACTTTATTTCACACAAAGCAATTTCTAATTGCATGTTGTATGTCTGTGTTATGAAATCCAGCGCTAACTGTTATTACAAAATTAGTGCAGAAAACTGAAGGGGAAGGAAAACCATAGTGAGAAACTGAGCAACAGCCCACAGAGGGGCAGGCCAGAACCATGGCAGTTTTCCCCTCTCTAGTACAGGACATTTTTGCAGACAGAGCCAAGCATTTCCTAGTCACTCACACAGCAACTTAGGCAGTGAGACAACTGGGGTCCTTCTTTTACCCTCAGCTGGGCTGAAAGCACTTTGGCAGCCAAACACAAGGCTGTGCTTGTCCCCATATCTCTGCTCAATAAGCCTCACAGCAACACTAACACAGCCATGTGTGACAGCTGTGAGCTACCAGACAGGCAGGTCCTGTCCTTTGCCTGGTGTCCCAGTTCTTACAGCACTTTCAGGGAAGTTTTATGCATCTCTGAGTAGACACGCAGTCAAAGAGAACACATTTTGGCTGGGAAAAACACAGCTGATGCATAGCCCTGGCAATTTTTCACATTTCTGGGTAGGGCCAAGTCAAAACCATACGGATTTTCAATTTTGCTCAGCCCCTAGGTCCACCTGCTTGGGAGACCCCCTTCAGAGCACTGCCATTGCCAAGCACTTCAGACAAAGTTGGGTGAAGCAAAGAGACAAAGGATAATCCATCCCATGGGCTAAATTTTGCCCCCACTTCTAATGGCGTGCCTGGACTTCTATATAAACCAGAGTCAGGGAGAACTCCAGAGTCCCCATCATCCAAATAACCTCACTATTCTGACATTAGAGGTGTGATTTTGGCCCATACCAACTGTGTCATCCTGAGGACATTGCTCAAAGGACAGCAGCCACCAGTGACCACTCTCAACAAATGGTCACTTCAGGGTCTGGGACCCTGTTTGCCCCTCTGACACTGTCCCACAGGCTGTACTTCCTCACAAACCACATGCTCTCAATTTTGAGCTATGAAAACATTTCTTTTGGACGTTGCAACACATCCACATTATTATTTTGGATACTTTGAACTAGAAAAACATTCTTACAAAATGAATACAGGCATGTCTCGTTATCTACGGATAATGATTTTCTTTCCTAAATACCTACAGAGAGATGTGGGCAGAATGGTGAGCTCAGGGCGAATCATCAACCATCCATCTGCATCCATGGGGATTAGGAAGGATCCAAGCTCTGAGTGAAGAAGAGAGCTGCTAGATGCCATAAGAAAGCGCCCACAGGAAATCAAAGACTATGAAAGAGAGAAGTAATGCCAAATAAGAATCACCAAGCATGCCAGGGAGGCAGGTTCTCAACACTGGACCGACTACCACAGCACAAGTGTTTGCCATCACTACTAAAATTTATACAAAGATGAGACATTTCCTGATGAGAAAATCACAGCTCTACCAGAAGCTTTCAGGCACAAAGCAGAAGCCATTGGGAGGGAGTCCCTGAGCTGTACTATGCAGGTGGCCAGTCTTGAAGAGTTAATGGTCCTTTCTGGCTTCGGAGCCAGAGGAAATATTGTGATTTAATCAAGCACAGAAAACCCACATGGGCAAAAGCTCAGCTTTGGAAGACTGCCAAAACTCTGCAGTTGGACTGCAAATGAAGTGCCCAGCTCTTCCCTTGCACCGCTGCAAATGAGATGAGCCAGTCCCAGGATCCCAGAATAACACAGGTGCTCGGGATAATCAGGATTTGATCTAAACGCAACAAATGAAAAAAATAGGATGGCTATGAGGCAGACTTTGTGTACACAAGAAAAGCAAAACATGGGCACAGGGCTGAGTGATTGTTCATGCCCCCAAGGTGACAAGCGTGGCGGAAAACAGGCATCATCTTTCCTCAAGTACCTCTCTGCCTAGCCCCGTGATTCCCTCTGGTTTCATTCATGTAAAACACAAGGATATGAATGAGAAACCCTGCCAAGCGGAGAGGAGGAGGGTGAAAGGAGGCGAGAGCATTTCTTTCACGCTGCCACGGCAACCGTCACCACGGCAACTCTTTAATTAATGAGCTGGTGATGAACCCCGGCAATATGGTTCTAGTGAAGTCATGCCGTAGTAATTAGCAGAGTTTCATTCATGCAGCCCAGAGACGCCTGGGGAGCTGTGACAGACGGGAGCAGGCGGCTGCTGAATCCATGGCAGGGAGCGCGTGGCTGGGAGCGTGATCCAGCGCTGCTCCTGCCAGCTCCCCGGGCACTCCGGCACGGATGCCACATGCCACCCGAGCATCCCAGCCCGCACTGCCAAAGGGCAACCCGCCTGGCCCCGTGCCGCCGGCACGGCTACCCCTCTGCTCTGCCTCCAGCCTCCAGGAGATGATACTGAAAGTAAACAAATAGCATGGAGATTTGCCTCCCCTGGCTGGAGGATTTCTCTTTTTCACCCAGCAGACAGTGGCACAGCAGCTGCATGGGTGTCCCAAGTGAGAAAAGAGCTCCTGGTAAACGGGTTTTGAGAGGCACGTATGAACCATGGATTCTGAGGACGGATATTTCATGCAGAGGGAAGATAAATAAAATACTGTAGGTGAGATACTGACAGCAAAAGGTACCACTAAAGCATGATCTCAGCTAATCCCCCTGTTCTCATGAGATGAGAAGATGCTCCGTGTTGCTGCAAGTCCTGAAACACATCTCACCACTACCCTGCGGTGTTACCTGTGCCATAAAGATCCTCAGGCTTTGTGGGACATGGATATGACTGACACTGATCATGAAGAGCAGACATCTTACAGTCATATTTGATTGGAAGACGAGGAAGTGTACAAATTCGTGCTGCAGGGCATACCCTATTTTAGCACTTGCTGTCAACAAGCCCACTTTGTCCATTTTAGAAAACGCAAGTTATCCTGTCAAATATTTTCATGGCCACTGAGAGAAATCACAAGGATACACATCCCATTCACCTAAATCTCAGCCCTCAGGATTAGCTTTGCACACTGGAACTGCCATCACAGTAAGAATAACCATACACAGTAAAGAAATACACAATTTATGAGTACATAGCAGCTATCTGTTGGCTGATACAAAATGGATGGGATATCATGCTCTCCAATGAAGGGGACACAGTGCTTACTGCCTCAACTCAGCCAGATGAAAAAGGGGTTAGTTTTTGCCACTCCATGGAATGGGATAGTTCTTCATTGTGTTAAGCTGCATCTTCTAACCCCCTGCTGCTTTTTCTCGTGGTCTTCTCAACTTTTCACATCAGTATGTGCTCACTTGAACCTGAAAAGCCAACACTGCTTTTTGCCCAAAAGGCAAAACTCATCTGTTTCCCTGTGCTTTGTCAGCCATGGAAACCAATACCAGTGAGTTCCCAGTTGGCATTATTATAGAGAATATCCACTTTAAAAGCCACCTGGAAACACCAGAACTCACAAGGGAGTTTATGCTGTCTTTCCAACTTAAGAACCTGAGTTTCCATTGTTGTAACATCTGCAGTAGGTCATGGCTCCCCTCTGAGTTAGGGACTGGATATAAGGAGAGTTCCTTCATCCAACTTTAGCAGCCCAGGTCAGAACAAGACCAAGTGCCCATCTCTCCACAGTCTCTAGGAGGAATTTAGACCACCAGTTCAGGGACAGAGCAAAGTATTGATGAAACCTCAATCTGAACAAATTAATTGTAAGAATTCAGACAGTTACACTGAGCAATGGATGCAGGCAGGCATTGCAATGCTCAGGTGGAAATTAAGTGCCTAAATCCACACTCAGAACCCAAGATCTCTAGCCAGCATCCTTCTCATCCCACTGACATTTAACTTACCTGCCAACACTCAGCCTCACTGCACCACTACTGCCAAATCTGAGCATGGTCTGTTCAAGACCAGATCCACACCTGAAAACAAGTTGTTCTTCTAGACGATGTCCTTGAAAGGTGTGGGCAGAGATGAGCACTAGAAGTGTCTCTACCGTGCTGCCTCTCTCCTGTCAATACTGCACATTGCTGGTGCTTTTGCAAGAGTCTGGTTGCAACATTGCTCAAATCCCATAAAATGTAAATTCAGTTTCCTTTAAACTTCTTTTTGGGGCTCTAAATGAAAAAAATTTCAGTCCCTCTGATCATAATCTGGAATCACTGATTCAGTCTTTATTTCTCTGGTGAAAAAAAATAAAATGAGAAGAAACCTTTCATCTAGCTTCGAGGATCATTCTTTACAGCATTTGAAAATGAGGCAAGACAACAGAATCAAAAATTTCTTTTGAAGAAAGCAATTCTTTTATTTTTAAAGAAAACTCATCCACACCAATACTAGAACATGCATGGTAAAGCACTGCTTCAAAGCAAAAGCCACCAGGACCCCTCAAAACCCAGCACATACGGGGTCTGCAATGGAGGTCTGCCATTCCTTCCCTGAAAGCCCTTCTATTTATACTCATCTTGGCAGGCTTGAAAGTACCTGCCAGATGGACAGAGATAACTGACATCCGGAAAAGACACTCCACCAGCTGCTGTTAGCAGGGGTTGGGAAGCGTGGGGGCTGGTTAATAAGAAACCACTTACTTCCTCACGGCTGCTAGCTGCCCGCTGCCTTCCCAGGGCTTAATGGACTTTGGAGAGAGTATTTCAAGTCAGACCATCTGTCAGCACACATATATATCAGCTCAGGCCCAGCACCTTGCCTGCACGTCAAGCACGAGCTTTGTTTCCTCACAGGAACCTCTGTGGGTGCACTCTCCCTCATTTCCCTGACTGCAGCAGTGATTCCCACAGGGCAGGGCTTGACCATGGGTGGCACTTGCTGCTCAGAGCTGCTGAGCTGAGACCATGCCAGCAGGCAGAGGGCTCCTGGCATGGCTGCAAGGCAAGGGGCAGCCGTGCCCAGCACAGGGGGAAGAGGAAGGAAGGAGATTTCACTCCATGCAGAAGCTGTGAGCCCTCAGAGCTCGGGCTGTCCTGGGTGCAAGAGCTCTGGGGATGACAGCTGGATACAAAGCTGGAGGAGCTGGCACAGAACAAAACAGAGCAGACTGGGCCCTGGCCCACAATAGAGGAGTGGCCAGCAGAGAAAAAGGAGTTGATAAAAAAAAATCATTACAGTTCTTACCACTACAAGAATCAGAAAAATTTTAAATGCACCCAATATTGGGAATTTTCTGCAATGTTGCTGATTTTATGCTCTTCAACACTTAGTTTTCCTAAGAATTTCCTATCAGGTGACAAACTGAACAATAATTCATTAATTATTCATTAGAATCCTGAAAGAAGATTTCTTACACCTTTCTGTGTTTAGTTTTCCCTTTGCAGTTTTAAAAACCAAACTCACCCTTTTTCAACTTACTCAAGGAGTGAGCCTGGCATAATCACTTCAAGACCAACTGAACCTTGTGCGAGCCTCCTGGAAAATTCACAGAAATCTCCTAACTGAAATGAGTTTGACCAGTGGACTGATTTGCAGTTATTTTTGTTCTCCATAAACACAGACACAGGAGCAGGTTCCCTGTTCTGACACAGCAACGTGGCAATACCTGTAGTTCAGTCTCTGCATTCATTTCTGTCTTATTAATACATTTGCCAGAAGAAGAAGAATAAATGGGAACAAACAATTGGGTATTTCTTCTTCTGGGCCATATTATTTTAGAGATCTGCCCTGTACTAATGAGATACATAAGTGACAAACATTAAAGCTTCTCTGTGTCTAAGATCTCATTTAAAACCAGAATAATCTTCAGTAACTGCTAAAATCAAAGGAGCTACTTAAAATTTAAGGGCTGGTGCTTGGGTCAGAATACACCTAATGCAGTATCAGTTACAGAGTCCACTGCTCCTTGACAGTTGCAATTTCACCCAGGAGTATAATTTTTATAAAAGCATCAGATAGTAGAGACTTAATCTGTCCTTTTGTTTTCCTTTGGTATTTTTTTACTCCCATTTCAATCCCTTTGAGTTAGAAAGAATTTTGAGATATTCCAAGGGTAAGAGACAATTAACAACCAATTATTTTAAATAATTTCACATTTTCCCAGGTGATTCCACCTCCCTTAAGGTGTATTTGAGTGCATATTGAGGTATCAATATCAGATACCTTGGACGGCCCAGCAATTTAACAAAGCTCATGAGCACGGTTCAAAATTCTTTTTTCAGTACACTGGGTCCAAATAAAATGCAAAGCCATTCTTTGTCCCTCACCAGATCCTGCCTTGAAAATCAATTGATTTTAAATTCCTTTTATCTGAGGGAGGTCAGGCCTCCATTAAAAACCACGCACTGGCACTGATTTGAAGCATTAGTTTTGGTAACCTAACTATGCTGACAAAAGGGGACATGTGGAGTTAAAATGCATTATTTCCTTGTGGTTTGTTTCACTCACACATTTGTGTCTTTGCTGCTGTAGCAGCATGACTTTCAAAAGACCTTGCTCCACCCATGAGCTGTTAGAAACCCATTGCCCACACTCACCTCTCTCATGCCCAGTAGGATATTCCAGAGGGCTCCTCACCCACAGGATGTCTGGGATGGCAAGAGCTGCCCTGAACAATATGTAATTGTAGTAATATGTGGGTGATCACCACCACCAAGTGAATGATGTTCAGAGGGTAGAAGCCAGAAGACTGAAATGAGAGGAGGCAAACCCAGCAACCAGTGAGGGATCATGTTTTAAGATGGATCAGCTGCAATCAGGCCCTGTTGCTGAACAAGGTGGGCTGAGAAAAAAAACAGGGTTTTCAGTTCCTTCTACACAGCATCGGCTACTGTCCAAACTTGGTTTGTCTTTACATCCTGCCAGTGCTTCTCAGCTGTCAGCACCACACACACTCCTATCCTCTCAGTTCTATTGCCAACATACAGGTCCATGACAATGTTCCACTGCAGTGTCAGTCTGGGAATGATGAAGCCAGAGCAGTAGGAAGTCACTATGAGGGCATAACTATTGAAAGTTGCCAGTTCGTGCAATTTTCACTCATGTAGTGTAAAATTTGCCATAAGAGCCTAATCTCAAGTGTTCTGGAACAATAATCTACAACACTGCAGCTCTTGAAGACCTCTTAATGAAGAGAAACACTTAAAATTAGTACTTGGCTACTAGAGGAATTGGCCAGTTCATCAGGGCTTTATTACTGTTAACATATTATCTTTCTAACATAAGGTTTAATTAGTGCAATAAGGGAAGAAAGAGTGGCACAAGCAGCTGCAAATCCAGGAATGTCAGAAGGGAAGCAAGCCTCACCAGTCATCCCACACTGGTCCTGGACTGGGACTGCTGGTAAAAGGTAATGCCATGACACAGTCAAATACCATAAGATAAATTTAACCTGTTTTTAAAACAGTTGAAATCTCACAAGCAGTGTTCCTTACTCTGAGAGATAATATTTCAAAACAGCCCAATAGAAACATGGTGGAGATATTGAGAGATTTTATATCAGCCCTGGAAGATAAGTTCATTTCACTTTAGGGTGTTTTCCATTCCTAAACTTCTGGAATTCAAAGCAGAAGGATGTTCAACACAGAAAGGTGTTGTGTTTCTTTTAAGCAGCTGTTAATTTATTTATGGTGGAATTGTTTGGATTAGTCTGCCTTTTTTTTTTCCTGTCAGTTTGGCAATTTTGCAATACACTGTTGAGTATTTGAAGAAATATTAAATCTGTATGCATTCAATACACCTAATTTCATCTTAGAATTCACAGGAGTTTTTAGAATCCTGCTTCTAACTTTGAAGCAAGCAACATTTCCTAAATTTCCAGAAAAAACTTCATATCTCAAAATGCCCTCTTGGTTTCTGTGACAACACTTGAAGCCATCAGGGATTCCCTCAATATACCTTCACCTTTCCTTTGAAAAAAGGACTCTGAGAGGTCCAATTTCTTCTTATTGAGTATGGGCATCTCCCAGTTTGTCAGTAAATATAGGTGATGAAAAAAGACCACCGCTCAAAACTGCTGCTCAAGTTGATTTTGTCATTGCCTTTGTAGGAAGGTGTGAACAGGTCCGTTTGTATTTGCATAGGCTTGGGAGAGGGAAACAAGGACCAAAATAAAACCATACAAGCACAGAGATAATCAAGGAGGGTGTGTTGAATGGAACTGTCATGGATGGAACTGCTCTGGCCAGTCATGTTGGTTCCTTCCTTGTGGGAGTTTTTTTTGGTCAGAGAGCAGTCTGCCCTGAGCAACACCCCCAGGTGAGGAGCTAAGATCCTACACGCTTCTGCCCATGATGGATCAAGCTCTTGAGTTCTCCCAAGCAAAGTCAACATATTTGATCCACAAGAGCAAATGAATTGTATGCTTTAGTTCAAATAGAGCTAAGTCTCCTTTACCTACCCCTGAACAGGATTTACACAAAAAGTAATTATTTCTTATGCCCAATTCATAATTCAGTTAAATTACTTGCTGCATTAAATTGCTGAATACAGTGATTTATCGATTTAGTCTTAATTGTGACCTTATTTTCATCCTTGTCTTGTTCTTCTTTAATTAGTTTCATGAAACTGCAGTAAATTAGCCTAATAATGTGCTTGATAAGCATATATTCACTTTTTTCCTTTTAGTAAAATCTATAAGGAGTACCTGGGGCTGGTCTACCCCTTCAAGTCCTATGAACATCCAGTTCTGCCTATTATCTAAAGCCTAATATCTAATAGAACTCACTCCCATTCATTTATTCCATTATTTATTTGAATGAATCGGAGTCTATTGCAGTGCAGTGCAGAAGTGCAAGGTCTTCCCTCACAGTAGGGCCAGTGAGCACAGCATGAAGAAATCAGTGCTGCCTCACTGCTCACAGGAGCCCTGCTTGTCTGTCAGTTGTGTTGGCATTGGCTGGTCCCTGGCCATCACAAACAAAGTAATGCCAAGGGCTATTGCACAGATCTCCACAGTCACAGGCTGCTCTAGGACAGGTAAGTGTTCTGCGGGGAAACAGACCCAGCACCCACGCCAGAACTAAGTCTGAATCTTATTGATGGGCTCATTATGAGAACAAACCAAAATGCTCAGTCTGCGAGGTCTCTAATTCCCAATATGTAAGAGCCCACCCATTTTTGTCATTTTTGCTGGATTTTCTGCACCAAATCAGAGTGAATTTTGCTAAGTAGAATTCTTCTTTCCACTTCAACACTCATCACCCAAAGGTTCCACTATCTCTTTCCAGATAGCTGGAAAGAATTTCTTTGGTTCCACTACCTCTTTCCAGAGGTGCCCTGCACAAGTACGACACACCACGTCTCTGAATTCCAGAGAATGGGGACCTTCAAAGGGAGCCTGGAACACCAAAACCCTGAAAACTTCCTGTGCCCCCTTCCACTTTTTCCACATTAAAAACACTTCCTGCTCTGCAGGAAGGGGAGAGTGCAAACATGTCTGTGCAGACACACAACCCAGCTCCAAGTGCACAGCATCAGAAAGGAATGTTCAGTGAAGAGGGGTCTTCATAACCATCCTTTATTCTTTGACTGTGCCAGCCTCTGATACAGGTTATTTTCTGTGTCCAGAACAACCAACCTAAATACATTTTTTAAAAAAGGGGGGAGAACAAGGTTCTTAAGGAGCTCCTTTAATGAAAGAGAAATCTATCAAGAGCTGCCAGAAGAGCTGTGCAACAGGTATTTAACCATGTAGTTTAAGCTGTATTTTAAGAAAGGAGAGTTTTTATTAGCTTTTGTTGTTATCTAGTGCCTGACGGAACCTTATGTCAGACACCCATACCAGCGATAAAAACAGAGGGCCAATGCTCCCTGCTTTTGCTATTAATGTAACTCCACTGGCATGCATCCTCTAGTAAATCCCTGTAAGATCTGTCTCTTCCCCCATCCAAAAGGAGTCCTTAGCCTCACTCTGTCTGTCTGCCAAGCTGAAGAACAATTATTAGCAGAACGATCCCCAAATGAGCGCTGAACAGGAAACAGGGCTGATTAACTAAGGCAGAAAACTCTCCAAACCTCATTCAGAGCTTTTTTTGGCTCACTTAGGGCTCTGCCTGGCACCACTGAGACCACCCCCAACACAGCCACAGCACCCTCATGTAAGGAGAATCTCTGTGTAGCAGAAGGGAGTCAGACAATGGGAAGCAGATCTCCCGTACATGCACAAAATGAGAGACACATTTGTAAAAGTCTGAAATTCCTAGGTGGAACTGAGCACCCTAGGAACCATCACTTGGAGTTTTGAATCCAGACTGAGCAGCACACCCCTTAGAGAAATGCAGCATGGAGAAGTCTCATGAGTCAGACCACTGCAGCCCTCTCAGACCTTCCAATCTCTTTCTGTACAGCCCTCACAAAGCACTGTGACCATTTTTCTTCTTTCAAAAACTGCATTTCTCAACTATCATATTAGCTTGTGATGAGAGAACTCGCGAGGTCCCTGGGCAGTGACCACAACCAGCCCTGGGAACTGGACACAGAGGCTCAGCCAGTCAGGAGTTTTGCCTCCCAGGCAAAATTATGCAATGACAATTTAGCCATTTATTGCTGTAAGCAAATGGTCATCTCTAGCAACAGAATGATCATGCCAAATAGCCTTTCCAATTTGTGAGCCTTCCCCACAAATGAATCAATTATCACTTCTAGCTGGGATCATTGCACAGCCTTGTTCCCTTCTGCATTGTTTGCTCAGTAATATTGCTGTGTGTCTTCATTAACTAGCAGTGATTAGAAAAGAAACAACCATAATTCATATTCCGAAAGTCATCCTCCCATGTACCCATTCACTCACCATTCCTAATTAAGTTCATGAAAGATTAATTCCTTAATGGTTATGATTTGTAATGTTAATTAATTAGCTGCTTTTCCATTAAACATTCAAAGGTTTCCAGCATTACATAGATTCCTTAATTAGCCCATGGCGAGAGTGAAAAAACAAAATAATTGAGCAACTTCTCTTTGTCCCTTAGGCAATTTATCAGCTGCTTGGTCTTCCAGTCCACCTCCTTTCCCACTCCAGGCAGAATTCCTTTCCTTCACTGCTGCAAATGCCAATGTACCTGCTTGGCTCATTCATTTTTCTCAGAGGACAACATAACCAAGGAACAGGCACAGCTGACTGACCTCACTCTTACCTTGGGGAGAAAGTACTTTGATAGGAACTTTGCCTCTCTTCAAGTTCCCTAAGGTGTGCAGACTAAAAAGCTGCCCAGGATGTGGCTTGGGATGAGCATCCCCAGGACTGTTGAACTGCCTGATGATAGCAGTGGGAATGGTATTTACATTGCAATTCCAGTTAGCCTGGCAGGAGCTCCCTGCAAATTCAGCTTCATCACAGTTTCCAAGGCAACTTCCTTGGCTCCTGGTTGTGATGGGTTTTGAGGGATGCCCACAGGGGCTTTGCAAGCTCAGCCTGTCCTCCTGCCCTGATGGCAGTGACTGGAATCTCCCACAGATTATTCTGAGAGGCACAGACAAGAGGCCTTTCTTCCCCAAACACTTCTGGAACTATAGTGGAATGTGACAGTTCTTTCCAGTCCATCTTAGCTTGTTCCACACGGCTTTGCAGCCTCTGGTCACCACCTGCTCAGACTCAGAACTGGGAGCAACCCAAGAAAGTTAGAGTTGTGTTGGCAGGATATATCCATGGCCTCTTTCCAAAGCCACTTTTAAAGGTATCCTTAAACCATTTTCTGCTAACACCACCATTCCCAAAACCTCTCTTGCACAGGGCTCTGGGAGAATGTCCATAGCCCTGACCACACCAACATGGCAGGCCTGACCCACAGGAAAATGGCTTTTTAAGAGGTCAGAGCATTATAGCTGAGGAATGGTGTAATCTAGCCTTGGCTTCTGCACTTCTCCACACACCTACTCACAGAGAGAAGGCTTCCCCCATGCTGCAGGCACCCAGGTGGGCTGCTCCACAGGCCAGGTCACTCCCTGCCTCTCCTGCAGGCAGTGTAACCACAGTCCTCAAGAGCAATCTCAGCATTAGCCACCAGTTTGCTTCCAGAGTCTGGTAGATAAACCTGATAATGTGCAAAGAACTAATGGGAGTGGGAGTTAAAACAGGAAGCATCCCATCCTGGACCAACACCACAGGGTGAGGAGCTTACACAGTTGCCAGCATGAAAAGCTCTGTGCTAAAGTAATAGCAAATACATGAGTAAGAGGCCACAGCTTCTTTGTCTTTCACACTTGAAAACTCTGCAATTGTAGTTCATTCCCAAGCTCCCCAGTGGTATTACCTGTTAGTATTACCCTGCACTACACTTGGTTCCTACAACAAACTCATTCATAGCTCCAAGCCCCCACTTGAAGCCCAAAGCAAAATTAGATCTGCTGCCAAGGGTCCCCTCTGTGTGATAAACCAAAAAGGAAACTCACCAGTAGGTTTTTCTACTCTGGTCATAATCATGGGGTCAGCACCTGCAAGCAAAAAGGCCTCTGAGTGTAGGAAAATTGGGATTTGCAGGATCCCACAGTAATGCCATCAGGGGCTCAGTTGGCACATACATCAGAACCACAGCAAATGTGGAGGGAGCAGAGCTCCCTCATTTAGGCGACCTGGCCAGCATATATTGCAGGGGGAACAATACAGCAGTAGTCTTGTATTCCTCAGAACGCAGCCTAGGAAATTTTTCCTAACTAATTACTATCCCATGCATTCATCTCTGATCAGAAACATCAGTGAAAGCCAAAATTAATGGGAAAAAACCTCCAATGTTACAAATCTCACACCTCCTTTCTGCTGGAGCTAAGTGAAGTGTAAACCAGTTTCAGCAAACTGTCATCTCCATGCAGGCGCCTTTATTGCAGCAGTACGAGCTGTTTAAATATGAGGTGTTTGGATTATTTCTAGTACAGCCAGCTTACACTGAAGCAAATGTCCCTTAGGACAGCCACATCAGTCTGATGAGATTTGTGGTGGCTGGAGAAGCTGACAGGTAGGAAGTTCTCCTGTAAACATCATATGCATCTGCCAGGAAGTCTCCACATCATCTGGTGACAGGGGCATAAGAGGATTCGAGACAGAGACCACAGCTGAGCCATGTCCCCAGATTACCTCAGCTGACCTTTCAGTTTAAATGTTTTCTGCCACTCCAAGTAAACCTTGCCCCTGTGTTTGGCTCCTAGCAGGAAAAGCTGAACAACTCCTGAAGCATTTCTCTTCCCCGCTTCCTACTGTCATTATGACTTGGTGACTCACTGCTGAGTATGCCCACAACCTGCTCAGCCATTGCTGCTGGAAAGCCCTGCCAAACACAACCCTGCAGCTCAATCAAGATAAATACCACCTGTCCCCTTCCTCCCCTCGAGCACCAGCACAGGCACACTTGTGAGCAGAAGAGGTCCCAGCCCTCTCAAATGGGGCTCAGAGTGAGACTCAGTACAGACCAGAAAAATCCTGTGTGAATTAGCAGGGGAAAGAGGGAGAGAGTCAGCTGGAAATGGCCCTTGCTACCTGCTACCAGTCCTTGCTCACAGCTCCTGGAAGCCTCTGGGGTTGCCAGGCAGGCATGTGAATGGCTGGGTAGGATCTCACATGCCCCAGCCATGCTCATGCCCTCATTTCTGCACAGCCCTGTCACTCCTGCAGCGCTGACAATGGATGTGGAAGCACCGAGCCAGACGGAATGGGCAGTTTTACACTGAATTATCGGTGTGTCCAGCCCAGCAAGGAGAGGAAGCAGTTGTGCACTGCTGATGCTGTGAGGATGAGACCACTACATCACAGTACAATATTATCCAGCTGACAGCGTAAATGGACCATTGAGCTCTTCACCCTAAAAAAAATGCTGCAAACAAAACCAGTCATGCAAGCGGGCAAGAGAGAGCACTTACCGTGTGCAAGGCTGCCACCACATGGTGCAAGGACAACCCTGTAGGCTCCTTGAGCCAGAGCAGGAGAGAGAAAAACTATCCTCACACCTCCAACCAGCCCTTGCAACACTAACCAGCTAAGGCCAAATCCTGGTATCTCTGCTGGATCAGTTACTTTGGTCAGAAACTGTTGCTCTTGCACCCTTCCATCACTGTAAATCACTAAAATCTCTCATGAAGAAACCACCTGAATCTTGTAAAATAGAGATTTTACAAAAATAAGACATGGATGAGATCTGGCTGTTCTCACTATGGAAAATTTGAGTAGAGCAAAATCAGTTTAACAGTGCCCCACAGATGAGGAAAGTCTGGGCTCAGCACAGCCTGAGAGCACTGACAGATTAAAATCTACCCAGCTTTTGCAGTCCCTAAACTCACATTCCTTGCAGCAGGGAACAAATCCAAAAGCAGGACACTTCTCGCAGCCTTGGCCTCTCGTGTTGAACCTCAGAGCAGTTCAGGTAACTTTGGTTCTGCTGTGCAGTAGCAGAAATAAAACACACGTGCAGAAGCAGGAGGAGCAAGAGAAATCACTGCTTTGTGTTGGAGGAGTACAGGCCAGGACAGGCCACAGAAGGATGACAGGGAAACAAAGCTCAGATTTACCTGTCATCCACAAGCCCAGGCAGTGTTTTGGAGATTCCTGACTTTTGAAGGTCTTTCATCCACAGAAATTGTGCCTCCAACAAGTCCCAGGCTTTGTCACCCCCTCCTCCTTTTTTCTGTTCTCCTCCATTGACCAATGGCAGGCTTCTAATGAAAATACAGACCCTAAAATGGCAGTGCTCCAGGCAGTGAGACACAACCAGATATTGCAAAGGGGTGCCTCTGTCACTGGCCTGCAGAGAGAAGGGACAGCCTTCAGCTGCACTGAGCCTTCACGGGGATGCTGCCTGCCATCTCTGCAGCAAACTCATCTCCATCTCCAAGCTGTCATCATCTTCCCTGGTGAATAAAGGTCTTTTTATCCTCCATTTTACCAGGCAATCCATCAGGTGGGCAGGCATCAAAGCCTGACTGAGATAAACCAGCCAGCTGTGAAATCCTTATCTGCAGTTCATCCTCACTCCTGGAGACCATAAAGTACATTGAATGGGTTCTTCAAGATAAGAATACCTTTCTTTACAGGGTCAGAGAGAGCACACAGTGCCATGAAACAAGCTCAGGGCACAGTGCTGCATAAACAGGGCACTGGGAAAATGGAGATGCTGAATGTACTCCCTCTCCTCCCTTCCACCTGCCCTCCCTCTGCCCTGCTCATAGCTCCCACCTATCCCTTTCCCTCAGCATGGATCAAGTAAAATGTCTTCATGTTACAAACCCAGCCCAAGGGCACTAGAAGTTGGACAGAAGCTCTGCTGGAGCAGAGATGGGGACCACATTTTCTAAGTGATCACACCACGCAAAGAGCTTTTTCCTGGAGGGTGAAGAGGGTGTGAGGCTGTCTGAAGGCAGATCTGCATAGGCTCTGCCCTGGCTGAAACCACTCACTTTATGAGAAATAGGTGGGCATTATAAAAGATGCCTTTGACTTTTCAAAGTGTCTTGTCATACGGAAGTAAGACAAGTATTGCTGGATCAATTCACTTTCAAGCACTGTACTGGTGTAGTAGCACCTTTGATCCCAAGGACACTCTCTGCCCTTATACAGCTGAAAAAAGTTTCTGCTGACCCTCCAGGTAGGCTGTTCCTCTATAGCTGCAGGTCATTTATGGGGTTTGGGTTTAGCCTTAGCACCCAGAAAAAGGGGAGCAGCCTTCTAGATGGGTTCCCTTAACCTTGCCTCCTTTAACAGCTTAAGCAGTTAGAAGAAGCTTTTCCAGCCTGTCTTGAAAATTTCTGCTCTTTGAGAAAACTTTTGACTTAAGAAATGTCATTGGGACCAACCACCTCCCTCCAAAGGAGTTATGATCCTGGGCAAAACACACAGACAAAGTGTGTGTCCCCTTCAGCAGGATGGTGGTCCAGCTCTGCCATGAGTCATTTGAACTTGTACAGCAACAGCAGAAGTCACAGTCAGCACCTGTAAACCTGCTCATGACAGACCAAGTAGACAGATGTGCTTAACTGAGCTGAAAACAACAGCAGGAAAGAACTTCTGGAGGAGAGAGAAAAAAGAAAACTATGTTGATTTCTGCCCATCAGGTGCTTTCTGGAGGCTCCAGGAACTACTGAAGCCCTTGTTGGAGCCTGGGCATGGCAGCAATACACACACACCTCTCTGCCAGGCAGAAGGCTGCTGCTGTGTGCTGTGATGCCCAGGAATGTGTGAGTACCTCCTGGAGCCCCTTCTCCCCTGTCCCACAGCACAATCAGCAGCCCCATCCCAAAGCACTGCCCCAGGTCAGCAATGCTCCTTAGGGCATGGAGCACTGCAGCACCTGCAGCCACCCCCCTTCAGGGAGCACCCCCATGCTGCACACTGATGGAAAGGAGCCAGGGACACAGAGTGGGCAGCTGGCCAGCCAGTAAATTAATTTCGAAGACAGGCAGGTGATAGATGGGATTCATGTGGGAAACAGGAGAGGATAAATTGCCCATCTGTGACTGATGCAGCAGAGAACAGCACAAGATGGAGTGAAATGAATGGGCACAGAGGGATCAAGGATGGAAAGACTGAGCAGAGTGCACATAATTGAATCCCTGAGGCCCGGATCCTGTCTTTGGGACTACGTGGGATTGCAAATGTAGGAGCACAACCAAAGGGAGTGATTCATGGCCTGTGTGTGACAGATAGGACCCCCAGAGCAGTCTCTTAGTGGTGTGGAGGTGGGAATGCAACTGACAGGATGGTGAAGGAGTGTATGAGATGAGGAGCTTCCTCCACATCTTTCTATGAACGTTTGAACCCATCCTCTATGGAAATAGCCTGGAGGAATCTACCAGAATTAGAGGTGATGCCACAGCTCAGCACTCAGGACCTGGGAGGCAGTTTGTCAGCTGGAACCAATTCCCCACACACAACAATCCCAAACTTACACCAAAAGCCTATCAGTCTGCTCAGTGCTGTTGACTTCTTCCCTGCAGGAATCTTTGTCAGGGAGATGAAAACGTTAGAAAAATCAGCTCTTCTACCTCTGTCCATCTCTACTGTGCAGGTTCAGGTCGGTAGAAGCAGCCAGTTAGCAAGTGCCAAACCATTTCTAGGGCATTCCAGTCTCACAGAGGCAGGAGCCCCCAGTGCCTTAGGAGAGGCTTTCAGCTGTGCCACCCCAGGCCAGTGTACCAAAAAGCAGCTCAGAAGCATTTTTGATTGTCCTGTGCCCTGTTGCTTTGTTTCACCCCTGCAATTACTCTGGTGGAAAGACAAGCTCCTGTTCTTATGGCAGGAGACTCACATTTAGATGGCACAAGTGCAGCTGGGACATGCCCAAGCACTGAGCCCAAGTACTGAGCCCTTTTACACCACCTGCAGGAGCACAGTCCCACAGCTGCACTGCCCTGCTGCCACAGTGCATTTAACACCTTCCCCAAAATGACCAGGGGCTGCAAGAGGGCATTAACTGCAGCTTATGAGTGACCACAGCCCCCCTCTCACCAGCCTCTGCCCTCCAAGAGGCCTTCAACAATGGCCAAGAGAAAACTGGAGCAAATGCAAACCAAGACTTCCCATGTGTCACCTTCCTGCCTGCAGCAACCTGTTCAGGAGGGAATTTTCACGCTCTTAAGGCTACCTGTGGTTTCTTACCTTGCAACTCTGTTTTATTCTTCCAATTCTAAACCTTTAGTATCCACCACAACCTGTGGCAAAGAGGATATTTCATGCCAAATCCTAGAGATAGTAGGCAATCCAGTTCCTTAGTCCCAATACTCCTGGTACCTGGACCTCTTCCTGTATCTGTTCAAAGCAGATGGAGTGATTGATAGCTCCTTTTTTTTTTTCTTGAGATTGTGAACTAATTTTATTCTGAGATCTACTATCTCGTAGCTCATTCCCAACCTGTGCTGCCACCTAATCCCTGGGAAGGGTGGCTGAAAGGGACCTCTGGGTCTCTACACCCTCTCATACTTAGAACAGGACTACTGCCAGCAGCAGATCAGCAAAATTATAATCTTGTCTAGCTGAGTCCTGGAAATCCCCAAAGATGAAGATGTCAAAGGCCACAAGTCTTCAACATATTTTCTTTCCAAGAAACACCTAGAGTATGGGGAAAGTTCATATTTTCACAAATAGAGATAGTTATGTAAAAATGAACATCAGATAGGGATTAATGGATATAAAATGCAGCCCTGTGGAGAAAGACTTGGGGTGCTGGTGGGTGAAAAGTTGGACATGTCTTGTCAGTGTGCACTTATAGCCCAGAAAACCAACCATATTCTGGGCTGCATCAAAAAAGAAATGGCCAGCAGGTCGAGGGAGGTGATTTTCCCCTTCTACTCCACGCTCACAAGACCCTCCCTGAAGATAGTCATGATCAGTGGCCAATCTTTGCAGCAGGTACATCTCAGAAACACCTGGCTAGCACTCACTGGAGCAGCAGCAAGGCCATGGAGCACCAGAAGAGTTTGGAGTTCAAATAAATTCTGGCTTACAAGCACAGAGGGTTATTCCATAAGCATAAGGCAGAAACAGACCTTCTCTGTAGGGAAGTAACTTCTAATTATGCATTGTTCCCTGAAGCCTATATGCTAGGATCACTATTATCTTCTATGTTTGTTAATCAGCTACCTGATTTTAACAAGAGGATAACTTCTTGGAGTTATGCAAATATTTCTGCAATTTTCCTTTCCAATGACTCAGCATTCGTATCAGAAATGTATTAACAGGATACAAAAGCTATTAAGAAGCTTTCTGCATAATTATACTCTTCCTTGCCTCCAGTTCTTAGTAATTTATGAAAGAAAATGAGTATCTTGTAATAGACATACAATTTTGCCAGAAGAGAAATTTTGTAAGTTATCTTTTCTTCTGTTTAAAATCTCATTTCTACAGTTTTCCCTTCTCTAAAGACTTGTCTCTAAAATTTTACTCAAATAAGGAAAAATTAAATACACTCAGTAAAAATAATATAAGTATGTGAAACAAAATGCTTTCAGAACTGCAGTGACTGGCACCAGTTTCAAATATGATTGTCACACTGAGAGTTATTAGAACAACTTTATTTTACTTTTCCCTATTTTCTCTGCAACATCAAGAGGAAACATCCAGGACAGAACACATGGCTGTGACTGAGCTCATATCACAGAAAAGCAACTGCAGTGATGTTTAAACAAATGGTCCAAATCACACCGTTTATCTGGGATCAAATGCAACACATTGATGACCGTGGAATTAACATTCAATAAGCTGGAAAATACATCAGTGTAGAGAAGGTTTTTTAGAGGGCAGCTATTCTCTTAGGTGACATGGTGACAGTACACACCCATCTAGTGCTTGCTGTGCAGGAGTTGTTCATCTGGGCTACCAACAGCTGGAACACTGAGCTCTTTCTTGGTTCATGTTGTTCAGGATTTTATTTTTTCCTGAGCAAGAGCTTTGCATTTAACTGTGTAGAGGAACTTACAAAATTCACAACCTAAGAGATAACTTTTACCCTTGGTTTTGCTTTCTTCACCTTCCCTGTGGCTGTGCTTTCTTCACCTTCAGCTGGCACCTTTCCCTTTGAGAAATCACTCCTTCAAGAAACAAGGAAACCCACCCCAGCAGAACTCTCCAGTATTTAACCCCCTTACAATCCTTCCCCTAAGGATGGTGAATCCATCCCGCCAATAACAAGGTAACAGAAAGGGCCCATCATCTCTAATGGCTTAATGGGCAAAGCTGGAGCAGAAAGTTGGGAAAGCTAGAGAAAGAGATAAAGCAGAGAGAAATAACCCTCTACATGCTTCACCAGCCACAAAATGTTCTGATGAGGCATCTTGATTAAAACAGCCAAACCAGAGGCCTTTGCATGAAACATCCTTTGTGTTGGGTAGTTATCACAAAGGTGTGCAGGAATGAAAATCTGAAACTGCAATCAGTTTGCAGAGGTTACCTGGAGGAAAAAGAACATATTAAGGAGATAACAAAATAAAACAAAATAACCTCTCTATGATGCCGTGTAGGCAGGGCACACCGTCGGAAGGAAGAGCCATACTTGAAAGGACTCAGAGGCTGACAAGAAAGGTGTGCGTGATGCCTATGCATGTATCTCTGTGGGACTTATCAAAACACTTGACAGGTCTAACACAGAAGCAAAGGCCATTTTACAAGAAGTTCCTAGATTTTAGAAAACTGCATAAAAACTTTTGGAGAGCCAGACCCTGTGCAAAGCTAACCACTCTCATTGGTGACTGACAGATGAGAAGCTCTTTGGAAAGTGCTGCCGAGACACCCAGCCATGCTGGTCATGTTTTGCATGCGTGCCAGGGCTTTCCAGCCCTCTGTATTCTCATGCCTTTGGAGGCAGGCAGGGTGCTTTATTGCTGGGACAGTTTTTCTGTTCCTTTTGGCAGCAATGCACTCACACTCAGCAGAAGCCATCTTATGATGGGATGGGGGCTATGACCTTAACAGCCTCACGACACTTCGTGCCAATTTCCAACCTCCCTGCACTGCCCTCCACAATCAAAGCCCAACCCTAACGAGCTGAAGCCGAGCAGGGAAGCCTGGGGAACGCTGAAATCACATCCCCCACCCCATGAACTGCTCTGCCCACCTGCCCCGCTCTGACGGGAAAGTTTTCCCTCCCGTGCGCGCGTTCCCTGGGCAGGTTCCCG